>CM035420.1:166164927-166821855 GCA_020310875.1 Ceratopteris richardii | reverse complement strand
AGAAACATATTAGTGCATAAAAACCAAACATTTCTTGAGCTAACATACTCCCCTCTTCTTATTTGCAAAGTCGTCCCCGACGAGCCAATGTGTGCCTGCACTCAAATCATCCAACATTTGCTCATCACTCAATCAAATACAAATCTTTACCTTGCATGCCTATTCTCTTCTTCCTCAATGTAGCACTGCAATCACCCTCATACAATCGTTGGTCAGTACCAAAATCCAATCATTTCACTTACCATCTTTGTCCATCTTCTCGCATCTTCACCGCCATGTCTACCTGTCTACAAACTCATCAAACATATTAGATCATTTTTCATCAAACACCACATCTACTACCAAAATGAGAAACATCCATATCAATCATCCATATCACACATATATACTCAACACACACATCACGATCCCGCATCACACATGCATTCTCGTCACACAAAACATACATACATGCAAACAGAAGACATGTCCACATTCGCTCTCGTCACTCTTCTCGACTACTCGTTCACGTCATGAATCTCTACTCCACATATCAACACACTTTCTACACACACCATCAAAAACCATTCCCGAGTTCCGTTTTCGATACTTTTCCCGGTCACACGATCGTTTTGCTGATTCCTTTGTCTCATCTCTAACCGAGTTCTCTTGCCAATTTCCCATTTCCTTCCACCTAGGGTTTTCTATTCCCACTTACCTTTTCATCTACTCTGTGCTCTTTTGTTCATCAATCAGATCCTATGCTTGGTCGCCACCACCTCTCCTTAATTGATGGACACACGGCAAAGACCACTCAAGCCTAACATGAGCTCACCTCGACAGGACCACTCATCATCAACGCGATTCAGGACTTCTCAAGTTGTCATACCACCTAAACACTTCCTGAAGGTTTGCAACCGAACAAAGCAACTAGCACGATTGGATTCCTCAAGTCCAAGATTTCCACAGACACGTCGTAGCCAAAACCCTAGCTGAGCTTAAGCTTCGATTTGACATGTTTCATCGGGAGCCCACACATAACCCAAATCCCCACAACACAAACACATATATTCCCATCCGAGCATCATGCTCTCTCACCTCTCTTATGTCCCCCCTCGAGCGAGGAATTTGTCTCATCCATTTTTTTTTCACATTTTTCTCTTCCTTTTTTCATCATTTTCCACATATTTACTCACACTTGCCGGCCTACGCCGAAGCTGGATGCGACTCGTGGACTCGACCACCCGATCGAGTTTGTTCCACCCATCTACCAACCCAACGAAGCGCACGACACACAGACAGCTAGCCCTATGCGAAAACCGATGTCGGTTCGTGGCTTTGACCACCCGCCAAAGTGGGTCCACCCACCTATCAGCCCACATAGGCGCGTAGCCACATGCACACATACATAAACATATATTTTTCATTTTCTTTTCATTCCTGCATCTCGAGAATTAGGAGACAAAAGAAAGGATCTTTTCCCAACCATCCCAATCACGACACACACACATAAACTCCCCGTGGACATCCCGATGAGACATATCTCCTCTTTGCTACTACTCAAGCTAAAATCCAGCCACTAATGCCATGGTCAACCCCTCTCGCAAAACCCGCACGTACTAACTACCTTGTCGACCTAAAAACCCCGAAAAATGCCACTTCAGTCCTAAGCATACAACAGACTTGGTCCGCCCGTCCTCACATCTCATCGCAGACTCGCAATCCACAAAACAAACCCTAGTTAGACTCAAGCCGTCCTCACCGACATCCATCTCCTTGTCTATTTTTTTCATCTCCAACCTCTGCCTCGCAGAGATTCCACCTGACCTGATAGATGACCTTGAAAACTACCATTAGCCGTTATACCTCTTAGTGCCTCAAGCCTCGCCGCTAAGTCCCTTAATCCTTGTTTGTTGTGCTCAATATCACTCTGATATTGGAACAGGTCACAATCGATGCCTCGGAACCGATTCCATATTTGCTCCATCTCTTGATCCTCTCTCATCCCTTTTTCAGATATGAGGGGAATATCCTCCCTCTTCTCAACTCGAAGAGTCAACTTCTCAACTTCCTCTCTAATCGATCTTTCCTCCCAAATCCTATTCATATTTTCTACATCCAGATCATCTACCTTCTTTGATAATTCATTCTTCATCCTTTCTAACTCTGCTCCGAACGCATCCAACCTATCCAACACCACTTTCAGCTCTTCCTCCATTTTTCCCCGTTCTCGGGTCCTCCACTTGTCCTCGCATCTCGTCATCTTTGCGATTCATCCCCCTACCGAGCTTGCTACTCAGCTTGCATTCTCTTTCTCTACCCGTCTCACTTTCTCATCACTCTCCGCTTGGGCACTTTCCCTTCTTTCTAACTCGCGGTGGAACTCGTCACATGCCTTACCCGCTTGATCACTGTATTGACAGATTATGCTTTGTACCTTCTCAATTTCATGCTCCATTCGTTCGATTCTCCTCATCAGGTCATCCCTATCTCTTGAGGGCTCTTCTTCGATCGCAACTCCAAAGCGGTCGGCTACCATCAAGCCGGATCTCAAGTCCCAGACCACGTTTTCACTCTCGGGCTTCACAAGATCTTGCCTCCAGCTTCTGTTTACTCTTTTCCACTCCTTGTTTTCATTTTTCAACATTCGTACTTGCTTTTCCCAAGTTCCTAGGACCTCGGCCATTTTCACTTGATTTTCCTCTAATTTCTCTATTTTGATCCTCTTGTTATCTCGCTCCACATGCAACCAATTGACTTGACATTCCAAGCTCTTCACAAGTTCAACCAAGTCTCGATCATGAGATCCAGTGTCCTTGCTTTCACTTGCTCTCGCAGTGTCCGTCGACGAAGTAACTCCACCCTTGTCAACTTCCACATACAAGCAGGATAAACACCTATCAGCTTGATTCGTTGCAACCTTTATGTCAGTCATCTCTTTTGAGCCACACACGTGCTCGCATAGTCTCTTTTTCCCACAGTCCACACATGTGGGGACAAAATCCAACGGGGAGCATACACGAGGGCAATATTTGGCTATATGCCCAATCTGCTCGCAACACCAGCATCTCACATAATTTGATATCGGGCCAAATCGCCACCCTCGGTTCACATGATGTCTCATGGTCGGATGAGAATATATCCATCTCCTATTTTGTCCAAAACTCGGTTGCTTCATGTTGGCCTTCTCAAACCCACATGCTTGCTCTTGTTGGGCCATTTCTTTAATGAAGGTCAAAGAAGATTTGGGATCGTCTTGGCTGTGCCACACGATTGGGGCACCAAGCAAACTCGTAGCACTCTCTATGAGATGTGCTAAGCCAGTTCTCGGCAAACGCACCAAAATGATGGGTTCCTAAGCCCAAGGAAAAGATGATTGTGGAAGCCTTTATTTTGCTTAACCCTCGCAATCGGTCTACTTGGATTACCTAGAGCCCACAATTATCTCGCGATGGATTCTTCCTATGTCTATGCACTAGCTCATATGTTCCCGGCAAACGCACCAAAATGATTAGTTCTTAATGCCCAAGGAAAAAGTGATTATACGAGACTTTATTTGCTCAAACCCCTCGCAATTGGTCCACTTGGATTACCTAGAGCCCATAATTATCCCTCGAGGAATCCATCCTTTGTATATGTACTAGTTCATATGCTTCCCGGCAAACGCACCAAAATGTTTAATCTCTTAGTCCAAGGGAAAGTGCCCCGTACGCACTTGTTTTGCTCAATTGCCTCGGAATTTGTCAACCCGTATTGCTTGAAAACCCTAGTTTATACCTCAAATTGGGAGCTTCACGCTCTCACCCACGTAGCCTTTTCTCGTACATTCACACTCATTGACCCTCAAGTACTAACACCCTCCTTCCCACTAAATCACATTCAATCACTCACACCTTCGTATGCTCGCACTCACACCATATACTCCCACACCATCATTCTCACACTCATGCATATACCTTTTACACACACACTCGCACATGCTTCCACATATACCATCACGCGCACATGCACTCGTTCACTGTCTTCCTCTCACTCATTTCTCTCTTCATCTCGTGGCTAATGGAACACACATCTACAAATCTTCCATGAATGAAACGAACACCTTTGACATGGTGCTTAGATCACATCAAAAGGTGGGATTTAAGTGCATCCTGCGTGTACATATGCTCTGGTAAGTCTAAGCACTTCTCCTTCCGAATCTTGCACATGCTTCAGAAGACATCTTCACATGAGAGAATAAAAAACTCTCACCGACTTATGGAAGTTCCTTTTCATTTCCCTCTCTAGCACATCAATGTTCAACTTATTGGGTGATGTTGCATCAACAAATCTAGATGCAAAGATTTCAAGCTCTAAGGAATTTGGTCTTGAACGGTTTCAGTACTTCTCTAGTGAGAACATGATATTGATCAATAAATACGAAGCTAGGTGTTATAACTACTTGATATTTCTATCATGGAGTTGGTTCAAACGAAACACCCTTTCCACATACATATTCCCCTTTAGCAAGCAATGAACACCGCGAAAAAAAAGACAGGTCTGTTGCAGTTACATAGCATTCTGAGTGAGCAATTGACAAAGTACAAAACTCGAATCATTACTACTACTCCATGTTTCTTAACACATGAGCTCTTTCACATATGAAATGACCAGGTAATGTTCTGAAAATAACCTCTTGATGGCTGGTTATGCATGACCCAAGAGAGAACACAAAGGATCCCCACAGAGCTCCCAGTCTGCCTTCAGTAAGCAAGTGGTGACCAACCTCACCTGGCTCTTCTGATATATCTCAAGCCCCAGTCCAAGAGCACCCTTCCTCTACTATTGCTGATCAAACCCCCCTTTGACACCTTGTTATCTTGGAGCTGCAAAACAAAGAGGAAGCAAGGCCCGGCCTGTGGAATATTTCCCCTAATGACTTCAAAATCAAGGGACTTCCGCTATCTGCATAAAGTGGCAACAATCCCCATGCTTTTGCCTCTCGTTCTGAACGACAAAGCATATGATAATTTTCAAGATCTTGTCACTGTTGCTTGGCTGATCAGATATAATGCCAATGAATCCCATGGTGCTTGTTTGAAATGAAACACAAGAATATCTTCATGTCTTTAAAGCTTCCATTTAAGCACAAAGTTTATTCAACTCTGACGCATTCTGCATGTTGCGCGACCACTTCATAGAGCTAGAATGATTGTTCATCTATATCTTCATGTTCAAAAACAAAGGATTATAATTGTTGCGCTAGGCACATATAATAATAGACTCACCACTGGTCTAGCCCAAACTCTATGTTGCACAGTTATGCGCAGGTAAGCGACCAAACTTCAACTTACTTGCAGACATGCCCATTTCTACATGCACTGGAATCGTGTGTGGTGGCACTGCCATCAGCTTCTGGAACACACAAAATGTTATCTGCAGATGCCTCTGAGAGCGTTGTGGACAACTCTTCTATCTCCCATAAAAAATGGCACCAAACTTGTCTTTGACGGTGACTCCTTGTCTCTAATATTCGCACAGAGGTTGCGTGGCAGCAATCTTGTTTTCGACGATGACTCCTT
Source organism: Ceratopteris richardii (assembly GCA_020310875.1). Taxonomy (NCBI): domain Eukaryota; kingdom Viridiplantae; phylum Streptophyta; class Polypodiopsida; order Polypodiales; family Pteridaceae; genus Ceratopteris; species Ceratopteris richardii. The sequence goes on along the minus strand of CM035420.1, from coordinate 166,816,315 downwards.
GTCTCTGAGATTTTCACAGCGTTGTCCTTCTTCAAATGTTTGGGCAGGTGCAATGAGAAATGAGCACAAAGGGCAAGTAAACAGAGCCGAATAAAAAACGAGAAGAGGATATCTTGATGATCTCTAATACTCATAGAAAATGACTGTGGAAAACTCTTGATATCTGTTGTAGATCTGGCTCACGATCAGTGGCACAGCTTCGGAAGAGAAGTCGCAGATGTGGACGCAGAGATGGACAAAGAATGAAAAAAGATAATCTAGAGAGAGAGAGAGAAGCTAGCATGTATGCAAGTTGGATGAAGATAGAAAGATACAAGCGTCCTCCCTCATACATGTATGCACAGATATCACAAATAAAAGTGTGCCTCACATCAGCATCCACATTCTTTGGCAGGAACAACAGCATGGCCCCACCAAAAATCATTCAATGCAGTGATAGAACTCCCGTTCATAGTCCAAACATAGAAATCCATGAGATCGAATCTGACTTGGGACGAGAATGCAACACTATTTTTGCAGTTGCAAGTGAACCACATTTTGCATACATGCTCACCAAAGTGTTGCCAATTAGGGGCTCTTTTTCTAGGCCTATCTTGATTATTTCATCATGTATCTCCTAGCCTTTTGATATGGTTCCTGTACTTGCATAGGCCTTTAAACTATGGTAACCACCATAACAAAAAGCCATGTCTCCAAGTATTGCGTCCCTTGACAGCATTCCTCGCTGACCAAGAAATCGTCATGTAGCTCCCAAATACTTCCCGTCAAACATCTAATCAACTCTTCAAGTACCTGCAATCAAACATATTCCCCTGCCAACTAGAAACATATTAGTGCATAAAAACCAAACATTTCTTGAGCTAACATACTCCCCTCTTCTTATTTGCGAAGTCGTCCCCGACGAGCCAATGTGTGCCTGCACTCAAATCATCCAACATTTGCTCATCACTCAATCAAATACAAATCTTTACCTTGCATGCCTATTCTCTTCTTCCTCAATGTAGCACCTGCAATCACCCTCATACAATCGTTGGTCAGTACCAAAATCCAATCATTTCACTTACTATCTTTGTCCATCTTCTCGCATCTTCACCGCCATGTCTACCTGTCTACAAACTCATCAAACATATTAGATCATTTTTCATCAAACACCACATCTACTACCAAAATGAGAAACATCCATATCAATCATCCATATCACACATATATACTCAACACACACATCACGATCCCGCATCACACATGCATTCTCGTCACACACAACATACATACATGCAAACAGAAGACATGTCCACATTCGCTCTCGTCACTCTTCTCGACTACTCGTTCAACACGTCATGAATCTCTACTCCACATATCAACACACTTTCTACACACACCATCAAAAACCATTCCCGAGTTCCGTTTTCGATACTTTTCCCGGTCACACGATCGTTTTGCTGATTCCTTTGTCTCATTTCTAACCGAGTTCTCTTGCCAATTTCCCATTTCCTTCCACCTAGGGTTTTCTATTCCCACTTACCTTTTCATCTACTCTGTGCTCTTTTGTTCATCAATCAGATCCTATGCTTGGTCGCCACCACCTCTCCTTAATTGATGGACACACGGCAAAGACCACTCAAGCCTAACATGAGCTCACCTCGACAGGACCACTCATCATCAACGCGATTCAGGACTTCTCAAGTTGTCATACCACCTAAGAGCCAAACTGAACACTTCCTGAAGGTTTGCAACCGAACAAAGCAACTAGCACGATTGGATTCCTCAAGTCCAAGATTTCCACAGACACGTCGTAGCCAAAACCCTAGCTGAGCTTAAGCTTCGATTTGACATGTTTCATCGGGAGCCCACACATAACCCAAATCCCCACAACACAAACACATATATTCCCATCCGAGCATCATGCTCTCTCACCTCTCTTATGTCCCCCCTCGAGCGAGGAATTTGTCTCATTCATTTTTTTTTTCACATTTTTCTCTTCCTTTTTTCATCATTTTCCACATATTTACTCACACTTGCCGGCCTACGCCGAAGCTGGATGCGACTCGTGGACTCGACCACCCGATCGAGTTTGTTCCACCCATCTACCAACCCAACGAAGCGCGCGACACACAGACAACTAGCCCTATGCGAAACCGACGTCGGTTCGTGGCTTTGACCACCCAGCCAAAGTGGGTCCACCCACCTATCAGCCCACATAGGCACATAGCCACATGCACACATACATAAACATATATTTTTTCATTTTCTTTTCATTCCTGCATCTCGAGAATTAGGAGACAAAAGAAAGGATCTTTTCCCAACCATCCCAATCACGACACACACACATAAACTCCCCGTGGACATCCCGATGAGACATATCTCCTCTTTGCTACTACTCAAGCCAAAATCCAGCCACTAATGCCATGGTCAACCCGTCCTCGCAAAACCCGCACGTACTAACTACCTTGTCGACCTAAAAACCCCGAAAAATGCCACTTCAGTCGAAGCATCCAACAGACTTGGTCCGCCCGTCCTCACATCTCAGACTCGGCAATCCACAAAACAAACCCTAGTTAGACTAAAAGCCGTCCTCACCGACATCCATCTCCTTGTCTATTTTTTTTCATCTCCAACCTCTGCCTCGCAGAGATTCCACCTGACCTGATAGATGACCTTGAAAACTACCATTAGCCTTTATACCTCTTAGTGCCTCAAGCCTCGCCGCTAAGTCCCATAATCCTTGTTTGTTGTGCTCAATATCACTCTGATATTGGAACAGGTCACAATCGATGCCTCGGAACCGATTCCATATTTGCTCCATCTCTTGATCCTCTCTCATCCCTTTTTCAGATCTGAGGGGAATATCCTCCCTCTTCTCAACTCGAAGAGTCAACTTCTCAACTTCCCTCTCTAATCGATCTTTCCTCCCAAATCCTATTCATATTTTTCTACATCCAGATCATCTACCTTCTTTGATAATTCATTCTTCATCCTTTCTAACTCTGCACCGAACGCATCCAACCTATCCAACACCGCTTTCAGCTCTTCCTCCATTTTCCCCGTTCTCGGGTCCTCCACTTGTCCTCGCATCTCGTCATCTTTGCGATTCATCCCCCTACCGAGCTTGCTACTCAGCCTTGCATTCTCTTTCTCTACCCGTCTCACTTTCTCATCACTCTCCGCTTGGGCACTTTCCCTTCTTTCTAACTCGCGGTGGAACTCGTCACATGCCTTACCCGCTTGATCACTGTATCGACAGATTATGCTTTGTACCTTCTCAATTTCATGCTCCATTCGTTCGATTCTCCTCATCAGGTCATCCCTATCTCTTGAGGGCTCTTCTTCGATCGCAACTCCAAAGCAGTCAGCTACCATCAAGCCGGATCTCAAGTCCCAGACCATGTTTTCACTCTCGGGCTTCACAAGATCTTGCCTCCAGCTTTTGTTTACTCTTTTCCACTTCTTGTTTTCATTTTTCAACATTCGTAACTTGCTTTTCCCAAGTTCCTAGGACCTCGGCCATTTTCACTTGATTTTCCTCTAATTTCTCTATTTTGATCCTCTCGTTATCTCGCTCCACATGCAACCAATTGACTTGACATTCCAAGCTCTTCACAAGTTCAACCAAGTCTCGATCATGAGATCCAGTGTCCTTGCTTTCACTTGCTCTCGCAGTGTCCGTCGACGAAGTAACTCCACCCTTGTCAAGCTTCCACATACAAGGAGGATAAACACCTATCAGCTTGATTCGTTGCAACCTTTATGTCAGTAATCTCTTTTGAGCCACACACGTGCTCGCATAGTCCTCTTTTTCCCACAGTCCACACATGTGGGGACAAATCCAACGGGGAGCATACACGAGGGCAATATTTGGCTATATGCCCAATCTGCTCGCACACCAGCATCTCACATAATTTGATATCGGGCCAAATCGCCACCCTCGGTTCACATAATGTCTCATGGTCGGATGAGAATATATCCATCTCCTATTTTGTCCAAAACTCGGTTGCTTCATGTTGGCCTTCTCAAACCCACATGCTTGCTCTTGTTGGGCCATTTCTTTAATGAAGGTCAAAAGAAGATTTGGGATCGTCTTGGCTGTGCCACACGATTGTGGCACCAAGCGAACTCGTAGCACTCTCTATGAGATGTGCTAAGCCAGTTCCCGGCAAACGCACCAAAATGATGGTTCCTAATGTTGCGAACATTTGTTTTATGTAGGGTACAAGTTTCCAAATTATGTAAATACCTTAGGGAAGTCTTCAAATACTTCAAGAAGGCTCCTATTATTCATAAAATTTAGCAAAATACCACGTGAGTTCTAGAACATGGTGAGTCAAATTAGTGAGTCACAAGGGAGCTTCAGTGGTGTCCTAGTGGAAGGTCGATGTGGCTAGTTCTCAAAGTCCATCAATACTTTGCTTATTTGAGCACTTGAGTCATGTAATACCTCCATCCAAGTGTCTACCACGAATTTAGATGTATTAGGAAGGTTTTAGATTAGTTTCCCATGCTATAAAAAGAGGAGAAAAGTCGTGATCTTGTGGGATGTCCAAGAGAGTATCTCTATGCTACTCTAGTTTTTGTATGCAGAGCTTGCAGAGCTTGTATCTCCCTCATTATATATCCAAATTACATGTTTAATATCTCATTTGAAAGCTCGTCTTGTCTACTTTCATAGTATCCATTTTCATAATCATTGGATTTGTGAGCTAAGAGCAACACTCTCTGCAAGTAGTGTGTGTTCTCTGTTTTTTATCCCTGCTGAAGGTCTCCATTAAACATCCAACTTGCAGAGGTCATATCTCCTTGTGTATGTATTCAAATCATGTGTTCTTTGGCTTTTTAGAAAGCTCTCCAAGTCTATTTGTATTCTGGAAATTTTCAGATTCATTGGAGTTGTGAGTTAAGAGCAGTAGTCTCTGCAAGTGATGTATGTCCTCAGGTTCATCTCTGTTTCAAGGTCTCCATTAAAGCTGCATATTGCAGAGGTCATAGCTCATTGAGTATTTATCCAAATTGAGTGTTCTTTGGCTCATTGGAAAGCTCTTGGTCTCTAGTATATGTGGTTAAAACAGTTTTAAAAACTTTTGAGTGAGTAGAGAGTAGTAAGCTCTGCAAGCATGACTGGTTTTCTATGATGAAGTTTGTGAGAAGGTCAACTTGTTCCTAGGGGGTTCCACCTACTTCCTGCTATACTTTGGAGGTCAATAAACTCCAACATTGGTATCAGAGCAAGTACTTGGAGACTTGGAGAAGGTTATCATACCTTGACGAAGAATTTGAAGCTATCAAAGAAGCAGTTCATCATCAACACTACACAAAGGTAGAAGAAGATTGCAAGGAGGCATCTGAAGCAACATCCAAGCAAAGAAAGGTGCACATACCTCATTTACAAGGTAAATATTATATTTCTTCTCATCACACACATTGGAAAGGAGGCTTAAAGGAGGAAGCTTAGCATTTGTATTATGGGAGACCAACATGCACAAATAGAGAAGCTTGATAAGACCAATTATCAGGCATGGAAGTTTAGAATCACAGCATACTTGCAAGGTAGAGGCTTGTATGGTTTGATTGACGGCACAGATATCAAACCCACATTACCAGAGGACCCAAATCAGCAACAATTGAGGGAGTTTAGACTTTGGAATGAGAGAGACAAAAGGGTTATATTCATTTTATCACAAAATATTCAAGATTCAATGGTAGGACACATACAAGATCTAGACACAAGTAGAGATGTTTGGCTTGCATTGGAAAGGTTGTATGCTACAGGTACAAGAGCAAGGAAGATTCAACTCAAAAATGAGTTGAATAACATAAAGAAAGATACAAGGACATCGGTCAATGATTACATATTGAAAGTTAAAGAGATTGCAGATCAACTAGGATCAATTCAAGCTCATGTGGAGGACGACGACTTGGTTGCACATACTCTCAACGGACTCAAAGATGATGAGAGATGGAAACCCTTCATTACTTCAGTTTATGTCAGAGGAGAATTACCAGATTTTGATCAACTTATTGCCCTCATGGTCACGGAGGAGATGAATCTAAATGGTTCTACTTCAAATCAAAAAGGATCTCAAGGACAAGCTCTTTATGTAGGATCATCAAGAGGTGGAAACAGAGGTGGAAGAGGTTCAAATAGAGGTCGAGGAAGAAGGATCGATGATCAAAGGACTTCAAGTGGCTTCTTCAACACAAGAGGAAGAGGAAGATCAAGCGCTAGAGGTACGAGAGGCTACTACAACTACAACCAAAGACAAAGGAGTGAAGATAATAAGAACAATTGCTATATATGTGGAAGGTATGGACACTATGCCAAAGATTGTTATCAAAATGAAAATAATCAAGGTGGTAATCGAAGAGGAGGCTATTCAAGAAGAGGTAAACAACAAGGAAATTATGCAGTTGAAGGTAAAAGTGATGATTATGATTCTCTTCTTATGATGAATGTAGAAACTAAGATGAATTCCAATAGTGATGTATGGTATGTAGATAGTGGTTGTTCTAATCACATGTCTCATGATGGTTCATGGTTTTCTAATATGCATAATCCGTCATGTAAAGGTCATGTTGAAACAGGAGATGATACAACACATAAGATTATGCAGGTTGGAGATGTTGTTATGCAGGATAAGAGCAAGAAAAATTGCTTGAAGGATGTACTTTATGTGCCAACGATCACTAAGAATTTGATGTCGGTTGGTCAAATGGTAGAAAAAGGTCTACAAGTGAGATTTAATCATGCAGGTTGCTTCATTGAGGATCCAAAGCAAAGGAGGTTAATTGCTAGAGGTCAAAAACAAGGTAGATTTTTTACATTCAAGGTAAACCCAAATCATACAAACTATTTCTCTTATGGTATGCATCGAATAGCAGAGCTTGATCTATGGCACAAAAGGATTGGACACATGAATGTACACAGGTTAAAGGAGCTATCAAAGAAGAGGATTGTTGAAGGATTACCTGATCTTACTAAGCAACATATGGTGCATCTTTGTGAAGCATGTCAAATGGGTAAGCAGAGTAGACAACCTTTCAAGCATTCAAGTTATGTAAGTGATGGTTTGCTAGATCTCATACACACAGATGTGTGGGGACCTACTAAAGAGGCATCCTTGATTGGTAATAAGTACTATGTATCATTCATTGATGATCATAGTAGAATGACATTTGTGTATTTCATTAAACATAAGAGTGAGGTCTTTGATTGTTTCAAGAAGTTCAAATCATATGTCGAAAAGCAAACAGGAAGGTATATTAAGAAGCTAAGGTCTGATGGAGGGGGAGAGTATTTCTCTCAAGTTTTTTACTGATTTTTTGTATGATGAAGGTATCAAAAGAGAAGTTACATGCAGGTATACTCCACAACAAAATGGAGTCGCAGAAAGAAGAAACAGAATCATAGCAGAAGCATCTAGAAGTATACTTAATGATATGTGTTTGCCTAATTATTTTTGGGCTGAAGCTGTTAGCACAAGTGTTTACATTATGAATAGAGTTCCGACTGCTGGAGTTCATCATTTGACACCATATGAGGTATGGCATGGAAGGAAACCAAGTGTAAGTCATTTGAAAGTATTTGGTTGTGTATGTTATGTACATGTACCTAGTGAGATGAGATCTAAACTTGATGCAAAATCAGAAAAATGTATATTTATTGGTTATGCAGATACTCAAAGAGGATATAGATGCTATAATCCTCATACCAATAAGGTTGTTGTGTCAAGAGATGTAAACTTTGATGAATCACTTTCATGGTATGCAGATAAGAATTGTTTGCAGGACATGGATGAAAATGAAGAAGGTGTGGTTGAAGGAGATGAATGCATAGTTCAGCCATCAGGAAGTTTAAATAATGAAAGGAGTGGTCTAGATGAAGAAAGAGGATCACCTTTCAATGGAAGATTAAGGCAAGAGTCACCTCCAAGTGTTAAAAGTAAAGGTAAACTCAAACTTGTTGAAGTTAATGATGAAGGAGAGGAAATTAGTGATGTATGTGAGTATGGAGAATCATCAAAGGTTCCTAATAAGAAAGGAAGAGCATCTACATTGGAGGTAAGAAGAACTTCAAGAGTAAGTAAGCAACCTCAAAGGTATACTTATGAATCTTTCATGAATACTCATTATGCTTTTATGACAAAAGTTGAGCAGGAAAATGAACCCACATGTTATGATGAGGCCAAAGGAGATGAAAAGTGGGAGAAAGCAATGAGAGAAGAAATGGAAGCACTTCAGGATAACAAGACTTGGAATTTAGTTCCAAGTACACCAAAGCAAAAGGTAATTGGTTGCAAGTGGGTTTTTAAGATTAAAAGAAATAGTGATGGTAGTGTGTCTAGATATAAGGCTAGACTTGTAGCAAAAGGATATAATCAAACTCAAGGTGTGGACTATGAGGAAACATTTAGTCCAGTAGCAAATATGGCAACGGTGAGAACTTTGTTGGCTTTAGCTGCAAGTAAAAGGTGGAATATATATCAACTCGATATAAAGAATGCCTTTCTTAATGGTGAGTTAAATGAAGAAGTGTATATGTCACAACCAGATGGTTATGTGGATGCAAAATATCCTAATCATGTATGCAGGTTAAAGAAGGCATTGTATGGTCTTAAGCAGGCACCAAGGGCATGGAATGCAAGGTTGGTAAAGTATCTTATGCTGCAAGGATACACAGCGAGTCATGCTGATCCTTCACTTTATGTAAAACATGTAGATGGCATGTGTGTCTATGTATGCATTTATGTGGATGACTTGTTGATTACAGGGAATAATGCAAAAGCAATTGATGAGATAAAAGGTAATTTGGGAAAGGAATTTAAAATTTCAGATCTTGGTTTGCTCAGATACTTTCTTGGGATTGAAATTGTGTATAGCGATGAAGGTATGTGGTTGATACAAAGAAAGTATATATGTGATATGCTGAAAAGGTTTGGTATGCAGGAATGTAAATTTGTTTCTACTCCAATGGAATGTAATGTAAAGCTGAGTGCAAAGGAAGGTGATGAGTTGCATGATATGAATGTATATAGATCCATGGTAGGATCTTTGATTTATGCAACAAAAACTAGACCTGATATATGTTATGTAGTGGGAGTATTGTCACAGTTTATGCATGAACCTAGAGTACCTCATATGCATGCAGCGAAAAGAGTGCTTAGGTATTTGAAAGGTACCATGAACGAAGGATTATTTTATAGTCATGATGTTGATCTAACTCTTAAAGTCTTTAGTGATGCAGATTGGGCTGGAAGCAAAGATGACAGAAGATCCACAAGTGGATATGTGGTAATAGCAGGAAACAAGACATTAACATGGAGTTCAAAGAAACAGCCTACAGTTGCTTTATCTTCTACAGAGGCTGAGTATAGAGGTTTAGCATTGGCTACTACTGAGGTTATGTGGTTTAAAAAGTTGTTTCATGACTTGAATGTGCAGGTTGATGTACCACTGATATATGGGGATAACTTGAGCAGCATTCATATGACCTCAAATCCTATTTTTCATGCTAGAACAAAGCATATAGAGGTTCACTATCATTATGTTCGAGAGAAGGCCATGAACAATGAAGTGCAGGTTTCTTTTGTTGGAACAAAGGATCAAGTTGCAGATATCTTCACCAAATCCTTGGATGGACCAAAGCTTCAAAGATTCAACTATATTCTTGGCATGAAGGAAATACCCTTTGAAACTTGAGGGGGAGAATGTTGCGAACATTTGTTTTATGTAGGGTACAAGTTTCAAATTATGTAAATACCTTAGGGAAGTCTTCAAATACTTCAAGAAGGCTCATATTATTCATAAAATTTAGCAAAAATACCACGTGAGTTCTAGAACATGGTGAGTCAAATTAGTGAGTCACAAGGGAGCTTCAGTGGTGTCCTAGTGGAAGGTCGATGTGGCTAGTTCTCAAAGTCCATCAATACTTTGCTTATTTGAGCACTTGAGTCATGTAATACCTCCATCCAAGTGTCTACCACGAATTTAGATGTATTAGGAAGGTTTTAGATTAGTTTCCCATGCTATAAAAAGAGGAGAAAAGTCGTGATCTTGTGGGATGTCCAAGAGAGTATCTCTATGCTACTCTAGTTTTTGTATGCAGAGCTTGCAGAGCTTGTATCTCCCTCATTATATATCCAAATTACATGTTTGATAGCTCATTTGAAAGCTCTTCTTGTCTACTTTCATAGTATCAATTTTCATAATCATTGGATTTGTGAGCTGAGAGCAACACTCTCTGCAAGTAGTGTGTGTTCTCTGTTTTTTATCCCTGCTGAAGGTCTCCATTAAACATCCAACTTGCAGAGGTCATATCTCCTTGTGTATGTATTCAAATCATGTGTTCTTTGGCTTTTTAGAAAGCTCTCCAAGTCTATTTGTATTCTGGAAATTTTCAGATTCATTGGAGTTGTGAGTTAAGAGCAGTAGTCTCTGCAAGTGATGTATGTCCTCAGGTTCATCTCTGTTTCAAGGTCTCCATTAAAGCTGCATATTGCAGAGGTCATAGCTCATTGAGTATTTATCCAAATTGAGTGTTCTTTGGCTCATTGGAAAGCTCTTGGTCTCTAGTATATGTGGTTAAAACAGTTTTAAAAACTTTTGAGTGAGTAGAGAGTAGTAAGCTCTGCAAGCATGACTGGTTTTCTATGATGAAGTTTGTGAGAAGGTCAACTTGTTCCTAGGGGGTTCCACCTACTTCCTGCTATACTTTGGAGGTCAATAAACTCCAACATTGGTATCAGAGCAAGTACTTGGAGACTTGGAGAAGGTTATCATACCTTGACGAAGAATTTGAAGCTATCAAAGAAGCAGTTCATCATCAACACTACACAAAGGTAGAAGAAGATTGCAAGGAGGCATCTGAAGCAACATCCAAGCAAAGAAAGGTGCACATACCTCATTTACAAGGTAAATATTATATTTCTTCTCATCACACACATTGGAAAGGAGGCTTAAAGGAGGAAGCTTAGCATTTGTATTATGGGAGACCAACATGCACAAATAGAGAAGCTTGATAAGACCAATTATCAGGCATGGAAGTTTAGAATCACAGCATACTTGCAAGGTAGAGGCTTGTATGGTTTGATTGACGGCACAGATATCAAACCCACATTACAAGAGGACCCAAATCAGCAACAATTGAGGGAGTTTAGACTTTGGAATGAGAGAGACAAAAGGGTTATATTCATTTTATCACAAAATATTCAAGATTCAATGGTAGGACACATACAAGATCTAGACACAAGTAGAGATGTTTGGCTTGCATTGGAAAGGTTGTATGCTACAGGTACAAGAGCAAGGAAGATTCAACTCAAAAATGAGTTGAATAACATAAAGAAAGATACAAGGACATCGGTCAATGATTACATATTGAAAGTTAAAGAGATTGCAGATCAACTAGGATCAATTCAAGCTCATGTGGAGGACGACGACTTGGTTGCACATACTCTCAACGGACTCAAAGATGATGAGAGATGGAAACCCTTCATTACTTCAGTTTATGTCAGAGGAGAATTACCAGATTTTGATCAACTTATTGCCCTCATGGTCACGGAGGAGATGAATCTAAATGGTTCTACTTCAAATCAAAAAGGATCTCAAGGACAAGCTCTTTATGTAGGATCATCAAGAGGTGGAAACAGAGGTGGAAGAGGTTCAAATAGAGGTCGAGGAAGAAGGATCGATGATCAAAGGACTTCAAGTGGCTTCTTCAACACAAGAGGAAGAGGAAGATCAAGCGCTAGAGGTACGAGAGGCTACTACAACTACAACCAAAGACAAAGGAGTGAAGATAATAAGAACAATTGCTATATATGTGGAAGGTATGGACACTATGCCAAAGATTGTTATCAAAATGAAAATAATCAAGGTGGTAATCGAAGAGGAGGCTATTCAAGAAGAGGTAAACAACAAGGAAATTATGCAGTTGAAGGTAAAAGTGATGATTATGATTCTCTTCTTATGATGAATGTAGAAACTAAGATGAATTCCAATAGTGATGTATGGTATGTAGATAGTGGTTGTTCTAATCACATGTCTCATGATGCTTCATGGTTTTCTAATATGCATAATCCGTCATGTAAAGGTCATGTTGAAACAGGAGATGATACAACACATAAGATTATGCAGGTTGGAGATGTTGTTATGCAGGATAAGAGCAAGAAAAATTGCTTGAAGGATGTACTTTATGTGCCAACGATCACTAAGAATTTGATGTCGGTTGGTCAAATGGTAGAAAAAGGTCTACAAGTGAGATTTAATCATGCAGGTTGCTTCATTGAGGATCCAAAGCAAAGGAGGTTAATTGCTAGAGGTCAAAAACAAGGTAGATTTTTTACATTCAAGGTAAACCCAAATCATACAAACTATTTCTCTTATGGTATGCATCGAATAGCAGAGCTTGATCTATGGCACAAAAGGATTGGACACATGAATGTACACAGGTTAAAGGAGCTATCAAAGAAGAGGATTGTTGAAGGATTACCTGATCTTACTAAGCAACATATGGTGCATCTTTGTGAAGCATGTCAAATGGGTAAGCAGAGTAGACAACCTTTCAAGCATTCAAGTTATGTAAGTGATGGTTTGCTAGATCTCATACACACAGATGTGTGGGGACCTACTAAAGAGGCATCCTTGATTGGTAATAAGTACTATGTATCATTCATTGATGATCATAGTAGAATGACATTTGTGTATTTCATTAAACATAAGAGTGAGGTCTTTGATTGTTTCAAGAAGTTCAAATCATATGTCGAAAAGCAAACAGGAAGGTATATTAAGAAGCTAAGGTCTGATGGAGGGGGAGAGTATTTCTCTCAAGTTTTTACTGATTTTTTGTATGATGAAGGTATCAAAAGAGAAGTTACATGCAGGTATACTCCACAACAAAATGGAGTCACAGAAAGAAGAAACAGAATCATAGCAGAAGCATCTAGAAGTATGCTTAATGATATGTGTTTGCCTAATTATTTTTGGGCTGAAGCTGTTAGCACAAGTGTTTACATTATGAATAGAGTTCCGACCTGCTGGAGTTCATCATTTGACACCATATGAGGTATGGCATGGAAGGAAACCAAGTGTAAGTCATTTGAAAGTATTTGGTTGTGTATGTTATGTACATGTACCTAGTGAGGTGAGATCTAAACTTGATGCAAAATCAGAAAAATGTATATTTATTGGTTATGCAGATACTCAAAGAGGATATAGATGCTATAATCCTCATACCAATAAGGTTGTTGTGTCAAGAGATGTAAACTTTGATGAATCACTTTCATGGTATGCAGATAAGAATTGTTTGCAGGACATGGATGAAAATGAAGAAGGTGTGGTTGAAGGAGATGAATGCATAGTTCAGCCATCAGGAAGTTTAAATAATGAAAGGAGTGGTCTAGATGAAGAAAGAGGATCACCTTTCAATGGAAGATTAAGGCAAGAGTCACCTCCAAGTGTTAAAAGTAAAGGTAAACTCAAACTTGTTGAAGTTAATGATGAAGGAGAGGAAATTAGTGATGTATGTGAGTATGGAGAATCATCAAAGGTTCCTAATAAGAAAGGAAGAGCATCTACATTGGAGGTAAGAAGAACTTCAAGAGTAAGTAAGCAACCTCAAAGGTATACTTATGAATCTTTCATGAATACTCATTATGCTTTTATGACAAAAGTTGAGCAGGAAAATGAACCCACATGTTATGATGAGGCCAAAGGAGATGAAAAGTGGGAGAAAGCAATGAGAGAAGAAATGGAAGCACTTCAGGATAACAAGACTTGGAATTTAGTTCCAAGTACACCAAAGCAAAAGGTAATTGGTTGCAAGTGGGTTTTTAAGATTAAAAGAAATAGTGATGGTAGTGTGTCTAGATATAAGGCTAGACTTGTAGCAAAAGGATATAATCAAACTCAAGGTGTGGACTATGAGGAAACATTTAGTCCAGTAGCAAATATGGCAACGGTGAGAACTTTGTTGGCTTTAGCTGCAAGTAAAAGGTGGAATATATATCAACTCGATATAAAGAATGCCTTTCTTAATGGTGAGTTAAATGAAGAAGTGTATATGTCACAACCAGATGGTTATGTGGATGCAAAATATCCTAATCATGTATGCAGGTTAAAGAAGGCATTGTATGGTCTTAAGCAGGCACCAAGGGCATGGAATGCAAGGTTGGTAAAGTATCTTATGCTGCAAGGATACACAGCGAGTCATGCTGATCCTTCACTTTATGTAAAACATGTAGATGGCATGTGTGTCTATGTATGCATTTATGTGGATGACTTGTTGATTACAGGGAATAATGCAAAAGCAATTGATGAGATAAAAGGTAATTTGGGAAAGGAATTTAAAATTTCAGATCTTGGTTTGCTCAGATACTTTCTTGGGATTGAAATTGTGTATAGCGATGAAGGTATGTGGTTGATACAAAGAAAGTATATATGTGATATGCTGAAAAGGTTTGGTATGCAGGAATGTAAATTTGTTTCTACTCCAATGGAATGTAATGTAAAGCTGAGTGCAAAGGAAGGTGATGAGTTGCATGATATGAATGTATATAGATCCATGGTAGGATCTTTGATTTATGCAACAAAAACTAGACCTGATATATGTTATGCAGTGGGAGTATTGTCACAGTTTATGCATGAACCTAGAGTACCTCATATGCATGCAGCGAAAAGAGTGCTTAGGTATTTGAAAGGTACCATGAACGAAGGATTATTTTATAGTCATGATGTTGATCTAACTCTTAAAGTCTTTAGTGATGCAGATTGGGCTGGAAGCAAAGATGACAGAAGATCCACAAGTGGATATGTGGTAATAGCAGGAAACAAGACATTAACATGGAGTTCAAAGAAACAGCCTACAGTTGCTTTATCTTCTACAGAGGCTGAGTATAGAGGTTTAGCATTGGCTACTACTGAGGTTATGTGGTTTAAAAAGTTGTTTCATGACTTGAATGTGCAAGTTGATGTACCACTGATATATGGGGATAACTTGAGCAGCATTCATATGACCTCAAATCCTATTTTTCATGCTAGAACAAAGCATATAGAGGTTCACTATCATTATGTTCGAGAGAAGGCCATGAACAATGAAGTGCAGGTTTCTTTTGTTGGAACAAAGGATCAAGTTGCAGATATCTTCACCAAATCCTTGGATGGACCAAAGCTTCAAAGATTCAACTATATTCTTGGCATGAAGGAAATACCCTTTGAAACTTGAGGGGGAGAATGTTGCGAACATTTGTTTTATGTAGGGTACAAGTTTCAAATTATGTAAATACCTTAGGGAAGTCTTCAAATACTTCAAGAAGGCTCATATTATTCATAAAATTTAGCAAAAATACCACGTGAGTTCTAGAACATGGTGAGTCAAATTAGTGAGTCACAAGGGAGCTTCAGTGGTGTCCTAGTGGAAGGTCGATGTGGCTAGTTCTCAAAGTCCATCAATACTTTGCTTATTTGAGCACTTGAGTCATGTAATACCTCCATCCAAGTGTCTACCACGAATTTAGATGTATTAGGAAGGTTTTAGATTAGTTTCCCATGCTATAAAAAGAGGAGAAAAGTCGTGATCTTGCGGGATGTCCAAGAGAGTATCTCTATGCTACTCTAGTTTTTGTATGCAGAGCTTGCAGAGCTTGTATCTCCCTCATTATATATCCAAATTACATGTTTGATATCTCATTTGAAAGCTCTTCTTGTCTACTTTCATAGTATCAATTTTCATAATCATTGGATTTGTGAGCTGAGAGCAACACTCTCTGCAAGTAGTGTGTGTTCTCTGTTTTTTATCCCTGCTGAAGGTCTCCATTAAACATCCAACTTGCAGAGGTCATATCTCCTTGTGTATGTATTCAAATCATGTGTTCTTTGGCTTTTTAGAAAGCTCTCCAAGTCTATTTGTATTCTGGAAATTTTCAGATTCATTGGAGTTGTGAGTTAAGAGCAGTAGTCTCTGCAAGTGATGTATGTCCTCAGGTTCATCTCTGTTTCAAGGTCTCCATTAAAGCTGCATATTGCAGAGGTCATAGCTCATTGAGTATTTATCCAAATTGAGTGTTCTTTGGCTCATTTGAAAGCTCTTGGTCTCTAGTATATGTGGTTAAAACAGTTTTAAAAACTTTTGAGTGAGTAGAGAGTAGTAAGCTCTGCAAGCATGACTGGTTTTCTATGATGAAGTTTGTGAGAAGGTCAACTTGTTCCTAGGGGGTTCCACCTACTTCCTGCTATACTTTGGAGGTCAATAAACTCCAACATTGGTATCAGAGCAAGTACTTGGAGACTTGGAGAAGGTTATCATACCTTGACGAAGAATTTGAAGCTATCAAAGAAGCAGTTCATCATCAACACTACACAAAGGTAGAAGAAGATTGCAAGGAGGCATCTGAAACAACATCCAAGCAAAGAAAGGTGCACATACCTCATTTACAAGGTAAATATTATATTTCTTCTCATCACACACATTGGAAAGGAGGCTTAAAGGAGGAAGCTTAGCATTTGTATTATGGGAGACCAACATGCACAAATAGAGAAGCTTGATAAGACCAATTATCAGGCATGGAAGTTTAGAATCACAGCATACTTGCAAGGTAGAGGCTTGTATGGTTTGATTGACTGGCACAGATATCAAACCCACATTACAAGAGGACCCAAATCAGCAACAATTGAGGGAGTTTAGACTTTGGAATGAGAGAGACAAAAGGGTTATATTCATTTTATCACAAAATATTCAAGATTCAATGGTAGGACACATACAAGATCTAGACACAAGTAGAGATGTTTGGCTTGCATTGGAAAGGTTGTATGCTACAGGTACAAGAGCAAGGAAGATTCAACTCAAAAATGAGTTGAATAACATAAAGAAAGATACAAGGACATCGGTCAATGATTACATATTGAAAGTTAAAGAGATTGCAGATCAACTAGGATCAATTCAAGCTCATGTGGAGGACGACGACTTGGTTGCACATACTCTCAACGGACTCAAAGATGATGAGAGATGGAAACCCTTCATTACTTCAGTTTATGTCAGAGGAGAATTACCAGATTTTGATCAACTTATTGCCCTCATGGTCACGGAGGAGATGAATCTAAATGGTTCTACTTCAAATCAAAAAGGATCTCAAGGACAAGCTCTTTATGTAGGATCATCAAGAGGTGGAAACAGAGGTGGAAGAGGTTCAAATAGAGGTCGAGGAAGAAGGATCGATGATCAAAGGACTTCAAGTGGCTTCTTCAACACAAGAGGAAGAGGAAGATCAAGCGCTAGAGGTACGAGAGGCTACTACAACTACAACCAAAGACAAAGGAGTGAAGATAATAAGAACAATTGCTATATATGTGGAAGGTATGGACACTATGCCAAAGATTGTTATCAAAATGAAAATAATCAAGGTGGTAATCGAAGAGGAGGCTATTCAAGAAGAGGTAAACAACAAGGAAATTATGCAGTTGAAGGTAAAAGTGATGATTATGATTCTCTTCTTATGATGAATGTAGAAACTAAGATGAATTCCAATAGTGATGTATGGTATGTAGATAGTGGTTGTTCTAATCACATGTCTCATGATGGTTCATGGTTTTCTAATATGCATAATCCGTCATGTAAAGGTCATGTTGAAATAGGAGATGATACAACACATAAGATTATGCAGGTTGGAGATGTTGTTATGCAGGATAAGAGCAAGAAAAATTGCTTGAAGGATGTACTTTATGTGCCAACGATCACTAAGAATTTGATGTCGGTTGGTCAAATGGTAGAAAAAGGTCTACAAGTGAGATTTAATCATGCAGGTTGCTTCATTGAGGATCCAAAGCAAAGGAGGTTAATTGCTAGAGGTCAAAAACAAGGTAGATTTTTTACATTCAAGGTAAACCCAAATCATACAAACTATTTCTCTTATGGTATGCATCGAATAGCAGAGCTTGATCTATGGCACAAAAGGATTGGACACATGAATGTACACAGGTTAAAGGAGCTATCAAAGAAGAGGATTGTTGAAGGATTACCTGATCTTACTAAGCAACATATGGTGCATCTTTGTGAAGCATGTCAAATGGGTAAGCAGAGTAGACAACCTTTCAAGCATTCAAGTTATGTAAGTGATGGTTTGCTAGATCTCATACACACAGATGTGTGGGGACCTACTAAAGAGGCATCCTTGATTGGTAATAAGTACTATGTATCATTCATTGATGATCATAGTAGAATGACATTTGTGTATTTCATTAAACATAAGAGTGAGGTCTTTGATTGTTTCAAGAAGTTCAAATCATATGTCGAAAAGCAAACAGGAAGGTATATTAAGAAGCTAAGGTCTGATGGAGGGGGAGAGTATTTCTCTCAAGTTTTTACTGATTTTTTGTATGATGAAGGTATCAAAAGAGAAGTTACATGCAGGTATACTCCACAACAAAATGGAGTCACAGAAAGAAGAAACAGAATCATAGCAGAAGCATCTAGAAGTATGCTTAATGATATGTGTTTGCCTAATTATTTTTGGGCTGAAGCTGTTAGCACAAGTGTTTACATTATGAATAGAGTTCCGACTGCTGGAGTTCATCATTTGACACCATATGAGGTATGGCATGGAAGGAAACCAAGTGTAAGTCATTTGAAAGTATTTGGTTGTGTATGTTATGTACATGTACCTAGTGAGGTGAGATCTAAACTTGATGCAAAATCAGAAAAATGTATATTTATTGGTTATGCAGATACTCAAAGAGGATATAGATGCTATAATCCTCATACCAATAAGGTTGTTGTGTCAAGAGATGTAAACTTTGATGAATCACTTTCATGGTATGCAGATAAGAATTGTTTGCAGGACATGGATGAAAATGAAGAAGGTGTGGTTGAAGGAGATGAATGCATAGTTCAGCCATCAGGAAGTTTAAATAATGAAAGGAGTGGTCTAGATGAAGAAAGAGGATCACCTTTCAATGGAAGATTAAGGCAAGAGTCACCTCCAAGTGTTAAAAGTAAAGGTAAACTCAAACTTGTTGAAGTTAATGATGAAGGAGAGGAAATTAGTGATGTATGTGAGTATGGAGAATCATCAAAGGTTCCTAATAAGAAAGGAAGAGCATCTACATTGGAGGTAAGAAGAACTTCAAGAGTAAGTAAGCAACCTCAAAGGTATACTTATGAATCTTTCATGAATACTCATTATGCTTTTATGACAAAAGTTGAGCAGGAAAATGAACCCACATGTTATGATGAGGCCAAAGGAGATGAAAAGTGGGAGAAAGCAATGAGAGAAGAAATGGAAGCACTTCAGGATAACAAGACTTGGAATTTAGTTCCAAGTACACCAAAGCAAAAGGTAATTGGTTGCAAGTGGGTTTTTAAGATTAAAAGAAATAGTGATGGTAGTGTGTCTAGATATAAGGCTAGACTTGTAGCAAAAGGATATAATCAAACTCAAGGTGTGGACTATGAGGAAACATTTAGTCCAGTAGCAAATATGGCAACGGTGAGAACTTTGTTGGCTTTAGCTGCAAGTAAAAGGTGGAATATATATCAACTCGATATAAAGAATGCCTTTCTTAATGGTGAGTTAAATGAAGAAGTGTATATGTCACAACCAGATGGTTATGTGGATGCAAAATATCCTAATCATGTATGCAGGTTAAAGAAGGCATTGTATGGTCTTAAGCAGGCACCAAGGGCATGGAATGCAAGGTTGGTAAAGTATCTTATGCTGCAAGGATACACAGCGAGTCATGCTGATCCTTCACTTTATGTAAAACATGTAGATGGCATGTGTGTCTATGTATGCATTTATGTGGATGACTTGTTGATTACAGGGAATAATGCAAAAGCAATTGATGAGATAAAAGGTAATTTGGGAAAGGAATTTAAAATTTCAGATCTTGGTTTGCTCAGATACTTTCTTGGGATTGAAATTGTGTATAGCGATGAAGGTATGTGGTTGATACAAAGAAAGTATATATGTGATATGCTGAAAAGGTTTGGTATGCAGGAATGTAAATTTGTTTCTACTCCAATGGAATGTAATGTAAAGCTGAGTGCAAAGGAAGGTGATGAGTTGCATGATATGAATGTATATAGATCCATGGTAGGATCTTTGATTTATGCAACAAAGACTAGACCTGATATATGTTATGCAGTGGGAGTATTGTCACAGTTTATGCATGAACCTAGAGTACCTCATATGCATGCAGCGAAAAGAGTGCTTAGGTATTTGAAAGGTACCATGAACGAAGGATTATTTTATAGTCATGATGTTGATCTAACTCTTAAAGTCTTTAGTGATGCAGATTGGGCTGGAAGCAAAGATGACAGAAGATCCACAAGTGGATATGTGGTAATAGCAGGAAACAAGACATTAACATGGAGTTCAAAGAAACAGCCTACAGTTGCTTTATCTTCTACAGAGGCTGAGTATAGAGGTTTAGCATTGGCTACTACTGAGGTTATGTGGTTTAAAAAGTTGTTTCATGACTTGAATGTGCAAGTTGATGTACCACTGATATATGGGGATAACTTGAGCAGCATTCATATGACCTCAAATCCTATTTTTCATGCTAGAACAAAGCATATAGAGGTTCACTATCATTATGTTCGAGAGAAGGCCATGAACAATGAAGTGCAGGTTTCTTTTGTTGGAACAAAGGATCAAGTTGCAGATATCTTCACCAAATCCTTGGATGGACCAAAGCTTCAAAGATTCAACTATATTCTTGGCATGAAGGAAATACCCTTTGAAACTTGAGGGGGAGAATGTTGCGAACATTTGTTTTATGTAGGGTACAAGTTTCAAATTATGTAAATACCTTAGGGAAGTCTTCAAATACTTCAAGAAGGCTCATATTATTCATAAAATTTAGCAAAAATACCACGTGAGTTCTAGAACATGGTGAGTCAAATTAGTGAGTCACAAGGGAGCTTCAGTGGTGTCCTAGTGGAAGGTCGATGTGGCTAGTTCTCAAAGTCCATCAATACTTTGCTTATTTGAGCACTTGAGTCATGTAATACCTCCATCCAAGTGTCTACCACGAATTTAGATGTATTAGGAAGGTTTTAGATTAGTTTCCCATGCTATAAAAAGAGGAGAAAAGTCGTGATCTTGCGGGATGTCCAAGAGAGTATCTCTATGCTACTCTAGTTTTTGTATGCAGAGCTTGCAGAGCTTGTATCTCCCTCATTATATATCCAAATTACATGTTTGATATCTCATTTGAAAGCTCTTCTTGTCTACTTTCATAGTATCAATTTTCATAATCATTGGATTTGTGAGCTGAGAGCAACACTCTCTGCAAGTAGTGTGTGTTCTCTGTTTTTTATCCCTGCTGAAGGTCTCCATTAAACATCCAACTTGCAGAGGTCATATCTCCTTGTGTATGTATTCAAATCATGTGTTCTTTGGCTTTTTAGAAAGCTCTCCAAGTCTATTTGTATTCTGGAAATTTTCAGATTCATTGGAGTTGTGAGTTAAGAGCAGTAGTCTCTGCAAGTGATGTATGTCCTCAGGTTCATCTCTGTTTCAAGGTCTCCATTAAAGCTGCATATTGCAGAGGTCATAGCTCATTGAGTATTTATCCAAATTGAGTGTTCTTTGGCTCATTTGAAAGCTCTTGGTCTCTAGTATATGTGGTTAAAACAGTTTTAAAAACTTTTGAGTGAGTAGAGAGTAGTAAGCTCTGCAAGCATGACTGGTTTTCTATGATGAAGTTTGTGAGAAGGTCAACTTGTTCCTAGGGGGTTCCACCTACTTCCTGCTATACTTTGGAGGTCAATAAACTCCAACATTGGTATCAGAGCAAGTACTTGGAGACTTGGAGAAGGTTATCATACCTTGACGAAGAATTTGAAGCTATCAAAGAAGCAGTTCATCATCAACACTACACAAAGGTAGAAGAAGATTGCAAGGAGGCATCTGAAGCAACATCCAAGCAAAGAAAGGTGCACATACCTCATTTACAAGGTAAATATTATATTTCTTCTCATCACACACATTGGAAAGGAGGCTTAAAGGAGGAAGCTTAGCATTTGTATTATGGGAGACCAACATGCACAAATAGAGAAGCTTGATAAGACCAATTATCAGGCATGGAAGTTTAGAATCACAGCATACTTGCAAGGTAGAGGCTTGTATGGTTTGATTGACGGCACAGATATCAAACCCACATTACAAGAGGACCCAAATCAGCAACAATTGAGGGAGTTTAGACTTTGGAATGAGAGAGACAAAAGGGTTATATTCATTTTATCACAAAATATTCAAGATTCAATGGTAGGACACATACAAGATCTAGACACAAGTAGAGATGTTTGGCTTGCATTGGAAAGGTTGTATGCTACAGGTACAAGAGCAAGGAAGATTCAACTCAAAAATGAGTTGAATAACATAAAGAAAGATACAAGGACATCGGTCAATGATTACATATTGAAAGTTAAAGAGATTGCAGATCAACTAGGATCAATTCAAGCTCATGTGGAGGACGACGACTTGGTTGCACATACTCTCAACGGACTCAAAGATGATGAGAGATGGAAACCCTTCATTACTTCAGTTTATGTCAGAGGAGAATTACCAGATTTTGATCAACTTATTGCCCTCATGGTCACGGAGGAGATGAATCTAAATGGTTCTACTTCAAATCAAAAAGGATCTCAAGGACAAGCTCTTTATGTAGGATCATCAAGAGGTGGAAACAGAGGTGGAAGAGGTTCAAATAGAGGTCGAGGAAGAAGGATCGATGATCAAAGGACTTCAAGTGGCTTCTTCAACACAAGAGGAAGAGGAAGATCAAGCGCTAGAGGTACGAGAGGCTACTACAACTACAACCAAAGACAAAGGAGTGAAGATAATAAGAACAATTGCTATATATGTGGAAGGTATGGACACTATGCCAAAGATTGTTATCAAAATGAAAATAATCAAGGTGGTAATCGAAGAGGAGGCTATTCAAGAAGAGGTAAACAACAAGGAAATTATGCAGTTGAAGGTAAAAGTGATGATTATGATTCTCTTCTTATGATGAATGTAGAAACTAAGATGAATTCCAATAGTGATGTATGGTATGTAGATAGTGGTTGTTCTAATCACATGTCTCATGATGGTTCATGGTTTTCTAATATGCATAATCCGTCATGTAAAGGTCATGTTGAAACAGGAGATGATACAACACATAAGATTATGCAGGTTGGAGATGTTGTTATGCAGGATAAGAGCAAGAAAAATTGCTTGAAGGATGTACTTTATGTGCCAACGATCACTAAGAATTTGATGTCGGTTGGTCAAATGGTAGAAAAAGGTCTACAAGTGAGATTTAATCATGCAGGTTGCTTCATTGAGGATCCAAAGCAAAGGAGGTTAATTGCTAGAGGTCAAAAACAAGGTAGATTTTTTACATTCAAGGTAAACCCAAATCATACAAACTATTTCTCTTATGGTATGCATCGAATAGCAGAGCTTGATCTATGGCACAAAAGGATTGGACACATGAATGTACACAGGTTAAAGGAGCTATCAAAGAAGAGGATTGTTGAAGGATTACCTGATCTTACTAAGCAACATATGGTGCATCTTTGTGAAGCATGTCAAATGGGTAAGCAGAGTAGACAACCTTTCAAGCATTCAAGTTATGTAAGTGATGGTTTGCTAGATCTCATACACACAGATGTGTGGGGACCTACTAAAGAGGCATCCTTGATTGGTAATAAGTACTATGTATCATTCATTGATGATCATAGTAGAATGACATTTGTGTATTTCATTAAACATAAGAGTGAGGTCTTTGATTGTTTCAAGAAGTTCAAATCATATGTCGAAAAGCAAACAGGAAGGTATATTAAGAAGCTAAGGTCTGATGGAGGGGGAGAGTATTTCTCTCAAGTTTTTACTGATTTTTTGTATGATGAAGGTATCAAAAGAGAAGTTACATGCAGGTATACTCCACAACAAAATGGAGTCACAGAAAGAAGAAACAGAATCATAGCAGAAGCATCTAGAAGTATGCTTAATGATATGTGTTTGCCTAATTATTTTTGGGCTGAAGCTGTTAGCACAAGTGTTTACATTATGAATAGAGTTCCGACTGCTGGAGTTCATCATTTGACACCATATGAGGTATGGCATGGAAGGAAACCAAGTGTAAGTCATTTGAAAGTATTTGGTTGTGTATGTTATGTACATGTACCTAGTGAGGTGAGATCTAAACTTGATGCAAAATCAGAAAAATGTATATTTATTGGTTATGCAGATACTCAAAGAGGATATAGATGCTATAATCCTCATACCAATAAGGTTGTTGTGTCAAGAGATGTAAACTTTGATGAATCACTTTCATGGTATGCAGATAAGAATTGTTTGCAGGACATGGATGAAAATGAAGAAGGTGTGGTTGAAGGAGATGAATGCATAGTTCAGCCATCAGGAAGTTTAAATAATGAAAGGAGTGGTCTAGATGAAGAAAGAGGATCACCTTTCAATGGAAGATTAAGGCAAGAGTCACCTCCAAGTGTTAAAAGTAAAGGTAAACTCAAACTTGTTGAAGTTAATGATGAAGGAGAGGAAATTAGTGATGTATGTGAGTATGGAGAATCATCAAAGGTTCCTAATAAGAAAGGAAGAGCATCTACATTGGAGGTAAGAAGAACTTCAAGAGTAAGTAAGCAACCTCAAAGGTATACTTATGAATCTTTCATGAATACTCATTATGCTTTTATGACAAAAGTTGAGCAGGAAAATGAACCCACATGTTATGATGAGGCCAAAGGAGATGAAAAGTGGGAGAAAGCAATGAGAGAAGAAATGGAAGCACTTCAGGATAACAAGACTTGGAATTTAGTTCCAAGTACACCAAAGCAAAAGGTAATTGGTTGCAAGTGGGTTTTTAAGATTAAAAGAAATAGTGATGGTAGTGTGTCTAGATATAAGGCTAGACTTGTAGCAAAAGGATATAATCAAACTCAAGGTGTGGACTATGAGGAAACATTTAGTCCAGTAGCAAATATGGCAACGGTGAGAACTTTGTTGGCTTTAGCTGCAAGTAAAAGGTGGAATATATATCAACTCGATATAAAGAATGCCTTTCTTAATGGTGAGTTAAATGAAGAAGTGTATATGTCACAACCAGATGGTTATGTGGATGCAAAATATCCTAATCATGTATGCAGGTTAAAGAAGGCATTGTATGGTCTTAAGCAGGCACCAAGGGCATGGAATGCAAGGTTGGTAAAGTATCTTATGCTGCAAGGATACACAGCGAGTCATGCTGATCCTTCACTTTATGTAAAACATGTAGATGGCATGTGTGTCTATGTATGCATTTATGTGGATGACTTGTTGATTACAGGGAATAATGCAAAAGCAATTGATGAGATAAAAGGTAATTTGGGAAAGGAATTTAAAATTTCAGATCTTGGTTTGCTCAGATACTTTCTTGGGATTGAAATTGTGTATAGCGATGAAGGTATGTGGTTGATACAAAGAAAGTATATATGTGATATGCTGAAAAGGTTTGGTATGCAGGAATGTAAATTTGTTTCTACTCCAATGGAATGTAATGTAAAGCTGAGTGCAAAGGAAGGTGATGAGTTGCATGATATGAATGTATATAGATCCATGGTAGGATCTTTGATTTATGCAACAAAGACTAGACCTGATATATGTTATGCAGTGGGAGTATTGTCACAGTTTATGCATGAACCTAGAGTACCTCATATGCATGCAGCGAAAAGAGTGCTTAGGTATTTGAAAGGTACCATGAACGAAGGATTATTTTATAGTCATGATGTTGATCTAACTCTTAAAGTCTTTAGTGATGCAGATTGGGCTGGAAGCAAAGATGACAGAAGATCCACAAGTGGATATGTGGTAATAGCAGGAAACAAGACATTAACATGGAGTTCAAAGAAACAGCCTACAGTTGCTTTATCTTCTACAGAGGCTGAGTATAGAGGTTTAGCATTGGCTACTACTGAGGTTATGTGGTTTAAAAAGTTGTTTCATGACTTGAATGTGCAAGTTGATGTACCACTGATATATGGGGATAACTTGAGCAGCATTCATATGACCTCAAATCCTATTTTTCATGCTAGAACAAAGCATATAGAGGTTCACTATCATTATGTTCGAGAGAAGGCCATGAACAATGAAGTGCAGGTTTCTTTTGTTGGAACAAAGGATCAAGTTGCAGATATCTTCACCAAATCCTTGGATGGACCAAAGCTTCAAAGATTCAACTATATTCTTGGCATGAAGGAAATACCCTTTGAAACTTGAGGGGGAGAATGTTGCGAACATTTGTTTTATGTAGGGTACAAGTTTCAAATTATGTAAATACCTTAGGGAAGTCTTCAAATACTTCAAGAAGGCTCATATTATTCATAAAATTTAGCAAAAATACCACGTGAGTTCTAGAACATGGTGAGTCAAATTAGTGAGTCACAAGGGAGCTTCAGTGGTGTCCTAGTGGAAGGTCGATGTGGCTAGTTCTCAAAGTCCATCAATACTTTGCTTATTTGAGCACTTGAGTCATGTAATACCTCCATCCAAGTGTCTACCACGAATTTAGATGTATTAGGAAGGTTTTAGATTAGTTTCCCATGCTATAAAAAGAGGAGAAAAGTCGTGATCTTGCGGGATGTCCAAGAGAGTATCTCTATGCTACTCTAGTTTTTGTATGCAGAGCTTGCAGAGCTTGTATCTCCCTCATTATATATCCAAATTACATGTTTGATATCTCATTTGAAAGCTCTTCTTGTCTACTTTCATAGTATCAATTTTCATAATCATTGGATTTGTGAGCTGAGAGCAACACTCTCTGCAAGTAGTGTGTGTTCT
This sequence comes from Ceratopteris richardii, assembly GCA_020310875.1. Classification (NCBI taxonomy): domain Eukaryota; kingdom Viridiplantae; phylum Streptophyta; class Polypodiopsida; order Polypodiales; family Pteridaceae; genus Ceratopteris; species Ceratopteris richardii. Next base: position 166,789,514 of record CM035420.1, on the reverse strand, counting down.
CTGTTTTTTATCCCTGCTGAAGGTCTCCATTAAACATCCAACTTGCAGAGGTCATATCTCCTTGTGTATGTATTCAAATCATGTGTTCTTTGGCTTTTTAGAAAGCTCTCCAAGTCTATTTGTATTCTGGAAATTTTCAGATTCATTGGAGTTGTGAGTTAAGAGCAGTAGTCTCTGCAAGTGATGTATGTCCTCAGGTTCATCTCTGTTTCAAGGTCTCCATTAAAGCTGCATATTGCAGAGGTCATAGCTCATTGAGTATTTATCCAAATTGAGTGTTCTTTGGCTCATTTGAAAGCTCTTGGTCTCTAGTATATGTGGTTAAAACAGTTTTAAAAACTTTTGAGTGAGTAGAGAGTAGTAAGCTCTGCAAGCATGACTGGTTTTCTATGATGAAGTTTGTGAGAAGGTCAACTTGTTCCTAGGGGGTTCCACCTACTTCCTGCTATACTTTGGAGGTCAATAAACTCCAACATTGGTATCAGAGCAAGTACTTGGAGACTTGGAGAAGGTTATCATACCTTGACGAAGAATTTGAAGCTATCAAAGAAGCAGTTCATCATCAACACTACACAAAGGTAGAAGAAGATTGCAAGGAGGCATCTGAAGCAACATCCAAGCAAAGAAAGGTGCACATACCTCATTTACAAGGTAAATATTATATTTCTTCTCATCACACACATTGGAAAGGAGGCTTAAAGGAGGAAGCTTAGCATTTGTATTATGGGAGACCAACATGCACAAATAGAGAAGCTTGATAAGACCAATTATCAGGCATGGAAGTTTAGAATCACAGCATACTTGCAAGGTAGAGGCTTGTATGGTTTGATTGACGGCACAGATATCAAACCCACATTACAAGAGGACCCAAATCAGCAACAATTGAGGGAGTTTAGACTTTGGAATGAGAGAGACAAAAGGGTTATATTCATTTTATCACAAAATATTCAAGATTCAATGGTAGGACACATACAAGATCTAGACACAAGTAGAGATGTTTGGCTTGCATTGGAAAGGTTGTATGCTACAGGTACAAGAGCAAGGAAGATTCAACTCAAAAATGAGTTGAATAACATAAAGAAAGATACAAGGACATCGGTCAATGATTACATATTGAAAGTTAAAGAGATTGCAGATCAACTAGGATCAATTCAAGCTCATGTGGAGGACGACGACTTGGTTGCACATACTCTCAACGGACTCAAAGATGATGAGAGATGGAAACCCTTCATTACTTCAGTTTATGTCAGAGGAGAATTACCAGATTTTGATCAACTTATTGCCCTCATGGTCACGGAGGAGATGAATCTAAATGGTTCTACTTCAAATCAAAAAGGATCTCAAGGACAAGCTCTTTATGTAGGATCATCAAGAGGTGGAAACAGAGGTGGAAGAGGTTCAAATAGAGGTCGAGGAAGAAGGATCGATGATCAAAGGACTTCAAGTGGCTTCTTCAACACAAGAGGAAGAGGAAGATCAAGCGCTAGAGGTACGAGAGGCTACTACAACTACAACCAAAGACAAAGGAGTGAAGATAATAAGAACAATTGCTATATATGTGGAAGGTATGGACACTATGCCAAAGATTGTTATCAAAATGAAAATAATCAAGGTGGTAATCGAAGAGGAGGCTATTCAAGAAGAGGTAAACAACAAGGAAATTATGCAGTTGAAGGTAAAAGTGATGATTATGATTCTCTTCTTATGATGAATGTAGAAACTAAGATGAATTCCAATAGTGATGTATGGTATGTAGATAGTGGTTGTTCTAATCACATGTCTCATGATGGTTCATGGTTTTCTAATATGCATAATCCGTCATGTAAAGGTCATGTTGAAACAGGAGATGATACAACACATAAGATTATGCAGGTTGGAGATGTTGTTATGCAGGATAAGAGCAAGAAAAATTGCTTGAAGGATGTACTTTATGTGCCAACGATCACTAAGAATTTGATGTCGGTTGGTCAAATGGTAGAAAAAGGTCTACAAGTGAGATTTAATCATGCAGGTTGCTTCATTGAGGATCCAAAGCAAAGGAGGTTAATTGCTAGAGGTCAAAAACAAGGTAGATTTTTTACATTCAAGGTAAACCCAAATCATACAAACTATTTCTCTTATGGTATGCATCGAATAGCAGAGCTTGATCTATGGCACAAAAGGATTGGACACATGAATGTACACAGGTTAAAGGAGCTATCAAAGAAGAGGATTGTTGAAGGATTACCTGATCTTACTAAGCAACATATGGTGCATCTTTGTGAAGCATGTCAAATGGGTAAGCAGAGTAGACAACCTTTCAAGCATTCAAGTTATGTAAGTGATGGTTTGCTAGATCTCATACACACAGATGTGTGGGGACCTACTAAAGAGGCATCCTTGATTGGTAATAAGTACTATGTATCATTCATTGATGATCATAGTAGAATGACATTTGTGTATTTCATTAAACATAAGAGTGAGGTCTTTGATTGTTTCAAGAAGTTCAAATCATATGTCGAAAAGCAAACAGGAAGGTATATTAAGAAGCTAAGGTCTGATGGAGGGGGAGAGTATTTCTCTCAAGTTTTTACTGATTTTTTGTATGATGAAGGTATCAAAAGAGAAGTTACATGCAGGTATACTCCACAACAAAATGGAGTCACAGAAAGAAGAAACAGAATCATAGCAGAAGCATCTAGAAGTATGCTTAATGATATGTGTTTGCCTAATTATTTTTGGGCTGAAGCTGTTAGCACAAGTGTTTACATTATGAATAGAGTTCCGACTGCTGGAGTTCATCATTTGACACCATATGAGGTATGGCATGGAAGGAAACCAAGTGTAAGTCATTTGAAAGTATTTGGTTGTGTATGTTATGTACATGTACCTAGTGAGGTGAGATCTAAACTTGATGCAAAATCAGAAAAATGTATATTTATTGGTTATGCAGATACTCAAAGAGGATATAGATGCTATAATCCTCATACCAATAAGGTTGTTGTGTCAAGAGATGTAAACTTTGATGAATCACTTTCATGGTATGCAGATAAGAATTGTTTGCAGGACATGGATGAAAATGAAGAAGGTGTGGTTGAAGGAGATGAATGCATAGTTCAGCCATCAGGAAGTTTAAATAATGAAAGGAGTGGTCTAGATGAAGAAAGAGGATCACCTTTCAATGGAAGATTAAGGCAAGAGTCACCTCCAAGTGTTAAAAGTAAAGGTAAACTCAAACTTGTTGAAGTTAATGATGAAGGAGAGGAAATTAGTGATGTATGTGAGTATGGAGAATCATCAAAGGTTCCTAATAAGAAAGGAAGAGCATCTACATTGGAGGTAAGAAGAACTTCAAGAGTAAGTAAGCAACCTCAAAGGTATACTTATGAATCTTTCATGAATACTCATTATGCTTTTATGACAAAAGTTGAGCAGGAAAATGAACCCACATGTTATGATGAGGCCAAAGGAGATGAAAAGTGGGAGAAAGCAATGAGAGAAGAAATGGAAGCACTTCAGGATAACAAGACTTGGAATTTAGTTCCAAGTACACCAAAGCAAAAGGTAATTGGTTGCAAGTGGGTTTTTAAGATTAAAAGAAATAGTGATGGTAGTGTGTCTAGATATAAGGCTAGACTTGTAGCAAAAGGATATAATCAAACTCAAGGTGTGGACTATGAGGAAACATTTAGTCCAGTAGCAAATATGGCAACGGTGAGAACTTTGTTGGCTTTAGCTGCAAGTAAAAGGTGGAATATATATCAACTCGATATAAAGAATGCCTTTCTTAATGGTGAGTTAAATGAAGAAGTGTATATGTCACAACCAGATGGTTATGTGGATGCAAAATATCCTAATCATGTATGCAGGTTAAAGAAGGCATTGTATGGTCTTAAGCAGGCACCAAGGGCATGGAATGCAAGGTTGGTAAAGTATCTTATGCTGCAAGGATACACAGCGAGTCATGCTGATCCTTCACTTTATGTAAAACATGTAGATGGCATGTGTGTCTATGTATGCATTTATGTGGATGACTTGTTGATTACAGGGAATAATGCAAAAGCAATTGATGAGATAAAAGGTAATTTGGGAAAGGAATTTAAAATTTCAGATCTTGGTTTGCTCAGATACTTTCTTGGGATTGAAATTGTGTATAGCGATGAAGGTATGTGGTTGATACAAAGAAAGTATATATGTGATATGCTGAAAAGGTTTGGTATGCAGGAATGTAAATTTGTTTCTACTCCAATGGAATGTAATGTAAAGCTGAGTGCAAAGGAAGGTGATGAGTTGCATGATATGAATGTATATAGATCCATGGTAGGATCTTTGATTTATGCAACAAAAACTAGACCTGATATATGTTATGCAGTGGGAGTATTGTCACAGTTTATGCATGAACCTAGAGTACCTCATATGCATGCAGCGAAAAGAGTGCTTAGGTATTTGAAAGGTACCATGAACGAAGGATTATTTTATAGTCATGATGTTGATCTAACTCTTAAAGTCTTTAGTGATGCAGATTGGGCTGGAAGCAAAGATGACAGAAGATCCACAAGTGGATATGTGGTAATAGCAGGAAACAAGACATTAACATGGAGTTCAAAGAAACAGCCTACAGTTGCTTTATCTTCTACAGAGGCTGAGTATAGAGGTTTAGCATTGGCTACTACTGAGGTTATGTGGTTTAAAAAGTTGTTTCATGACTTGAATGTGCAAGTTGATGTACCACTGATATATGGGGATAACTTGAGCAGCATTCATATGACCTCAAATCCTATTTTTCATGCTAGAACAAAGCATATAGAGGTTCACTATCATTATGTTCGAGAGAAGGCCATGAACAATGAAGTGCAGGTTTCTTTTGTTGGAACAAAGGATCAAGTTGCAGATATCTTCACCAAATCCTTGGATGGACCAAAGCTTCAAAGATTCAACTATATTCTTGGCATGAAGGAAATACCCTTTGAAACTTGAGGGGGAGAATGTTGCGAACATTTGTTTTATGTAGGGTACAAGTTTCAAATTATGTAAATACCTTAGGGAAGTCTTCAAATACTTCAAGAAGGCTCATATTATTCATAAAATTTAGCAAAAATACCACGTGAGTTCTAGAACATGGTGAGTCAAATTAGTGAGTCACAAGGGAGCTTCAGTGGTGTCCTAGTGGAAGGTCGATGTGGCTAGTTCTCAAAGTCCATCAATACTTTGCTTATTTGAGCACTTGAGTCATGTAATACCTCCATCCAAGTGTCTACCACGAATTTAGATGTATTAGGAAGGTTTTAGATTAGTTTCCCATGCTATAAAAAGAGGAGAAAAGTCGTGATCTTGCGGGATGTCCAAGAGAGTATCTCTATGCTACTCTAGTTTTTGTATGCAGAGCTTGCAGAGCTTGTATCTCCCTCATTATATATCCAAATTACATGTTTGATATCTCATTTGAAAGCTCTTCTTGTCTACTTTCATAGTATCAATTTTCATAATCATTGGATTTGTGAGCTGAGAGCAACACTCTCTGCAAGTAGTGTGTGTTCTCTGTTTTTTATCCCTGCTGAAGGTCTCCATTAAACATCCAACTTGCAGAGGTCATATCTCCTTGTGTATGTATTCAAATCATGTGTTCTTTGGCTTTTTAGAAAGCTCTCCAAGTCTATTTGTATTCTGGAAATTTTCAGATTCATTGGAGTTGTGAGTTAAGAGCAGTAGTCTCTGCAAGTGATGTATGTCCTCAGGTTCATCTCTGTTTCAAGGTCTCCATTAAAGCTGCATATTGCAGAGGTCATAGCTCATTGAGTATTTATCCAAATTGAGTGTTCTTTGGCTCATTTGAAAGCTCTTGGTCTCTAGTATATGTGGTTAAAACAGTTTTAAAAACTTTTGAGTGAGTAGAGAGTAGTAAGCTCTGCAAGCATGACTGGTTTTCTATGATGAAGTTTGTGAGAAGGTCAACTTGTTCCTAGGGGGTTCCACCTACTTCCTGCTATACTTTGGAGGTCAATAAACTCCAACATTGGTATCAGAGCAAGTACTTGGAGACTTGGAGAAGGTTATCATACCTTGACGAAGAATTTGAAGCTATCAAAGAAGCAGTTCATCATCAACACTACACAAAGGTAGAAGAAGATTGCAAGGAGGCATCTGAAGCAACATCCAAGCAAAGAAAGGTGCACATACCTCATTTACAAGGTAAATATTATATTTCTTCTCATCACACACATTGGAAAGGAGGCTTAAAGGAGGAAGCTTAGCATTTGTATTATGGGAGACCAACATGCACAAATAGAGAAGCTTGATAAGACCAATTATCAGGCATGGAAGTTTAGAATCACAGCATACTTGCAAGGTAGAGGCTTGTATGGTTTGATTGACGGCACAGATATCAAACCCACATTACAAGAGGACCCAAATCAGCAACAATTGAGGGAGTTTAGACTTTGGAATGAGAGAGACAAAAGGGTTATATTCATTTTATCACAAAATATTCAAGATTCAATGGTAGGACACATACAAGATCTAGACACAAGTAGAGATGTTTGGCTTGCATTGGAAAGGTTGTATGCTACAGGTACAAGAGCAAGGAAGATTCAACTCAAAAATGAGTTGAATAACATAAAGAAAGATACAAGGACATCGGTCAATGATTACATATTGAAAGTTAAAGAGATTGCAGATCAACTAGGATCAATTCAAGCTCATGTGGAGGACGACGACTTGGTTGCACATACTCTCAACGGACTCAAAGATGATGAGAGATGGAAACCCTTCATTACTTCAGTTTATGTCAGAGGAGAATTACCAGATTTTGATCAACTTATTGCCCTCATGGTCACGGAGGAGATGAATCTAAATGGTTCTACTTCAAATCAAAAAGGATCTCAAGGACAAGCTCTTTATGTAGGATCATCAAGAGGTGGAAACAGAGGTGGAAGAGGTTCAAATAGAGGTCGAGGAAGAAGGATCGATGATCAAAGGACTTCAAGTGGCTTCTTCAACACAAGAGGAAGAGGAAGATCAAGCGCTAGAGGTACGAGAGGCTACTACAACTACAACCAAAGACAAAGGAGTGAAGATAATAAGAACAATTGCTATATATGTGGAAGGTATGGACACTATGCCAAAGATTGTTATCAAAATGAAAATAATCAAGGTGGTAATCGAAGAGGAGGCTATTCAAGAAGAGGTAAACAACAAGGAAATTATGCAGTTGAAGGTAAAAGTGATGATTATGATTCTCTTCTTATGATGAATGTAGAAACTAAGATGAATTCCAATAGTGATGTATGGTATGTAGATAGTGGTTGTTCTAATCACATGTCTCATGATGGTTCATGGTTTTCTAATATGCATAATCCGTCATGTAAAGGTCATGTTGAAACAGGAGATGATACAACACATAAGATTATGCAGGTTGGAGATGTTGTTATGCAGGATAAGAGCAAGAAAAATTGCTTGAAGGATGTACTTTATGTGCCAACGATCACTAAGAATTTGATGTCGGTTGGTCAAATGGTAGAAAAAGGTCTACAAGTGAGATTTAATCATGCAGGTTGCTTCATTGAGGATCCAAAGCAAAGGAGGTTAATTGCTAGAGGTCAAAAACAAGGTAGATTTTTTACATTCAAGGTAAACCCAAATCATACAAACTATTTCTCTTATGGTATGCATCGAATAGCAGAGCTTGATCTATGGCACAAAAGGATTGGACACATGAATGTACACAGGTTAAAGGAGCTATCAAAGAAGAGGATTGTTGAAGGATTACCTGATCTTACTAAGCAACATATGGTGCATCTTTGTGAAGCATGTCAAATGGGTAAGCAGAGTAGACAACCTTTCAAGCATTCAAGTTATGTAAGTGATGGTTTGCTAGATCTCATACACACAGATGTGTGGGGACCTACTAAAGAGGCATCCTTGATTGGTAATAAGTACTATGTATCATTCATTGATGATCATAGTAGAATGACATTTGTGTATTTCATTAAACATAAGAGTGAGGTCTTTGATTGTTTCAAGAAGTTCAAATCATATGTCGAAAAGCAAACAGGAAGGTATATTAAGAAGCTAAGGTCTGATGGAGGGGGAGAGTATTTCTCTCAAGTTTTTACTGATTTTTTGTATGATGAAGGTATCAAAAGAGAAGTTACATGCAGGTATACTCCACAACAAAATGGAGTCACAGAAAGAAGAAACAGAATCATAGCAGAAGCATCTAGAAGTATGCTTAATGATATGTGTTTGCCTAATTATTTTTGGGCTGAAGCTGTTAGCACAAGTGTTTACATTATGAATAGAGTTCCGACTGCTGGAGTTCATCATTTGACACCATATGAGGTATGGCATGGAAGGAAACCAAGTGTAAGTCATTTGAAAGTATTTGGTTGTGTATGTTATGTACATGTACCTAGTGAGGTGAGATCTAAACTTGATGCAAAATCAGAAAAATGTATATTTATTGGTTATGCAGATACTCAAAGAGGATATAGATGCTATAATCCTCATACCAATAAGGTTGTTGTGTCAAGAGATGTAAACTTTGATGAATCACTTTCATGGTATGCAGATAAGAATTGTTTGCAGGACATGGATGAAAATGAAGAAGGTGTGGTTGAAGGAGATGAATGCATAGTTCAGCCATCAGGAAGTTTAAATAATGAAAGGAGTGGTCTAGATGAAGAAAGAGGATCACCTTTCAATGGAAGATTAAGGCAAGAGTCACCTCCAAGTGTTAAAAGTAAAGGTAAACTCAAACTTGTTGAAGTTAATGATGAAGGAGAGGAAATTAGTGATGTATGTGAGTATGGAGAATCATCAAAGGTTCCTAATAAGAAAGGAAGAGCATCTACATTGGAGGTAAGAAGAACTTCAAGAGTAAGTAAGCAACCTCAAAGGTATACTTATGAATCTTTCATGAATACTCATTATGCTTTTATGACAAAAGTTGAGCAGGAAAATGAACCCACATGTTATGATGAGGCCAAAGGAGATGAAAAGTGGGAGAAAGCAATGAGAGAAGAAATGGAAGCACTTCAGGATAACAAGACTTGGAATTTAGTTCCAAGTACACCAAAGCAAAAGGTAATTGGTTGCAAGTGGGTTTTTAAGATTAAAAGAAATAGTGATGGTAGTGTGTCTAGATATAAGGCTAGACTTGTAGCAAAAGGATATAATCAAACTCAAGGTGTGGACTATGAGGAAACATTTAGTCCAGTAGCAAATATGGCAACGGTGAGAACTTTGTTGGCTTTAGCTGCAAGTAAAAGGTGGAATATATATCAACTCGATATAAAGAATGCCTTTCTTAATGGTGAGTTAAATGAAGAAGTGTATATGTCACAACCAGATGGTTATGTGGATGCAAAATATCCTAATCATGTATGCAGGTTAAAGAAGGCATTGTATGGTCTTAAGCAGGCACCAAGGGCATGGAATGCAAGGTTGGTAAAGTATCTTATGCTGCAAGGATACACAGCGAGTCATGCTGATCCTTCACTTTATGTAAAACATGTAGATGGCATGTGTGTCTATGTATGCATTTATGTGGATGACTTGTTGATTACAGGGAATAATGCAAAAGCAATTGATGAGATAAAAGGTAATTTGGGAAAGGAATTTAAAATTTCAGATCTTGGTTTGCTCAGATACTTTCTTGGGATTGAAATTGTGTATAGCGATGAAGGTATGTGGTTGATACAAAGAAAGTATATATGTGATATGCTGAAAAGGTTTGGTATGCAGGAATGTAAATTTGTTTCTACTCCAATGGAATGTAATGTAAAGCTGAGTGCAAAGGAAGGTGATGAGTTGCATGATATGAATGTATATAGATCCATGGTAGGATCTTTGATTTATGCAACAAAAACTAGACCTGATATATGTTATGCAGTGGGAGTATTGTCACAATTTATGCATGAACCTAGAGTACCTCATATGCATGCAGCGAAAAGAGTGCTTAGGTATTTGAAAGGTACCATGAACGAAGGATTATTTTATAGTCATGATGTTGATCTAACTCTTAAAGTCTTTAGTGATGCAGATTGGGCTGGAAGCAAAGATGACAGAAGATCCACAAGTGGATATGTGGTAATAGCAGGAAACAAGACATTAACATGGAGTTCAAAGAAACAGCCTACAGTTGCTTTATCTTCTACAGAGGCTGAGTATAGAGGTTTAGCATTGGCTACTACTGAGGTTATGTGGTTTAAAAAGTTGTTTCATGACTTGAATGTGCAGGTTGATGTACCACTGATATATGGGGATAACTTGAGCAGCATTCATATGACCTCAAATCCTATTTTTCATGTTAGAACAAAGCATATAGAGGTTCACTATCATTATGTTCGAGAGAAGGCCATGAACAATGAAGTGCAGGTTTCTTTTGTTGGAACAAAGGATCAAGTTGCAGATATCTTCACCAAATCCTTGGATGGACCAAAGCTTCAAAGATTCAACTATATTCTTGGCATGAAGGAAATACCCTTTGAAACTTGAGGGGGAGAATGTTGCGAACATTTGTTTTATGTAGGGTACAAGTTTCAAATTATGTAAATACCTTAGGGAAGTCTTCAAATACTTCAAGAAGGCTCCTATTATTCATAAAATTTAGCAAAAATACCACGTGAGTTCTAGAACATGGTGAGTCAAATTAGTGAGTCACAAGGGAGCTTCAGTGGTGTCCTAGTGGAAGGTCGATGTGGCTAGTTCTCAAAGTCCATCAATACTTTGCTTATTTGAGCACTTGAGTCATGTAATACCTCCATCCAAGTGTCTACCACGAATTTAGATGTATTAGGAAGGTTTTAGATTAGTTTCCCATGCTATAAAAAGAGGAGAAAAGTCGTGATCTTGTGGGATGTCCAAGAGAGTATCTCTATGCTACTCTAGTTTTTGTATGCAGAGCTTGCAGAGCTTCTATCTCCCTCATTATATATTCAAATTACATGTTTGATATCTCATTTGAAAGCTCTTCTTGTCTACTTTAATAGTATCAATTTTCATAATCATTGGATTTGTGAGCTGAGAGCAACACTCTCTGCAAGTAGTGTGTGTTCTCTGTTTTTTATCCCTGCTGAAGGTCTCCATTAAACATCCAACTTGCAGAGGTCATATCTCCTTGTGTATGTATTCAAATCATGTGTTCTTTGGCTTTTTAGAAAGCTCTCAAAGTCTATTTGTATTCTGGAAATTTTCAGATTCATTGGAGTTGTGAGTTAAGAGCAGTAGTCTCTGCACGTGATGTATGTCCTCAGGTTCATCTCTGTTTCAAGGTCTCCATTAAAGCTGCATATTGCAGAGGTCATAGCTCATTGAGTATTTATCCAAATTGAGTGTTCTTTGGCTCATTGGAAAGCTCTTGGTCTCTAGTATATGTGGTTAAAACAGTTTTAAAAACTTTTGAGTGAGTAGAGAGTAGTAAGCTCTGCAAGCATGACTGGTTTTCTATGATGAAGTTTGTGAGAAGGTCAACTTGTTCCTAGGGGGTTCCACCTACTTCCTGCTATACTTTGGAGGTCAATAAACTCCAACACCTAAGCCCAAGGAAAAGATGATTGTGGAAGCCTTTATTTTGCTTAACCCCTCGCATTCGGTCTACTTGGATTACCTAGAGCCCACAACTATCTCGCGATGGATTCTTCCTATGTCTATGCACTAGCTCATATGTTCCCGGCAAACGCACCAAAATGATTAGTTCTTAATGCCCAAGGAAAAAGTAATTATACGAGACTTTATTTTGCTCAAACCCCTCGCAATTGGTCCACTTGGATTACCTAGAGCCCATAATTATCCCTCGAGGAATCCGTCCTTTGTATATGTACTAGTTCATATGCTTCCCGGCAAACGCACCAAAATGTTTAATCTCTTAGTCCAAGGGAAAGTGCCCCGTACGCACTTGTTTTGCTCAATTGCCTCGGAATTTGTCAACCCGTATTGCTTGAAAACCCTAGTTTATACCTCAAATTGGGAGCTTCACGCTCTCACCCACGTAGCCTTTTCTCGTACATTCACACTCATTGACCCTCAAGTACTAACACCCTCCTTCCCACTAAATCACATTCAATCACTCACACCTTCGTATGCTCGCACTCACACCCATATACTCCCACACCATCATTCTCACACTCATGCATATACCTTTTACACACACACTCGCACATGCTTCCACATATACCATCACGCGCACATGCACTCCTTCACTGTCTTCCTCTCACTCATTTCTCTCTTCATCTTGTGGCTAATGGAACACACATCTACAAATCTTCCATGAATGAAACGAACACCTTTGACATGGTGCTTAGATCACATCAAAAGGTGGGATTTAAGTGCATCCTGCGTGTACGTATGCTCTGGTAAGTCTAAGCACTTCTCCTTCCGAATCTTGCACATGCTTCAGAAGACATCTTCACATGAGAGAATAAAAAACTCTCACCGACTTATGGAAGTTCCTTTTCATTTCCCTCTCTAGCACATCAACGTTCAACTTATTGGGTGATGTTGCATCAACAAATCTAGATGCAAAGATTTCAAGCTCTAAGGAATTTGGTCTTGAACGGTTTCCAGTACTTCTCTAGTGAGAACATGATATTGATCAATAAATACGAAGCTAGGTGTTATAACTACTTGATATTTCTATAATGGAGTCGGTTCAAACGAAACACCCTTTCCACATACATATTCCCCTTTAGCAAGCAATGAACACCCCGAAAAATAAGACAGGTCTGTTGCAGTTACATAGCATTTTGAGTGAGCAATTGACAAAGTACAAAACTCGAATCATTACTACTACTCCATGTTTCTTAACACATGAGCTCTTTCACATATGAAATGACCAGGTAATGTTCTGAAAATAACCTCTTGAGGGCTGGTTATGCACGACCCAAGAGAGAACAGAAAGGATCCCCACAGAGCTCCCAGTCTGCCTTCAGTAAGCAAGTGGTGACCAACCTCACCTGGCTCTTCTGATATATCTCAAGCCCCAGTCCAAGAGCACCCTTCCTCTACTGTTGCTGATCAAACCCCCCTTTGACACCTTGTTATCTTGGAGCTGCAAAACAGAGAGGAAGCAAGGCCCGGCCTGTGGAATATTTCCCCTAATGACTTCAAAATCAAGGGACTTCCGCTATCTGCATAAAGTGGCAACAATCCCCATGCTTTTGCCTCTCGTTCTGAACGACAAAGCATATGATAATTTTCAAGCTCTTGTCACTGTTGCTTGGCTGATCAGATATAATGCCAATGAATCCCATGGTGCTTGTTCGAAATGAAACACAAGAATATCTTCATGTGTTTAAAGCTTCCATTTAAGCACAAAGTTTATTCAACTCTGACGCATTCTGCATGTTGCGCGACCACTTCATAGAGCTAGAATGATTGTTCATCTATATCTTCATGTTCAAAAACAAAGGATTATAATTGCTGCGCTAGGCACATATAATAATAGACTCACCACTGGTCTAGCCCAAACTCTATGTTGCACAGTTATGCGCAGGTAAGCGACCAAACTTCAACTTACTTGCAGACATGCCCATTTCTACATGCACTGGAATCGTGTGTGGTGGCACTGCCATCAGCTTCTGGAACACACAAAATGTTATCTGCAGATGCCTCTGAGAGCGTTGTTGACAACTCTTCTCTCTCCCATCAAAAATGGCACCAAACTTGTCTTTGACGGTGACTCCTTGTCTCTGATATTCGCACAGAGGTTGCGTGGCAGCAATCTTGTTTTCGACGATGACTCCTTATCTCTGAGATTTTCACAGCGTTGTCCTTCTTCAAATGTTTGGGCAGGTGCAATGAGAAATGAGCACAAAGGGTAAGTAAACAGAGCCGAATAAAAAACAAGAAGAGGATATCTTGATGATCTCTAATACTGATAGAAAATGACTGTGGAAAACTCTTGATATCTGTTGTAGATCGGGCTCACGATCAGTGGCACAGCTTCGGAAGAGAAGTCGCAGATGTGGACGCAGAGATGGACAAAGAATGAAAAAAGATAATCTAGAGAGAGAGAGAAGCTAGCATGTATGCAAGTTGGATGAAGATAGAAAGATACAAGCGTCCTCCCTCATACATGTATGCACAGATATCACAAATAAAAGTGTGCCTCACATCAGCATCCACATTCTTTGGCAGGAACAACAGCATGGCCCCACCAAAAATCATTCAATGCAGTGATAGAACTCCTGTTCATAGTCCAAACATAGAAATCCATGAGATCGAATTTGACTTGGGACGAGAATGCAACACTATTTCTGCAGTTGCAAGTGAACCACATTTTGCATACATGCTCACCAAAGTGTTGCCAATTAGGGGCTCTTTTTCTAGGCCTATCTTGATTTTTTCATCATGTATCTCCCAGCCTTTTGATATGGTTCCTGTACTTGCATAGGCCTTTAGACTGTGGTAACCACCATAACAAAAAGCCATGTCTCCAAGTATTGCGTCCCTTGACAACATTCCTCTCTTACCAAGAAGTCGTCATGTAGCTCCCAAATACTTCCCGTCAAACATCTAATCAACTCTTCAAGTACCTGCAATCAAACATATTCCCCTGCCAACTAGAAACATATTAGTGCATAAAAACCAACCATTTCTTGAGCTAACATGGAGTTAGCTCAGAGGTGAAAACTTGCTATTCTTGGTTCATACACCTGTCTAGTGTTTTACATAATTCTCTGAGCACAGCAGCAATTAGCTTAATTCCTCTTGGGGAAGTCTAGGTAGTTTAAAGAGCCAATTTTCAAGAGTAATCTCAAAAAAAATAATAAACCACACACTGAGAATGAGTTTTAACAAGTGATGACATCATCCGGATTTTCACGGGTTGCTATAGTTTGAGACGAGTGAGCAGAAAAATCACCATAACTCAAAATGTAGGAATCCAATGATTATGAAATTTTGTATGGTTATACTAGACAGTAAGTTGAATCCAACAAGCACTAAATCATTGAATCTAGATAAGTGACCACTGAGAAACACCTCTGACAAGATGAGTGAAAAAGTCGGGTACCTGACAGAGAAGTGAAAATGCACAGACACTATTGACTTCAATTGAACATAACTGACGATTGCAAAATCGAAATGACATGAAACTTTGTGAGCATATAGTAGGCTTAAAGAGCTAACGTTACCAAGTTAAATCACTAAAAATGATGCACCAAGCTCAGAGAAAACATCTCTGCAAGCTGACTGAGAAAACTGAGAGTAATGGCAGTGAGTAGTACACTTCACAAGAACATGGAAAGATGAACTCAAATAAATCATGAAAATGAAAGTATATTGCTTGTACAATACAATGACTTACTGATACATATGTGTGCCTTGTAATCACACCTTGATATGGCATAAAGCTCAGCTCTTGGAGGTCTTCACATAGGTCTCTCTAACCACGACTAAAACTGCCATCTATTTATAGTTGAGTTTGGGAGGCTAACTTCCCTCAATCACTCTCAAATCAATCAATGATTGATTTGATTCTCTACCTACCACAAATCACAAATTTGTGGCTCCTCTTTCCATTCTTGATCAAGTGGACTCAACCACTTAAGATTCTTTCACTTTTACATTAAGTAAACTCTTCAAAAGTTACAAGAGGTAGTTCACAAGTGAACTTTACATAGTCTTCATTTTAAGGCTTTTTCTATGACTTTGTGGGACTCAAGACAATACTTAGGCTTGTCATAGACTTGCTCCAATAGATAAGTGGGTGTCCTTCACCACAACAATGTACCTTTATATGGATATGCAAATACCTATCTCAACACATTGATGGGGCAACTCTTCACACATGAGGCAAAGCTCAAAAAGAATGGAGACAAATCTAGAGGTAATCAATCTTCTACCCTTTATACATATAGAAATAAAACTAAGGATAAAGGTAAAGGCAAAAGGAATGAAGAAGAGTCTAGTACCTCTCAAGTGAACTTTACAAGTAGAGGAAGAGGCACTAGAGGAAGGAGCAGAGGAGGAAAACAAGGTAGGGGGAGATCTTACAGAGAGGAAGAGGCTTCCACAGAGGAGGCTATGGACAATCCTGAGGGAGGTTCAGCAATGGAGGAACCAATTATCATCACAACTACAATCAAGGCTACAACAACTACCAAGGAGGATTTAGAGGTAGCAGATATTATAAAGACTACACAGAAGACCAAGCGGATTCATTACTAATCATGAACATGACATCCAATCAAGGTAAAGATGATGAGCACCTTTTCTATATTGAATCTGGTTGTTCCAATCATGTGGTTGGAAATCTAGCATTGCTATCTAATCTTGAAGAACCTAAAGGGAAGCATGAAGTGCAGACAAGTGATGACACTAGACATTCTGTTAAGAAAATTGGAAATGTCAAGGCTTCTTATGGTAACATGAACCTTTTGAGTAAGGTTTTATATGTGCCAACCATAAGAGAAAACCTAATTAGTGTTGGGTAGATTGTTGAGAAAGACTTATAGGTCAAATTCACAAGGCATGGAGCATATGTGGAAGATCCTCAACAAGGTTTCAAGATGATTGCAAAAGGTGAGAAATCTTGTAGAATATTTACATTTGAAGTTGAAGATACCAAAAAGATTGCACCCTTCAATTACAAAGATCAAAACTTATCTGAACTAGAGATATGGCTTAAGAAACTAGGTCATATAGGTGAAAGAACACTAAAGCAAATATGCATGGATCAGAGTGTTCTTGGGTTTCAAAATGTATCCAAGCAGCACATGATTTACAAATGCCGAGCATGCCAATTTGGTAAATCTCACAAACAATCATTCAATAGTAAAGGATATATGTATGAAGACTACTTGGAGCTTGTGTAAGAGATGTGTGGGGTCCTACCAGAGAGCCATCAATCTCAGGATCACTATGTTTCATTCATAGATGATTATAGTAGATGGACAATCCTTTACTTCATGAAGCACAAAGATGAAGTCTTTACTTCTTTCAAAAAGTATTTGGCATTGGTTGAGAACCAAAGAGGTACAAGCTTGAAAAGGATCAGATTTTATGGAGGTGTTAGTATTTCCCTCATGAATTTGACACAGTCTTACAAGACATGGGTTTCAAGAGAGAGATCACAACAAGATACACTCCTAAACTAAATGGAGTGGTAGAGAGGATGAATATATTGATAATAGAGGCTATAAGATCAATGTTGAATGAAAGTAACTACCAAACTACCTATGGGTAGAGGCAATTTTCTCAGCCACATACTTGATTTACAGGCTCCCATCAAAATCGTTGGATGGAATGACACCTTATGAGGCATGGAATGGTAGGAGAACCTCATTGGACGATTTTAAAATCTTTGGGTGCATTGCTTATGCACATATACCCTCATAGATTAGAGGGAAGCTTGATTTAAAATCTAAAAAGTGTATTTTCATTAGCTGTGACCAAAACGAGAAGGGATATAGGTTGTACAATCCTGCAAATAAAGGATTTAGAGTTAGTAAGGATATGGTGTTTGATGAAAATATATCATGATTTGAACATGATTGCAGGAAGACCAAGTTACTTTACGACTTGGAAAATGAATTTCCAACTCTTACTCAAGAAGATCATCAAATAACAGAAGATGTCAATTCAGAGGATGAAGAGCAGATGGACTTCAAGGTTTGGAAGTCAAAAGGCAAGACTAAGTTCAAGCGATTGGAAGATATTCCTGAGTCCCCCAATCAAGAACTCAGAAGATCTCAAAGGGAGAGTAAAAAACCCATAAGGTATGTCTATGAGACATCACTAGGCACCAAGCATTCTGTGTACATGAATAAAGACTCAATGACACAAGAACCTTTGTCATTTGAAGAAGCCAATAAGAAGAAAGAATGGAGAGAAGCCATGCGAGAAGAAATTGAAGCACTTGAGGAGATCAACACTTGGGATTTGGTTCCCAAGAAGCCAAGTATGAAGGTAATAGGATCATGAAGAATTCAGATGGTTCTATAAAGAGATACAAAGAAGAATTCAGATGGTAATATATAAAATCGAGAGTGATCATTCTCTTGTTTCTCCTCTATGCAATTCCATTTGGTTGAGGAGAGTACCTGGTAGTCATTTCCCTTTTGATACCTTTTTCCTGTAAGAACTCATTAAACTCTTTGGAGAAGTATTCTCCCCCTCCATCAGATCTGATCTTCTTGAGTGATCTACCTGTATGATTCTCCACATGTGCTAGATACTTTTTGAAGCAATCAAACACTTCATTCTTACTTTTGATGAAGTATAGAATAGTCCATCTAGTGTAGTCATCAATAAATGAGACATAATACCTTGATCCTACCAATTAAGGTTCTTGACTTGGTCCCCATACATTTGTATGTAGTAATTCCAATAAGTTGTTGTGGATGTAGCCTTTGTGGTTGAATGGTTTTCTTTTTTCCTTTCCAATCTGACATGCATCACACATGTTGATCATGTGTTGCTTTGATATGTTTGCTAGTCCTAGAACACTTTCATTCCTACATATATCCTTCAAGGTTCTTTCATTCACATGAGCAACTCTCTTATGCCACACTTCAAGCTCACTTAGGGTTTGAGACCCAAAAGTGAATGGAGCTATGTTCTTTGTTTCTCCTACTTCAAAAGTAAAGAGTCTATATGCTTTTGACCTCTTGCTATCTTCTTAAAGCCTTGACATGGATCTTCCACAAAAGCTCCATGTTATGTGAACCTAACTTGCAAGCCTTTTTCAACTATTTGGCCTACACTTATTAGGTTTTTAGTGATAGTGGATACATAGGAAACCTTACTCAGAATGTTTGTCCTGCCTCTATTGTTATTGTTGAATTGTGTCCTCCTCTGCCTCTATTGTTGCCATATCCATATCTTCCACTTCCTTTCTGGGTATTCCCATTGAACTAGAAATTTTGAGTGGTGTGGTTGGCCTTATCGCATATGGCACAAGGTTGAACATTTTGACCTTTGGCTTTGTCATGCTTTGGTCCTTTCTTTTTCCCTTTCCACTTGCTCTTCCTTTCGAAGTTGGCTTGGGAAGTCTCCTCTTCCTCTTCTTCCTTCTTCTTGGCTTTCAACTTTTTATCCTTCTTATCTGCATATAGAGCACTAGTTGAATTACCATGATAGAAGTTACGTTCCTTTATGCTATTGTTGGCCGCTTGATTGAAGAGTTGTCCAAGAAATATGTTGAAGTCTAGGGTTTGCCAAATACATGATGAGATCATAGGCTGTGGTCAAATATTGCCATTTCTTATCACTTCGAATCCCATTGAGGATTTGCCTCATGATATCCTCTTCTTCAATTAGATCTCCAATGGATGCTAATTGATCCGCAACCTCCTTGACCTTGGTAACAAACTCTATGATGGTTTGTTTAGGTGTCTTCTTCATTTGGTTGAACTTGTTCCAAAGATGATTTTTTCTTGCTTTAGTACTAGCAGAAAAGAGATTTGTGAGGGAATCCCAAGTCTCTTGAGATGTCTTGCATCCTCTAATATGTGGTAATAGAAAGTCATAGATAGATTTTAATATGTACCACCTTGCTTGAGCATCCCTTGTGCACCAAAGTGTGAGCTTATCTGTCTCCTCTTGTGTAGATCCTCCTTTGGATCTTGGAATAGGCATAGCTTCATCACCCGCTACTACAATTCCATAAAGATTTCTACCTTGCAAATAGGCCTCCATTCTGATTTAAAAAGCTGCATAGTTGTGTGTTCAAGCTTCTTGATCATTGAGGGAAAGCCATCACCCATCTTGATCTAGCTATGATACCATTGAAAGAACTTGGAGAAGCTTGTAGGAGGTAGAAAAGCTCTGATACCATTGAAAGTGTTCTTGCTTAAAACCCTTTGCAACAAGTCATGCTTTATACTTTGGAGAAGCACTATCTGATGTGAATTTCAGCTTATATACCCATTTACATGGTAAAGCTTCTCACTCAAGAGTGCTCTGTATATGTCATCATAGACGAGTTTACCACGAGGTGCACTATCACTAATAGTTGTGAAAAATGTATCTCATGATGATGGCAAGGTGCATAATAGCAATAATGCTTTCATTTCATTATCCATATCAATTTTTTGAGCCTATAACTAGGAGAATATAGCATCAAACTCATTTAGATGAGCAGCAACACTATCTGTGTCCTTCATGCAAAGGCCATATAATTTTCTCATCTGATACACTTTATTTGATGCCATCTCTTTTTCATATGTATTGCATAACTTCTTCCAAAGATCCTTTGCACTTTCACACTCTCATATTGTAAAGTAAACATTATCCATCAGGTGGAAGTGAATGGTAGACCTGGCCATTTCATCTAACTCATCCCAATCATCTTCATCCATGTTAGCATGCTTCTTTGAAATTTAATTTACTTGCTTCCATTGGCTCCTTTGAATCAGCACATCTTTAATTTGATTCTTCCATAGAGAAAAGTTTGTGCCATCAAATTTTTGGATATCAAAATGCTCTTTGCCTTGCAAGTTATAGCTCCTCCTCAGAACATTGGCACTAGACCCTGATCCACCAGATGTGCATGAGACCTCTGACGCTATGATGGTAAAGAATTGAATAGAATGATAATGGAGCTGGAAGAGTCCAAACACCAACGAATAAGTGTATCAAGGAGTAAATTGACCACTGTATAGTTGACAAAACCAAAAAAAAAAATTGGAAAAATTTTGCTAGAGTATCCTCTGCAAAATGAGCATATGGCTAGTGTCAAAATATCATAAAACTGCAAGTACTGACATGTTTACTTGCATAATGAATCATTGACTCCACTGCATATAATCAATTACCCAACAGAAGCCAACTAGGCTTATTGAGCACCTATGAACAACTATCATGTTGGAAAATCAAGCTTACACTATGCTTGAGGTGGATTTGATCTACATCAAAAGCTATCACTTGGATTATGTCAAAAGAATATCTGTTGGAGAGTTCTTTTACCTATGCTAATTTATTGTATTATTTTGAGAGATTTTTGATGGTTCATTTATTGTTGTAAAAGCCTAGATCTTTGCACATGTACAGGATAAAAAGAGAGCTCAAATTCGATGAATTTGTGGTAGTTGAGTTGCATTCAATCAATCAATCAATCACCTAAAAGTAGATCAAACTAGATCTTCACTTTTCCTAGTGAATTGATTCCGTCCAACATCGATTCCCACCTTCATTTGAATTAAAAAACCACTTGTAGAAGTCATGTATCACTTCTAGAGTCTATATAAAGACTTCAAAATACTTGTACAATACATGGAAGCAATATACATACACTTGTGACCATCATTGTCTTGCTCCTTCATTTCTCTGCATCATCTTCTTCGCCAACAATAATATTGGAGAGGCTTCTGCTCTCTCTGGAGAGCTCCACATTGGATGAAAGATGGCTCATTGAAAAGATATTAGTTTCTAGTTTATGCCTACAAATTTTCATAGCATTTGGTTTAGTAGATTGGGAGAAATCTGAGTATAATCACGTTGGTTGCTATGCGCACTTGAAGTTCATTGTCTCTTCCAAAGATAGTAAGTTTTTTGAGCTAGTCGATCTGCTAACCTATCTATTCTATATCGACTCTTTCTCCTTCATGCTCCAAAGTACATAGTGCATTTTATAGCACTTATCACATGCCTATAAGGTCTATTTGAGTCTCCATAAGCTCAAGGGATGGTCTTGTTCCGATTGGCTGGACCAAACTTTGTCACTTCCAAACTAACTTTTCTACCTCCTACAAGCTTCTCCAAGTTCTTTGAGTGGTATTAGAGATAGATCAAGATGGGTAACGGTTTTCTCTCAATGATCGAGAAGCTTGATCGACACAACCACGCAGCTTGGCAAATCAGAATGGAGGCCTATTTGTAAGGTAGAAATCTTTATGGAATTTTAGAAGGTGATGAAGCTACGCCTAATCTAAGATCCAAAGGAGGATCTACACAAGAGGAGAGAGGTAAGCTCACACTTTGGGTGCACAAGGGATGCTCAAGCAAGGTCGTACATCCTAAACTCTATTTCTAACTTTCTATTACCGCATATTAGAGGATGCAAGACATCTCAAGGGACTTGGGATGGTCTCGAGACTTTCTTTTCTGCTAGTACCAAAGCAAGAAAGAATCATCTTTGGAACGAGTTCAACCAAATGAAGAAGAAACCTAAACAAACCATCACAGAGTTTGTTACCAAGGTCAAGGAGGTTGCGGATCAGTTAGCATCCATTGGAGAGCCAATTGAAGAAGAGGCTATCATGAGGCGAATTCTCAATGGGATTTGAAAAGGCAAACAATAGCATAAAGGAAGGTAACTCCTATCATGGTAATTCAACTAGTGCTCTATATGCAGATAAGAAGGAAGAACTAAGGACCAAAGCATGACAAAGCCAAAGGTCAGAATGCTCAACCTTGTGTTATCTGCGATAAGACCAACCAAACCACTCAAAGTTGTTGGTTCAATGGGAAGACCCACAAAGGAAGTGGAAGAGGTGGATATGGCAGCAATAGAGGCAGAAGCGCACACAACTTCAGCAATAACAATAGAGGCTATAATAGAAGGGACTTCAACAATTATTGAGAAGATCAACCACATGAAGACTCATTGCTTCTTATGAATCTAAGCCAAAAAGAAGGTAAAGAAGATTATCATTTGTTCTATATAGATTTAGGATGTTCAAATCATGTTGTAGGCAACATTGCTTTTTTATCTGATTTAGAAAGTCCAAAGCATAGACATGAAGTACAAACATGGGATGACACAAAGCACAATGTGGAGAAGATTGGTAATGTCAAAGCTTCCAATGGCAGGACAAACATTCTGAGGAAGGTTCTCTATGTACCCACTATCACTAAAAACCTAATAAGAGTAGGCCAAATAGTCTAAAAAGGCTTACAAGTTAGCTTCACCCAGCATGGAGCTTTTATGGAAGATCCATGTCAAGGCTTCAAGAAGATAGCCAGAGGTCATAAGCATGGTAGGCTCTTTACTTTTGAAGTAGGAGAAACCATGAGCATCGCTCTATTCACTTTTGGGTCTCCGACCTTAAGTGAACTTGAAGTGTGGT
This sequence comes from Ceratopteris richardii, assembly GCA_020310875.1. NCBI lineage: Eukaryota > Viridiplantae > Streptophyta > Polypodiopsida > Polypodiales > Pteridaceae > Ceratopteris > Ceratopteris richardii. The sequence continues at coordinate 166,766,526 of CM035420.1, read as the reverse complement.
ATAAGAGCCTTGCTCATGTGAATGAAAGAACCTTGAAGGATATATGTAGGGACCAAAGTGTTCTAGGATTGCCGAACATATCAAAACAACACATGATCAACAAGTGTGATGCTTGTCAGATTGGGAAGGCACAAAGACAATCCTTCAACCACAAAGGCTACATCCACAACAACTTATTGGACTTAGTACATACACATGTATGGGGACCAAGTCAAGAACGTTCATTGGCAGGATCAAGGTATTATGTCTCATTTATTGATGACCATAGTAGATGGACTGTCCTATACTTTATCAAGAGTAAGAATGAAGTGTTTGATTGCTTCAAAAAGTATCTAGCACATGTGGAGAATCATACATGTAAATCACTCAAGAAGCTCAGGTCTGATGGAGGCGAAGAATACTTCTCCAAAAAGTTTGATGAGTTCTTACATGAAAAAGGTATCAAAAGGGAGGTAACGACTAGGTATTCTCCTCAACCAAATGGAATTACAAAGAGGAGAAACAACACATTGGTTGGATCAACCCAAACAATGCTTGAAGAGAAGAAGTTGCCACATTATCTATGGGTAGAAGCTACTTCAACTGTTTTGTACTTTGTCAATAGACTACCATCCAAATCACTTCAATGTATGACTCCTTAAGAATTATGGCGTGGAAGAAAACCTAGTCTTGGACATTGCAAGGTGTTTGGTTGTTTAGCTTATGTTCATGTACCATCACAAATAAGAGGTGAGCTAGATGAAAGGGCAACAAAGGCAGTGTTTCTTGGCTATGACTCAACTCAAATGGGTTACACATTCTATAATCCTTCAACCAAGCAATTCACTACAAGTAGAGATGTTTTGTTTGAAGAACATAGATCTTGTTATGATGAAGATAAAAAAAAGGTAACTCTACCATATGATCTTGTTTATGATTCTCATCCATTAGGAAGCACGCATGATACACAAGTCCAAGATCCAAGAAGTGATACAGATGATGACCAAGATGAAAAAGAAAAGGATTAAAAACTATGGAAGTCAAGAGGCAAAGCAAAGATGCAAGAGGTTGGAGAATGCTCTAAACAAGCATGTAGAAGATCAGCAAGAGAGAAGAAACAGCGAGAAAGGTATGGATACGATTCCACATTTGTTACAAAGCATTCAATCTACTTGGTAAAAGATTCAATTTCAGAGGAACCCTCAACCTATGAAGATGCAAAGGGAAACCCTAATTGGGAAAAGGCCATGAAAGAATAAATAGATGCATTGAAGGAGATGGACACTTGGGATTTGGTTTCAATGTCATCCATTCAAAAGGTAATTGGTTGTAGATGGCAATATAAAGTTAAAAGAAATTCAAATGGATGAGTTTTCACATACAAAGCAAGATTAGTTGCCAAAGGATGCTCCAAACTCATGGTATAGAGTATGAGGAAACATTCTCACTAGTTGCAAAGATGACTACAATAAGGACATTGATAAGTGTAGCTGCTACAAGGAATTGGAGACTCCTCCAACTTGATGTGAAAAATGCATTGAAATGGTTGGGTAAGTGAAGAGGTATACATGTCATAAACTCCAAGTTTTGAAGGCCCTAATTATGCATCTTATGTTTCTAGACCTAAGAAACCATTGTATGGATTGAAACAAGCTCCTAGAGCTTGGAATTACAGGTTGGCTACATATCTTCAAGATCAAGGGTTGAAGCTAGCAACTAAGATCCTTCTCTATTCATCAAAAGGGATCACAATGAGCTTATCCATCTATGTGTATATGTAGGTGATATTATTGTGATAGGTGATGATTTGAATGGAATTCAAAGGATCAAGAGACACATGGAAGAGGAGTTCAAAATTAGTGACATAGGTGAGCTCACATATTTCCTAGGTATGTAGGTGATATACACAGATGAAGGAATATCTTTGACTTAGAGAAGATGCATTCACGATCTACTTGTTAAGTTCAAAATGGAGAACACTAAACCTGCAAGTACACCTTTGGAGATGAATCATAAACTTAGTGTTTATGAAGGTGAGAAAATTGAAGACATGAAAGAATATCAAAGCTTGGTAGGTAGCTTGATATATGCTACTCATACAAGGGTAGACATCTCATATAGTGTGGGAGTGCTTAGTCAGTTCATGCAATGATCGAGAAGACCACACATGGATGTAGCTAAGAGAGTACTTAAGTATCTCAAAGGTACAATCAATGAAGGTACATTCCATCCTTATTGTTCAGATTTGGATATCAAAATCTATTGAGATGCAGATTGGGTAGGAGCTAAGGATGAGAGAAGAAGTACTACTCGTTTTTTAGCATTTGCAAGTTCAAAGCTAGTGTCATGGAGTTATAAGAAGCAACCAATAGTTGCTTTATCCTCAATTGAAGCAGAGTACAGAGGTTTGACCATAGCAACCAATATGGTTAAAAGCATTGTATATATAGTTGGGACGTGAGCTCCAAACCTCACAGATGTGGAGATAATGTAAGTTCCATGCATCTAATAACAAACCCTATTTTCCACGTGAGAACCAAAGACATAGAGGTTCATTACTACTTCATGCTCATGGAAAAGGAGATTGACATTTCTTTTGTTCCTACTAAAAAGCAAGTAGCAGATATGATGATGAAGGCACTTGATGGAATAAAGCTTTGTAGATTCAAAGCTATGGCAGGTATTCAACTTAATAGAGAATGAAGACTCAAGAATACTTTAGCTTGAGGGGGAGCTATTAGAACATCAAGCTTACACTATCCTTTAGGTGGATTTGATCTACATCAAAAGGTATTGCTTGGATTACGTTGAAAGAATATCTATTGGAGAGTTCTTTTACCTATGCTCATTTATTGTATTTTTTTGAGAGATTTTTGACGGTTCATTAACCGTTTTGAAACCGTAGAGATTTAGACATGTACAAGGATAAAATGAGAGCCCAAATGCCATGAATTTGTGGTAGTTGAGTTGTATTCATTAAATCGCCTAAAAGTAGATCAAACTAGATCTTCACTTTTCCTAAATTATAGGAAAGTTAATTGATTCCCTCCAACAACCATTCCCACCTTCATTTGAATTCAAAATCGACTTTAAGAAGTCGTGGATCACTTCTAAATTCTATTTAAAGACTTCAAAATACTTGTACAATACATGAAAGCAATATACATACACTTGTGACCATCATTGTCTTGCTCCTTCATTTCTTTGCATCATCTTCTTCACCAATAGTAATGTTGTAGAGGCTACTGCTCTCTCCATAGAGATCAAAATTGGATGAAAGATGGCTTATTGGAAAGGTATTAGTGTCTAGTTTATGCCCATACATTTGCATAGCACTTCGTTTCGTAGATTGGGAGAAATCCGAGTTTCTTTGTCTCATGGTCAATCTCTACGTATTCCTGAGAAATAGGATGTACCACTGTTGAGTGTTTGTTTCATTCCTATATCATATTTTGCTTATTCCTGTTGGGAAAGATGGATGGACACTCCAAAAAATGAGCTGGTACTGCTAATCCTTGCTTTGTACCAGCCCTCTTTAGCTTTAGAGTTGAGTTGTAGGCGCTCTTAGCTTTCCAATGACACTAAACAAGTGCCTATGTACTTTGGAAATGATGTGAGTAATGTTTGATACAAAACAAACTACTCCCAAGTTCACAATATAATGAAAACCTTCTATTTTGGTACACACACCTGCTACTTCTTAAGCTCAATGCTTCTAGTACAGTAGCAATTTGAAAAATTCCTTTTAAGAGATATTAAATGGCTTAATAAGCTAATGATTCCAAGTGGAGTCACTTAAAATGATTGACTATACACAGAGCAATCAATTTAGCTAGTATAGCATTACCCCCAATTTTTTAGGACCTCTATAGAGTTTGAACAGTGATCCATTTGACGTGCTTTTCACCCAATTTACTAAATGGAATGTCTTCAAAATTCTTCAGCATGTAGAGGACTTAGAGCTGATTCCAACAAGCTATAGAACATTGAAAATTGTGAAGTATTGACTGAGATATGAGCAATACAAAGTGAGTGTTCTGAGTGACAATAACAAAGAGATCAGCAGATATAATGAATGATCTATTATATTATGAAACAATGTTGTACATGATCATTGGCATGATAATAAATGCCCAATGATAGATAGAGATGAAGGCTATGAAGTGAGAGTCACTCTCTTACAATATGATCAACTAATGCATCGGAATTGGAGTGATCTATGCCATGCGTTTTACATTCATCTTTTATAGATGTTTCATTCAAATTTTGAATTTGAATTGAACTTTGGCTCTCACTAAAAAATGATCCACTAATCTAGTAGATATTCCCTCTAAGAATTCGTGGCTTAACAATCCATCTAACTCCACAAGTTTAGTGGCTTTTACAAATATTCCTTCAAGTCAATTTGACTTTTACAAATGGTAAGACATAGAGAGACTCATAGCAATGGTTCCCATGAAAGTTCAATTATTCCTCATAAGTTTTTCTCATGCCTAGCCAAGTGTGTAGGCTTGGCATTTGCACCAACAGCTCCCCCTCAAGCCAAACATCTTGGCTTGGTCTTCTTCTTCAATCTTCTTGAATGTCCTACAATCCAATCATAGCTTTAAACTTGCAAAGTTTAGTACCATCGTGCTTTGGTTAATAAGTCTACACATTGCATATTGGTTGATACATATGCCAAGTGAACTTCCTTGCTCAATAGCTTCTCTCTCACATAATGATAGTGGACCTCTATATGCTTGGTCCTAGCATGAAAAATAGGATTTGCTGCAAGATGTAGTGAGCTTGTATTATCTCCAAAAATCATTGGAGATCTAGTATGCAAGCCCAAATCTGTATATAGCAATCTAATCCATATAGCCTATTGAGTAGCATTGGCCAATCCTCTATATTATGCCTCTGTTGAAGATAAGGCAACAGTAGGTTGCTTCTTGGAAGACCATGATATAGGCTTGTCACCTGCAAAAGATAGATACCCTGAGGTACTCCTTCTATCATCTTTGCAACCTGCCCAATCTGCATCTGAGTATTTCTTGATGTCTAAATCTGAAGTATGAGAAAATATAAACCTTGATTTTGATCCCCCTTAAGGTATTGCAAAATCCTCTTGGCAACTTCCAAGTGAGGTGCCCTAGGTTTGTGCACAAATTGGCTTAAGACACTTACTCCATAAGCAATATTAATCCTTTTCAATGTAGCATAGTTCAAGCTTCCCATTATGCTTTGGTATCCTGCAATATTATCAAGCACATCACCTTCATAAGCACTTAATTTTTGGTTTACCTCCATTGGAGTGCTTGCTATCTTGGAATCCTACAAATGAAACTTCTTTAACATGTCTTGTACATACTTTCTTTGTGTAATGTAAATTCCAGAGTTAGTATAGACTAACTCAAGTCCAAGAAAATACTTTAGTGACCCTAGATCACTGATTTTGAGCTCCTGCATCATTTGATTCTTGATCTGTTTCCATTAACATCATTACCTGTAAGTATGGTATCATCAACATACACACATAGGTATATCACCTCTAAATTACTTCTCTTAATAAACAGAGAAGTATCTGCTTTACTCATGATGAATCCTTGATCCTAAAGGTATGTAGTCAACCTATGGTTCCATGCCCTAGGTGCCTGCTTCAATCCATAAAGAGCTTTGTTTAGTTTACACACATATGTTACCTTGTTTGGGTCCTCATAGCCAAGAGGTTGAGACATATACACCTCCTCTAAAATCTAGCCATTAAGGAATGCATTTTTTACATCCAATTGGTACATGTTCCAATTCTTCGATGCTGCCATACTTACCAATACCCTGATGGTTGGAATTTTTGCCATAGGTGAGAAGGTTTCTTCATAATCAATTCTTTGGGTTTGTGCAAAACCCTTAGCAACAATTCTAGCCTTGTACATTCTTATTGATCCATCAGAATTTCTCTTGATCTTGTAAATCTATCTAGAACTTGTTGGAGGATAAACACTCCTATGTGCACAACAAAAGCAAACGAACCCTCCTAGGATCCTAAAATTCTTTTGAATAGGCTCTGTATTTCCTGATTTTCTCTTAGTACATGTAGAGAATGAATATGAAACTTTGCAGGCTTAAACTAGACTTAAAGGGCTTTCAAATGAGAGTAAAATCACGTGGATACTGTATGATGCCTCAACCACCTACAACAAAACAAATAACTTAATCTCTTCACAGAGTACTAGCTAACTACACAGACACTGTTCTGGCCATTTCTCTACACATGTGCACGTATTGAACCCGAGACTTATATCACTAAAATTAAAACTTATAAGTTTTCCAAAAGGACAAAAATCATTGAAACTAGGTTCCAGATGAAGGAGAAACAACAATTGCAAGATCGGGCGGTCTGCCAAAATCATCTAGATAGATAGAGTGTGTAAAAGTGAAATTTATGCAAAATATGCAGAGAATAGCTAGTAGGGGGTGTGCTTAAGCAAGGGGGCAGTTTGGGCATATATTTCCACGACTCTAAGTCATAATACAACTCATTAGAGGTTTTAAAGACCACATACTAACCTCTTTAACCAATCAAAAGCATATACATGTCAAAAGTGAGGTCCAATCACATCAAGAGGTGAGTTAAATCTTCTCTAATCAACTTTTTTCCATTATGGGAATGATTTGATGCCTCCAACTCGTGGAAATCAGCCTCATTTAATTGTGGATGATGTGAAAGGTTCAATTTGGGGCATGTTCCCACACTCTTGAGCTTATAAAACTTTCAACACTCACCCTCAAACTCAAGTATTTTCCTTTCGTTGCTTCAGCCTATGCCTCTTATGTTGATAGCTTCCTTGAATCCTCCAAGCTTTGTACCTTCAAGAAACTTTGTCATCATGTCAGCAACCTGCATTTTAGTGTTCACATACCTTATATCTAGCTCTTTTGCCATCACCATTTCTCTAACGAAGTGGTAATGAACCTCTATGCGCTTAACTAACCTATGATTCTAGGCCCTTGGGGCTTGCTTTAGTCCATATAATTCTCTCCTTAGCTTGCAAACATGATTTGGGTACCTCATACTAGCAAATCCTTGAGGTTGGCACTACTTCTTCAAGCTCTCCATTGAGGAAGGCATTCTTCACATCCAGCTTATATAAGCTCCATTTCCTTGATATGGCCACTGCAATCAAAGTCCTAATTGTTGGCATCTTGGCTACGAGGCTGAAAGTTTCATCATAATCTATCACGTAGCTTTGGGAGAAGCCTTTTGCCACCAACCTTGCTTTGTACCTATCAATGGAACCATCTGAGTTTCTTTTAATTTTGTAAACCCACTTATTACCTATCACCTTCATGCCTTCTTGATCTGGTAGCAAGCTCCAAGTATGGTTCTCATCAAGTGCTTTGAGCTGTTCCTTCGTTGCCTCTTGCCATTCCTTGCAATCCTTAGCTTCTTCATAACTAGTTGGTTCTTTGTCCCTGATTACCTGAGTCATGTATGCATAATGCTTCGCAATGAGATTATCATATGTTAACCTTTGAACTGGATATCTTACTCTTGAAGACATTCTTTCACTTCCTTTAGGTGTGGTTTCCATCTTCTTTCTTTATTTTGCCACTCCTAGAGTTTGAATTTCTTCTACTCTTCATCTTCCAACATGCTCTTATCCACGTAGCTTCCTTCTTCAACTAAAATCTTCTCTTTGCCTTTGAATTTGCTTTCTTCAGAGCTGATCTCTCTTTCCCTAAGCCTTCCAATCCATGTTGAGGGTGTCCTTGTGTTGCATGAGTTGCTTGGACCACTTAAATCCATGCTTTCTTGAATTCTATCATCATTCTCTTTATTTGTCTCACTTATCTCTTCAACGTGCAATGGACTTGTGCATGCATACCAAGGCTTCAACTCATCAAAGACAACATCCCTACTTACCTTCATCTCCTTGGTGATAGTATTATAGCATTTATACCCCTTCTCTTCCATAGAATATCCCAAAAAAATACACCTTTCAGATTTGGCATCTAACTTTGACCTCAACTCTTGAGGTACAATTTGATAAACTTGCGAGACTCCTTCTCCACCTGTGCTTTGAATTTCTTGAAGTAGTGGAACACATCTGATTTGTTTCTAATGCAATACAACCACACTTTTCTTGAAAAGTCATCAATGAAGGTTACAAAATACCTACTTCGATAAAGGGATGGTTCTCTTGTTGGACCCCAAACATCCGTGTGAATGAGGTCTAAAACATTTGCACTTACATAGGTACTCTTCTTGAAGGGCAGCCTTGATTGTTTTCCTTGTTGGCAAGCTACAAAAATTTCATGCAACATTTTAGATGTAAAATTTGATAGGCCTCTTACCAAGCTCCTCCTATGCATGTCCTTGAGCTTTTGTAGATTGATGTGACCTATTCATTTGTGCCATAGTTCCAAATCTACTATCCTCTTGTCTCCATATGTGACATACATTGAATGGTGTGGCTGATTTATGTCCATTGTGAACATTCTCCCTTGCTTTTTTCCTTTTGCCATGAGCTTGAAACCTACCCTTGGATCCTCAACAAAACATCATCTTTCATTGAACCTAACTTGATAGCCTTTTTCTACCATTTGGCCTACCGAAATCAAGTTTTTGGTAATAGTAGGGACATGTAATACCTCTGATAAGAACTTCGCTCTTTGATTTCCTTCCAAAATGATATCTCCCACATGTTGAATGGTATGCTTTGAGTTATCACCTGTTTCCACATGCCCTTGATGCTTTGGGACCTGCAAATTACTAAAAAGATCCTTTCGACATGACAGATGATTGCTACATCCACTGTCTACATACCATACATCTTCACTAGCTTGAGTTGTATCTTCACCATACCTCATGGCAAGTAAATAATCATTCCCTTAGTTGGATGTTGTGTTTGCATAATTAGCTTGCCCTCCATAATTATTGTTGTTGCTTTGATTCCCTTGTCTTTGAGCTCTATGATAGCATTCATTTGCAAAATGACTGGGCTTACCGCATACAAAGCATCCATTTGAAGTGGGTTGTCCTCTCCCACCAAATCTTGCACCTCTTCCTCTATTTGTGGCTCTTCCACCTCTTTGATCTGCATTTTCTTGTTGTCCTTGACCTCCTTGGTTGCTTTGATATCTTCCTCTTTCTCTTGTAGCACCTCAATTGCGTCTTCCTCTCCTCTACCTGCATACAACAATTTCCCTTGGCTATCCTTGGCATTATGACCACCAAGGTTCATCTCCTCTATCACCATGAGAGTGATTAGTTGATCAAAATCAAGAAGAGAGTCCCTTGCATACACTAAAGTTGTGACAGCCCTCCATTTTTCATCATCCCTAAGTCCATTTAGGGTGTGGGCGACAAGATCGCCATCATCTAGGGCACAACCGATTGACCCTAGTGCATCTGCAAGATCTTTAACCTTTAATATGTAATCATTAGCACCTTGAGAGGGGCTTTTCCTAAGATTATTTAGCTCATTCTTGAGCTGAATTTTTCTAGCTTTTGTGGAGGTTGACTACAATCTCTCCAAGCACTCCCACACCTTATTCGATGTATCCAAGTCTTGAATATGCCCTACCATAGAGTTGCTAATATGATAAGATAAAATGAAAATGACGCTTTTGTCCCTTTCATCCCACTCTCTTACTGCTCTTCTCTGCTCATTGGTTGGATTTACCTCATCTATGTAGGGTTTTGGCATATACACACACATACACATACACATATACATGCAAACATATACGCATACATATATGCATACATATACACATATACATACATATAACAGAAACACACATATACATATCCACATATATAGGTACACACACATGCATGCATATACACTCATTCATACAAAATACATGCATTTATCCCACAAGAATGTGTATTTGTGTATATATGAATATGTGTGTATGTGTAAATGTGTATATGTGAATATGTGTGTATGTGTAAATATGTATATGTTAATTTTTTGTGTATGTAAATAATCATATTATTAATATGAAATACTATTATTTGTAGATTTTGATCAATCAGGTGGAACTCCACCACCATCTCCTTATCGTGCAATGACTATATACTATAAGTATATCAAACATTTAATTTTAAATATATTTGATGGATACATAACTTATATATTTTTTTGTTTCTTATTATAACCAGATTCTGATCAATCAGAGGGTACTCCACCACCTCCTACCCATGCAACGACTTCACATGTGTCCTCCGATAGGAATTATGATGAATTTTACTATCACGAGCATATTATATGTTGGTGTAACTCTTGTTATGGCACATATCGAAGACCACGATTGGAATGTATTGAACATGAGGCAGAGTATGGTACTTTTGAGCATGCACCATCACCTGGTCAATGTGATAATGCTTGGGTATGTATTTTTTATCTAAATTAGTGTCATTATTTTATTTAAAAACCATATACATAATCAAATTATTGTTGATATACAATAATACTTGCTCGATGATGATGATGATGATAATTTTTCTCATAATGTTAATATACCTCGTACACATCATGGAATTGTTGTTCATCAATTACAAGCAGAGGTTTCTAGAAATCTCTACCTCTTGGTTTAGAGATTGAAACGGCTAGAGATTATCCATTGCCAGCTTGTGATCCTTCTCTAGTACAAGCATATGATAGAAGAAGATATGGAGGATGGAATAGAGGACCAATTCCTTTAGATGGAGAGGTTTTCAACTTTTGGGGTAATCGCTATATGATTGCTCCATCCACTATTACTAATGCTGGTCGTGGTCACTATATTGTAGAGGATTTGTATGTGCTTCCGAACTCCGAAGTCACTCTTATGTCATTTTGTGGTCCTATATATAAATGGGGATATTGGCATCGACTTTCACGTTACGTTCAAAGCATTACTTATGGAATATGCTTGATCGCAGCATCCCTTACTAGTAGAAGGATTTTACATGCAGAAAATGAAAGATTATATATTGATGGAAGACCTTACACACATGGAAATATAGCAAGTTTAATAAATAGTAGTTGAGGGTTACATAATAGTTCAAGGACTAATTGCACATTTGAGGAGTGTGAAAATAGTCATGAATCACCGTACATGAGTAGAGATGTATCAAGATACATAGTTGTCAATGCTATTACTACATTACATGCAGGTGATGAACTATTAGTGAATTATGGATGGTGTAGACCTCCAAGAGCACCTTTTAGCTATAGAGAATAAAAATTTTCTATCCATATTTAATAACTTATATATTTAATTTTATGTTTAAAGTTTACTTTTTATTCATTTATGGAATACTAATGAATTTTATTTATATGTGTAGATTCCAACGTATGATGTTGATGATATTCCTCCACACCATTCACAATTTCTAGTAAGACCTCATTTATTAGAAGCTCCTATGAGGAGGCTACGCAAAAGTGATCTTGTGGAATATGCAAGGTTGAAAGATCTATATTCAAAAGAAGATAAAGTACAAGATTTGTGCGACAATGATGAAGATGATGGCATGGCAGATTTTATTGAGGCTTGGTATCAAAATGACAGTGAGAGCATTGATATTTCTAAAAATGAGAAATATCCTCGAGAGGAATGTCTAAAGCATGTACATGAAGGAAGTCGTTTGACACGACTAAGTGCGAGCTTACTTATTCTCAATCTTCAAAATCATTTTGGATGGAGTAATGTATCTGTTTCGACACTATTGAGGTATGATTTTTAATTTTCTATCTCTCTTTCTCTCTCTCTCTCTCTCTCTCTCTCTCTCTATATATATATATATATATATATATATATATATATATATATATATATATATATATATATATATATATATATATATATATATATATATATATATATATATATGTGTGCATTTATAAACATACACACACATATACACACATACACATGTTATGAGAGTAAGTTCAAATTATATATACCTATATCGAATGAAGATGTTTTGTCCATTTAGCCTTTAGAATTGTCCACCCAACCTTTAGAATCTTCTTGACACATATGTTTCTCCTATTTTAGTCGACCTAATACCTGTGTTGCTAATTCTTTTTAATACAAATATTAAATAGCAGTTACCAAGGAAGGTATCAAGTCACATGTAAAATGGGAGGAGCAAATTTATCTTGAAGTCTTTGAAGGATGGAAAAATAATTTTAAAGGATGGGCGAACAAAAAGTGTCCATTCAATGCAAGTTTTTATTCTTACTTTAGATAAGGTAAGAACAAGAACTTGAATTGTCAGCCCATCTTTTAAAACTATTAATGCATCTTTCAAAATATTCGCAAAAATTTTGAGCCTCCCATTTTACATATGACGTAATACCTTCCTTGATAACAACTATTTAATATCTGTAAACAGCTTAGGAAGACAGGTAATAGATTGACTATAAAATGGGAAACTACGAGATGATTCAATGGTCTAGATATGAAAATCTGCAAATCACAATATACAAAAAACAATTAAAAACGAAATCAAATATACACAGCTACACATACATACATACATATACATACATATATACACATTCATGCATACACATACATACATACATACATACATACATACATACATACATACATACCTACATACATACATACATACATACATACATACACATGTATACACACATACATATACATATATGCATACATATACGCATACGTATATATACATACATATACACCTATAAAACACATATACATACATATATACATATACACATACACATATGTATACGCATGCACATGCATATCCACATCCACATACACATACACATAAGCATACACATATATAAAATTATGTGCATATATATATATATATATATGTATATTTATTTATTTACTTTTTTTAATATATCTTTTTTTTTATGAACTTACAAGTTATTGTCTGAAAAGTTTTTACCAAGTCAGAATATTCTTCCTACCTCACATGATGAAATGAAGAAGATAATCAACAATCTTGGTATAGATTATCAATGTATACATGCATGTCTGAACGATTGTATTTTATATAGAGGTTAATATGCAGACTCTTTGACATGTCCCAAATGTCAATCTCCTCGATATAAGGGCGAAGAAGGTAAAATCCCAAAAAATCTATTGAGACATTTTCTATTGGCTCCATGGAGTAGACATATGTTTCAAAGCCCCGAATTATCAAAGCTTTTGGAATGGGGACATGATCATAAAAGGACTGATGGAATAATCAGAATTCCTCATGAGAGTGTTGCTTTTCAGCATATTGATTCTACATGGCCTGAATTTCCACAAAATCCATAGAATCTAAAGTTAGGAGTTGCATTAGATGGGGTTAATCCATTCTCCATGAAATCCAGTAAATGGTCAACATGGCTAGTGGTAGTCATAAACTACAATCTTCCGCCATATCTTATGTGAAGAGAGATGGTGGATGCAATCCAAAGATGAGTAGGTGCTGCTACAACCAGCTTCACACCTGCCAACTGAGACTTTAGAGTTGATTAGTAGACCCTTTGAGCTTCCTAAATCCACCAAAATATCAGCCAAGTACTTTGGAACATGTATCCCAAAAGTTTAAGTCAAGACAGACTAGTTGCGAAATGACTAGCTCCCAAAATGTGCTATTTTTGGACATACACCTGCTGCAAAAAAATGAACAGTGCTCTCAACCTAGTAGGAATTAGAAAAATTCCTTTTGGTCATAGCAAATAGACTTAGCAAGCTTCGAAATCCAAGTTAAAACACTTCAAATGATGGACTGAGCACTGAGAAAAAGATTCATCAATTTCTGGAACATGCCCACAACTCTCGGGGCTCTGCAGAGATAGACCAGTGAGCAGTAAAATGCAGATATCTCACAAACTCTAAATCCAATGACCAAAAAAACTTATATGCAAAAAGTAGACAGTAAGAGCTATCGAACGCACATTAAAACACAGAAAAAGGTTGCGTATAACTCGTGATATGACCTTCTGAAGTTACTGCTCTGAGTGAGTATAACAGAGAACAAAATAGAGAAGTAAATGATGATAAATGTATAGATTCACATATGATTACAACCACATTGTCAATGAATCTTTGCACAATGGGAGTAGAATGATAGAGCTATGGAGTAAGCTCTTCAATCTCTACAAAATGACATGAAGTGGTCAGATACAAGGCTTGCTAATCGCCTCTTCCTTCTTGCTCTTTTTATAGCTATTCTTGGAGGGAGTTTTGAATTCAAATTCAAATGGCTCCACCTAAAAGTGATCCCCAAAGTTAGGAGATATTCCCTTAGCTCACAAATTCGTGATTTTGGTAGTTAGAGCCACGAATTTGCTTTTACATCATGCATGAGGTAAGCCATCCTTTTCCTCTTTTCTTTTTTCAAATACAAGAGATAAAAATGAACTCTTTTACAAGAGGTGTTCACATGACTACACATGTGACTTACAAATGAGGATAATATCAAGCATGTAGGCTTGGGTAAAATGCACCAACAACTCCCCCTCAAGCCTAACATGCTTGGCCTCCAAATAAGTCTTCAATTGTCCTTGATTTCCTGCAAGCCAATCATCAACTTGAATCTACTTAACTTTGTACCATCAAGAGCTTTAGTCAACATGTTTGCACATTGCATCTCTGTAGAGACATAGGATAGTTGAATATCCTTGCTCATTCTCCCTTACATAATGGTAGTGGACTTCAATATGCTTGGTTCTAGCATGGTATACCGGATTAGCTGCCAGATGTAGTGAGCTTGTGTTGTCACCAAAAATATGAGGTGTTGAAGAATGAAGTCCAAGATCTGTGTACAAAGACTTTAACCACATGATTTCTTGAGTTGCATTAGCCAAACCTCTACATTCAGCTTCGGTAGAAGATAATGCCACGGTTGGTTGCTTCTTCGATGACCAAGAAATGCTTTTTGAACCTGCAAATGATATATACCCGGATGTGCTTCTTCTATCATCTCTAGATCCAACCCAATCTGCATCTGAGTAGACCTTTAGCTCAATATCTGAAGTATATGAATAGAACAAACCTTCATTCATGGTCCCCTTTAGGAACTTGAGGACTCTCTTGGCCGCTTCCATATGTGGTTGTTGAGAGCAGTATGGGCACCCAAGGACTGACTAGACAAGGAAGCCAGGGAACCCAAGGATTGACTAGACAAGGAAGCCAACGGAGAGAGTCAGAACAAGGTGAAGGAGTAAGTAGACAAAGCAGTCGACGCAAATCTGGCAGATAGGCCCTTCATTTTTTCCAATCTACATCTTTTAACAGTGATTCTTATCACTAACAATCATTGTAAATACCATTTCATATTTTTGTAGCTCCATTTTGTGCAAGCCAAGGAGTCCTTGAGCTTGAGGAGCCTTAGAAGTACCTACATATCAATTTTCGTATTTTTTAGACTCCGTTTGAGCCCTCAAATTGGCCCTGGAACCTAATTTTTAACTAGGCCGGACACTAGGTCTGGACAGGGCCAAAACCTAGTCAAAAACTATAAAAAGAGCTAGAGAGCTCATTTTTGAGGTTAGATTGTAATTGAAACGAACTTGTAAGAGCATTTTGAAAGTAATCTAAAAACTTCATTGATTCTCACTCTTTGTCTTGCCTTGTGTGCGCGTGTGTGTGTATGTGTGTGCATGCTTGTGTGCTTCTCACTCACACACTTGTGCCGCCACTTGCTCGAGGTCTTCATACCATCCTCACGTCTTCCCGAATTGACATTAAAGGAGGTGCTACTCATCATTGAGCTACACCAAATTTTGGTGCCGTTGCCGGGGATCGAGCTTTGAGGACGAGCGTGTGATGGTAAGACGTAGAGTTGACGCGTTGGAGTTGTAGGTATTTTCTTCACTCTCATAGATTTTCTTTTACTTTCTTCACCATCTTCATCACCATCATCATCATCACCATCTCCCACGTCCATCTCCATCATCGCGAAAATTCCAGTTTTTTGACTATATCCCCACCTCCACCTCATTTCCCTCATTTCACTTGTGAGAGAGAGCGAGAGAGCGAAATTGCATGTGCTATTTTTGCATGTTTCTTGAGCTATCTTGCAGGTACAGGTCACATCACCATCTCCAGCCTTCCGCGCAGGTACGGAACTCGACAAAACTGTCTCGCAGTCGCCGCCTTCTGTCCATCGCGATTGACAGAAATTTTCACTTGTTGGTAAATCTGAGTGCACCACAGTGGACTAGAGACCCTGCACACCACATTCCCACTAAAATTTTTGAAAATCTTGCAAAATTTCAGTCCATCGCGATTGACAGCCCTGTCCATCGCGATTGACAGCTCTGTCCATCGCGATTGACTGCCAGTCCATCGCGATTGACTGCCAGTCCATCGCGACCGACTGCCTGTCCATCGCGATTGACTGAAGTCTCTGACCATCGCGACCGACTGCCTGTCCATCGCGATTGACTCAACCCCCTGTCCATCGCGATTGACTGAAGTCTGTGTCCATCGCGATTGACTGAAGTCTCTGTCCATCGCGACCGACTGAACTCTCTGTCCATCGCGATTGATTGAGTGTCCATCGCGATTGACAGCCCTATCCATCACGATTGACAGCCAATTTTAGCCAAATTTTTTAGGGTTTGTTAATTGAAAAGTTGGGCTAATTTTGGGCACAAATATTATGCTCTTGAGCACATGGGGAAGTCTTAGGAAAACAACTTGGGGAAAACCTGTTGCACAGTGATCCTGTTTGAACCCTGTCGTAACCCTAGAACCCTGAACGGTCACAACTTTTTCATACGAGATCCAATTTTTGAGCTCTAGGGCTTGTTGGAAAGCTCGTAGCATATACTACACGCCCTCAATTGTTTTTTATAAAGATAATGCATTGATTTTTAGATAGGGTATTTTGAAGTTGACCATACCCAGGGGGATCAAAGTCAGGGGTCCTTAGGATTGTTTTCTTGAAAATCACTATGCAAGTTTGTGTTTGCGCTACATGAATGAAAATCATTGGTTCTGTCTTTGGAATGTAAATTTCAAAGCTAACTTTGAAACTCTTACAGAGCATCAAGAGGCGTTCTAAGCAAGTGTAAGTGCGAGCTTGGGAACACATTTCCTGGGCACTCAAGGGCAACCGAGCAGGAAACAAAAGGTTGGACACTTTTAACCCCCTCTGTCAATTCATAGCTTAGGCTAAGAACGACGAGAGGTAGGAGTAAGTCAGAGCGACGATAGGCAGTCATCAAGTTGAAGACTACCTAAAAACTCAAGTTCAAGATAAAAATCTAATCTCTGTACGGTCGGTAACATAAAGGAAAGAACCTAACGTGGAACGATCAACCTAAAAGTACGAAGAACACTCAAGTATTCCGACGACGTGATATCAGACAAGAACTCAAACGTGATAAAATAACTAAAAAGAATCAAGTGACTGGTACCAATTAAGCGGCAACGAGGTTGTACTCTGGGCAAAGAATTGGGCTACTTAGATAGGCATATGAACCTTAGATCAGGACGACATTTAGCAAGGGAAAGACAAAGCCTGAGATCTTCAGAGGCTAGTGTCAACCACACTGCTAGGTCCTAGGCCCAGCAGTTGAGCCACCACTCGAACTACCTTAGCTCTGAGACTAGTGAGTCAGAGATGTCTCAAGGCTTGGACAGACCTACGGGAAGTTCAGGAGTGCCTTACCTGTACAGGGTAGAAGGCCCTTACAAAACGCAGTTGGAGTACCTTAGGACCAACCGATTAGGTGCTAGCATCTATGAGGACGGCTTAGGAAGATCTGTGGTCCAGATTAAAAACCCTGATCAATCCATTGGACTAGAGCACCCAGCTGTCAAGTTTGAAAATGGTGCATACCTGGACAAAGAAGGAACTATATATGTAGTCACTAGTCACCCTGATAGGACAGATGACTTTGGGAATGTAATCTCAGAAGCAGACTTAGGTGACCTGGAACAAGGGAACATGGGTGCGGAACCTAGAACCCCTCGAGGTAAATCAGTTCTCACTAGGATTATCACGCCTGAATGGGTTCCCCAAGACAACAAGAGCATAGAGTTGCTCCTCAATCGAGAAACTGATGAAGCCTTTTGGAGGTATAAGTCTAATCAGCCAACAGACATAGGAAATATCATGATCTATGAGTTTAAGGATCCGGATAGCCCAGGCAGAGTGACCTATTTAGATCATGCTTCAGAACGGATCTTTGTGGTGACAGAAAATGATAGGCATGCCTACACTTGGAAGGGTGAATTTATTTTCCCTCAACCAAGATCAAATGTATCCTATGGTCACCCTGGGGCTGGAACTTCCCAAGCTCATGGTACGCAAAGAGACAGAAGTAGAGATAGACCAGAAGTAAGTTTTGCCAACCCAGTGGGCAGAGAAAGAACAAGAACAGAGACGAATAGGGTAGAACCTGAGATGCATAGAGCCCACAGGAACCAAAGAAATGTAGATGGATTCCCTCTGCCGAGGCCTAGAGAGCACACAAGAACTTTGAGACCCACCCAGCTAGTTAAGTCCATGAAGAATTACTTTGACGGCACAGGAGATCCCTATGATCATGTGGCTGAATTCAAGCAAGTCTTGAGAGCTGAACAAGTGGAAGATCTGTTCACGCAGTACAATGCCTTCAGTCTAACCCTTAGGAACACAGCACTTACATGGTTTCAGCCATTAGATGAGCGTCAGTTCAGGAGCATAGACCAACTCCTAGAGGCATTTATTGTAGAGTTCTCTAAGAGCGGCATAAGACACAATACCTCCTCATTGATTCACAGCTTCAAACAGACCCCCCAAGAGACTATCAGATTGGCCGGAAGAAGATTTAGACAATATCTTGAAAGGTGCCCTATTTCGGAACTACCCACATCTGCTAAACAAGTAGCCTTATTCCTTGATGGATTGCTGAGTACGAAATTGAGATCCTATGTGTATCTGAAGGACCCTAGGACCATAGAAGAATGTGTACGCATGTGCATTGACATTGAAGATAACCTAGGGGAAGAGCTAGAGCTTTCCAAAATCTACAAAGATTCAGATAGTGCATCTAGTCACTCTTCCACGCAATCCACATCAATTGAGGAACTTGCCAAAAAGGTAGCTCAGAAATTAGGTGTAATTAGCAAACAAATCCCAAGGTTTGCCCCTGTGAAAAGGTGCTATACATGCGGTGGTGACCATATGGCGAACGTCTGTCCCGTTATGGCTCAACCCCAAATTAACCCTAGTAGCCAGTACTGCACCATAGAACGGAAGTACACAAACCATACTGCGCAAGATTGCCCATACAACAAGCAGGCAGTTAGGCAACCCTACCCTCAGCCCTACCAACAAGGCAGATACCAGAACCAGTACCCTCCACCACCACAATATGCTAGACCCCAACAAACCTATCAGCAACCATATCAGGCCCAACAGAGACCCCAACCGGTGCTAGCTCAACAGCCTCCAAACCCCGCTAACGTGATTCCAGTAAAGTATGCTGTGGCAGAAGAAAACCTGAATAGGGCCATAGTACCAGTAACCCCATTGATCTCAGAAAGTGACCCGAGTGACCATAGCTTTGATTCTACACATGTCGATAGTCCCCAGGCTTACTACATGCAGTCTCCAGAACATGGTGAGTCCTACTATAGTGAAGAACCGAGTGAACCTAGTTGGGAGTCAGACTACACAAATGTCATGTATGCAAACCCCAACCCTAGACCTCAACCTAGGCAGGTACGACCACCCTTTCCTAGAGGACCATGCTACCGATGTCAGGGGGATCACTTCATTCGTGATTGTCCCTTACCTGCACCTACACAAAATCAGTCCGTGACGATCCAAGGCTTTTGCCAAGATTGTGGAAAAGAGCATCTCTTACGAGATTGCCCAAAGAACCCCAATAACATGCCAAAAATCACTCCTATCAATGTGATTGGGTTGGTTGTGGATGCCTCAGGAAGTGTCACTTCCACTGCACCAGTGCAGGTGGTTACTAGAGCTCAGGCATTGCAGCAAAACCAAGAGGCAAGCCAGGAAAAGGGCCCAGAGGCTAGTGAAACCGAGAGCGTGACAAAGAAAAGGGCTAGAGCGTGGAAAGATAGTCGAGAAAGAATTAAAAGACAATGGGCAAAGAAGATAAACGAACTTGAAGAAAGCATAAGAGAAACCAAAGCGAGGATAACTGAACTCACAGCTCCAACTCCCTCTCACATTACCCCGCCTCCACCACTCCCACCTCCATCCAACCCACCACCTCCCCCACCGCCTCATCAAATCCCACCACCCCCTAGAGTAGGATCAGTCCTAGCTGATCCCACTCCCGAAGACCTTAATATGATGCTTAAAGCATATCAGGCCAGAATCCAAGAAGGGCCAACCATAACCGATCATGAAAAGTGCTACCCTAGAGCCGAGCTAGAGCTTGAACGAACTAAAATTTGTGCTAAGATGGTGGAATTGGCTCAGACCATGTTTGAAGCTAGTCGCCTGTTTAACATCTCTAGTTCAGCTAAGACGCAATTACACTTTCATGGACTGTTAGAAAGAATAGAGAAGCTAATTGCTCAATCAGAAAAGGAACCTGCCCCTCAAAGAAAGGAAAGGGCGAGTGTTGCTCTAGCACAATGGTAAGTACCACGTTAAGAAGCTTCACCTCCTTAATGTCAATCCGAGGGAGAGGTAGGAGTGATATGAAGATCGTGAACGTGAGATGATGTGAGAGTGAAGGTGAGAAGCACAAAGATGCACACACACATACACACACACAATGAAGAGACAAACAAGACACAATGGAAGGTGGGAAATTAGCTCTATTACTCAAGAATGCTCTTACAAGCTCACACTAACCAAAATGAACCAACCCCAAAAATGAGCTCTCTAGCTCTTTTTATAGTTTCTAGACTAGTTTTGACCGGTTTCACATCTAGTGACCGGCCTAGTTAAACATTAGATCCTAGAGGCTATTTGGAAGGGTAAACGATGTCTAAAAATAACGAAATTTGGTACGAGTATTCTACCTAAGCTCCTCAAGCTCGAGGACTCCTCGGCTTGCACAAAATGGAGCTATGGATTACTAAATGGGGTTTTCTTATGATACATATGTTACAATTAGTGATAACAATCACTGTTGAATGTTTGGAGAATTAATAAGAAATATATTTGTTTAAAAAATTGATCCACCTGGTTGATCCGCCTGGCTCCCTACTCCTTCTTTACATGCTTCCGTGGCGTCTGTGCCTCTGGCTGCTGCCAACACCCCCCTCCCTCTCGCTTCTGTCGTCCCTGACAGAACCTTGTTGTGAGGTCTACCGGATGTAGTTCTGTAGGAGGTCTTGAGTGAGGGTGTGCTCTGATATACGAATACCTCGGGCTAGATCAGCCTCGAGTTTCTCCCAGTCGATAGGTTGTGGCTCGTCTGGTGGTGGGAGCTGATAGTGTGTGGAGTACACCATTCGTTCACAGGCGAATAATTGCAATAAGTGTGTGGGCCTGCTTATAAATACCTCTGAATGGTACTCCCAAAAGCCGGTGGTGAACATTTCTTCGAATGTCTGCTTGTAACATGCCGGTAGGTATTTGATTCTGCAGTGCCAGGCGTAACACACCCGTAGCGATGGCGTTGTGCTCATATCATAGACTAAATCAAAATTGCCATGCTCAAAGCCCGGGGTGTTTACATGGGGAGCCTTGATGCGGCGGAAGACTTTAAAGACCATCTGCATCATGTCAAAGATTTTGACAGTCATGTGCGCGGCAATATCATCCATATGCTTTAACCTAGGGAGCCAGTGGCGGATCGTCGTCATCATGTAGCCTACTATGGGTAACTCGATTGGTGGCCTGAAATAGGGATAGTTCAGCCAGTCTTGGCACTGCTTATTGTTCTGTACCTTAATGGCGAAGGCAGTCCAAGAGCGGCGTCGTGGGACTGGTCCCCAGCATGGGTTAAATTTTAAATGTAGCGGCGCTTTTACCCATGTGCTCATCATCTCGGGATAGTTTTGCAATAAATCTCTGCGCCAGTCTGGTTGAAGGATTTCACCTCTCTGCGCCCTTGGTGGCAAGTCCTCTGGCTCGAATTGAGTGGCATGCGTTGGTTTCATACCTGTTTCTTTCTCTATGGTTAACTAGTATTCGGCCATTAACATGAAGTACGGTTTATATTGGAGCTCATGCCCGGATATGTATCGTCGCGGGGCCAATTGAGCAAAGAATGGTGACTGTAAAATTTTCTCTTCAATTATGGCCATGGCATGTAGCTGTGCCTCTACTCTGGCCGAGTGTGTCGTTCCGAGTTCTTCCACTGTCTTCATCCACGCGGGGGTAGGTAATTTGTAGGTCATCTGGCCTTCGGCCGTGACACGTCCGCCTGGGATGGGTATCGGTTCATAAGCCTCTTCGAATGTCTCCTCCACCGGGATAGTGACGGTTTCTTCCTCAGCTGGTAGTTCGGGTGGGGAGTCTGGCCTTGGTGGTGCTTCATAGATGGCAATCCTAGATTCAAGATTTGTTACCTGGGCCCGAAGTGCGTTGAGTTCCTCCAAAACTTCAGAGGCAGGGTCCACAGGCGCTGGTAATTCTGCTGCTACTTGTACTTGTTGTGTTGCTGGTTCTCTGAGCTGCAGCAGTTTGTGATCTTCCTTTAACTTTTGATGTTCTTCGTTCATACGATCATAGTCCTCGAGCAATCTAACATGGTCGTCTAGCAACATCCGCATCGACTCGGATGGGATTGCCTTGAATCTGCTCGGACTTAGTGGCTGTTCTGGATGATCTAAAGCCGCTTCCAAGTTCTCTCTATTTTGCTCTTGGAGTCTCTGGTTCTCCTCTTTTGCTGCGGCTAAGTGTCTTCTTAGTAAGCCCATATTTCTAGTAAGCGTTGCATTGCGGACAGTCTGGGCTCGAAGGAGATTATCCAAATCCGCGGTGGCCTCTTTGGTTTTCTCCTCACTTTCTAGTTCTAACTTGTGATAGGCCTCTCGTAAATCTTGGTATCGGCTGTTCAGTGAGGCGTTCTCAATTGATAACGAATTAAGCTGCGTTTGTAATTCGTTCGTCGTTTTCTGCAGCTGTTGATAGTTGGTGCCGAGTGATGCAAACTCATCGCGGACTTGCGTCATGCATGCGAACATGTGTTGAAATGCGGTGTCTATGGTGGGCGATAGTAGTAGTGAAGTGCTAAATGAGGATGCAGCGGGAGTAGATGCAGTGGGAATGGGAAATGGGGTTGGGACAGTGGATGCAGTGGTGATTGTGGAAAATTGTGAAGTGCCTAAATATGAGGGTGCTGTGAGTGGAGTGGGTGGTGGTGAGGTGGATGGTGATATGTCCATGCCATTGGACGTGTTTAGTGTTGTGACTGTGAAAAGTGGTGTGATTGTGGGTGGTTGTGTAGGTGTGAATACGGGATTTACAAATGTAGAGTAGTTTACAGGGGGGATGGTTGGAGCAGCTTGGTGAAACGGGGAAAGAGGGGTAATGGTAGGTTGGGGAGGTGAGACTGGTGAGAAGGTTAGTGGGGTTAGGAAGGGGACTGGGGGTCTTAGAGGTGGGGGAAACGCTGGGAAGGATGAAGGGGTGAAGGGGTTAACATATGGATGCGGAGGGTTGGGTGTGGGCATGGTGGTATGAATGGGTAAGGAAAAGGTTGTGGCTATGTTGCCTTGTACAGGTGTGGATGTGGGGGAAGCAGGTGGGTGTGCGGGGGACACAGGATGGGTTGGTGAAAGATGAGGTGAGAGAGGAGTCGAAGGGGTGGATGTTATTTCGAGGATAGTAGTGGTATGTACAATGGTGGTACGGGGTGGCGAATCTACAAGGATGGTTTCTGCGGTCAATGAACTTTCTGGGGCGAGGCGTGCCTCCCTGGCTTGTGCTGAAGATTGGGCTCCTGTTGGTACACGAATATACTCTCCGGGCTTTGAAAGTAGTCGCACTCGACGGGGATCAAACTGTGGTAGTTGCTTTCTTTGTAAAAACCTGAGCGCTTCATGGGAGCCTACTGATTTGACTAACTCTCTGAACCCTCTGATGTATGCGTCTTCGAATCCTCCAGAGATGAGTTCTTGTTCAATTAATGCCTGGCTCTCCTCTTCAGTTAACTTCTTTCGTGCCCAGACTTTCTCCATGGTACGATATAATTTTTTGATGGCCAGCGTGTATGCTGCGGCTTCGAAAGTTTCATCTTCATATGTGCTGGTGTCGCCGTGTGTGTCAGTCTGTTGGCCTTGGCCATCTGTCTGTCCCTCTTGTGAGCCCTGGCTGGCTTCATCGTCGCCTTCCTCGTTGTCTGTTTCGGTTCTCTCTTCTTCAGAGCTTGACACAGCTTGTCCCTGTGGCAAGTCTCGCGGCGTGGTAGGGTAGCTGGGGCGTTCATATTCCTGGGAGAACAGTTGCGCTTCTGAATACTGGAATTCGTTTGAGAATGCATCGGGCATCTCAAAATCAAATGTCGTGTTTATGGGGTCGGCCTCCATATGTGGTATCGGGAAAGAAAACGCTTCCGCACCAATAGTGGTGGGAGCTTCTGCTGTTGTGGTGGTGGGTTCTGAGGTGGCAGCTGCCTGAGGTGTAGCGGTACTAGTGGTGGCCTCTGTAATCACTGGTCTGGACAACCGTATGCGAATAGGTCGTACAGTGGGAGCAGCTTCTGTCTGTGGTCGCTCTGGAGATGGTTGTGGTGATGGCGACTCTGGCACTTGAAGGCAGGGGATGGTGCCTCGCATGCGCTTACCTGCCCGTGTCCTACTGGGCTTCCTGGCTTTCTTCGTTGTGCCCTTGAATGCCTTCAGTTCTTCTCCTGTTAGTGCACGCTCAATTGGCAAGTCATAAGCCAAACACATATACACAATTCTAGTGAGCGCACAACATCCGTTAAGCACCTTCTTGCGCTCCCATCTGTGCTGTGCCAGATACATTTGATCTATGATCCAGCTTGCCAGATCAACTGTTTGAGGTCCCGTGCATGCCAAATACAATCCAAACCAGATTCGTTTATGGGGCATGGTAAATCTGTCCTGAGCTGGAAATGCGAAATGTTGCATGCATATCCTTAGTGGCTTTGATAGCTCAGGTGTAATGGCCGAAATCTCCTCCCACTTTGTGATGTCCCCACGTTTCATCGGTTCTGGAATTAATCTCTCTCGATCTGTGGGTGTGTGGGTTCCATGAATCTTGATGGCTGCTCTGATTAAGTCCTTAGAGAGATAAAATCTCTTGTAAGGTGGATCATCCACTAGAGTAGGCAATATGAAGGTTCCTGGGATGTCCTTATTCTCTGATGCCAGTAGGGTAGTGATTAAGTAATAGCACCTGTAAAAATCCGGTTTGGGCAGAGGATCACTGAAGTATTCTGTGAAGCCTGCTCTGGCCCAAACATGAGTTAAATCCTGGGTGCTTTGTAGGGCTTCGAACTCTCTAGAGAAAAACTGGTATTTTCCCCATGTGCGGTCATCAAATGTCAGAGAGGATTCAAATATAAAGTCCGCGTCCGCAAGGGGTCCTGCAAGGCCCTGAAACCAATGAGAGTTTCTGTGTATCTTTTCGGTGTAGCCCATGGGTGGGTTGTCGATAGGCATTGGCCCTGGAAATCCCTGAAATTCCGGCGGTGGAGCAGTCGGGTGGGACTCTGCTCGTAGCACGTTGAGGGGCACAGCCGCTACACTGGGGCCTGCTCCTGATGTTCCTTCGTCGGTTTGCATGGTGGCTGGTGCGCTAGTGAGAAAGATCTGCTACAAAAGATTAACACATTAGCATGGAAATTAATTATGATCCCATTAAAGTGAGACCGCAATCCCTTTCCATAACTGATGCGTAACCCGTGTAGCCAAGTGCTGTGATGTGATGGATGCAATGTTTCTTGCAGCACTAGTGCAGGTCTCTAGACACCTATACGTTTCAGATCATGCATACATTTCTTGATAAGATGAGATTACGAGTGGTGTGTGATGATGGTGTGTGAATTTATACAAGGTTTAAAGGTTAGTGATTTAGTATAAGGTTGTATGTTAGTCGGGGGGTAGTTAGACAATGGGTTAGGGGAAGACGGTTGGACACGTTTCGGTATCCATTTCCTAAGGATCTTGGAGTGGGTGGTGGGTTTCTGCTGAGGGGTAAAAGGTGGTGTCGGGTTTGGTGGTATCGAGGGATGAGATGAGTTATGGGGGTTATATATTACATGGCTTATGGGTTGAGCTATGATACATGGTTTGGGTACCCAAATCTGCGTGGGCGTGGGTCTATGGGTAAGGTACTTCTTGGCGATCCACATTTGTCGGATGCTCGGACCTGTAGAAGAAGGTCGAGGGGATGGTGGATATCGATTCTGTTTCTGTTCGGCCTTTTGCTTGTTGATCTCTGCTTGGTTGGAGTCCTTCGGTGCTTTTTGTCCTTTCGGCACCCATATTTGTCTGGTGCCGCTTCCTTTGGGAGGCCTAAACTGCTTTCCATGTTGTTTCCTCTGATACTGTCGTCGGTCTGGGTTCCTTCGTCGTGGGTGACTCTGTTGTTGTTGAGGTTGAGAGGTCGAATGGACGCTCTGCTTTGGAAAAGAAGGGAGATCCAAGACTTGCGTGACCTGCCCATTAGGAAGTGATGCCTTATTTAACTTTAATCTAGGCCAGTCCGCAACAAGTTTGGAAGGATGAGCACCGCAGGGTGTCGTGCTCATTTGTCCGCTGATGCAACCCACCTGACCTCTGATTGTGCCCTTCTGCCCTTGCAGTTGGGTAACTGTCTCTTCTAGTTTGCAGGAAGTCCCAGGGAAGATCTCCTGTCGTCCTTCTGATTGACAACTGTCCATAGCCAAGCCCGAGTGGGTTGGTGTAGACGTACCGTGACTGAGCTGATCAAAGATCTTCCGGTCTTCCGTCGCATGCATGTCATAGGGTTTAGGGTCACAACCGTCAAGCGGAATGCCGTTAGAGAAGTCAAGCGGTATCACTCGCTTCTGCTCTAAGGTGCCAATCTGTAAGGAGCCTTGTCTAAGATTTAGGTCCACTGAGTGATCGTATAGCCAATCTTGGCCAAGGATTAGGGGTTCTATCAGGTCGTCATCATGGCACACTAATAGCTTTGCTGTCATCGTCAAATCCTTAATGAGGATAGGAAGGTCCACCTCACCCATGCAAGGGGTTTCCATGCCTCCTAGGCCTATGAGGTATGCCTCAATTGGCCGCATTTCTATTCCTGAAGCCTTATAGTGGGACCATCTAATCGCACTAGTTGCAGCACCTGAGTCAATCAAAGCCCTGAGTTCTTGGCTATGGTTACCGTGCTCTAGCCTAACTTTAATGAATGGTCTCCTGTCCACTATGCTAGGATGAGTGGTTGACTTTACTTGACACATGGCCATGGGATATCTGGGTGATGTTTCCAGATGGTTATAATGTTCTCTCCCTAGTCCTTGTCTTCTTAGCTTCATGCGCTTAACGCGTTCTATGGCTTCTGCCTGAGCTTCGGCTCGTATTCGGTTTTCTTCCTCCTTACGCTTCTTTGCCAACGTAAGTCGTCTGAGCATCTCCTCCGTAAGAGGTTCTTGATATAACTTGACTCTACAGCCACTAATGTAATTAGGCATTATATCTCCTTCTAAGGTGGCTAACTGTACTGCTCCACTAGTCGAGAGTCTGTTAATGATCATAGGTCCATAACCTCGCTTTTCTAACTTGCGTGCATGCTGTTTCAGCGTATACACAAGAACTAAATCTCCTTCTTTTAGGCCTTTATCTTTCACATGTGCATCAAAATATGCTTTCTGTCGCTTCTTCGCTGCGTATATTCCTGCTGCTGCCTTTAGCCTCGTTTCTCCTAATCGTTCCAAGTCCATTATTCTTGCTGATAATTCATGGCCGGTCCACTGATGTTCTTGTGCAACCTTAAGGGTCGGTATCAAGAAGTCCAAGGGAAGCACTGCATTCTGACCAAAAACCATCTGAAAGGGAGTTGCATTGAGTACGGTCTTGTAGGCCACTCTATATGCCCAAACAGCGTGGTGTAACTGTTTGTCCCAATCTGAACGTTTGTTGTTCACGAGTTTTGTCAGTACGGTACATAATATCTTGTTAGTGCTTTCAGCCTGACCATTGGCCTGAGGATGATATGGTGCAGATTTCTTGTGAATCACCATAAAATCCTGTAACAAATATTCAATGACTTGGTTTAGAAAGTGAGTGCCTCGATCGCTCACTAACTCTATAGGCAGTCCATATCTTGTAAAGACATTTTCAAATAAGAATTTTGCAGTCGTGTGAGCATCATTCTTTTTTGTGGCTTTTACCTCTACCCATTTCGTGAGATAATCTGTGGCAACAATAATGTATTCCGCATGTGTACCTTTTGCAGGGGGGTTAATGGGTCCTACAAAGTCTATACCCCACTTAGAAAATGCACGTCCGCCCATCATGGGTTTCAATGGCATTTCGTCTCTGCGAGTAGGAAACTGAGTTCTTTGGCACACGTCACATCTCTTTACATAGGTATGTGCATCCATGTGAAGAGTGGGCCACCATAATCCTGAAAAGAGGATGGCTTTGACTATCCTATCTGGTCCAAAATGACCTCCTGCAACACCTTGGTGTGCAGTCTCTAGTATGCTCAGATAATTGCTCTCATGAACACATTGTCTTAGATATCCATCTCGTCCTCTTTTGTATAGATTATCGCCAATAAGTGAATAGTCTTGAGCTTCCTGCTCTAGACTGCGTTGTCGAGCTAAGGTCATTCCTTGAGGGAATGTGTGCGTCCTCAAGTATGTCACTAAAGGTTCACTCCAGTCTGGTGTGAGAGACACGTGATATAACGTCGCATGCTCTACCGGTGGTCTTTCACAGCAAACACTGCATTCCTTACACAACTTGTAGACATCTGCTTCCATCGTAGGCCAATATACTCCCAATCTCTGCAGAGTCTGTAGTGTTCTATGTTTTGAATGATGTTGCTTTAGTGCACCTAAGTGTGCTAATTGCAACCAATTTGCATGTTCTGATTCATCTACACAACAAGCAAGAATCTTTTGATTATCTTGTTTATATATGCTTCCTGCTATTATTTGGTACCTCTGAGATTTGGTAATCTCTCCTTCTTTGATCTTTATCCTAGGACTCTTGGGTCCGTATGTCAGAATAGGGACTAACGGCTTAGCCCATTCTGGAGCTATCTCAAGGTTAAACAAGTATGCATCTGGTAGATCATCCGCTACTCCTTGAGGAGCTTCTCCTGAGGTTAATCTTGAGAGGTGGTCAGCTCTAAGATGCGTCTTTCCTTTCCTGACTACTACTTCAAAATCATACTCCATGAGTAATAGAAACCAACGTATCAAGCGTCCTGTGTTACATGGTTTGTTGACTAAGTATAATAGGGCTTGATGATCTGTAAAGAACTTGAATTTGTTGGCCAACAAGTAGTGCCTAAACTTCTTTACCGCGTAGATCATCCCTAATCCCTCTCGTTCCGTCGTGGTGTAATTTCTTTCTGCTGCGTTCAGTTGTCTGCTAGCGTAGGCTATGGGGAGATCTATGTTACCTTCCTTCGTGGGTTGTGCTAACACACATCCTACGGCGTAATTGGATGCATCCACATGTACATGGAATGGCTTACTCCAATCTGGGGTGGTCAATATAGGTGCTGAGCACAAACGTCGTTTAAGTTCATTGAATGAATTTTCACATTCATCTGTCCATTCGAAGTTGGTCAAAAGAGAGTACAAAGGCTTGGCTATGATTGCATACATGTGTATGAATCTCCTATAATAGCCGCAATGGCCCATAAATGCCTGTACCTCTTTCACATTAGTTGGTCTAGGTAATTCTGCAATTACCTTCACCTTTTCCTCGTCCGTAGAGATTCCATTTTTTGACACAATGTGTCCTAGAATTTTGCCTTGTCTGACCATGAAAACGCATTTTTCTGGGTTCAAACAAACCTGATATTCTCGACATTTGTCAAATATTTGTCTTAACTCTGGAATATGTGTCTGTCTTACATTTGAATGAGCACATAAGTCATCGACATAAACTTCCAAGCTCTTGCGTAAGAATTCCTTAAAAACATGACACATAAGTCGCTGGAAAGTGGCGGGTGCATTTGTTAAGCCAAATGGCATTACACGAAATGCAAATATGCCCCATTCTGTGGCAAAAGCCGTCTTGTGTTGGTCTTCTGGAGCTATGGCTACTTGATTATAGCCTGAGAATCCATCAAGAAAGCTGTAAACTTCCTTGCCCGCAACTCTCTCCAATAGGTGTTCTGTGATAGGAAGAGGATAACTATCTCTAATCCTGGCGGCATTAACTTTTTTAAGGTTAATACACACACGCAATTTTCCATTCTTCTTGGGCACAACCACAATGGGGGATACCCATTCGGTATGCTCAATTTCGTAAATGAATCCTGCTTCTATCAATCGATCTATCTCCTCTTTAATCTTCGCAGCGTAATTATCATTGTACGTATAAGGTTTCTGTTTGGTCGGTTTTGCATCTGGAGTCATAGGGATTCTATGAGAACATATATCTGGGTCTACTCCTTTCAAATCTTTGTAACTCCAAGCAAAAACATCTCTATATTCGCGCAATAGGGCAACTAACTCTTCTTCTTCTTCAGTCGTCAAAGCGTGCCCTATGTAGGTGCATTTTTCTTCTTCTCCTTCTATGGCAACTATTATTTTCTTGGTTTTCTCTCGGTTATCATATACTTGTCCATCCTTCTCTTTTCTATTAGGCATTCGTACCATGATTCTTCTATCTTCGATTTCATATTTCTTGAAATTCTCGGGTACTTCAAACAAAGATTCTCCTTTTTCTGACATGGCTTCTTTCTTCTTTCTTTTCTTGCCTTCACTCTTATCAGTCACTTGAGTGGCTAATCTCACTTCATTCGTAATTTCCTCGTGTCTCTGAGTGTGAGTCTCTACTTCGTAGAAATATTCTTCCTCTGATGCGAATGGAGAGTCCATAATAATTGATTCTAACTCAAAATCGCTTGCATCCTCGAATGCATCAGTGTCTGGTTCACACTCTTCTAAAATTGCATCGCCCATGATTGGCTCTATCGTGAAAACTGAAATGTCATAGCCATCCTCGTCACAGTGGGGTGTCCATTGTTCTTCATTGATGGCTACATCCATGGTTGCTAGGATTTCCGCCCAACCATGGGGTTCAAACTCTTCGTCTGGGAATACTACAGGTGCATAGGCTGGATCTTGAAGGGTTCGTGGATGTTGTTCTGCACCTAAGGTCCTGGCTTCTAACCGTTCTTCCTCTTGTTTGGCAACTTTACACATCCATAAATGGGTATCCTCATGCAACCAAGAAGGATCTGATTCTAATGAGTGCACGGATTCCGTCTCTACTGGTGTTTTATGGATGGTATTCCATTGTATTGGGGGTACATCTCTGTGTGAATAGTCTTTAAGATTGACTTTAGTAGTCACTCCTAAATGTTGCAAGTACAAAGAATTAGTTCCCCAATCTTGCACAATTTGCAACTGACGCATGAATGGTCGTCCCAATATCATCTCATACGCACGATTTTTCGCAAAGTCACAAATGGCGAATGTATGCTCAAATTCTACACCACAAGTGGTGAGAGATATGCCTTCTAGTAAGCCTAATGGTTTTTCTATGTGTCCATCAGCCATTTGTAGTTTCATCCTGGTGGGTCTGAGTGCTGGCTTACCCCAACGTTTCCACAAAGCGGTGGTAGCGATGGCTACTCCAGCTCCTGAATCTAAGATGGCTTTCGTGGTGTAGCCTTGATGGGTTATTGGAAGATATGTGTTACCTTCCTCTCCTTCGCTTATGTCTCCAATCTTTTCCACGGGTATCTCTGGTACCTTCTTATGTGATCCTCTCTGAGAGGGTGTGGTAGCTAGCTCAGGGAATTGATTTGCTACATGCTTCCACAATTCTGGTTTTACCTTTAACAATTCCTCCAGAGTGAGATTACATTGTACTTTGGTATTCTTGATCACTTCCGTATTTCTAGGGATCACTGATTCTTCATTCCTCACTATTATCGTGGGTGCTCTCATACTAATAGACTTTGCTTCCCAAGGTCCCGTGAACTGAGGTAATTCTTGTAAAGAATTAGATTCAAATCCTGTGGGTTCACTCAGTTGCTCCACCTCTACCTCATCATATATAGAGGGGATGTCTTGGGGAAATTGTTCCTGCAAATCGTCTATTTCTTGAATAGGAGGATGAGTTCCTTGTTCTTTTCTCCATTTCTCTTCTTGGATTTCTCTTAAAAATTCATGTGAATACCTATGTATGGAAGACAAATTGTCTTGGCTTTCTGTATTGGGTACTTGAGACAGGGATGGTGCATTCCTTTCCTGTGTCTCTGGAACAGTAGGGTTCCTAGACTGATCCTTTTTCTCTTTGCTTTCTATCAAGTGTTCTAGCCTCTCCATTAGTCCTTGAAAGTGTAGTTCCGGTTTTGCCATGTTATTCCAATTAAGATATCTAGAGGCTTCGAACAAAGCTTGTGCTAACTCTACCATTTTCATGCACAGTTTAGTTCTCTCAATTTCTAGATCAGCTCGAGGGTAGTTTTTACTCATTTCCGTTACTTGAGGTCCCTCTTTTATTCTAGCCTGATATGCACGAAACATCATGTCTAGGTCTTCGGGTATGGGTTCCGCTAAAACTGATCCTGATTCTTGAGCTGGATTTTCTTGGTTTAATTCTTGTGAGGTCAATTCTTGTATTTTGGCTCTAGATTCTCTTAGACTTCCTTCCAACTCACTTATCTTTTTACTCCATTTTCTCTTTATTCTTTCTCTGGAATCTTTCCAAGATTTCGTCTTTTTACTACTCGATTCTGCCACTTCACTAGTTTCAGCTATTTTCTCATGATTAAGCTGTTGGTTTTGTAAGAGCGCCTGGGCTCTGGTTATAGCTTGGATAGGCACGTATGTAGGATTAGATCCATCTGCGTTGTTTACAATACCTATCACGTTGATCGGTGTCACATTTGAAGTGTTAACTGGGTTCTTAGGACAATCTTTGATTATGTGCTCTTTGCCACAATCGGCACAAAAGCCTTGGATGCTATAGTACTGTGATTGCCTTGCTATTGGGGGATGTGGACAATCCTTAATGAAATGATCTCCTTGGCACCTAAAGCATGGTCCTCTAGGGCCCTGTGGTCTCTGTTGTCTCAGTTGGGGCCGTGGGTTTGGGTTTGCGTACATCACATTAGCATAGTCTGGCTCCCAACTAGGTTCCATTGGAGGACTATCATAATGATATGTCTCCACATGTTCTGGTGACTCCGTGTAATAAGAGGGTGGACTAGTTACATGAGTAGAGTCAAAACTGTTTGAGTTCGGGTCACTTTCAGTGATCAAGGGTGAAGAAGGCACTAAGGCCCTACTTAGGTTCTCTTCTGCAGCCGCATATTTGACTGAGATGACATTCGCTGGTGGGGGTGGCTGCTGAGCTAAGACGGGTTGAGGTCTCTGTTGAGCCTGGTATGGGTAGTTCTGAGGAGGCCTATAGTAATAAGGCTGAGCATTGTATTGGCCTTGATACCTACCTGGCTGCTGGTATGTTTGCGGGTAGTTCTGTCTCACGGTTTGTTTGTTGTATGGGCAGTCCTGAGCTGTATGATTTGTGTATCTTCTCTCAATTGTGCAATATTGGCCACTAGGGTTGGCTTGAGGTTGAGGTGCATTGGGGCACACGTTTGCCAAATGATTTCCACCACAAGTGTAACAACGTACGTTAGTTGGTAGCTTGGGCACCTGTTTACTAGAAACTCCTAGTTTTTGGGCCACCTTTTCTGCTAGGTCCTCTATCGAATTCGACAATTTTGTGGATGCTAGAGAAGAACAATCTGAGTCTTTATAGACCTTTGAGAGTTCTAATTCATCTCCTAGGTTGTCCTCGATGTCTATACATATTCTTACACACTCCTCTAGTGTTCTGGGTTCTTTTAGGTACACATAAGAGCGTAGTTTAGCGCTCAACAAGCCATCTAGGAACAGTGATACTTGTTTGGCCTGTGAGGGTAGCTCTTGCATTGGACATCGCTCAACATATTGTCTGAATCTACGACCTGCCAGTCTTACTGTTTCCTGAGGGGTTTGTTTAAAACTATGAATCAACGAAGACGTGTCATGTCTAACCCCACTTTTAGAGAATTCAGTGATGAATGACTCTAAAAAGTGATGGATGTCTCTAAATTGCCTTTGTTGCAGTGGTTGGAACCAAGTTAAAGCGGTATTCTTTAACGTTAGTCCAAATGCGTTGTACTGCGTGAACATGTCCTCGACTTGTTCTGCTCTTAATACTTGCTTGAATTCTGCGACATGGTCATAGGGATCTCCTGTCCCATCAAAATAATTTTTCATTGATTTTACCAATTGCGTGGGTCTCAATACTCTTGCGTGTTCACGTGGTCTAGGTAGAGGAAAATCATCTCTACCACCTGGTATTCCATGTTCTCTTTGTCTATCCGTCCTATTAGTGTTCGTGGTTGTTCTATCTCTCCCTATGGGGTGATTGAAGCTTACTTCTGGTCTCTCGTGATTTCCTTCTCTTTGATTTCCATGGGCTGAGGAAGTTCCTGCCCCTTGTTGATTTGCATTCATGTTTGTTCTGGATGGAGGGAATCAATTCACCTCTCCAAGTGTAGGTGTTTTTAGCGCGCTCAGGCACCACAAAGACTCTTTCTGAAGTCTCATCCAGGTATACAACCTTTCCAGGTGTATCTGGGTCCTTGAATTCATAAATTGTAATGATGCCTACCTCACTGGGGTTTTCCTTTCTGTACCTCCAAAAGGCTTCGTCTGTTTCTTTATTTACGAACAACTCGGTGCTCCTGTTATCTTGAGGGATCCACTATGGGATGAGTACTCTTGTTAATACGGATTTCCCTCTAGGTGTTCTAGGTTCTTCTAACGGTTCTTTTCCTTGAAATTTCGCTTCCGTCTCTAATTGAATTGTGCCAAACTCATTAGTATCGTTTGGCTGCGTACTTAGGACATACATGGTTCCTTCTTTGTCTATGTAAGTGTCTCTCTCAAATTTCACCACTGGTCTTTCCAATCCAATGGGTTGATCAGGGTTGTGCAGTTGCACCACTTGCCTTTGCAAACCATCCTCATAGATGCGAGCACCTAATCGGTTGGTTCGGAGAAACTCGAGTTGCGTTCTATAGGGTCCTTCGGGTTTTTCTAGGTATGCTACATGGGACCCTCCTTCTGGTCTGTCTGTGCTAAATGCCATTTCTGATTCGCTAGTCTCTGAGCTCTCGTAGGGATAATTGCTATTCAATTGCTGAGCCCAAGATCGAGCGGTAGTTCTCACACTAGCCTCCGATGATCTAAGGCTTCTTCTGTCCGACTTACCTATATGTTTGCCCGATCTAAGGTTCATTAATTTCCTTCCTTGCTCACTCAATTACACACTTAGATCGTCAATGGTCCTTTGTTATTATTCTCTTAATTCTTTTTAATTTTCTTTGGATTCTTGTCTTAATGAATGCGTCAGGAATTCAACTTTCGTTATGATTTTGAGTTCTCGTTCCGTCAGACTTATGTTCTTTTCTTTAGGTTTTCGCGTCACACACACCTTTACTTTAAGTCCTAAACTTGAAAAGAATTAGGTATCTTGAACTTGAGGCGTTCCTATCGTCGTTAATCCACAACTACCGTTTATCCTAAGCTAAGAATTGACTGAGGGGGTTGAGTAATCTTCCAACCTCGAGTCGGCTTTTCTGTTGCTCTGATGCCCTGTTGCCCAAGAAGCCGCGCTTCCCAAGCTTTGCTGCCTTCACTGCCTTGCTTGCTTGCCTTTGATTGCCCTTGCTGGACCTGGAAAATCCCAATATTAGACCAATTCACAAGATGATCAAACACTTGAGCATATACACCTTTTAATCCCTTCCCTTTTTGCCCAAATTTTCAATACTTGCCCCCTGGCTTCCTAGTCCCAACTGGGTGAACCTCAAAGTAGCTTATCCAAAAATAGATGTATCTTTTAAGAAAAAAACAGTTGAGGTCACGTAGTACTCGTCACGAGCTTTCTAACGAGCTATTAAGCTCAAAAAACGGACTTCGGATGAAAAAGTTATGAGCGTTCAGGCCCTGGGGGGTAAAAACTGACAGTCAAGTTTTCCTTCAAATATGAGCTAAGGGGTCTCCTATGAGTCTAATGGTCCAAAAATTTTTCAAAAATACCCTCAAAATTGGTCAAAAATTGAAGTCCAAGATTTGCGATGGGGGTGGGCAATCGCGATGGTCTGGGACCGTCGCGATGGTCCGAAAAGGCGAACAATCGTGATGGCGCGGGTCAACGGTCAAAGTTGGACAATCGCGATGGCGCGAAAAGGTGAACCGTCGCGATGGTCCGGAATGAACGATCGCGATGGCGTGGGAATGGACCGTCGCGATGGTCCGAAAAATGAACCGTCGCGATGGCGTGATCAGGCGGACAATCGCGATGGCGCGGTCAACGGTCAAAGTTGGACAATCGCGATGGCGCGAAAAGGTGAACCGTCGCGATGGTCCGGAATGAACGATCGCGATGGCATGGGAATGGACCGTCGCGATGGTCCGAAAAATGAACCGTCGCGATGGCGTGATCAGGCGGACAATCGCGATGGCGCGGTCAACGGTCAACGGTGGACAATCGCGATGGTCCGAAGTGAACCGTCGCGATGGTCCGCGATGCGATGGCTTGAGCCAATCGCGATGGTCCGATGTTGGGCTGTCGCGATGGTCCAAAAAATGAACCGTCGCGATGGTCTATCGTGACACGTGGCACTGTCGTGGCGATGGCCTAAGCCAATCGCGATGGTCCGGGCTCAGCTGAACCGTCGCGATGGTCCAAGTGGACCATCGCGATGGCTCAAGTGAACCGTCGCGATGGTCCGAAAAAGCGAACCGTCGCGATGGTCCGGCCGAGCCGTCGCGATGGCGTGAGCCTATCGCGATGGTGCGACACAATCGCGATGGTCCGAGTCAATCGCGATGGTCCACCAAACTGAAAATTTTTGGGATGCAGCTATGGTTTCGTGTATGCGCAGGGATCGTCTACCTCGTGGTGTGGTCGCCTACCTCAAAATCCGAAAGTTGCAGACCATCGCAATGGTCCGCCACACTCGGAAATCTCTGCAGAAAGTACATTTTTTACCTTTTGGAAGCTTTCCTGATGCTCTGAAGCTCTGTACCTGCAAGAAAACTCAAGAAAAAGCAAGCACATACAATCGCAAAAACTCTCTCTCGCTCTCTCGCATGCACAAATGAGGGGAATTGAGGTGAATGGGTGGATATGGTGAATTTTCTGATTTTTTTGGAGATGAAGATGATGATGCGATGATGAAGATGGAGTATGGGGAAGGTGAAAAACACTAAAAACTAAGTAAAAACAACAACAAAAACTGAAATTTTTACCTTCCAACGCCACTTCTTGCTATACTCTTACCATCACACATTCGTCCTAGACTCGATCCCCGGCAACGGCGCCAAATTTGGTGTTGCTCTAGCACAATGGTAAGTACCACGTTAAGAAGCTTCACCTCCTTAATGTCAATCCGAGGGAGAGGTAGGAGTGATATGAAGATCGTGAACGTGAGATGATGTGAGAGTGAAGGTGAGAAGCACAAAGATGCACACACACATACACACACACAATGAAGAGACAAACAAGACACAATGGAAGGTGGGAAATTAGCTCTATTACTCAAGAATGCTCTTACAAGCTCACACTAACCAAAATGAACCAACCCCAAAAATGAGCTCTCTAGCTCTTTTTATAGTTTCTAGACTAGTTTTGACCGGTTTCACATCTAGTGACCGGCCTAGTTAAAAATTAGGTCCTAGAGGCTATTTGGAAGGGTAAACGATGTCTAAAAATAACGAAATTTGGTACGAGTATTCTACCTAAGCTCCTCAAGCTCGAGGACTCCTCGGCTTGCACAAAATGGAGCTATGGATTACTAAATGGGGTTTTCTTATGATACATATGTTACAATTAGTGATAACAATCACTGTTGAATGTTTGGAGAATTAATAAGAAATATATTTGTTTAAAAAATTGATCCGCCTGGTTGATCCGCTTGGCTCCCTACTCCTTCTTTACATGCTTCCGTGGCGTCTGTGCCTCTGGCTGCTGCCAACAGCGAGAGAACGGATAAGTCAGCCTCTTCAGGAAGCCCATGTGCCTCCTCAAGACGCCTATCTTCCTCCCCAAAAGGCAGATGAGCCTCCCCCGAAAGCTTACGTACCTCCACAGGTGACCCACATTCCTTCTTAGAGAGCGTATGAGCCTGCTCGGAAGAGTAATAGAACAAGTAATCCTCTCCAAGAAGCTTGTGCTCCAGCCATTTACGAGAGCAAGGAGAGAGCCAACGATAGAATAAGCCCTCCTTCCCAGGTTGCTTACGTGCCTAATTCTACGGAGCCAGACACTTCTTCTTCTATGAATCGGTTTGCACCAGACTTCCTACGAGAGATTCAAGAAGACAAATGGGATAACGAAAGTGAAGTTGCCCCTCCCTTTGAACTTGTAGATGATGCACACGACCAATTCCCACAAGACATTCCATCTATTTACGGGGAACATGAGAGCGCTCAGTCTCACGAGAGATTGGACTTTGAGTCTAATTCCATACAAGAACTACCCCACTTCACAGGCCCATGGGAAGCAAAGTCCACGTGTATGAGAGCACCCACAGTTATGGTAAGGAACGATGACTCAGTCATATCAAGGAACACGGAGGTAGTAGAGAACACCAAGGTGCAGCGCGATTCCACTTTGGGAGAACTGCCTGAGGATAGACTAAACGCGCGGAAATGTGCAGCCAGTCGAGTAACTGAAGTTGCAAAACCTCATTCCCGGGTAGGATCCCATAGGACAGTGCCAGAAATTCCCTTGGATAAGATAGGAGATATGTGTGAAGGTGAAGAAGGGAACACCTATCTTCCCATTACCTACCAGGACTACACCACTAAGGCAATTTTGGACTCAGGTGCAGGAGTTGCAATTGCCACCACTTCCCTTTGGAAGCATTGGGGCAAGCCGGCACTCAGGCCAACGAGAATGAAATTGCAAATGGCCGATGGTCACATAGAGAGACCCCTAGGATTGCTAGAAGGAATAACTCTCACCACTTGTGGTGTCGAGTTTGAGCATAGTTTTGCTATATGTGACTTCAGCAAAAATCATGCCTATGAGATGATTTTGGGAAGACCATTCATGCGACAGTTGCAAGTGGTACAGGATTGGGGAACCAATTCTTTGTATTTGCAACACTTGGGTGTTACAACCAAAGTCAATCTCAAGGATTTTTCTCACAGAGACGTCCCTCCTATCCAATGGAATCCCATCCATAGAGCCAAAGATGATACGGAATCTGTGCATTCCATAGAATCTGGATCCTCATGGATGCATGAAGACACTCACTTATGGATGTGCAAGGTAGCAGTAGAAGAAGAGAAGAGAGAGAAAGCCAGAGAGGTAGGTGCGAAAGAAACCCATAGATCAATCCAAGACCCAGCCTATGCACCTGTAGTTTTTCCGGACGAAGAATTTGAACCTCACGGTTGGGCAGAAATCTTAGCAACAATGGACGTAGCCATCAACGAAGAACAATGGACACCTCACTGTGATGAGGATGGCTATGATATTTCAGTCTTCTCCATAGAGCCAATCATGGGAGAGGCAGTTCTAGAAGAATGCGAACCTAGCCCTGATGCATTTGAGGATGCAAGTGACTCCGATCTAGAGTCAATCATTATGGACCCACCATTTGCATCAGATGAAGAATATTTCCATGAAGTAGAATTTCAATCCCAGAGGCATGGAGAGGTTACAAATGATGTAAGATTAGCAACACATATGACCCCGAAGGAAGAAGGAAAGAAACGAAAGAAGAAAGAAGTTTCACCAGAGGAGGAAGAATCTTTGTTTGAGGTCCCAGAAAATTTTAAGAAGTATGAGATAGATGACAGGAGAGTCATGATAAGAATGCCTAAACGAGAAGCACAATCAGGAGAGGCCTATGATAACAAAGAAACCACCAAGAAAATAGTAGTGGCCATAGAAGAAGGAGAGGAGAGATGCACGTATATAGGCCATGACCTGACAGAAGAAGAAGAGCATGAATTGATTACCTTGCTAAGAGAATACAGAGATGTATTCGCTTGGAGTTACAAGGATTTGAAAGGGGTTGACCCGGACATATGCTCACACACTATTCCCATGACCTCAGATGCTAAACCCTCTAAGCAAAAGCCTTATACATATAACGATAATTACGCCGCTAAGATCAAAGAAGAGATAGATAGACTGGTTGAAGCTGGATTTATCTATGAAATTGAGCACACTGAATGGGTATCCCCCATCGTAGTGGTGCCCAAGAAGAATGGCCAACTGCGTGTGTGCATTAACTTGAAAAAGGTTAATGCAGCCACAATTCGAGATAACTATCCGCTTCCCATAACAGAACATCTCTTAGAAAGAGTGGCAGGCAAGGAAGTGTACAGCTTCCTTGATGGATTTTCGGGCTACAATCAAGTAGCCATAGCTCCAGAGGATCAGCATAAGACAGCCTTTGCCACAGAATGGGGCATTTTTGCTTTTAGAGTAATGCCATTTGGGCTTACCAATGCACCAGCCACCTTCCAGAGGCTGATGTGCCATGTGTTTAAGGAGTTCTTGAGGAAGAGTTTAGAAGTCTATGTTGATGATCTCTGTGCTCATTCTAATGTTAGACAAACCCATATTCCTGAACTCAAACAAATCTTTGACAAATATAGAGAGTACCAAGTCTGCCTGAACCCAGAAAAGTGCGTTTTTATGGTAAGGCAAGGTAAGATTCTAGGACACATAGTGTCAAAGAATGGCATATCTACTGACGAAGAGAAAGTGAGAGCCATAGCAGAGCTACCTAGGCCAAAGAATGTCAAGGAAGTACAAGCTTTCATGGGGCATTGTGGTTATTATCGACGATTTATACACATGTATGCTGTCATTGCAAAGCCCATGTACGGACTTCTGACAAACTTTGAGTGGACGGATGAATGTGAGAATTCCTTCCAAGAGCTTAAACAAAGATTATGTTCAGCACCCATCTTGACCACACCAGATTGGAATAAGCCATTCCATGTTCATGTGGATGCATCCAATTATGCTATTGGATGTGTGCTTGCACAACCTACTGGTGAAGGTAATATGGATCTTCCAATTGCCTATGCCAGCAGACAATTGAATGCGGCTGAACGGAATTACACCACTACAGAGCGAGAAGGATTAGGCATGGTATATGCAGTCAAAAAATTTAGACACTATTTGCTTGCAAATAAGTTTAAATTTTTTACTGATCATCAGGCATTGTTATATCTTGTAAACAAGCCATGCAATACAGGAAGATTAGTAAGATGGTTTCTCTTGCTAATGGAATATGATTTTGAGGTTGTGGTAAGAAAGGGTAGGACTCACTTGAGAGCAGATCACCTCTCTAGGCTCACATCAGGAGAAGCCCCACAAGGAGTGTCAGATGACCTTCCTGATGCTTACTTGTTTAATTTGGAAGTGGTGCCGCAGTGGGCCAAGCCAATAGTACCAGTATTGACATACGGGCCTAATCATCCAGTGGTGAACACACGGAATAGAGAGATCGTAAAAGCCCAAAAGTACCATATCATGGCAGGTAGCATGTACAAGCACACAGATCAAGGGATCTTGGCTTGTTGCGTAGAAGAGGATGAGTACGATAAATGGTTGCAATTAGCACATGTAGGTGCGTTAGAGCAACACCATTCAAAGCAACGAACGTTGCAGACTCTAAAGAGATTCGGAGTGCATTGGCCAACTATGGAAGCGGATGTCCAAAAGTTGTGCAAGGAATGCCCAATCTGTTGCACTAAACCACCTGTGGAACATGCCACTCTCTATCAAGTATCCATTGTGCCAGATTGGAGTGAACCTCTAGTATCATTCTTGAGGACAAACACATTCCCTCCAGACATGACTCTAGCTAGAAAAAGGAGTTTGGAACAAGAAGCCCAGGATTATTCACTCGTTGGTGATAATCTATACAAGCGCGGTAAGGATGGTTACCTGAGACTGTGTGTCCATGAAAGTGAGTATCTTAAGATCTTAGAAACTGCTCACCAAGGTGTAGCAGGAGGACACTTTGGACCGGATCGGGTGATCAAGGCAATCCTATTTGCGGGCTTTTGGTGGCCTACCCTTCACATGGATGCACATACCTATGTGAAACGGTGTGATGTCTGTCAGAGGACTCAGTATCCCATACGCAAAGATGAGATGCCACTGAAACCTATGATGGGTGGACGTGCATTCTCTAAGTGGGGAATAGACTTCGTAGGTCCTATTAATCCCCCAGCTAAGGGTTCTCATGCGGAATACATCATTGTTGCGACAGATTATCTCACCAAGTGGGTAGAGGTAAAGGCTACGACAAAGAACGATGCTCAAACAACTGCCAAATTCTTGTTTGAGAATGTATTCACGAGATATGGGCTACCTATAGAGCTTGTAAGTGATAGAGGAACTCATTTCTTAAATGAAGTGATTGAAAATCTACTCCAAGAATTCTTGGTAATACACAAGAAGTCTGCCCCGTATCACCCTCAAGCTAATGGGCAAGCTGAGAGCACTAATAAGATCTTATGCAATGTACTAACGAAATTAGTGAACACTAAACGCTCTGATTGGGACAAACAGCTACACCATGCTGTTTGGGCATACCGAGTTGCCTACAAAACGGTACTCCAAGCCACCCCCTTTCAGATGGTATTCGGCCAAAACGCTGTGTTACCCTTGGACTTCCTGATCCCTACATTGAGAGTAGCACAAGAGCATGAATGGACAGGTCATGAGCTTTCCTCTAGGATCTTTGACCTTGAACGATTAGGAGAAACAAGACTGAGAGCCGCTGCTGGAATATATGCAGCTAAAAAGAGGCAGAAGGCATACTTTGATGCCCATGTGAAGGATAAAGGCTTGAAAGCCGGAGATCTAGTTTTAGTCTATACACTGAAACAACACGCGAGGAAGCTAGAAAAGAGAGGCTACGGACCTATGATTATCAATAGGATCTCCACGAGTGGAGCAGTACAATTAGCCACATTAGAAGGCGATGTTCTCCCTAACTATATTAGCGGATGCAGAGTCAAGTTGTATCAGGAACCCCTCACGGAGGAAATGCTCAGCCGACTCAACACTGCTAAGAAACGCAAAGAGGAAGAGAAGCGAATTAGAGAAGAAGCTCAAGCAGAAGCTTTAGAACGCATCAGAAGGATGAAATTACGAAAGCAAGGTAGAGAGCAGCCTAGGACAAATGACTATGCAGATCAAGGATATCATATGGCAATGTGTGAAGTCGCCGGAACCAGCTCACCTAGGATAACTGATCGACGTCCTTTTGTAACCCTAGATATAGGACAAGGAAAAAGTGCAAGGACTGTAAGAGCGTTGATTGACTCAGGTGCAGCCACTAGTGCTGTTAGAGTGTCTTACTGTCAAGAGTTACAGTTAACTGTCAACCCTGTGGAAGCATATATCATAGGATTGGGAGGCGTGGAAACCCCTTGTATGGGCGAGGTGGAACTTCCCCTCTACATTCATGATGAGGCAATGACAGTTAAAGTACTAGTGTGTCAAGATGAGGATCTCACTGAACCTCTTGTCTTGGGTCAAGACTGGATCTATGACCAAGCAGTCAACTTAAACCTAAGAAGTGGACTTCTTCAGGTATGGGTCAATCATAGTCGAATTACAATAGAGTTGGATAAGGGAGCACTCAAGGAACTAGGAAAGGCACAGACTCCTGGTCCCTCCAGGGGTGCACATGAAGTTGACCATGCTGTTCTTGTCCAAAACTATGTGTTGCAGAGGAATGATATTCGCAACAAAGGAGTCAGGGATGCAAAGGAATTCCCTTCTTTTCCAAAGGCCAGAAGGAGGCAACAACCAACGGTGAAGCAAAGGCAGAAGAAGCAGAGTACTACCTATGCCGGACATCAAAAGAACCTGCGTAGCAGAATGTCTCAACAAGTGAACCAAGTGTGGGTGCGAAAAGGCGAACACCCGGTTGCACCCACGCCAACAGCACGGGCGAAGCCTCTTATTAATAACCATCAACACGTCACTAATAAGAGGTCTTCCGGAAATTCTTCTGCTAACGTGAAATCTATTTGGGTGCCCAAAAAGTCGATGAAGGCTAGCCC
Source organism: Ceratopteris richardii (assembly GCA_020310875.1). Lineage (NCBI taxonomy): Eukaryota > Viridiplantae > Streptophyta > Polypodiopsida > Polypodiales > Pteridaceae > Ceratopteris > Ceratopteris richardii. The sequence goes on along the minus strand of CM035420.1, from coordinate 166,722,394 downwards.
ACAATCAAGACAAATTTGGGTGCCTAAGGCTTGTTTGCGGGCTCAAATAGCTACACCAAGAACACACCCTACACAGCATGATCCATTCACTCGCACAGCCTACATCCACTCATTTTCAACACCAAGGCACATGAACACGAACAGAATCAATTGTAAATGGGCCCCTAAAAGGCCTCAGGTTAAAGCTGACACACCTATAAAGCTCTCGAGAATCTCTACGGAACCACGAGTAAAACCCATCCACTGCATTTGGCAGCCCAAGACTTGTAACAAACCCCCTGACCCTATTGTAAATCCATGACCACCTACTAACCGCTTCACTCTTAATTCACATCATTTCGCTTAGCTCTTAGGTCTACCTAACTCCTAACTACACACACCAGCACCGAGCACTTATTAACTCCTAACCACTCCAGAACTTTAAGTTAATATTGTAACAAGGGACACCATGTCATTTTTGTGTCCATTGCAATGTTAACGTTTATTCATATATTTTCATAGAATCAGCTGCGACATTTTCAACATGGCTGAGGCAGCAGGAACTAGCTCTCACACAGAAACAAACCTGCAAGTGGTGGACTTGGACAGTTTACCCGTTCTGCCTGAGACAGTTGAAAGACCAGAAGAGTTGCAGGCCGTCAAAATCATACCTATTGCGGACCCTCCGCGTGGCCACACCATGCCCGTGGGAAAGACTTCACATTGGTTTACCGAGGTAGCAGGACCCTTGGGGGAAGGAACGTATCTATGGGAATCAGAGTTGGACTACAATGGAAAGCAAGGCAGATACCATTTCTTTACAAGAGAATTTGAGAAGTTACAAAATGCGGAAAGTCTACGTCCGATATGGGAAAAGGCCGGATTGAGTGCCTATTTCAGTGCCCGACTCCCAAAACCTGACTTCATGCGATGCTACTATCTCATCAACACCTTGACTCCAAATCCGAACCCAAAAGGTGCAAGCTCATTTGTGATTCCATCTCTGACAAAGGGGAATGAGCTCAAGAGGTTTAGGCTATCAAACAATTTGGTGAGAGAAGCTCTGGATATGCGCGGCATGCATATTCCTACAGAAAAGGAAACCCTAGTACCGGACTACATGAAGAATCGAAGTCTCACCAAACTCAAGGACATGGTATCCATGACGCCTAATATTGCAATACACCTTCGCATGTGCATGCAACACTTTGCTTTCCCGGCGCAGGATAGATTCACCATGCCGCACAAAAAGATTTGGTTTAGCCTGTATCTGGCAGAGACACAGAGCCTCACCATCAACCTACCCCACTGGATAATTGATCAGATACACTTAGCTCACAAACGCTGGCCGCGGAAACAGGTTTTATATGGTTGCTGTGCTCTGACAAGAATCATCTATAGGTGTTTGGCTTATGACATCCCAATCCAACGAGCCCTGATGTGGAATCGGGTAGAGCAGTTTCGAGGCAGGACATCCACGGGACCCCCTTCTAAGAAGATGAGAGGCACGGTCCAAGTCCCATGTGCTCAACCACGTGGAGCCACCCTAACACCAGACGTCACACCACCACCCCGAAGAGTCCGACCATTCACACTCCGACTTCCAAGACGCAGCACCGATGGTTCCACTTTGATATTTCCTCCCATCCCAACGGATCTCGAATTTCCTAGTGGTGCACCTTTGGAAGAACTCACTAATGAAGACTTCGAACAACTATTACAAGATGTAGAGCTGGAGGCAGAAGAGGCACAACAAGCGGAGAATGTACAAACGCAGGCCACAACCTCCCAAGCACCTGTCACACCTGTTGAAGTGGAGGAAGAAGATGACGGAGATGAAGAACAGGAGGATGATGAGGAGGAGTATGATCAAGAGCACCAAGAGGAGCAACAAGAAGTGCCAGAACTTGTAGGTGCACCTGCATATACAGCTCAACTACGAAGGCTATACGACACTATCAAAGCAGTACAAGAAAGGCATCAGCTCTCTCTGGTATCAGGTCAAGCTTTGATGCAAGAAATGCTATCAGATGAAGGAGTGGACCAACATTTCATTGACACCCTCAAATTAGTGTCAGACTCTTTAGGAGTTCCAGAGGCTGTCCACACCGCAGTCCGCCAGTTAAGGTATGACAAACGCAGAGTGGACACGTTACCACGAGCAGGTAAGACTATCAGAATACCCGTCACAGAACCAGAAATACCCATCGAGACCACAGCCACCCCGACAACCACCACTGACCTCTCCGCTGAAACCTTCGTTCAGACATCACCCATCTCACCCCAGCATCCTCCATCACCACCTTCTCCACCCCCACCACCACCTCCCACCTTGGCAGAAACGACAGTCATCACCTCTACATTCACTTATAACCCATCATCATTCAAATCATTCTCATTTCGAGAACCCACCTCACAAGACACCCTCTTCTCCTTCGTCACCAATCCCTTGTACACTTCCTCCTGTCCATCCTCTGAACCCATGACTGGCCATCCCATAATTACAAGTGTAGTTGGAAACCCAGCACCCACAGAAGGCACCCTGTGTTTCCCGACCTATCCCCCAATACGAGTACCTCCATTCCATGACCCTCACTTCCCAGCTGGCCCCTACACCTCTTTCAACCGGACCTCACCACCCCAATACCCGTCCTTTGTGGAGCAGTTCTTCCGCTCTCCAATGTTTCAAAGGCACCTTTCCCCGCTGTTCGCAACGACATCAATTTACACGAACACCACACTCACCTCACCTACCATACCCAACTACATGGTAGCCCCTATACACACCACTCTGTCTGACCCGATGGACATTTCACCCACCACAGCACCTCTCCCCACAATTCCACCCTCTCCCCCTCCACTACCCCCCACCTCACCACTCACATCATTGGCACACACAGCATTCACTACCCCCCTACCCAATCCCTCCTCCCCTGCATTTCAAACTTCTCCCCTTGCATCTCATAATGTAAATAGCACGTTCAACACATTACTTCAGTGTGCACATCAGCTACAACAAGACTACCATCAATTGGAAGAACGCAATGCTGCCCTCCAGGCAGAATCTCAACGTCTCCAAGCTAGAGTCACCACTCTTGAAGCTGACTACCAGACGCTCCTAACCGAGCATACCACACTACAACAGGCTCACTCCGAATTGGAAGCAAAGACATCAACTGTAGATGACCAAGCAGTCAAGGAACTAGAAACAGTGCTTCAAGCGCAAATGATATCTAACGCCACACTCAGACGCAACATTGGGCTATTAAGGAAGCATGTGGCCGCAGCACTAGAAGAGAACAAACGACTTCAACAACAAAATCAAGACAACTTTGAAGCGGCTATGGAAGGAACCGTAGGAGCAACCATTAGCCCTACCAGATATAGAGCAGTTCCATCAGAAGACATCCGCATCCTACTTGAGGAGCATGCAAATTTCCTGGAGTCATATGAAAAACTAGAGATTGAGTGTGCCGATCTAAAGAAACAGTTAGCCAGTGTACCCACTGCTCAACAGGAGCCGGTAATCTTGCAACAATCTACAGAAGAAATGGAGACCCTTCGGAAACAGGTGGCAGAACTCCAAGCACGCCTCTTACCATATGAACGACCACCCTCGCCCATTGAAGAACCAGAACCTGAAACAGTAGTGGAAATCCCCGTCGAGGACAGCTACGAAGAGCCATACGAGCCTATGCCGACGCCTGGTGGTCGAACTACAGAAGAAGGACAAGACACGTTAGAAATTCAAGTTCCAGATTGGGTCAGAAGGGTCGAGAAAGTGGGTAAGACACATGATGATCGTGTGGCCGTGCAAATGCAATCTCTCACGAATCTGGAAGAAACGGTCCTCCGGTCTTCCTACTTTCAACAATTATCCCATCAACGGTTAATCACAACATCAGAATCGCAATACATGCCTTATTTTGTCTTACTACATGATTATAATGCAGAAGTCAAAAGACATACAGGGAAGGAGCCCACATTCGCTACTCAATTTGAGATAGGGGATTTACCGACCGATGCACGTGCTGGCTCGATTTTCCAACCTAATTGGCGTGCACGTTTACTCACCCATTACCCAGAGATGATGAGTACCTGGGCTACCATGCCACTCTATATCAAGTATAATCCATGCTATTGTCCAGTGGTACGTCGCAGATCCTGGCAAGCATTTGCAATCAAGGTACGCAACAATAAAGAGTGCTCGGCTTGGGTTAACTATCCGTATTTTGCTCCACCTCGAGGACCTCCAACCGTAGCCTACATGATATCAACAATTCGACACTGGTCTACACGTCTCAATAATGTACCCGACATCGCGGCGAAAATGTGTATGAAGATCTTTGAGCTCATGACCATTGTCTTCAAAACCTTTCGGAATGTCCAAGCTCCATACATCTCCGCCCCTGGATTCGCTCAAGGCAACAAGGATTTAGTCTACGACATGAGCCAAACCCCCTCGGTCACTGTCATCTTTGCTTGGCATGCACGAATCAAGTACTTGCCCGCATGCTTCAAGAAAACATTTGAGGAAATGTTCTCTACGGGCTTCTGGGAATACAATTCCGAAATTTTCATTCCCAGACCCACACACTTGCTACATCTATTCGCAGTAGAACAAGCGATCCATGCAGATCAATTACGTCTGCCACATCCGGACATTCCAGGACCAATCGATTGGGATCGTATGATGACTGATTTGGCCAGAGGACTACGCTTACAAGAACATCAGCTTGCCACTCAGGTTGTGGAATATTACATCCAACACTCCCAGCAACAAGGGTCTGTCATGGACGACAGACGCGAGAGAGGGGGGGGTGTTGAGAGCAGTATGGGCACCCAAGGACTGACTAGACAAGGAAGCCAGGGAACCCAAGGATTGACTAGACAAGGAAGCCAACGGAGAGAGTCAGAACAAGGTGAAGGAGTAAGTAGACAAAGCAGTCGACGCAAATCTGGCAGATAGGCCCTTCAATTTTTCCAATCTACATCTTTTAACAGTGATTCTTATCACTAACAATCATTGTAAATACCATTTCATATTTTTGTAGCTCCATTTTGTGCAAGTCAAGGAGTCCTTGAGCTTGAGGAGCCTTAGAAGTACCTACATATCAATTTTCGTATTTTTTAGACTCCGTTTGAGCCCTCAAATTGGCCCTGGAACCTAATTTTTAACTAGGCCGGACACTAGGTCTGGACAGGGCCAAAACCTAGTCAAAAACTATAAAAAGAGCTAGAGAGCTCATTTTTGAGGTTAGATTGTAATTGAAACGAACTTGTAAGAGCATTTTGAAAGTAATCTAAAAACTTCATTGATTCTCACTCTTTGTCTTGCCTTGTGTGCACGTGTGTGTGTATGTGTGTGCATGCTTGTGTGCTTCTCACTCACACACTTGTGCCGCCACTTGCTCGAGGTCTTCATACCATCCTCACGTCTTCCCGGATTGACATTAAAGGAGGTGCTACTCATCATTGAGCTACAGTGGTCTTCTCGGCTTATGGATAAACTGACTCAATATGCTAACACTATAGCATATATCCACCCTTGTGAGTGTTGCATAGTTCAAACTTCCAACCAAGCTTTGATAGCTTGTGATGTCTTCAATTGGCTCTCCTTCATAAGCACTAAGCTTATGATTTTGCTCCATAGGTGTACCTGCACACTTGGTATTTTCCATCTTGAACTTGACGAGCATGTCATGGACATACTTCCTTTGTGTGATGTATATACCTGAATCTGTGTAGATCAACTCCAATCCAAGAAAATAAGTGAGTGGTCCGAGGTCACTTATTTTGAACTCCTCCTTCATTTGACTCTTTACCTGTTTGATTCCTTCAAGATCATTGCCTGTGATAATAATATCATCAACATACACACATAAATAGATCACTTCAGATCCATTCCTCTTTATGAACAAAGAGGTATCCGCCTTGCTAGCTTTGAATCCTTGGTCCTGCAACTAAGTCACCAATCTGAAATTCCAAGCTCTTGGAGCTTGCTTCAATCCATAAAAAGCTTTCTTTAGTTTGCATACATAGTTAGGATGATGTGCATCCTCATATCCAGGAGGTTGTGCCATATACACTTCCTTAGAAATCCATCCATTCAAGAAAGCATTCTTTACATCAAGTTGATAGAGATTCCAATTTCTAGATGCAGCAAGACTTATGAGAACCCTAATTGTAGGCATTTTTGCAACAGGAGAGAAAGTCTCCTCATAATCAATACCATGGGTTTGAGCAAACCCTTTAGCAACTAACCTTGCTTTGTGTCTATTTATACTTCCTTCTAGATTCCTCTTGATTTTGTATATCCATCAAGATCCAATTACCTTCATAGATGGCTTGTTAGGTACAAGCTCCCAAGTGTCATTCTCCTTCAAGGCTTCCATTTCTTCATCCATTGCATCTCTCCAAGCTTTCTTGCTTTGTGCTTCTTCAAATGTGGTAGGTTCTTCATTGGTTGAATCCTTTGCAATGTAGATTGAGTGCTTGGTGACCAAAGAAGTATCATAACCAAACCTCTCTAGTTTCTTCTTCTCCCTTGAAGACCTTCTAAGTGGTTGATGTGAGCTCTCGGGTCCATATGTAGCATCCTGCATCTTTGCTTTACCTTTGTTCTTCCATAGCTTTAGTCTTTCCAAGTCTTCTAGGTCAATCTCCGAATCACTTTCTTCAATCTGCTTTGGCTCCTTTGGTTGAAGTGATGTAAAATCTTCATCCAAGTCATATGGCAGCTTCACTTTCCTGTCATCATCAAACCATGATTTGTTTTCATCAAAAATTACATCTCTACTCACAGAAAATCCTTTATTGGTTGGATTGTACAATCTATATCCTTTTTGGTTTTGGTCATAACCAATAAATACGCACTTCTCTGCCTTGGGATCCAATTTCCCTCTTACTTGAGAAGGAATGTGCGCATAGGCTAAGCATCCAAAGAATTTACAATGCTCTAGACTAGGTCTTCTTCCATTCCATACTTCATATGGAGTGGTTCCATCTAGTGACTTAGATGGAAGTCGATTTATGAGATATGTGGCTGTAGACACAACCTCTGCCCATAGGTAGTTTGGCAATCCCTTTTCGTTGAGCATGGACCTTGCAGCTTCGACAATAGCTCTGTTCCTCCTCTCTGCTACACCATTGAGTTCAGGTGTATACCTTGTAGTGACTTCCCTTTTAATGCCTCTTTCATGCAAGAAGGCATCAAATTCAAAAGATAAGTATTCTCCTCCTCCATCTGATCTGAGTCTTTTCAACGTCCTACCTGTTTGGTTTTCAACAAGAGCAATATACTTCTTAAAGCAATTAAACACTTCATCCTTGTGCTTCATGAAAAACAAAATGGTCCACCTGCTACAATCATCTACGAAAGACACATAATATCTTGAGCCTGATATAGATGGCTCCTTACTTGGACCCCACACATCCGTGTGCACTAGATCCAAAGGATTTTGATACATATATCCTTTCTTATTGAAAGGTTGTCTATGCGCCTTGCCGAGTTGACAAGCTTCACACTTATAAATCATGTGTTGCCTTGTGATATTAGGCAGACCAAGTACACTTTGGTCCCTGCAAATTTGTTTGAGTGTCCTTTCACCAATGTGAGCAAGCATTTTGTGCCATATCTCTAACTCTGTTAGAGTTTGAGATCCATAGCTAAACAAAGCTATGTTCTTTGTATCTTCCACTTCAAAAGTGAAAAGCCTTCCTGTCTTTTCTCCTTTGGCAATCCTTCTAAAGCCTTGCCTTGGGTCTTCAACATATGCTCCAAATCGGTTGAATCTAACCTACAATCCTTTTTCAACAATCTGTCCAACACTTATTAAATTTTTGGTAATTGTAGGGACATACAAGACTTTGCTTAAGAGGTTCATATTCCCATCTGATGTCTTCACATTACCTATCTTCTCCACTGAGTGCTTTGTGTCATCTCCTGTTTGCACTTCATGCTTATTATGAGGATCTTCCAAATCAAAAAGTAAAGCCACATTTCCTGCTACATGGTTTGAGCATCCCGAATCAATGTAAAATATGTGATCATCATCCTTACCCTTCTTCGCTGATAGATTCATAATCAATAATGAATCTTCTTGACTTTGGTCCTCTGCATAGTTATTGTAATCTCTTCTTCCTCTATGGCCACTTTGATAGTTGTTGTTGTTGTAATTGTTGTTGTAGTAGTTGTTGTTGTAGCCTCCATTGTATCTGCCTCTATTTGATCCATAGCCACCTCTATTGGATCCTCTTCCTCTTGAGTTCCTTGGATTCCTGAAACATTCTTCAGTAGTATGGTTAGATAAGCCACATATATTGCAAGGTTGAGATGATTGGAATCTCCCCCTGCCTTGCTTTCCACCTCTGCCTCTTCCTCTAGCTCTTCATCTACCTGCAAAGTTTGCTTTGAAAGAGCTACCTTCATCTTCATTCTTCCTATTCTTTGACTTGTCCTTGACCTTAGCTTTATCGGAATATAAGGCAGAAGTTTGATTACCTCTTGAGGACTCACCACCTTTGCTAATCTTTGCTTCATGAGTGAAGAGTTGGCCCATGAGTGTGTTGAGGTTGGGTACATGCATGTCCATGTATAAATCCATGGTTTTTGTGAATGACTCCCACTTGTCATCTCCTTTGATTCCATTTATGATTTTTCTAATGATTTGCTCCTCTTCAATTACCTCTCCAATGCTTCCAAGTTGGTCGGAAATCTCCCTCATCTTTGTGACATAATCAGTCACATTTTTCTTCGCGCTTTTCTTCATTGTTGTGAACTCCATCCACGATTGGTTCTTCCTTGCTCGAGTGTTGGAAGAGAAGAAAGAAGCAAGTGCATTCCAGGTCTCTCTTGATGTCTTGCATCCCTTTACATAAGGTAAAAGAAAATCAGAGGTTGAGTTTAGAATATAGGACCTTGCAAGTGCATCCTTCGAACACCAATTCAAAAGTCCTTCCACTTCTTCATGTGATGGTTGCCCTTTGTTCCTCATGGTTGGCATTGCTTCATCTTCGGATATGAATCCATATAGATTCCTCCCTTGAAGGTAAGCCTCCATCCTTACAGACCATGCCGGGTAGTTGTTTCGATCCAATTTGTCAATTGTTGATGGAAATCCATCTCCCATGTTGCTTGACTATGCTCTGATACCACTGTGAAGAGAGATGGTGGATGCAGTCCAAAGATGAGTAGGTGCTGCTACAACCAGCTTCACATCAGCCAACTGAGACTTCAGAGTTGATTAGTAGATCCTTTGAGCTTCCTAAATCCACCAAAATATCAGCCAAGTACTTTAGAACATGTATCCCAAAAGTTTAAGTCAAGACAGACTAGTTGCGAAATGACTAGCTCCCAAAACTTGCTATTTTTGGACATAGAGTGCAGTAGGCCCTTTTAGCTTCCTTTTGATCACAAATAATCACCTATGTGCTTCAGAACATGATCCTCTAATCAAAGGATCAAAACAGATAAGTAGAAAGTTCAACCAAGATCATAGACTTGGTATTTTAGTCTCTACACATGTTTAGTAGAATGAATAGTGCTCTCAACATGCTAGCAACTAGTCAAATTCCCTTTTGTGGTATCTAGTTAACTAAAGTAGCTACCAATCAGGAGTTATTTCAATAAAAAAGATGGACTACACACTGAGAATGATGCTTAGAAAGTTAGAGGACTTGCCCCAAATTTTTGGGGTGCTTTAGTGTGCAGATGAGAGAGCAAAGATATGAAAATATATCACGATTGGAAAGCACAATAGCAATGAAACTTTGAAACTATGAAATAGATAGTATGTATAGCTCTTTAAATCACATCAAATGATCAATCATGCATTGAGAACAAGCTCTAAGAAGTTTACTATTCTGAGGTGGTCATATCAAAGAAGTGAAGCAGAGATATGATCAATGTGTATGTATTAAATCACATAATAGTACAATGACATTGGCAATGTTCAATTGCACAATGTGAGGGTAGTGAAGGAGTTATGGAATGAGCTCACTAATCACAAAGTATCCCTCTTAAATGATCTCTTGTTGTAGCTCTCTTCTATGCGAATCTTTTTTATTCACTTTTTATAGTTGAGATTGGAGCCAAGCTTTGAATTCAAATTCAAATTCTCACCATAACGTGAGTCCTAAACTATATGATTTATTCTTTCATCAATCGTCTACCAAGTAACCCAAGATTTGATTCCTCTTAACTCCTCGTAAGAGTAGTGCATTAAACATAGGAGCTTTTACAAGGATTAAAAGGCAAAGTGACTTTTACAAGGGAGTGATCATAAGTGACTATATGATATACATGCTAATTAGCCAAGCATGTACACTTGGATACTTTCGCACCCCTCAAGCCTAACATGCTTGGTCTTTATTCCTCCTTTATCTCTTGTAGACCAGTCATCATGTTGAACCGGTTCCTTTTAGTTCCATCCAAAGATTTTGTGAGCATATATGCACATTGCAAATGAGTTGATACATAGGACAAATGGATGTCTTTGCTAAGTAATTTCTCTCTAACATAATGATAGTGCACTTCAATGTGCTTAGTCCTTGCATGATATACAGGATTAGTAGCCAAATGAAGTGAACTAGTGTTGTCTCCAAAAATCATTGGAGTATAAGAATGTAACCCCAAATCTTTGTAGAGTAGTTTGAGCCACATAGCCTCTTGTGTTGCATTTTCTAAGATTTTATATTATGCCCCTGTAGATGACAACGCCATAGTTGGTTGCTTCTTTGATGACCATGATATTAGCTTTGAACCTGCAAAAGATAAGTAGCCAAAAGTGCTCCTCCTATCATCCTTGGATCCAACCCAATCTACATTAGAATACATCTTGATATCCAAATAAGAAGTGAATAAATAAAAAAACCCTTCATTTATGGTACCCTTGAAATATTTTAGGATCCTCTTTGTAGCTTCCAAGTGTGGTTTTCTTGGTGTATGCATAACTGGCTTAATGTACTTACTGCATAACATATGTCCACTCTTGTTAGGGTTGCATAGTTGAGACTCCCAACAAGCATTTGGTAACATGTATTATCTTCAAGGAGTTCTCCCTCATGAGAACTAAGTTTGTGATTGAGTTCCATGGGTGTACTTGCAATTTTGGTGTTCTCCATCTTGAATTTCACCTACATATCATGAATGTATTTTCTTTAAGTAATAAAGATTCCAAAATCTGTATATACAAGTTCTAAACCAAGAAAGAATCTTAACAAACCAAGGTCGTTGATCTTAAACTCTTCCATCACCTAAGATTTGATTTGCTTGATGCCATTGGCATCGTCCCCTGTAATGATAATGTCAACCACATAAACACATAGGCAAATAATTTTAGAGTTAGTCTTTTTTATGAACAAAGAAGAGTCTGCCTTGCTAATAACAAAACCTTGATCCTGCAAATATGTGATAAGCCTAGGTTGCAGACCCTAGGAGCTTGCTTTAGACCATACAGTGCTTTCCTTAGCTTGCATACATAACCTGGTTTGTCCTTGTCTTCATATCTTGGTGGTTGAGCCATGTAAACTTCTTCTAACATCCATCCATTTAGGAATGCATTCTTAATATCTAAATGATATAGGTTCCAATTCTTTGAAGCAACAACACTTACCAAAACCCTGATGGTTGGCATCTTAGCCACATGTGAAAACATTTCCTCATAATCCACTCCATGTGTTTGAGCAAACCCCTTTGCTACTAGCCTTGCTTTGTACCTATTTATAGAACCATCTGAATTCTTCTTGATTTTATATATCCACGTGGATTGTATTACCTTCATACTTGGCTTCTTCGGAACCAAATCTCAAGTATTGTTCTCCTCAAGTGCTTCAATTTCTTCATGTATGGCTTCTCTCCATTCTTTCTTCTTATTGGCTTCTTCAAATGAGGAAGGTTCTTTTGTCATAGAGTCTTTAGTCATGTACACAAAATGCTTGGTGATTAGTGATGTGTCATAGCCATACCTTATGGGGTTTCTACTCTCCCTTTGAGATCTTCTGAGTGATTGATTGGAGGACTCTTGAATGTCTTCCAATTCATTGAACTTGGTCTTGCCTTTTGACTTCCAAGCCTTGAATTCAATCACCTCTTCATCCTCTGAATTGACATCTTTTGGTATTTGATAATCTTCTTGAGTGAGAGTTGGAAAATCACTTTCCAAGTCATAAGGTAACTTGATATTCTTACAATCATCTTCAAACCATGAATTATTTTCATCAAACACCACATCCCTACTTATTCTAAATCCTTTGTTAGTGGGATTGTACAACCTATATCCCTTCTAGTTTTGGTCATAGCCTAAGAATATACACTTTTTAGCTTTTGGATCAAGCTTCCCTCTAATGTGTGAGGATATATGTGCATAAGCAATGCACCCAAAGATTTTAGAATGGTCCAATGAGGGTCTCCTACCGTTCCATGCCTCATAGGGTGTCATTCCATCCAAGGATTTGGATGGGAGCCTATTTATCAAGCATGTGGCTGTGCAAATAGCCTCTTCCCATAGGTAATTTGGTAGTTTCTTTTAATTCAACATTGATCTTGCAGCCTCTACTATCAATCTATTCCTCATCTCTACCACTCCATTTATTTCAAGAATGTATCTTGTTGTGACCTCTCTCTTTATACCTCTCACATGTAACAGTGAGTCAAATTCACATGAGAAATACTAAGTACCTCCAACTGATCGAATCCTTTTCAAGCTTGTACCTGTTTGGTTCTCAACCAATGCCAAATATTTTTTGAAACAAGTAACGACTTCATCTTTGTGCTTCATGAAGTAAAGGATCCTCCATCTACTATAATAATCTATGAATGAAACATAGTACCTTGATCCTGAGATTGATGGCTCTCAGCTAGGACCCCACACATCTGTGTGCACGAGTTCCAAGTAGTTTGCATACATATATCCTTTCCTGTTGAATGGTTATCAGTGAGATTTGCCAAATTGGCATGCTCCACATTTGTAAATCATGTGTTGGTTGGATACATTTGGAAGTCCAATCTCACTCTGATCCCTGCATATTTGCTTAAGTGTTCTTTCACTTATATGACCTAGCCTTTTATGCCATAGCTCTAGTTCATATAAGTTTTGATCTTTGTAATGGAAGAGTGCAAGGTTTCTCCTACCTTCAACTTCAAATATAAAGAGTCTACCAAATTTCTCACCTTTTGCAATCCTCTTGAAGCCTTGTTGAGGATCTTCCACATATGCTCCATGCCTTTTGAATCTGACCTGTAAGCCTTTCTCAACAATCTGCTGAACACTGATTAGGTTTTTTGCTATGGTTGGCACATATAAAACCTTACTCAAAAGGTTCATGTTACCATAAGAAGCCTTGACATTTCAAATTATATTAAGAGAATGTCTAGTGTTATCACTTGTCTGCACTTCATGCTTCCCTTTAGGTTCTTCAAGATCAGATAGCAATGCTACATTTCTGGCCACATGATTGGAACAACCATAATCAATATAGAAAAGATGCTCATCATGTTTACCTTGCTTGGATATCATGTTCATGAACAATAATCAATCCTCTTGGCCATCTATTTAGTTGTTATAATATCTTCTACCTCTAAAGCCTCCTTCGTAGTTGTTGTATTCTTGATTGTAGTTGTGATGATAATTGCTTCCTCCATTGTTGAACCTGCCTCTGGATTGTCCATAGGCTCCTCTATGGAAGCCTCTTCCTCTCTGATTCCTTGTGTTCTTGAAGCATTCTTCTGTGGGTGTGTGTTAACAAAATCCCTATAAAAATAGTGATTTTTATCACTAAAAACCATTGTAAATACCATTTTCTATTTTTACAACTCCATTTTGTTCAAGCCAAGGTGTCCTTGAGCTTGAGAGTACTGGAAGTATCATCCTACCAATTTTCATAATTTTTAGACTTTGTTTGAGCCCCCAAGTAAGTCCTAGAACCTAATTTTTAACTAGGCTGGACACTAGGTCTAGACAGGGCCAAAACTACTCAAAAAACTATAAAAAGGGCTGGAGAGCTCATTCTAGGCGTTAGCTTGTTGTAGATTTCAGCTTTGTAAAAGAGTTCTTTTGTAATCGAAGTCCTTCCATTGTTCCACACTTTGCTCTTACCTTGTGCACGTGTGTGTGTATGTGTGTGCATGTTTGTATGCTTTCACTCACACACTTGTGCACTTCACTTGCTCTTGGTCTTCATACTAGTCCTCACGTCTCTGCAGATTGACATTTGTGAGGTGAAGCTCCTCACGTTGGTACTTACCGTTGTGCTAGAGTGACACCAAATTTGGCGCCATTGCCGGGGAGAGAGCTTGGAGGACGAGTGTGTGACGGTAAGATGTAGAGTAGTGATGTTGGAAGGTAAAAAATCACTATTTTTAGTTCAGTTTTTGAGTTTTTCTTCATCTCCATCTTCATCATCACTACCATCTTCCCCACCTTCATCTTCTCAGATTTTCTTCACTTTCGACTATACATTCATCTTGTTTTTCACCTTTGGCTGCGAGCAAGAAGCATAGAGGGCGTTCAAAACTAAAACGCTGAAGAAATCATCTTGAAATCCACATAAAACATCAAAAAACGGAGATGCAGAATCACGGAGTGACAAGACCTGCGTTTGATATCGCGAGTGTCGTATCGTGAGTTTGGAGAGTGACCTTACATCTACAGGCACATAGGAGTGACAAGGAGAACATAAGGTACACATATTTGCAAAAATTTTTGAATTTGGGCTTAAAAATATCCAAGTATCATGTCCGGTTGAGTTTTGGTATCGCGATACTAGAACTCTCGTGTATCGCGAGAGGTGTCAAGGTATCGTATCGTGTCTACCCACTTGAGGTATCGCGATACTATTCTGGTATCGTATCGTCAAGTGTTGGTATCGCGATCATAGTCGCCCCTGTGGTATGGTATCGTGTTAGTCATGGTATCGTATCCTCGACCAAGCAGTATCGCGTGCCAAGTTGGTATCGTATCATGCCCAATCTAGTATCGTATCGTGCAAAAAAAAAAATTGGTATCGTATCATCCGACTCTTCAGTATCATATCATCCATAGAACCAGTATCGTATCGTGAGAGTTCCAATATCGTATCATGTCAATTTTTGGTATCGTATTGCCTTTTTTTTTGGTATCGTATTGCCTTTTGTTTTGGTATCGTATCATCCCTTACACTGGTGTCGTATCGTGTGATTTCTGGTATCGTATCGTCAACAGACCAAGTATCGTATCATCGATTGTTTTGGTATCGTATCATGAGGTTGGTATTGTATCGTGGCCATTTCTAGTATCATATCGTTTGGATATCAGTATCGTATCGCCGAATGTGGTATCGTATCGCCTTTCGTGAGGTACTCCCCAAGCGATCCTGTTTCCCTGTTTTAACCCCCTGAACCCTGAATTGGCATAACTTTCTCATACGAAATCCGTTCAGAGTGATTTTGGGTTCATTGGAAAGCTTGTGCGGAGTACTACGTGGATTATTAGATCTAGTATTTTGAAGTTGACCCTTAGGTTGGACTAGGAAGCAAGGGGTTCCACAAGATTTTGAGCAATTCAAAGGACAATTTTGGACTTATAGACAAGGCTTATGAACCTAAGATCAAGGTGATACATATCCACTAACTTGCAAGGAATACCCATCTACCTCAATGGTCTACACAAGTTAGTAGCAAGAATGATAAACACTATAGAATTTGAAATAGTTCCAAGACCAGTTGTCAAGTTTGAAGGAGGAGTTTATATGGACAAGAGGGGCCAGATATATGAAGTAACTGAAAACCCTAATCAGATCAATGAGAGGAGAGTTATAGGGACAAGGAACTTCTGGGAGAACCAACAGTGGAAATACGGTGACTACCCCTAGGGGAAGTCAGTAATGACTCAAGTATTGCAAGCGGACAAGATACCCCAAGATGACTATCTGAGGGATGTGTATTTAGTACATGGATCAGACCTACTCCTCCAAACTATTTCACTAACACAAGGAGAAAGAATCAGTCCAACAACTATATACGAGTTAAGGGATCCGGAAAATCCATCGAGAGTTACATACCTAGACCAAAATCAAAGGAGATATTGGCCTATAGATAAAGTAGGTAGGTCTAGATTAAAGTCAAAAGAGGCTTGGAACAGATTGGTCTCTTTGTATGAGACTAATACAAAGGCACGGAAATTGCAGCTTGTTCTACATTGGAAAAGAAGAGCATGTCGGTAAGTGACTACACTCTAAAAATCAAAAGCATATGTCAATCACTTGCATCTATTGGCGTGAATGTAGATGATGATGATAAGGTGGAAGTGTGCCTTCGTGGTTTAGGAGCTGCATATAAGCAGTTTAGAACTTCCATACAGACCAGGGAAAATATTTCGAATTTTGCTGATCTGGTATCTATGCTAATTATTGAAGAAAAGAATCTTGGTGAGGATTCAAACTCCCAAGGAAAGCCTAGTTCTGAGCAGGTATTCTACTCTGGCAGAGGAGAAGGCAGAGGTAGAGGTTTTGGAAGTGGAAGAGGAAACAGTAACCAAGACCAAGGTCAACAACAGAATCATGCAGGAGGAAGAGGATAGTTTCGAGGCAGGGGGAGCCAAAGAGGTCGCAGAAATTTCCAAAGAAATGATTCAGGTAATGATAGTAAAGGATGTTGGAATTGTGGTAAACATGGACACTTTGAATGTGATTGCAGGTTGAAGAATCAAAATAACAGAAGGCAGCAAAACAACTATGCATCCACGAGTGCAGATGATTCTGAGAAGCTGTTTATGGTTCAACATCACATGATGAATACGATGTCTGCTGGTGTTTCAAAATCAAATGATAATGTCTAGTATGTTGATTCAGGTGCTTCAAATCACATGACCAGTCATGCAAAATGGTTTAGTAGTTTGTAGAAAATGCCAGTTCCTGGATATGTTGAAACAGGTGATGATACATCACATCCTATTGAGCATACAGGAAACATAGCATTATCTATGGAGGATGGGAAGGTAAAACATCTTGCTGATGTGTTGCATGTTCCAAATATAACAAAGAATCTGGTTTCTGTTGGAAAAATGGTTGACTAGGGATTACAAGTCAGGTTCAATGCTGATGGATTATATGTAGAAGAGTACAAGCAGGATGGACGATTGGTTGCCAAAGGAAACAAAGTGGGTAGGATGTTCACCTTAAATGTGAAGATTCCTGAAATGAATGCAGCCATGTTTGCAAAAGGTGTAGGGGTTATTGCAGATATAGAAATATGGCACAAATGGATTGGACATGCAAACTTGCAAAGGCTGAAACTGATGCAGTCAAAGGAGATTCTCCATGGACTACCAAATTTCAAAGTTGCAAAAATGCAAAAGGTATGTGTAGCATGTCAATTTGGTAAACAGTCAAGAGCATCATTTCCACATGACAAGCATGTTAGTGAGAATGTACTAGAAGTAGTACATACAGATGTTGGGGGTCCAGCAAAGACCACATCTATGGGCGGTTGCAGGATTTATGTTACTTTCATTGATGACCATACACGCAAAGTATGCGTATATTTCATGAAAGAGAAGAACGAGGTGTTCACTCACTTCCAGAATTTTAAAGCTATGGTGGAAAAGCAGACAGAGAAGTACATTCAGATATTAAGATATGATGGAGGACGTGAATACATGTCAAATGAGTTCAGTAGTTTTCTAAAAAATCATGGAATTCGGCATCAGTTTTCATGCAGGTACACACCACAACAGAATGGCATTGCTAAATGCAAAAATAGACATATTGCAGAAATAGCAAGAGCCGTGATGGCTGAGAAGAATATGCCTCATTGTTATTGGGCAGAAGTTGTGCATACTGCTGTATACATCATGAACAGAACTCCGACTGTTGTTGTACATCAAGGTACACCTGAAGAGAAGTTTACACATAAAAAGCAAAACTTATCACATCTGAAAGTTTTTGGTTGTATTGCATATGTGCATGTTCCAGATGAGTTGAGGACGAAGCTTGATCCGAAAGCAAAAAAATGTGTCTTGATTGGATACTCCCTTGAGAAAAAGGGGTACAAATGTTATAACCCACTCACATGACAGGTGAAGGTGAGCAGAGATGTGGTATTTGACGAAATGTCAAGCTTCTATGCAGATGCCAAAGAAGGATTGAATCTTGAACCAAATGACAAAGAAAATGCTGAAAAATCAAGTGCAGAATCTCAAGTTTTGAGTGGACC
Organism: Ceratopteris richardii; assembly: GCA_020310875.1. Taxonomy (NCBI): domain Eukaryota; kingdom Viridiplantae; phylum Streptophyta; class Polypodiopsida; order Polypodiales; family Pteridaceae; genus Ceratopteris; species Ceratopteris richardii. The sequence goes on along the minus strand of CM035420.1, from coordinate 166,704,225 downwards.
AGATGCATCACCAAGCAATAGTTCCAACTCAAATCCATGGAGTGGAAGATTGTGTGGAAATTTCTGTCCAAAAAATTCATCAAATACATCCAAGAAAGGTAAAGAAAAGCTTTCTACTGGTAGTAAAACATGTGCAGGTTTTGAAGATGTTGATGGAGATTCAAGTGGTTTAGAAAAGAGTCTTGATGAGGAACTTGGATTGCCCTCTGTGAAGACTCTAGGAGTAAGAAGGGCACATGCAGATGATACAAGGAGAAGTGACCCAGGACCAAGAAGATCTGGGAGGATGCGTAATTCAGTGCAACGATTGACATATAATAGTTACATGGCTTGCCATTGTGCTTACATGACAAAGGTAATACAAGATGCTGAACCTTCTTGTTTTGAAGATGCAATTGGTAATGCAAATTGGGAAAAAGCTATGGATGAGGAGATGGCTGCACTTTATGGAAATGATACATGGAAGCTAGTTCCATTGCCACAAGGAAAGAAACCCATAGGCTGCAAATGGGTTTACAAGGTAAAGCATAATGCTGATGGTAGCATAAGCAGGGATAAAGCACGATTGGTAGCTAAAGGTTATGCACTAACATATGGCATTGATTATGAGGAAACATTCAGCCCTGTAGCTAAAATGTCTACTATCAGAACACTTGTTACATTAGCTATAGCAAAAGGATGGACTTTACATCAAATGGATGTGAAGAATGCTTTCCTACATGGTGAGTTACAGGAAGAAGTATATATGGACCAGCCACAAGGATATGAAGATTCAAAGCATCCAGAATATGTTTGCAGGTTGCAAAAGGCTTTGTATGTGTTGAAGCAAGCCCCTCGTGCATGGCATGCAAGGATTGCTGATTACTTAACCAACATTGGGTTCTCTATTGTTGGTGTAGAGCAATCAACAATTGAAGTTTTGGAAGTCAAAGAATGAAGACAAGATCAAGTTTTGAAGCATAGAAGAAGTTTACATTTAGGAGTTGAAAGAAATGTACACATATGTACATTAGTTCAGATATAGGTCACTTATACTTTTGATTAGTCATAAGTTTGTAAATATTTGCCTATAAATACTATGGAAAATGTCGGGGCAAGTATGAGAGAGCATGAGAATAGAGTAATCAGAAGTTGTATGAGTTTTTTAGCCATCCTAGAAGTGAGTTAAGTCTCTCTCATCACTAGATGTAAAATTCTCAGAAATGAAGAAAATGTTGCGCCCGATGTTTCTGAGTTTTCTCCTTCTGTGTTAGATCTTTTGTGAAATGCTTTTGTACAACTCTAAGTCTATAGGTGATTGACCTCTGTACAAATTTTTAGCTTTCAATTGTGATCAGGCTGAGAGAATTATGTGTAGGAACATTTGTATGTGAAGAAGTGTTTACTGATTCCTGAAACAGGCACAAAATTCGAAGTCAATGTTTTGATCAGTTCTCCTTCCAGAGTTTAAAGTTTTGAGCAAGTAAGCACTTAATCTTTAAGTTGGAAGGTAAGCTACTTGTGGCTAAAAGCATTTGCTTAAACGGGTTCTATTCTTGGAGAACCATGTTTTAGAAGTTATAGGTGTCTAAATCGACTTCTCATAAGTACAGTTTTAGACATAGGTGACTTGTCAAGTTGCTTTCTCAAAATCTACTGAATCTTTTGGAGTGATTCGACTTGGAGGAGGTGCGCAATCTTTAGGTGACACCTTTTGCAAAGTTTTATCAAAAACTTTACACATTTGATGAGTCAATGAGAAAGATATGTGCAGCAGACTTTCTGTAGAATCATCCTTTTCACAGATTTTCTAGAATCCTTATAATTGAATGTTGATCCTCCAAATTGGTAAAGGTTTTGACTTACTCTTGATATAGAGGTTCTCTAATTACAAGAGTAGGTTGTTGTTTTGGAGATTAACATTCTCCATCAGTGGTATCAGAGCAGGAAGCATCAGAATTGAAGGAAGGAGGATCCTGACTGCTGTAGGTGCAAAGAATTCAACATCTGAAGATTCAAAAGGTGAAAGCTTGAGAGCAAAGCTTGAGAAGGAGGTCATACGACACCAAGGAAGCCAGAAGGAGTATTATTTGAAGTAAAGGTACATCTATTACTCATAAAGTTTAAAGAATTCAATACACAGGACAAGAAAGGATGGGAGATTCTCTTCAGATAGAGAAATTGGATAGAGAGAACTATCCAGCATGGTCAATGAGGATGGAAGCTCATCTAATGAGCAAAGATTTGATAGGTTATATTACAGGTGAAGAAGAAAAGCCTCAATTCAGAGATCCTAGTGTTCCAACTAGGGAGGAATTGTCAGATTTGAAGAATTGGATGAAGAGAGATGCTCAAGCTAGGAGCATTATCTATATGGCAGTCAATGACTACTTGCTACCTCACATTAGAGGTCTTAAAAGTGCAAGTGATATATGGAATGCTTTGGAGGAGCATTTCCAAAATACCACAAAGTCAAGGAAGGCATCTTTGTGGGCAGAATTTACTACATTCAAGAAGAAGGCCTCTCAATCCATCTCAGATTATGTTACCAGAATGAAGGACATTGCAGATGCATTAGGAGCTGTTGATGAAGACATTGAGGAGGATAAATTGGTAAGGCAAATCCTTACAGGTTTGAGAGGTGATGACAAATGGAAGCCATTCATTTTGTCTACTAAATTATCACTTGATCATTTTACTCCTGACTTAAATCAGTTGCTAGGACATATGTTAACCTTTGAGCAGGATGTCAAAGGTGAAGGTGATAAGAGTACAGGTCATGCAATGTACTCAAAGGATAAGAAGAAAATTAGCAAAGGAAAGCAACAAGCAAATGAAGATGAAGGCACAACTAGTCAAGCCAACTTCCTAAGAGGAAGAGGAGGTGGCAAAGGTAGAGGAAGAGGCAGGAATAACAAAGATGGAGTCAAAGCTTGCTGGATTTGTGGTAAGACAAATCATTTAGCGAATGATTGTTGGCATAATAATCAGAGTAATGGTGGATATAATCAGAATTTTAATTCAAGAGGAAGAGGTGGCAGAAACCAAAGAGGTAATTTCAGAGGTAGAGGTAGTAGGGGTTATTTTGGAAGAAATGCAGGTAGAGGATTCCAAAGTCAACAATACAACTACCTACTATAATTATGCTTCAGATCAGAAGGAGGATTCAACATTGATAATGAATGCAACTTGTGAAAGGCAAAGTGAAGACCAAAGAGTCTTCTACATTGACTCAGGGTGTAGCAATCACCTGAGTGGTAACATAGCATTGATGACTGATTTAGAAAATAAGGTATCTAATCATGTTGTTCAAACAGGTGACAATACAAAGCACAATGTGAAGTCAATTGGATCAGTGAAGGCTAAGGATGGTAGCACCTTATTGAGTAAGGTCTTGTATGTTCCTACAATTCCTAAGAATTTGATAAGTGTAGGACAAATTGTTGAAAAAGGTTATGAAGTGAGATTCACTAATGAAGGAGTATTTGTGGAAGACCCTAGCAATGGGTATAAACAAATTGTTTCAGGGAAGAAAGAAGGAAGATTGTTCACATTGAAGATTCAAGGTAATGTTGGTCATGCCTTGTTCACTTATGGAGGACATAAGATCTCTGAGTTAGATCTTTGGCACAAGAGGCTTGGACATTTGAATGAAAGAGGTATCAAAGATATGATTAACAATGGTTCAGTGCTTGGGTTGCCTAATGTTGCAGGTCAACATATGACATACAGATGTGAGGCATGTCAATTAGGTAAGGCTCATAAGCAATCTTACTCCAAGCATGGTTTTATGTATTCAGAGAAGCTTGAGTTGGTACACATAGATGTGTGGGGACCATCAAAGGATTTCAGTATCAATGGTTCAAGATACTATGTGATTTATGTTGATGATGCTACCAGATGGATCACTATCTATGTGATCAAAGATAAAACAGAAGTGTTTAATACATTTAAACACTATCATGCATATGCAGAGAGAATTATAGGTCATAAGTTGAAGAGATTAAGGTCAGATGGAGAGGGAGAGTATTTCTCTAATGAGTTCAGTGATTACTTGTGGAATGCAGGTATAAAAAGGGAAATCACTTGCAGGTACTCCCCTCAACAAAATGGTGTAGCAGAGAGGAGGAATAGAACTCTTGTCGAGTTTGCAAGATCCATGATGAAGGAGAAAAATTGCCCAAATTATTTGTGGGCTGAGGTTGTAAATACAGCTACTTATTTGGTCAATAGGTTGCCATGTAAAGCCTTGCAGGGTATGACACCATATGAGGCATGGTGGGGTAAGAGACCTACATTAGACCATTGCAAAGTATTTGGATGTTTGGCATATTCATATGTGCCATCACAATTAAGACACAAATTAGAACCTAAAGCTGAAAAGTATGTGTTCATTGGTTATGATGACAAGCAGATGGGTTATAGATTGTGGAGTCCATCCACAAAGCAATTCATTATATCTAAGGATGATACATTTAATGAGCAAGGTACTTGGTATGCAAGTACTATCAATATTAATATAGATGATGAAGAAATTGTGAATCAAAAGAAAGGTAAATCAAAGGTTCAGATATTTGATGAACAAGAGAATAATGAAGTGTAGGTTGAAGTTGAAGAAATGCCAAGATTTGATCCTGAGTGTGAAGAACCAGAAACCTCAAGGAGTGGAGAACTCAGAAGGTCATCAAGACACAAGTGGCAACCTACAAGGTATAGCTATGATACTTCTTTTTTGGCTACCAAAGATTATGCTTACATGATAAAGGCAGATGAAGACCCTTCTACATATGAAGAGGCAAAAGGTAAGGAAAATTGGGAGAAAACTATGCAGGAAGAATATGATGGATTATTGGAGAATCAGACATGGGATTTGGTTCCTAAACCAAATAGCCAGAAGATCATTGGATGCAAGTGGGTTTACAAAACAAAGAGATTTGCAGATGGAAGTGTGTCTAGGTACAAAGCTAGACTTATTGTCAAAGGGTTTGCTCAAACATATGGTATTGATTATGATGAGACCTATAGTCCTGTGGCAAAGATGACAACCATCAAGACACTCATAGACATTGCTGCATGTAAAAGTTGGAAATTATGTCAATTAGATGTGAAAAATGCTTTTTTAAATGGTTACATTTCAGATGATGTTTTCATGGAGCAACCTCAAGGATTCAGAGATGGGAGGTATCCAGATCATGTGTGTAAGCTCAAGAGAGCTTTGTATGGGTTGAAGCAGGCCCCAAGGGCATGGAATTATAGACTTGTGAAGTTCTTGAAAGAACTTGGATTTCAAGTATCTAAGGTAGATAGTAGCTTGCTTGTTAAAGCAAGTGATGATGGGTTCATTTACATGTGCATATATGTTGATGATATAATTCTTACAGGTAGAGATGAGAAAGGCATTCAAAGTCTAAAGAAGCAAATGGAGAAAGAATTTAAAATCAGTGATTTGGGAGATTTGTCATATTTCTTGGGCATGGAGATTTCATACACTCAACATGGAGTGTATGTGACTCAAGAAAGGTATTTGAAGAACTTGTTAATCAAGTTTAAAATGAATGATTGTAGGGTAGCACCTACTCCAATGGAGGTGAATCACAAATTGAGCAGATATGGTGGAGAAGAATTCAAAGATATGAAGTTATATCAGAGTTTGGTTGGTAGTCTTATCTATGCTACATTAACTAGGCCTGATTTATCATATGCAGTTGGGGTTTTGTCTCAATTCATGCATTGTCCTAGAAAAGAACATTGGATTGCAGGTCAAAGAGTGTTGAGGTACATTAAGGGTACACTCAAAGAGGGTTTGTATTATGGTTTTACATCAGATACAAATATCAAAATATATAGTGATGCAGATTGGGCAGGTAATCCTGATGATAGAAGGTCAACCTATGGATACATTTGTTATGTGGGAGATAAGTTAATCTCTTGGTGTTCAAAGAAGCAAACACAGTTGCTTTATCATCTACAGAAGCTGAGTACAAAGGCATGGTTGAAGCTGCAAAGGAAGTGATATGGCTTAAGACTCTGATGAAGAGTTTTGATATCATTTAGAGTACTCCTACTATTCATGGAGATAACATGAGTTCATTGTATCTAACTGCTAACCCTGTTTTTCATGCCAGGACCAAACACATTGAAATTCAGTATCACTTTCTAAGAGAGAAGGTGATGGACAAAGAGATTGAAGTCATACATACTTCAACTAAAGATCAGATAGCTGATATGCTTACCAAAAGCTTGGATGGACCAAAGCTACAAAGATTCAAAGACATGGCAGGTATAAAGAAAATAGAGAAAACCTCAATTGATGATTGAGGGGGAGCTGTTAGTGTAGAGCAATCAACAATTGAGGTTTTGGAGGTCAAAGAATGAAGACAAGATCAAGTTTTGAAGCATAGAAGAAGTTTACATTCAGGAGTTGAAAGAAATGTACACATATGTACATTAGTTCAGATATAGGTCACTTATACTTTTGATTAGTCATAAGTTTGTAAATATTTGCCTATAAATACTATGGAAAATGTCGGGGCAAGTATGAGAGAGCATGAGAATAGAGTAATCAGAAGTTGTATGAGTTTTTTAAACATCCTAGAAGTGAGTTAAGTCTCTATCATCACTAGATGTAAAACTCTCAGAAATGAAGAAAATGTTGCGCCCGATGTTTCTGAGTTTTCTCCTTCTGTGTTAGATCTTTTGTGAAATGCTTTTGTACAAGTCTAAGTCTATAGGTAATTCACCTCTATACAAATTTTTAGCTTCCAATTGTGATCAGGCTCAGAGAATTATGTGTAGGAACATTTGTATGTGAAGAAGTGTTTACTCATTCCTGAAACAGGTGCAAAATTTGAAGTCAATGTTTTGATCAGTTCTCCTTCCACAGTTTAAAGTTTTGAGCAAGTAAGCACTTAATCTTTAAGCTGGAAGGTAAGCTACTTGTGGCTAAAAGCATTTGCTTAAACAGGTTCTATTCTTGGAGAACTATGTCTTAGAAGTTATAGGTGTCTAAATCGACTTCTCAGAAGTACAGTTTTAGACATAGGTGACTTGTCAAGTTGATTTCTCAAAATCTACTGAATCTTTTGGAGTGATTCGACTTGGAGGAGGTGCGCAATCTTTAGCCGACACTTGTGCAAAAGTTTTATCAAAAACTTTACACATTTGAGAAGTCAATGAGAAAGATATGTGCAGCAGACTTTCTGTAGAATCATCCTTTTCACAGATTTTCCAGAATCCTTATAATTGAATGTTGATCCTCCAAACTGGTAAAGGTTTTGACTTACTCTTGATATAGAGGTGCTCTAATTACAAGAGTAGGTTGTTCTTTTGGAGATTAACATTCTCTATCATCTATGTGTGATGCAGATCACTCACTATATGCAAGGAAGGTTGATGATGGCATCACTATTGTGGCTATTTATGTTGATGACCTGATTGTAGGTGGTGATAATGAAGAAAGCATCAAAGAGGTAAAGAAACTTCTTATCCAGGAATTCAACATGAAAGATCTTGGTGTGCTGCACTATTTCTTGGGCATTGAGTTTATACATACAGAAACAGGTATATGAATGTCACAAAGGCAATATGCCTTGAATATGCTACAAAAGTATGGTATGGTTGATTGTAAGCCAATTTCTATGCCATTAGATCAGAATTTGAAATTGGATACTACATCAAGTGAAGCATTGGAAAATGCAACTATGTACAGGAAAATTGTGGGAAGTCTTATATATCTCACAATTACAAGGCCTGATCTAAGTTATACTGCTGGACTTGAAAGTCAGTTTATGCAGGTTCCTAGGAAGCCACATTTGGATGCTCTGAGGCGCACTCTACGCTATGTGAGCGCTACTTTGGATTATGCATTGTTTTATGAAGTTGGTGTAGATTTGCAGGTTCATGGATACACCGATGGAGATTGGGCTGGTAGTACTCCAGATAGAAGATCTACTAGTGGCTTTCTTTTCTCACTTGGAGGTGTAGCTATTACATGGAGCAGTAAGAAGCAACACACTATTGCTTTGTCAAATACAGAGGCTGAGTATAGAGGTGCTGCAATGGCAGCATGTGAGGCATCATGGTTGGAGATGTTACTTGCAGATTTAGGTGTGGAAGTGCAAAAGCCTATCACTATCTATTGTGATAATCTTAGCAGCAGACAGTTAGCACGGAACCCTGTTTTCCATGCTAGAACAAAGCATATTGAGGTACATTATCACTTCATCAGAGAGAATGTATTAGCAGGTGATATTGATCTTGTTTATGTGAGAACAGATGAGCAGGTTGTTGATATTTTCACCAAAGCACTTGAAGCTGAGAAGTTGAAGAAGTTTTGGGAGATGCTTGGATTATAGGATATGGCATTGAGCTTGAGGGGGAGTGTTGAGATATCAAGCTCAACATGTGATGATCCAGGATGACACATACCAATTCTTTAGGTCATTCTTGTACATTCCTTTTATGTAATAGAAGAAGAAGAAGAAGAAGAAGATCATTCTTCCTTGCCTCAATCTGTGTGTGTGCTTCTCCGTGAGTGAGAGTGTGTGTGTGAGCTCTCTTCCTTATCTCCTTCCTCGTGACATTATCATCCAGAAGCTAATGGACAAGCTGAGAGCACAAACAAGATCCTATGTAATGTATTGACAAACTTGGTCAATAATAAGCGCTCTAATTGGGATAAATAGCTTCATCATGTTGTTTGGGCTTATCGAGTTGCCTACTAAATGGTACTCAATGCCACCCCATTTCATATGGTCTTCGGACAAAATGATGTGCTACCTTTGGACTTCATAATCCCAACTTTAAAAGTAGCACAAGAGCATGAGTGGAATGGACACGAGTTATCCTCTAGGATCTTTGATCTAGAACGCTTAGGTGAAACACGGCTACGAGCGGCTGTAGGCATCTATACTGCAAAGAAAAGGCAAAAGGCATATTTCGATGCACACATTAAGGATAAAGGACTGAAAGATGGAGACCTAGTGTTGGTTTATACACTAAAGAAACATGCCCGTAAATTGGAAAAAAGAGGTTATGGACCCATGATCATTAATAGAATTTCCACTAGCGGTGCAGTTCAATTGGCCACACTAGAAGGTGGCATCCTACCAAACTATATTAGTGGATGTCGAGTCAAGTTGTATCAGGAACCTTGTCACATCATGAGTTATTCACATCATGCCCTATGGCAGATCATGGTGTATTACCACATGGGAAAGTTTAAAAGGTAGAAGATTGAGTAAGAATGTATATATATTATCATACTACTTTGAGTAGCCTCTCTTACGAAAATTGGAAGGACAGCAGCTCGGGCCTGGATGGGTGGAAAATAGGATGCTAATCTATGTGTGTAGTGCGAGCTTGTCAATGATAAGAGTAGCAAAAGGTTTATATGATAAACCTCTTATAGAGGATATGCTCAAAAGACTCAACATTGCTAAGAAGCAAAAAGAAGAAGAGTTAAGGGTTAGAGAAGAAGCACAGGTAGAGGCTAGAGAACGCATTAGGAGAAATAAGTTAAGATGCCTAGGCCTAGATGTCAATCTTGAGGCCCCACGATACCACATGGCCATATGTCAAACATCAAGTGCAATTGCTTCTCGAATAATTGACCGACGTCCATTTGTGACCATAGCGGTAGGACAAGGGAAGAATGTAAGGATTGTGAGAGCATTAATTGACTCAGGTGTAGCAACTAGTGCGGTTAGACTTTCATACTACCAAGATCTACAATTGAACCTCAATCCCATAGAAGCTTATCTCATAGGATTGGGAGGTGTGGAAACCCCTTGTTTGGGTGAGGTGGAACTTCCCATCTATCTTCAAGATGTTCCGATGAGAGTGAAAATGCTAGTGTGTGAAGATGAGGACCTTACGGAGCCACTTGTCCTGGGTCAAGACTCGATCTATGACCATGCACTCAACTTAAACCTTAAAAGCCAACTTCTTCAACTTTGGGTACATGAACAATGTATTACATTAGAATTAGACAGTGCTCACAAATCCAGAGGTCACACATTTTCTTAGTTCTTTCGAAACTAATCTTCACAAAGAAAATGTTGTTTGTGTCAATAACCCTACGAAGCAAAAGGAATCAATCATGGAAGCACAAGCTCAAAGGCTAACAAACACCTCTTCTTCTTCACAGACTAATGCAAGCATAACTCGACCATAGAGGCAAGCAAAAAAGACATCTGCTATATCAACTTGAGAGACAAAATTCAAGAAGAAAGACGCTCAGGGCATGAAGCAGATTTGGGTACGAAAAGGAGAACAATCACCAGTTTTGCCACAACCATGCCCATTGAGGCAAGCCAACCATGCTAAAAGAAGCACCAAGAAATGAGGACCAGCTCAATCCTACGGTCTTTGACAAATTTGGGTACCGAAGCAATCGATGAAGGCTGACCATAATAACGTACAAATTTGGATGCCTAAGAAATTAGTTGTAGCTCAACAAGGACAATTACAAATTTGGGTACCCTAGGCACTCCTGCATGCACAAAGTCCCTCACGAGAAAAATCTCAGCAAAGAAACCACAGAGAACCAAGAGTCGAAACCAAGGCCAGAGACCAAAAGAAGATAAATTCATCTCCTCGCCAGTAATAAAAAGAAAACCATCAAGGATATGGGTTTGGAAGACAAAAGCACTAGTAGCACCCACAAAACCAAAGAACCAACCACAAGGGATAAAAAATTCAAGCAATCATCCATAGATGAAGAAACCGCAGTTGATCTCTACGCCGCTGAACACTATTCTCAAATGGATCCCTAAAGGGAGAAATGGTCAATTGTCATTTCACCATCGACTGTGCACATCATTTTAGGATCCACTGGCGACCTCCAACAAAGACTGCACCAATGTCCACTGGCAACCATGAAGCCTCAACGAGCAACAACCATGTGCCTTTGGCATAACCTTGTCTTTTGCACCATTCAGGTCATGCATTTCCAAAGTACGCATTAATATAGGGCCTCCTTACACGGCCATACATAGACACAATCGAGAATCCCAAGCACATGATACACATCTGACATATGTAAAATATTTTATTGATTCTAACACCTTTCTTCTTGTTTTATTCCATTGTTTCCAAAAAAAAAAAAGTGACAGGACAGGAGTGTGCGCTTGAAGAATCTCTGATGCGAACCATCAACACAGACATCCATCAACACAAAAGACAAGCCATTGGTCAATCATTACGAGGGGCATACAACACGAAGAGTGAAGATTGATGGACCTTTTACCATGGTAAGAATTGCCTACTTCGGCAACACCACAACCATGATAGATTAGGAAACCTCTTCGTCAGAATACCCTTGAGCACTTAGCTCAAGACCCCATTTCTTGCACCATATTGCTTCCAATGCATTCCCAAAGTATGCATACATAGGGCCACATTACAAGGCCGTGCATAAGGCACATATCTTGTTAAACCCATGCACTAATGCACTTACCCATCATCCATTATGGGTTACAAGTACTTGGCATGAAAACGAGGAAAGCCATCTTTGGAAGAACAGGAGGACATCACGGTGACAACAACAAGCGCAAGGAAGCAATCCACCATGAGCATTACTCATAACCAACATTGACAACATCTTTTGAGTAGCTCACAATTTTTGAAAGCTCACAAAGACACCATCAAGCTGGAATGCAAGGAAGAAATACATACAAAGGTATCAGTGATAAAATGAAGAACTAGACAACTACCCAAGCTACAATTGGAAGATGGACCGCTCTTGTGGATACATGATGGACACTATCTCTCCAAGCACCATGGAACAACCACTACAACAAGGGTCTGTCAGGGACTACAGACTCTAGAGAGGGGGAGTGTTGACAGCAATCAAGGTCATGCACAAGCATGGAAGCACATCAATGAAGTGAACACACAAGAAGAAGGAGCATGTAGGGAGCTCCAAGAAGCACATGTCAAATTTTCAAAAGAAATCCCTATAAAAATAGTGATTTTTATCACTAAAAACCATTGTAAATACCATTTTCTATTTTTACAACTCCATTTTGTTCACAGCAAGGAGTCCTTGAGCTTGAGGAGTATTAGAAGTATCATCCTACCAATTTTCATAATTTTTAGACTCCGTTTGAGCCCCCAAATAAGTCCTAGAACCTAATTTTTAACTAGGCTAGACACTAGGTCTGGAGAGGGCCAAAACTACTCAAAACACTATAAAAAGGGCTGGAAAGCTCATTTTAAGGGTTAGCTTGTGTGTGCTTAAGTCAAGAAGACTCAAGGACTTGTGCCAAAGAGACTAAACCTCATTTGCAACACAAGTGCATATAGTGGGAAATTGACACACGCTTATATGTCAATCCGATCAAACGACCTAACCAAGTGTATGAAGACATGTGCACACATGATGGAAAATGAAGTGGTTCAGTTGATATGCATGAGAAAAGACTAATCCACCTCTCAAACTCACTGAAAGACTCAAAGTGTCTGCTGTGATACCATTTACAACAGTTTTTAGTAAATCGAGGATTTCTCTCAGCTCCAAGCTGCAAATATAGTCAATAGGGTACTCGTTTCGAAGCTCTCAAGGAGACGCATCTATTGGAAGTTGTTTCACTCGATTCTGACAACCCTTCTTCAAGTTATGACCAAAATAGTGAATGGTGGGAAGTACCCACACTCACGCCACAACTCCTACAAGCTCACACACACACTACAATAGCTCAAAAATAGTGGGGAGGGGTAGACAACAGTCCTACACACACATTCCAAGCATTACACACACATAGAAGATCAAAGAGAAGATGGAAATCTGCAGGAAAGAGGCAAATTCGAGATTCAAGAGCTCCTTCTTCACAATGGCAAAAAAGTCTCTACAAAGAGTCACAAAGTCACTTTTATACATGTGCCCTAAGTTTGGTCCTTTCACACAAGAGACCGGCACTTTATTCCAAAAAAGTGAATTTCCTACTAATTTACAAGGGATATTTTACAACAAGTTGGGATTATGCAACTAGAGGACTCCTCTAGTGCATTTACATGGCTTTGAGGGAATTCTCTAAGACCTCGAAGAAGAAAAATTATGCCCATTAATTTGAAAATTTTGGGGCTCTTCTCTTGTGCTTCTTTACTTTGCAACAGCTTGTTGTAGATTTCAGCTTTGTAAGAGAGTTCTTTTGTAATCGAAGTCCTTCCATTGTTCCACTCTTTGCTCTTACCTTGTGCACGCGTGTGTGTATGTGTGTGCATGTTTGTATGCTTTCACTCACGCACTTGTGCACTTCACTTGCTCTTGGTCTTCATACTGGTCCTCACGTCTCCACGGATCGATATTTATGAGGTGAAGCTCCTCACATTGGTACTTACCATTGTGCTAGAGTGACACTAGCATGCCTAAACATGGAAGGGTGAATTTGTTTTTCCCCAACCAAGATCTAATGTCTCTTTTGGTCACCAAGGATTCGGAACATCCCAAGCTCATGGAGCTCAAAGGGACAGGAGTAGAGATGGGCCTGAAGTAAGCTTCACTAACCCATTGGGAAGAGAAAGAACAAGAATAGAGATAGATAGAATGGAAAATGAGAGACAGAGAGACCGAAGGAATTAAAGAAATGTCGATGAATTCCCTCTACCTAGGCCTAGAGAACACACGAGGACCTTAAGGCCTACACAACTAGTCAACTCTATGAAGAGATGGTACATGAGACCCTTATGATCACGTGGTAGAATTTAGGCAAGTATTGAGAGTTGAGCAAGTTGATGACCTATTCACACAATACAACACTTTTGGTCTAGCACTCAAGAATAGTACTCTTACATGGTTTCAACCACTATACGAGAGGCAATTCAGAAACATAGACCAACTACTATAAGCCTTCATCACGGAGTTTCTAAGAGTGGCATTGCACACAATACTTCCTCAGTGATACATAGCTTCAAACAGACATCTCAAGAAATGGTTAGACTTGTAGGAAAAAGGTTCAGACAATACCTAGAGAGATGCTCAGTGCTAGAGTTACCCACTCTAGCCAAACAAGACGGCATTATTCTTAGATGAATTGTTAAGTACCAAACTAAGATCTTATGTGTACTTAAAGGACCCTAGATCCATAGAAGAATGTGTACAAATGTGTATAGACATTGAGGATAATCTAGCAGAGGAATTAGAGCTTTCAAAGATCTATAAAGATTCAGATAGCTCTAGAAGCCTCACTTCCAAACAATCTGCATCTATCAAGGAACTTGTAGAGAAGGTAGCTCAAAAATTAGGAGTCTCCAGCAAACAAATCCTAGATTTGCCCTAGTGAAAAGATGCTACACTTGTGGTGCAGACCACATGGCTAATGTGTGTCTAATCATGGCACAACCCCAAGCAAACTAGAGCACCCAATATTGCACCATAGAAAGGAGGTACACTAATCACATTGCACAAGACTGCCCTTATAACAAGCAAGCTGTTAAACAAAATTATCCACAGTCATATCCACAAGAAGGGAGATATCAAATTCAGTACCCACACTCGTATGGTAGGCCTGAGCAACCCTATCAAAAACCCTGTCAGACCCAATAAAGGCCTCAGCCTATCTTAGCTCAACAACCTCAATCTCCAGCCAATGTGGTCCCAATGAAGTACGCAGCCACTAAAGAAAACCTGAATAGAGCCTTAGTGCTAGAATCACCATTGCTTTTGGAGAGTGACCCAAACGATCACAGTTTTGACTCGTCTCATATGGATAGTCCACATGCTTACTATATGCAGTCAACTGAGCATAATGAAACATACTATTACGAAGACCCTAGTGAATCTAGTGGGGAGCTAGAGTATGCTAATGTCATGTATGCAAATCCTAATTCTTGGCTCCAACCTAGACAGATCAGACCCCAAGCACCTAGAGGACTTGGCTACAGATGCCAAGGTGATCACTTCATTCATGATTTCCCTATACTTGCACCCCTGCAACCCCAATCAGTGACAATTCAAGGTTTGTGTTAAGATTGTGGGAAAGAGCACCTCTTACAAGACTACCCAAGGAACCCACACATGCACCAAAGATCACTCCCATTAATGTGATTGGGTTAATAGTAGAGTCTGCTAAAAGCATGACTTCCACTACCTGATGCAGGTAGTCACCAAAGCTTAGGTGTTACAGCGAGGCCAAGGTGTAGGTCATGAAAAGAGTTTTGAGGTTAGTGAGATTGAGAGTACAACAAAGAAACGGACAAGAGCATGGAAAGATAGCCAAGAGAGAATGAAAAGACAATGGCCAAGGAGGATGAGTGAGCTTGAGGAAAGCCTATGAGAAACAAAGGCCAAGATAGTTGAACTCGCCTCTCAAATGCACTCTCACACATCACCATCACCACCAACATCCCCATCACCTTCCAATCCACCAATCCCTAATCCACTACATGTAATCCCGCTAGACCCTAGAGTAGGATCAGTCTTAGCGGGTCCCACTCCCGAGGACCTAGACATGATGCTTAAGGCATATCAGGCCAGAATCCAAGAAGGGCCAAATGTAATAGATAATGAAAAGTGTTACCCCAGATTTGATTTAGAGATAGAAAGAACAAAGCTTTGTACTAAGATGGCACAATTGGCCCATACCATGTTTGAAGCGAGTCACCTCTTCAATTGCTCTAGCTTAGCTAAGACATAGTTGCATTTTGATAGACTATTAGAAAGATTGGAGAGTTTAATTGCAAAATCTGGAAAGTAAGCCACCTCCCAAGGTAAGGACAAGGCAAGTGAAAGAATGAGCATTCCTCTCCAGGAACCTTATGTGCCTAATTCCACAGAACCAGACACCTCTTCTTCTATGAATTGATATTCCCAAGAATTTCTCAGAGAAATTCAAGAAGAGAAGTGGGCCAAAGAAAGTGAAAAATCCTCCTCCCATTGAACTTGTGGATGACATGCATGATCAATTCTCACATGACATTCCTTCTATTTATCGAGAACAAGAGGATATCCAATCAAGTGAGAGATTAGGCTTTGATTCTAATTCCTTGCAAGAACTACCCCATTTCAGAGGCCCATGGGAAGCAAGGTCTACCTGTATGAGAGCACCCATGGTCATGATAAGAAAAGAAGTCTCACTCATACCTAGAAACATAGAAGTAGTAAAGAACACTAAAGTGCAGTGCAATCTCACTTTAGAGAAGCTACTCAAGGTCAAGCCATAATTATGGAAACATGTAGCCAACCAAATTCCTGAAGTAGCTAAACCTTATTCCTAGGTAGGGTCCCATAGGATAGTTCCTGAAATACCCTTAGACAAGATAGGAGACATGAGCAAAGGAGAAGAAGGAAACACCTATCTTCCTATCACTCATCAGGGTTACACCACCAAGCCTATTTTGGACTTAGGTGCAAGATTTGCATTTGCTACCACTTTCCCATGGAAGTGTTGGGGCAAACCAGCACTCAAGCCAACGAGAATGAAATTGCAAATGGTTGATGGTCAAAGAGAGACCATTAGGATTACTAGAAGGGATAACTCTCACTACATGTGGTATAGAGTTTGAGCACACTTTTCCTATATGTGACTTTAGCAAAATCTAGGCCTATGAGATGATTTTGGGAAGACCATTCATGAGACACTTGCAAGTAGTACAGGATTGGGGAACCAATTCATTGTATTTGCAACACTTAGATGTGACAACCAAAGTCAATCTCAAGGAATACTCTCATAGAGATGTGCCCCCTCTATAGTGGAATCCCATCCATAGAGCCATAAATGATAGAGAGTCATTGCATTCCATAGGATCAAGATCCTCATGGATGCATGAGGATACCCACGTATGGATGTGTAAAGTTGCAGAAGAAGAAGAGAAAAGAGAAAAAGCTAGAGAGGTAGGTGCGAACGAAACTCATAGATCCATAAGAGACCTAGCCTATGCACCTATAGTATTTCTAGACAAAGATTTTGAACCTCATGGTTGGATTGAAATCCTAGAAACAATGGATGTAGCCATCAATGAAGAACAATGGATACCACACTATGATGAGGATGGCTATGACATTTCAGTCTTCACTATAGAACCAGTTATGTGTGATTTGGTTATCGAGGAATGTGAGCCTAGCAATGATGTACTTGAGGAAGCAAGTGATTCAGCTCTAGAGTCAATCATTATGGACCCTTTTTGTGCCTCAAAAGAGGAATTCCTATATAAAGTCGAAGTTCACCCCCAAGAGCACGGAGAACTTACAAATGACATGAGGTTAACTACACAGGTGACCACCAAGAGCGAAGGCAAGAAGAGGACGAAGACAGAAGCCTCACCAGACGAGGAAGAATGTTTGTTTCAGGCCCTTGAAAATTTCAAGAAGTATGACATAGAAGATATGAGAGTCATGATAAGGATGCCTAAAGGAGAAGCCCTAGCAGGAGAAGCCTATAACAAAGAGACAACAAAGAAAGTTGTTGTAACCATAGAAGAAGGAGAAGAAATGCATATACATAGGACATGACCTGATTGAGGAAGAGGAACAAGAGCTGATAGCCTTGCTAAGAGAATACAGAGATGTGTTTTTATCGAGTTATAATGACCTAAAAGGAGTACATCCTGATATATGCTCCCATAGGATTGTTATAACATCACAAGCCAAGCCTTCCAAACAAAAGCCCTACACATGTAATGACAATTATGCTGCGAAGATCAAGGAAGAGATAGATCAATTGGTAGAAGCTAGATTCATATATGAAATAGAGCACACTGAATGGGTATCCCCCATTGTAGTGGTGCCCAAAAAGAATGGCAAGTTACGAGTTTGCATTAACTTGAAGAAATTTAATGCAACCACAATTAGAGATAGTTATCCGCGTCCTATCACTGAAGATCTATTGGAGAGGGTAGCAGGCAAGGAAGTATAGAGCTTCCTTGATGGCTTCTCTGGTTACAATCAAGTGGCAATTGGTCTAGAAGAGTAGCATAAGACGGCTTTTGCCATAGAGTGGGGCATATTTGCTTTTAGGGTAATGCCATTTGGGATCACCAATGTGCCAGCTACCTTTCAGAGGCTCATGTGCCATGTGTTCAAAGAGTTCTTGAGGAAAAACTTGGAATTCTATGTTGATGACCTTTGTGCTCATTCCAAAATTAGACAAAGATATATACCTGAGCTCAGACAAATCTTTGACAAATGTAGAGAATATCAAGTCTACTTTAACTCAAAAAAATGTGTTTTTATGTTTAGGCAAGGCAACATTCTAGGACACATAGTTTCAAAGAATTGCATATCCACGAACAAGGAGAAAGTTAGAGCTATTGGAGAGCTACCTAGGCCAAAGAATGTCAAGGAAGTACAAGCTTTCATGGGGCATTGCGGTTATTATCGACGTTTCATTCATATGTATGCAATCATTACAAAGCCTATGTACTCCCTTTTGACTAACGTTGAGTGGACAGAAGAATTTGAGAGCTCTTTCAATGAGCTTAAATGACGATTGTGTTCAACACCAATCTTAACTACACCAGATTGGAACAAGCCATTCCATGTTCTTGTGGATGCATCCAATTATGCAATTGGGTGTGTATTAACACAACCTACTAGTGAAGGCAATATGGTTCTTCCAATTAATTGCTTATTCTAGTAGACAATTGAATGTAGCTGAATGAAATTATACCACTATTGAGAGGGAAGGATTAGGCATGGTATATGCGATTAAGAAGTTTAGACATTATTTGCTTGCAAATAAGTTTAAATTTTTTACAGACCATCAAGCATTACTATATCTAGTGAACACGCCATGCAATATAGGTAGATTAGTAAGACGGTTCCTCTTAATAAAGGAATATAAATTTGAAGTTGTGGTTAGGAAAGGTAGGACTCACCTTTGGGCAGATCACCTTTCTCGACTTACTTCAACAGAGTCACCTCAAGGAGTATCAGATGACCTTCCTGATGGTTATTTGTTCAACCTAGAAGTAGTGCCTGAATGGGCTAAAAGTATAGTGCCAATTCTAACATATGGACCCAAACATCCTGTATTGAGAGCAAAAGACAAGGAGGTAGTCAGATCTCAAAAATACCACATAATGGTAGGCAGCATGTATAAACACACTCATCAAGGCATACTAGCTTATTGTGTAGATGAGGATGAGCATGCAAAGTGGTTGTAAATAGCACATGTAGGTGCACTTCAGCAACATTACTCCAAACATACCCTACAGACTCTACAAAGGTTAGGGGTATGTTGGCCAACCATGAAAGTAGATGTTCATAAGTTGTGCAACGAATGACCAAGCAATACTTTTAGACCACCTGTGGAACATGCTACACTATATTAGGTGTATTTAGTACCAGATTGGAGTGAACCATTGGTAATTTTTGAATGATATTGGCCAAAAAAGAAAGTTTAGAACAGGAAGCATTAGATTACACACTCATAGGTGGTATTCTATACAAGCGAGGAAAATATGGATACCTTAGGTTGTGTGTTCATGAGAGTGAATATCTCAAGATCTTCGAGACTGCTCATCAAGGTGTAGCACGAGGACACTTTGGACCAGATAGGGTGATCAAAGCAATACTATTTGCAGGTCTTTGGTGGCACACCCTTCACATGGATGCACATACCAATGTGAAGAGGTGTGATATTTGTCAACGAACTCAGTATCCGATATTAAAACATGAGATGCCATTGAAACCTACGATGGGTGGATGTGCATTTTCTAAGTGGGGAATAGATTTTGTCGGTCCTATTAATCCCCCAGTTAAGGGTCCACATGTTGAATACATCATTGTGGCCACCAATTATCTGACTAAATTGGTGGAAATGAAGGCAGCAAGAAAGAACAATGTGCAAACCACAGCCAAGTTCCTATTTGAGAATGTATTTACAAGATATGGTTTGTTCATAGAATTAGTAAGTGAAAGAGGCATGCACTTCTTGAATGAATTCATTGAACACCTTCTCCAAGAATTCTTGGTAGTACATAAGAAGTTAGCCCCTATCATCGACAAGCTAATGGACAGGCTGAGAGCACAAATAAGATTCTATGTAATGTGTTGACAAAGTTTGTGAATAATAAACACTTTGATTGGGACAAACAATTGCACCACGCTGTTTGGGCATATCAAGTCACCTATAAAACAGTACTCCAAGACACACCCTTTTAGATGGTGTTTGGCAAAAAAGTAGTTCAACCATTAGATTTCCTGATACCCACACTTAGAGTAGCACAAGAGAATTGATGGACCGGCCATGAGCTCTCATCTAGAATATTTGATCTAGAACACTTAGGTGAAACAAGATTGAGAGCAGTAGCAGGGATTTATGCAGCTAAGAAAATACAAAAGGCATATTTTGATGCCCATGTAAAGGATAAAGGCTTGAAAGCAAGAGACTTAGTTTTGGTGTACACCTTGAAGCAACATGCACTGAAGTTGGAGAAGTGGTAGAGATCAGCCTAGATCAGATGATTGTGAAGCTCCAAGATATCACATGACCATGTGCAAAGCATCAAGTGTATGTTCCCATAGAATAGTTGACGTAGTACACCTTCAAATGTGCATGTAACACTTTGCTTTTCCCACCCAAGATAGATTTACCATGCCACCCAAGAAGATATGGTTCAGTTTATATCTGGTAGAGACACAAAACCTCAGCATCCACCTACCCCAATGGATCATCAATAAAATGCACTTGGATCACAAGAGATGGCCATGTAAATCAGTTTTGTATGGCTGTTGCGCTTTGACAAAAATTATTTACAGGTGTTGAGCTTATGACATTCCTATTCAACGGGCCCTAATGTGGAATAGAGTGTAGCAGTTCAAAGGCTGAATATCAACTAGAACCCCTTCCAAGAGGATGAGAGGAGTTGTAGAAGTACCTTGTGCTCAACCCTGTGGAGCAACACTAACCCCTGACGTCACCCCCCTCCTTGAAGGGCCAGGCCATTCACAATGATATAGATGCCTTAGGAATCTAGCCTTACTTCCACTCTATAGATGCTATAGATGCCTTAGCACCATGCCACTATGCAAAAAATTAATCCATAGAACATTAGATGAGATGGAGTTGGTAAATTCCATAGGATCAAAATCTTCTTGGATGCATGAAGACACCCACTTATGGATGTGTAAAGTTGCAATGCAAGAAGAAAAGAGATTGAATGCTAGAAATGTAGGTGCTAATGGAAATCCCAAAACAATTCAAGACTCAGCCTATGCACCTATTGCATTCCATGATGAGGAATTTTAACCCCATGGTTGGGATAAATCTTAGCTACGATGCACATAGCTATCAATGAGTAGTAGTGGATTCCCCATTATGATGAAGATGGCTACGCCATCTAGGTTTTCACCATAGAACCAGTCATGTTTGATCTTTATGGAAGTCAACGATGAAGATAAGGAATCCATCATCTTAGAACCTTTTTGCACCTCAAAAGAAGAGTATCTTTATATAATAGGTGCTAGGACTCAAGAATTTGGAAGATGTAAGTCAAAGAAGAAGTTGACTATGACATAGGATGACAAAAGCAAAAAGAAGGACAAAAAGAAAAAGGTAGCCACAAAAGAAACAAAAGAATCTTTATTTGAAGTGCTAGAGTTTCACGAAGTATGAGATCAAATATAGGAAGATCATGATTGGTGAGCATCTGCGCTTGGAGCATGTTTTCAATATCTTGGACTGCTTTAGCATCCATAGTAGACATCTTGGACTCCAATTTGGCATGAGCCTATTGTAAGGTGGTGTATTTTGACAGAAGTGTTGGATTGTCAACTTCTAGTGTAGTGACTCTTACTTGTAACCTCTATGACTCTACCTAGAAGGCAACACTACGCTCTTCCAATTGGTCATACTCTTGTTGTGATTCATATGCACACTGAATTAACATATTGAATGAATTATTTAGATTATGAAATGCAAGGGGAGCAGTTTGGAATGCACAAGGAATGGGATTGGGAAGGGGAATTCTGGATGCTGTGTCTACCAACGAGGTGGTGATTAGTGAGGTGGGGGGCAGGGGAGTGGGTGATGGTGGAATCATGGGGGGAGGGGGAGGTGCTATGGGTGGTGAAATGTGCATGGGATCAGACAATGTGGTGGGTGCAAGTGTTACCATGTACGCAAAAATGGTAGGCGAAGTGATTGTGAT
Source organism: Ceratopteris richardii (assembly GCA_020310875.1). Lineage (NCBI taxonomy): Eukaryota > Viridiplantae > Streptophyta > Polypodiopsida > Polypodiales > Pteridaceae > Ceratopteris > Ceratopteris richardii. The sequence goes on along the minus strand of CM035420.1, from coordinate 166,682,157 downwards.
GTGTGTGTACAATGAAGTGGAAGTAAGTGTGTGTGTGTGTGTGTGTGTGTACGATCCTACTATCTGTGTGTTGTGTCTGCAGATGAAATCTTCCATGAATGGGACATAATGGGGTGGGGCAATGGTTGCGACTGAGGTGTGGGGAGGGGAATGGGAAGTAAGGATCATGGGATAGAGGTATGTATGAAGGGGGGTAAGTGGGGAACTTGAGAATACCATCAGTGGGCCATGGGTATCCTACGATGGCGTGTGAGGTTGGTTCATGAAAGGAGAAGGATGTGGATGAGGTCAGAGTGTGGATCATGGTTGTTATTACTAGAGTATTTTGCTTAGCTGTGGGAGGCAGGGGTGGTGGAGATGGGGGAGATGGAGGGTGTTGTGGTGAGATGGGTGATTTTTGTACAAAAGTTTTGGCAGTGAGATTGATGGTGTTTGTTGGAGTGGTTGTGGGTTTGATGGTTACTTTTTGTTCAGTTACTGATATTCATATATTCTTGCTTGCCCGTGGTCTTGTATCCACTCTACGTTGGTCGTATTGAACAGATTGTTGAACTGCTCTATAGAAAACCTCTTAGATTCCCAAGGATTAGGACAACAGTTGGAGGGTAGTGATGAATTGTGGGTCCACTCCTTCGTTTGCTAACATCTGTTTGATTAGGGGTTGGCTTGATGTGAATGAAAGTTTATGCCTTTCTTGCACTGCTTTGATCATGTCGTATAGCCTTTGCAATTGGGATGTGTACATAGGAGCACCTACAAGCTCTGGTACTCCTTGTTTCTCATCTTGATATCTTTCTTCACACCCTTCCTCGCCTTTTTCAGATTCTTCATCTTCTACATCATCTTCGTCCTCTTCTTCATCCACATCAATAGTGGTAACGAGTACTTGTTGTTCCTTGTAGTTGAGCTCCTTCTAGTTGTTGTTCTTCTTCTGCTTCAAGATTCACTTCTTTTAAAATCTGCTCAAAGTTTTCATTGGCGAGTTCTTCCAAAAGTGCTCTTAGGTGCTCACGGTCGCATCTGCCTTACTTAGGGCCTAAGATTTGGACTTTCATACATCACATTTGAGTATTCAGGATCCCAATTTGGTTCTAGGGGTGTTTCATATGGATAGATCTCACTATGCTCATGTGATTCCATGTAGTAAGATGGTGGGCTATGCATGTGGGTTTAGCCAAAAATTTGAGCATTTGGTTTTTAAGATAATTGGGGATACAGGCACTAAAGCTCTATTGAAATTGTCCTCTGTTGGCATGTATTTCATGGAAATAATATTGGTAGGGAGTGGGGTTTGTTGACCTCATAGAGGTTGAGGTCTCTACTTATCTAGGTACTATGGTTGGTATGACTTTTGAGGCCTATAGTATGGCTACTCTTGGTATTGCTTTGATATCTCCCTAGCTACTTTTATCACTATTGATACTTTTTCCTCACCAATTGTTTGTTGTAAGGACAATCCTACATAATGTGGTTAGTGTACTTACTCTTTATGGTGCAATATTGGCTAATAGGGTTCCCTTGATTCTAGGAAATTACAGGGAAAACATTGGCCATGTGGTCTCCTCCACAATTATAGCATTGTTTAGCTGAGACCAACCTAGGAGTCTCTCTACTCGAGACTCGTAGCTTTTGAGCATCTTTTTCTTCTAGTTTGTCAATTAACATTGAGGTCTTGTATGTGAAACTGGTAGAAAAATATGAATCTTTGGAGATCTTTGAAAGCCCTAACTCATCTCCGAAGTTATCTTCAATGTCAATGCACATTTGTATGCATTGATGGCCCTGTTTTGTTCTAAATACACATACGATTGTAACTTTGCACTAAGTAGGCCATCTGAGAACAATTCCATTTGTTTAAAAAATTTACGTAGCTCTAGAATAGGACATCTCTCAATGTATTTCCTAAATCCATGCCCCACTAGCCTAATTGTTTCTTGAGGTTTGCGTTTAAAGCTATGGATCAACAATGACATATTATGTCTCGTACCACTCTTAGAGAAATCCATAATAAATGCCTCCAACATCTGGTTGATATCTTGGAACTTCACCTTGATGTGAAGGTTGAAACCATGTCAAGGTTGTATTCTTTAGAGTTACACCAAAGACATTGTATTGAAAGAACAAATCAATGACCTGTTTTGCTCTCATTACTTTTCAAAATTTTGCTACATGTTCGTATGGGTCTCTTGTGCCATCAAAGTAGTCCTCCATCGACTTTATTATTTGGGTAGATCTCAATATCACAAGGTGTTCTCTTGGTCTCCATAGGGGAAATTCATCCATGCCTCTCCAATGCCTAGGTTCTCTCTACCTCTCTTGATTGGTCCTATCACTCTCTAACCCTGATCTTTCTCTTCCACAAGGGTGTAAAACTCATTTTTGGTCTCTCTCGAGTCTTCTCTTTATGAATACTTGGTATATGAGAGGATCCAGCTCCATATTGACTATGAGATGCACGAGATCTCTTTAGAGGGAGAACAAGTTCTCCTTTCCAAGTGTAGGTGTTTATACCATATTCCATTACCACAAACATCCTCTCTAAAGAGTTATCTAAAAAGATTACTTCCCAGGGATATCAAGGTCTTTCAACTCATAAATTGATACTCTATCTATCTCACTTTGATTATCTATCTTGAATCTCCAAAATGCTTCATCAGTATCTCTATTCAAGAAAAGCTTGATGCTCTTATTTTCCTGAGGGATCCACTCTAGTGTGATTATCCTTGATAGGATTGACTTACCATGAAGTGTTCTAGACTCTTTGCCAACATTTTCTTGATTGAGGTCTCATATTTCCCACTCAAGGAGGATTATGCTCTTCCTTGAATGTAGGCCAACACTCCCCCCTCTCTAGTGTATGTCACCCCTGACCAACCTCTATTCTGAAAGGTGGTCAATATAATACTGGATGACATTAGTGGCAAGCTTGTGTTCACCTAGCCTTAACCCTCTTGCCAAATCTGCTTGCAAGGCATCCCAATTGATGGCACCTCCGGCTGTGATGTTGTGTAGAACTGTAATGACATGGCCTACTCACAAGCGAATAGATGAAGGAGGTGTGTAGGCTTTGGTGTGAACACCTCATAATGGTACTCCCAAAAGCCTGTGGAGAACATATCTTCAAATGTCTATTTGTAGCAGGTTGGAAGGTATTTGATTCGTGTGTGCCAAGCATAGGCCACTCTAATAGATGGAGTAGTGCTCATGTCATAAACCAATTCATAGTTCCCATTCATAAATCTAGGTAGAGGTATTTGAGCATTGTGTGCGTTGTGGAATGTCTTCAAAACAATCTGCATCATGTCTAAAATCTTCAACATCATTTGTGCCACAACATCTTTTTTCCTGACTATCTGAATTTCTGTGTTATAATCCACCAAGATTACATAATAGGGCGTGTATTGTAATTCTAAGTCGTAATCAATCATCGAGGTGCTAGGTGTTGGAAGTATGCTGATTGTAGTACCGTCTCTTTGATTAGTCACATTGCCTGATTCTGCACCACTGTTCGATCTTCATGGGTGTGTCCCATATCTTCGACTTGCTTTAGCCATGGTGTTCATGGGGCTTCAAATGTTTCTTGGCCTTCGTCAGTTACTCTCCCACCAAGAATTGGTTGTGGTTCATAGTCATCTTCAAAAGTTAGTTCTACTAGAATGGATGCTATTTCTTCTTTTGTTGGGACCTCTAGTGGGGATGGATGCCTTTTGTACTGTAGGAGTCGTGTTTGTTATTCTTGGATTTGTTGTTTGAGTTCTTGTAGTGCTTCTGAGTAAGTAATTGTTGAAGAAATTGATACCGAGGTTGGGGGTATAGCTATAGTATCGAGCTTTTGTTGGTGCTTCAGTTTATCCAATTCTTTTGATAATTGGTCATGTGCCTTGAGTAGACTAGCATAGTCTTTAAGGATAATTTTGATGTTTTCTAAGGTCACAGCTTGAAATTTGGAGGGATTGATGGGTGCCCCGGATGTGGTCTCAATGGGTGCCTCTAAATTCTCTTGGTTTTGGAGTTGTAGACATCGATTTTCCTCTTGAGCCCCTACAAGGTGTTGTTTTAGTAGCGCCATATTGCGTTGAAGTCTTGAGTTGTGTTCCATCTACGTTTGTAAATTGCTTTCCACCACTTGGATCGTTTCTTGATTTACATTCTATAATTGTGCTTCCAACATGCTATGAGCCTCCTATAAGGTATGAAACTATGTTTGGAGACTCGCATTATCCTCTTCCAATGTAGTGAGATGATGTTGTAGTGCTTCAGAATGCTCTTGTAATCACTGGTTATGTTCTTGTAGCTGATTGTATTCTGTCCTTAATTGTGACATACACGCAAACATGGTGTCAAATGCATTACCTATAGATGAAGGTTTAGTTTGTATAGTGGAGGATGCAAGGGAAGGGAATTGGGGAATGGGAAGTGTGAATGTTTTGTTTACTAGAGATGTGTGTGCAGGTGAAATTGGTGGAGGAGAGATGGGGGATGGTGGAAGTGTGGGGGGAGGGGGAGGTGTTATGGGTGGAAAAATGTCCATGCTCTCGGCCATGGAGGTGAGAGTGGTGTCTACCATATATATTGGGATGGTAGGTGGTGTGTTTGTGATCGTGCTGAATAAGTGTGGTGTGGATGTTGGGAATGGGATCGATGAGAAGGGTTGGGCGATGGCTTGAAACATTCTAGAAAGGAAGTCATGGGCATGTTGAAGGACTGGTGGGATGGGGGTGGGAAGTGAGAGCTTGGAGGTGGGAAGGCCATGAAAGGAGGTGTGGTGATAGGGAATCCGAGAAATGTGGACCTCATGTTTAGGTGTCCAATGACAAAGTCATAGAGGCCGGTTGTCCTAAGGTAGGCCCCATGAGGGATTTGGTTGTAATGGTGGTGGCATGATATATAGGGTTGTCAAAGGAGGAAAACAAGATTGAACTGGAAGTGGGACTATGGAAGATGAAGGTTTCCTCTATGGGGGTTAGTCATCGAGGTGATATCTACAGCTTTTGTTCGAGGAGGTGAGGGTGGGGGTGTTGGTGGTAGTGGCTTTATTGACTCTTCATGGGTGACTGTGGATTCCTGGCTAGGAGTTCTAGTTGTTTGAGGTGTTGTCACCATTGGTTCTCCTATGGTGGTAGTTTTCCTCTAGGGTGCTAATGGGAATCTGAATGTTTTTGCCTAACCTTGGTCTAGTTTGGAATCGTCATGGATAGTATTGAACGGGAGGCTTCTGCAATGTGGATCGCATGGCTTCCATTATGCCATAGGTTTCTACTAGCAAGAGTAGAGTCTCAGTGTATTCAGAGTCTACCCCAACCTCTTCCAAGAGCTGCACCATGAGCATTCTATTGTTCTGTTTAGAGAGTAATTCTTGAGCCCTCACCCTTTCCATGATCTGGTATAGTCTATGGAGTTCTACAGTTTAGGTTGGGGCCCCGACAATTTCTTCCTCTTCTCTTTCTTCTTCATCTTCTCCTTCCTCGGGCCGTTCTAACTGTTGAGATAGAGTTTGTTGCCTATCATTTGCCCAGTGGACATGGTGACTTTCTATGGATTTGCCCCTCCTTTGTGTGGAGGTGCCTTGTCCTTCTGTATCTAAAAAGAATTCTACATTGGATAGTTGCATATTCTACAAAAAGGATTCAAAGTCGAAGGTGCTCATCCCTTCAACATCTGCCTATGTGCCAAATTCAAATTTTGTGGGGACGAGGGGAGTAGATGGGTCAGCTTGTGAGGTGCCTTTAGACCCGGGTCTAGGAATTTGGATCGTGAAGGGAGGCAATATGGAATCCCCTCGTGGTGAGACTTCTAGAGTCGTGAGAACTTCTCGTGTTTGGACACAAGGAATAGAGCCCCTCATTCGCTTAGATTGATGTGTGGAAGTTTTGCATCCTTTACACAACTGTCATTGTGATGAAGTCAATGCATTTTCAATGGGTACATCGTATGACTATCATTTGTAATTGATGCATGTTATTTCACAACATCCATTCACCACTAACTTCCTAAAGGATCTTTTATTAGCTCCGTACAGCTATTTGATAATCCATACAAGAAGCTTAATAGTTAGGGCACCTGTCTCTATCAAGTAAAGATTGAACTAGATCCGTTTGTGGGATTGCGTGAATCTATCTTGACCAAGAAATGCAAAATGTTGCATGCACATGCGGAGAGGGATGGAAACATTTGGAGTGAGTGTTGTCATACCTTTTATCTTTTGCAGTTTCAGATTCTTTAGGTTATCGGGTATCAAAGCATCCTTCTTGGAGGGCACATGCATGCCATGCATGTTCAGAGCAACGCTTACCAACTCTAGGGTAAGTTCAAACTTTTTCAACTCATTGTTGCCCAATAGGGAAGGAATGATGAAGGTTCTTGGTCGATCCTTTACCTCACTTGCTTATAATGTTGATAGCAAATAGTAACAATGCATAAAATCCGGTTTTGGTAAGGGCACCTTAAAGTATTCCACTAGCCTTGCATGTTGCCATATGGTTTGTAGTTCTGATGTGTATTGGAGAGTCTCGAACTCTTTTGAGAAGAATTAGAATCGTACCCATGCCTTATCATACTCACACTTGGACTCCCATATGTACTTCGCCTCTCATAGGGTCTTGGCATACCATTGAACTAGTGAGAGTTTGCATGAACTCTCTCCGTTATTCCCATGGGAGGGTCCGGTATGGGTATTTGTTGTAGATGTCGCAGTTCTATAGGTCATTCAGTTGGTAGCACTTCAATAGGGAGACCTTTCGCATTAATACTTGTTGTACTCACTCCTGCCTATTAGCCGGGGCCTACGGTCTCTACCATGATATTGCTTGTAGTTCTTGATGCTTATCTGCTAGAGGAACAAAAGCATATTAGCATGCATTGGAAACATTATATTATGGTGTTCCCTCTACAATACCAACATGATACCCAAAGAGGTTAGGGGTTAGTGGGTGGAGTGTTCATGTTGTGTGGGAATGTTGGTTAGTAGGTTAGTGATTCCCCTAGATGCATACTTTGGATGTGCACTGTACTCAACATGTATCTATTGTGATGCAATTGGATCAGGTGGGGGTTTGATATAGAGTTTAATTCTCCAAATTCTTCTTGTGGGATTATAGCTTTTGGGAGAGATGCCATGTAACAGTTTCTAGGTTAGATTGTCTTGAATTTGGGACTTTTTGGGTACCCATTTCCAGATACTCCTAGGTGTGATTGGATGTGACAGTGTGGAGTGTAGGTGTTTGCCCTGAGATTTGTGCTACAAGTGCCTGTGGGGGTTGATTCAAGATTGTGAGCCATGGTGAAGTTATTTTAGCTTATAAGCAGGTCTTGGGCACACATATTTGTCTAGCATTTGGGATAGCCTTCATTGACCGCTTTGGGACCCAAATAGATATGGTTCGTCTAGATTGATGCCTAGGATACTCCTTCATTGTAGTCCTTGATAGACTAGTTTGTTTGCTGCATCTTTGGGATCTTGTCTGTCAAAGCCTGAAGAAGTCCACTTCTTAGGTTTAGGTTTATTGCATGATCATAGATCCAGTCTTTGCCCAAGACAAGAGGTTCAGTAAGATCCTCGTCTTCACATGCTAGCACTTTCACTATCATTAGAACATCTTGAATGTCGAGGGGAAGTTCCACCTTGCCCATGCAAGGTGTTTTCACACCTCCCAATCCTATAAGATATGCCTCTATAGGATTGACCTTCAATTGCACTTCTTGGAAATAAGAAAGTCAAACTACACTTGTGGCTGCTCTTGAGTCAATCAAAGCTCTTACTGTTGCACTCTCCTTGTCCTACCCCTAGGGTCACAAAGGGTCATCGATCAACTATCATATGGGAACATACACTTGAGACTTGGCACATGGCCATGTGATGAATAGAAGCATCATGCATATTAGGCTGTGGGAGATCTCTACCTTGTCTCCTCAGTTTCATGTGTTGGATGCATTCTAGGGCTTCTGCCTGTGCCTCTTCTTGGATTTTCTTTTCCTCTTCCTTTCATTTTTTTGCAGTATTAAGTCGATTTAGCATTTTTGCTATGGGGGGTTCTTGATATAATTTGACTCTGCATCCACTGATGTAATTAGGTAGGATGTCGCCTTCTAGAGTCTCTAGTTGAACTCCTGCACTTGTTGAGATCCTATTGATGATCATTCGTCCATAGCCTCTCTTCTCCAATTTTTGTGAATGTTGCTTCAAAGTGTAGACTAAGACTAGCTCTCCTATTTTGAAGCCCTTATCCTTCACATGTGCATTGAAATATGCCTTTTTGTCTTTTCTTGGCTGCATAAATTCGTGCTCCTACTCTCAATCTTGTTTCACCTAGTCTTTCAAGATCAAAGATTCTAGAGGAGAGATCATGGCTTGTCTAGTCATACTCTCATGCTACTTTGAATGTAGGTATTAAGAAGTCTAATGGTAGCACTGCATTTTGGCCAAACACCATATGAAAGGGTGTGGCTTGGAGTACCATTTTATAGGCAAATCTGTCCCAATCAGAGTGTTTATTATTCACCAATTTTGTGAATACATTGCATAGAATCTTATTGGTGCTCTCAGCTTGCCCATTAGCTTGTGGATGATAGGGGCAGACTTCTTGTGTATCACCAAGAATTCTTGGAAAAGGTTTTCAATGACTTCATTCAAGAAATGCATGCCTCTATCACTTATTATCTCTATTGGTAGCCAATATATGGTGAACACATTCTCAAATAAGAATTTAGCTAATGTTTGAGTATTGTTCTTGGTTGTGGATTTCACTTCTACCCACTTGGTTAGATAATCAGTGGTGAAAATAATGTATTCAACATGTGAACCCTTAGTTGTGGGATTAATAGGACCAACAAAGACTATTCCCCACTTACAAAATGTCCAACCTCCCATCATGGGTTTTAGCGGCATCTCGTCTTTCCATATCGGATACTGAGTTCGCTGACAAATATCACACCTCTTCACATAAGTATGTGCATCCATGTGAAGGGTTGGCCACCAAATACCTGCAAATAGTATTGCCTTGATCACATGATCTGGTCCAAAGCGTCCTCCTACCACACCTTGGTGAGTTGTCTCTAATATCTTAAGATACTCACTCTCATGGACACATAGCCTAAGATATCCGTCTTTTCTGCACTTGTATAGATTACCACCAATGAGTGTGTAATCTAGTGCTTCTTGTTGTAAACTTTGTTTTTTGGCCAATGTCATCTCTTGAGGGAATGTTTTCGTCCTCAAGAAGTTTACCAAGTGTTCACTCCAATCTGGCACTAAAGACACTTGATACAAAGTGGCATGTTCCACTGGGGGCTAGTGCTACAGCTTGGGCATTCCTTGGACATCTTATGCACATCTGATTCCATTGTTGGCCAACACACACCTAGTCTTTGTAGCGTTTGTAGAGTTCGTTGTTTTGAGTGATGTTATTATAGTGCACTGCATGTGCGATTTGCAACCACTTTGCATGCTCATTGTCATCTATGCAGCAAGCTAGTACGCCTTGATTTGTGTGCTTATACATGCTGCCTGCCATTTTGTGATACTTCTGAGACCTCACTACTTCTTTATTTTTTGTTCTCAATACAGGATGTTTAGGTCCAAAGGTTAGAATAGGCACTATCGTTTTGCCCCATTCAGGCACTACTTAATTGAACAAGTAAGCATCAAGAAGGTCATCTGATACTCCTTGAGGGGACTCTCCTGAAGTTAGTCTGGAAAGATGATCCACCCTAAGGTGGGTCCTACCTTTGCTAACCACCACTTCAAAGTCGTATTCCATTAGTACGAGGAACCATCTTACTAATCTACCTGTATTGCAGGGTTTGTTCACCAGATATAGTAGTGCTTGGTGGTCTGTAAAAAATTTAAACCTATTTGCAAGCAAATAATATCTAAACTTTTTAACCACATATACCATGCCTAGGCCTTGTCTTTGAGTAGTAGTATAATTTCGTTCAGCCGCATTCAATTGTCTACTTGTGTAGGCTATTGGAAGATCCATATTACCTTCACGAGTTGGCTATGCAAGTACACACCCAATTGCATAATTGGAGGCATTGACATGGACATGGAATGGCTTGTTCCAATTTGGTGTAGTCAAGATTGGTGTTGAACATAGTCTTCTCTTGAGCTCGTTGAAGGAGTGCTCACATTCTTTGGTCCACTCAAAGTTATTCAAGAGGGAGTAGAGAGGCTTTGCAATGATCACATACATATGAATGAATCGGCGATAATAGCCACAATGCCCCATGAAAGCTTGTACTTCCTTGATATTCGTTGGCCTAGGTAGCTCTGCAATAGCTCTAACTTTTTGCTCATCTCTGGATATTCCATTCTTTGACACTATGTGTCCTAGAATCTTCCCCTGCTTGACCATGAAAACACACTTTTCTAGGTTCAAGCAAACTTGATGTTCTTTACATTTGTCAAAGATAGCTCTCAACTGAGGGATATGTGTTTGCCTTATGTTGGAATGAGAAAAGAGATCATCAACATAGATTTCCAAATTTTTCCTCAAGAACTCTTTAAACACATGGCACATCAACCTCTGAAAGGTACCTGGTGCATTGGTAAGCCCAAATGGCATTACCAAAAAAGCAAATATGCCCCACTCTATGGAAAAGTTGTCTTATGCTGATCTTCTAGTGTTATGGTCGCTTGATTGTAGCCAGAGAATCCATCAGGGAAGTTGTATACTTCCTTGCCTACTACTCTTTCTAATAGATGTTCAGTGATCGGAAGCGGATAACTATCTCTAATTGTGGATGTGCTACCTTTCTTCAAGTAAATGCAAACCCGTAACTTACCATTCTTTTTAAGCACCACTACAATGGGGGATACCCATTCAGTGTGCTCTATCTCATAAATGAATCTGGCTTCTACCAAGCAATCTATCTCTTCCTTGATCTTGGCAGCATAATTGTCATTATAGGTGTATGGCTTCTGCTTAGAGGGTTTGGCATCTGAGGTCATGGGAATCGTATGCAAGCATATGTCAGGTTCTACTCCTTTCAAGTCCTTGTAACTACATGAGAATACATCTCTCTATTCTCTTAGCAAGTCTATCAACTCTTGTTCCTCATCCTTTCTTAAATCATGCCCTATGTACGTGCATCTTTCTTCCCCTTTCTCTATGGTCACAATGATTTTCTTAGTTTTCTCGTTGTTGTTATAGGCCTCTCCTCCTTATGCTTCACGTTTAGGCATCCTTATCATGACTCTCCTATCTTCTACTTCATACTTCTTGAAATTCTCAGGGACCTCAAAAAAAGATTCTTCCTCCATTGGTGCAGCTTCTCTGTTATTTCTTTTATTGTCTTTACTCTTGGCAACTAGTTGTGTGGTTAATCTCACACCATTTGTAAACTCTTCATGTCTTTGAGGGTGAGCTTCTACTTCATACATGAATTCTTCTTCTGATGCACAAAAGGGATCCATTGTGATGGATTCTAACTCAGAGTCACTTTCTTGTTCTAGTTCTTCTGTGCTAGGCTTGCACTCTTCTATAACTGAATCACACATAATTGGTTCCACAACAAATACTGAAATGCCATAGCCATTTTCATCACAATGTCATGTCCATTATTGTAGGTGGTGGTGGGATTGTGTGAGGTGGGTTAGCAAGTGGTGGATGGGAGGGTTATGGGAACGGTGGTGGTGGAGTCATGTGAGAGTGCATTTGAGATGTAAGTTCAATTATCTTGGCTTTTGTTTCTCTCAGGCTTTCCTCAAGTTCGCTCATCTTCTTTGCCCATTGCCTTTTCATTCGTTCACAACTTTCTCTCCAAGCTCTTGTCCTTTTCTTATTCTGACTCTTAGTCTCGCTAACCTTTGAACTCTTTTCCTAGCCTAAGTCTTGGTTTTGCATAAGTGCCTTAGCCCTCGTGATGACTTGCACCGGGGTAGTGGAAATCACACTTCCCATGGAGTCTACCACTAACCCAATAACGATGATCGGAGTGATTTTTGGCATATTTATGGGATTCTTAGGACAATCTCGTAATAGGTGCTCCTTCCCACAATTTGGGCAAAAACATGGTCCTTTAGGAAATGGGAGTGTTATCTGCGTAGGTTGGGGCCTAAAGTTAGGATTTGCATACATGACATTTGCATATTCTGGATCCCAACTAGGTTCGCTCGGGTCTTCATAATAGTATGACTCATTATACTCAGGTGATTGCATATAGTAAGCCTGTGAACTATCAATATGAGTGGAGTTAGAGGTATGATCATTTGGGTCACTTTCTGGATGCAATGGTGATACCGTCACTAAGGCTCTATTCAGATTTTCTTCGGCTATTGCATGGTAGGACTGCAAAGGCCTAGCATATTGTTGTGATGGGTATTGGTTCTGGTATCTTGCCTGTTGTGGATATGGTTGTGGATAATTTTGTCTAATAGCTTGTTTATTATATGGGCAATCTTGTGTAGTGTGGTTTATATATCTCCTTTCTATGGTGTAGTACTCAATATTAGGGTTCACTTGGGGTTGAGCAATGATAGGGCACACATTAGCCATGTGGTCTCCTCCATAGGTATAGGATCGCTTTACTGGGGCAAATCTTGATTATTTTTTACTAGCGACTCCTAACTTTTGGGCTAACTTCTCTACAAGTTCCTCAATAGATGTGGATGGCTTTGAATTGAGGCTAGTAGAGCTATCTTAATCTTTCTAGATTTTTGAAAGCTCTAATTCCTCCCCCTATATTATCCTCAATGTCTATGCACATGCGTACACACTCTTCTATGTATCTAGGGTCCTTCAAGTACACATAAGATCTCAAATTGGTACTTAACAATACGTCTAAGAATAAAGCCACTTGTTTGGCTGGTGTGGGCAACTCTGGAGCAGGGCATCTCTCTAGGTATTGTCTGAATCTCCTTCCTGCAAGTCAATGTCTCTTGAGGTGTTTGTTTTGACTATGAATCAACAAGGAAGTGTTGTGCCTTATGACACCCTTAGAAAATTCTATGATAAAGGCTTCTAGCAGTTGGTCTATGTTTCTAAATTACCTCTATTGTAGTAGTTGGAACCATGTAGGAGCAGTGTTCTTTAGAGTTAGACCAAAAGCATTGTATTGCATGAACAATTCATCAACTTGTTTAGCTCTTAAGACTTGCCTAAATTCTGGCACATGATTGTATGGGTATCCAGTGCAATCGAAGAAATTCTTCATGGACTTGACCAATTGTGTAGGCCTCAAGGTCCTCATGTGTTCTCTAGGCCTTGGCAAAGGGAATTTATCTATATTTCTTTGATTCCTTGGGTCCCTATGTCTCTCATTTTCCATTCTATCCTTCTCTATTCTCGTTCTTTATCTTCCTAGTGGGTTAGCGAAGCTCACCTCGGGTCTATCTCTACTCCTGTCTCTCTGAGTCCCATGAGCTTCAGATGTTCTGGCTCCTTGGTGACTATAAGAGACATTGGATCTCGATTGTGGAAAAATGAATTCACCTTTCCAAGTATAGGCATCCCATCAATGCTGGGATACCACAAAGACCCTCTCTAAGGTACTGTCTAAGTAGGTCACTTTTCTTAGGGAATTCGGATCTTTGAATTCATATATGGTAAGCATTCCCACTTCATTAGGCTGGTCAGATTTATATCTCCAAAAGGCCTTGTTTGTGTCTCAGTTTAAGAGCAAGTCTATGCTCTTATTGTCGTGAGGAACCCACTTTGGAGTGATCACTGTGGTTAGGAGAGATTTGCCTCGACGGGTTCTTGGCTCTCTTCCTAAGTTCCCTTGCTCTATGTCACATGTTTCAGGCTCTGAGTTTATGTTGCAAAACTCATATGTCCTATCTGGTTCGTTGGTGACCACATACATCATTCCTTCTTTATCTATGTATGAGCCACTTTTGAACTTGATAACTAGATGTTCTAGTCCAATGGGTTGCTTTGGGTTTTTAATTTGGACAATAGATCTTCTCAGACCGTCCTCATAGATGTAAGCATCTAAGCGGTTGGTCTTGATATATTCCGATTGAGTCTTCTAAGGACCCTTTGGTTTTTCTAGGTATGCCACTCCTAAGCTACCTATAGGTCTCTCCATGCTATAAAACATCTCAGAGTCACTTGTTTTCTGAACTTAGAACGTAAGGGTAGTCGCTCAGCTGTTGGGCCTAAGATCTAGTGGTATGGTTGACACTAGCCTCGGATGATCTAATACTTCGATGGTCTCTCCCTAAGTGTCTCCCTAATCTCAAGTTCATATGCCCTACTAATTAACCCAATGATCCTTGTACAAACACGTTGCTGATTCTTTGATACCAATCACTTGTTCTTTTTTATTTCCTTTGCAGGTGTTTTCTTGTCTTTAATTAAGCGTCGCCAGGAGCACTTAAGTGTGTCGCACTGGATGTTCTTCATCCACTTAGCTTAAGTTCCTTTTCCCTTAAGGTATCCCTTAATTGCAATTAATCTATGCTTGAACTTGAGAATTTTACTAATTCTTAGAACCCGAGAGTTCATATCGTATTCCTATCCAATCAAAACATCTATCTACACTTAGCCTAAGCTAGGAATGGACTGAGGGGGTTGAGAGATCTTCCAACCTCAAGCAGCTTCTCCTTCCTACACTTGTATGCCCAAGAAGCGTGTTCCCAAGATTGCACACGCTAGCACTTGCTTCGGTCTCTCTAAGAGCTCTCAATGATCCTCTAAAGGTTCCAAGTCTAGCTCAACTTTTTACCTTCAACTAATAGATCATTTACTTCAGACACTTGTAATGACCCTTTTCCTCCTTGTATTGCACAAAAAAATTCCTACAGCCCCTTAGACTTCCTAATCCCACTTGAGGGTCAACTTCAAAATACTCTATCTAAAAATCAATGCATTATTCTTAAGAAAAACGAGCTTTCCAACGAGCTGTAGAGTTCAAAAAATGGATAGTGTATTTGTCTAAGGCCTCTGTAATAGGCCCTCATAGGATAGTGTATTTTTCTAAGGCCTCTGTAATTGTATAGGTAAAAGGGATTGTGAATAGGCTCAAAAGTAGCCCATATTTTCAAAAAAAAATTGCCACTTTAATTTTTGTTGAAAATGCCTATCTATCACGCTAGACTGTGCCTATTGGGCATGGCTATCTCTTGCGATAGATCATGTCTATCACGATAGATGGGGTCTATCATGGGGTCCTATCTGTCACGATAGATGGGTGTCTATCATAATAGACAGTGTCTATCATGTGTCGTGGGCCTGTCTGTTGCAATAGACAATGTCTATCGTGATAGTTGTTGCCTGTCGTCTATCATGATTTTGGTTTGTTGCAATAGATGGGGTTTATTGTGGGGTCCTATCTATCGCAATAGATGGGTGTCTATCACGATAGATGGTGTCTGTCGTGCATCATGGGCCTATGTGTCATGATAGATGGTGTCTCTCGTGCTAGCCGTTGTTTGTCATCTGTCATGATTTTGTTCTATCATGATTTTGGTATGTCGCGATAGACAAGGTCTATCATGGGTTCCTGTGTGTTGTGATAGATAGGTGCCTATCACGGTAGACGATGTCTATCATGCATCATGGGCCTGTCTGTCGTGATAGTCCTGTCTATCATCTGTCATGATTTTGGTCTGTTGCGATAGACGGAGTCTATCATGGGGATCCTATCTATCGTGATAGACGGGTATCTGTCATGATAGATGGTGTCTGTCATCCATCCTGGGTCTATTTGTCACGATAGATAGTGTCTGTTATGATAGATGTTATCCGTCGTCTGTCGTGATTTTGTTTTGTTGGGATAGAGTGAAAAAACATAATTTTTTGGATATTTCTAATGGTTTGCAGTGCTCTAATGGTGTAGGTTATCGTGTCATGCATGCAAACACAAAATACCAACTTTCTCTATCTATTAGGGCAGATAGAGGTTGTCATCTCAAGACCTGTGTAGAGTTCTGTCTTACTTGTGCAAGCTGCTGGAGATGGTGATGTAGCCAAAACCTCCAAGAAATGCTAAAAAACAAACAAAAACAGAATGCATGAAAGCTTTCTCTGGCTCTCTCTCACAAGTGAAATGACGGGAATGAAGTGGCGATGGGAATATGACCAAAAACTGAATTTTCAACGAAGATGGAGTTGGAGGTGGAAGATGGTGAGGATGATGATGGTGAAGAAAGTAAGCAAAACTAATAAAAAACAATGAAAATGCCTATGACCCAACATCACACTCTACGTCTTACCATCACACACTCGTCCTCAAAGGTCTCTCCTTGGCAACGATGCCAAATTTGGTATCACTTTAGCACAATGGCAAGTACCAACATGAGGAGATCCACTTCATAATTGTCAATCCGTGGAGACGTGAGGACTAGTATGATGACTATGAGCAAGTGATGGCACAAGTGCATGAGTGAGAAGCACACAAGCATGCACACACATACACACACATGTGCACACAAGGAAAGAATAAAGAGAGGAACAATGGAGTTCTTTGCATTAGTCAAAAAGTCTCTTAGAATAGCTCAAAACTCTAACAAGCTGACCTCAAAATGAGCTCTCTAGCTCCTTTTATAGTTTTTGACTAGCTTTGGCCCTCTCTAGGCCGAATGTCTGGTTTGGTTAAAAATTAGGTTCCACTGCTTATTTGAGGGCCCAAACGGAGTCTAAAAATTATGAAAATTGGTATGCAAGTACTTCTACTACTCCTCAAGCTCAAGGACTCATTGGCTTGGAATAATGGAGTCTATTCTACCAAAAATAGGATTTACAATGTATGTGTAGTGATGAAAATCACTTTTAATAGAAAATAACTTATGGAAAATTGATTGGGCGTCTTCTGTGCTAGATTGTACTTGACTACTCTGTCTCTTCCTTGATTGTAGGCCAACATATACTCTATGGAATAATGGAATGTTAAATGGATTTTCATGTCTTGAGGTTTTTAATATGATTTTGTTTCTATTTAGTAGGTGAAGAATCATGAGGGCATCAATGCACATGCATTTACTTAGGTATTTTTTAACACATTTAAAAGATAGTATTTTATATATTTTTGTAAAAATAGTAGATCTCTTAGAAAGTGGCATTTTGTAAATAAAATAGATTTTTCATAAACACATGCTTTTTGAAGCACCACCCCCATGTATCTTCTATTCAAGATGTAATGATAATACCTATAAATACACATTCTCTAAGAGACTCGTCCATCAAAGTATGTGAGGGGATATTTTATCTTAAGGTTAAACTTGCACCACGTTATTATGGACATTTCTATATTATTCAAGAAATAAATGAGAATTTAGATTAGGCATACCTTCTCATTAGAGTATACATAATTCTTTTCATATCAATTTGTTCAAATCCTTTAAAGGAACTTTACCACTTAGTGCTATTTTTACTAGAAGAGGATGTTGAATTTTAGTTCTAGATAATACTTGGTTATGATGTTACTACTACATGCACTAGTAAGCAATATCATAGATATTTAGTTAAATATATAAGTCACTCACTTGAAGAATCTCAATGGATTCATAATACATCATTAAGTCCACATTATGAACACTTGATTTATGTATATCATTCATAGTCACATTAAATTCCAGTTTTCCATTTCCATGCATGTGTTCTTTTTCTACATGGAATATGCTTATGATTGTTAAGTGATGGGACATGTGATTGGCCATCCATGTCTATTTTATTCTTAAAAATTGAGGTCGGTTGCTTGTGAGGTGGAAGGCATTTCACACTTTATGGAATAGTGGGATGTTAAATGTATTGAGGTTTTTAATGTGATTGCATTTTGATTTAGTAGGTGAAGAATCATAAGAGCATGAATGCACATGGATTTACTCAGATATTTTTGAAGATATTTAAAATATAGTATTTTATATATTTTTGTAAAATTAGTAGGTTGCATAGAAAGTGACATTTTGTAAATAAAATAGATTTCTCATAAATGCATGCTTTTTGAAGCGTCGCCCTCATGTATCTTCTATTCAAGATGTAATGAAAATACCTATTAATACACATACTCTAAGAGACTTGTCCATTAGAGTATGTGAGGGGAGATTCTACACAATCTTGTGTTCAGTCTTTTTTCTCTCTATTCTGTGTGTGTTCTTATGAGATTTAATTATTGATTTTTTACATATGTGCATCTACAAGATCTAGTTTAGAGTTGGTCAATATTTTTGTGTTCTACCAGCGATCGCCTCAAACCATCCTCATAGATGCGAGCACCTAAGTAATTGGTTACAATATACTCTAGTTGAGTCTTTTAGGGACCTTCAAGTGTTTGTACGTAAGCTAGCCCTAATCTACCTACAGGTCTCTCCATGCTAAATGACATTTTTGAGTCACTTGTTTCTAAGCTCAACACGTACAAATAGTCACTGAGTTGTGGAGCCCAAGACCTAGTTGTATGATTGGCACTAGCCTTAGATGACCTCATGCTTTGTCTACCTCTTCCTAGGTATGGGTCTCACCTGAGGTTCATATGACTCAATGGTTTTTCCAATACGCAAGTACAACCGTGTTTCCAGATTTCTTTCTAATAACCAATTATTATTTTTACTTTCTTTGTGATATATTTTCTTGCCTTAATATATACATTGTTAGGAATACTTAAGTTTTTTCATACTTTGATGTTTCTTTGATCGATTTAGATTCTTTTTCAATTGGTTTTTGCTTGAATCAGCATATTCTATCCTTGAACTTGAGAAATTAGAGGCCCTTGAACTTGTTCATACCTATCATAGCCCTAAATTAATCAAATTCACTACTCACACTTAGCCTAATCTAGGAAATTGGAAGAGGGGGTTGAGAGTTCTTCCAACCTTGTGTTTGATGCCTTTTTTGAAGGGCTTTGGTGTGGAGAACAAGAGGAGGAAGGAGGAGATGGAGGGAGAGAGAAGAGAGGAACGACGCGCGGACATGCGTGGGAGCCTCGAAACCCACATAATGAACTCTCTTGAGGCAATGCTCTATATATGATGTATATATATGAATATGGGGGTAAGGTCACATGACCCTTACATCCCCAACAATCTCCCACTTAAGGGTCAATGTGTGAAGTATTTCGATGGCGATGCACCACACTAGACTCTCGTTCTCGAGAGCTCCACGACGATATGCTCGGACTAGAAAACCGAGCTCCTAACGCCACACACAGTACTCCGTACAGAGGTTGTAGAATACGCAGAAAACGCAGTACACAAGGAGCACGAAGACAGACTTCTTAGGTCTTACAAATGCGGTCGAACTTACAGTCTGTGACTGACCAGGCCACTATATGTTTTATTAAAGAACATATACAAAGAAGTGTCCGGTGGCCATTTGGCCTTTCACATGGACACTAACGATAACAATCTCCCACTAAAGGCCAATATGGCCAGAGTAACTATGGGAGAAAAAAGAAAGAATGATAAAGAATACCTGAGTGTAAGTATACAAACTATACCTCCCACCTGATGGGCATGTTACACAGTATACAAGTGACTGCGTAAGATCAAGAATCAAGTAACCCCCATCAAGTGACAACAGTGTCGAAAGCTATCCTGTGGTAGAGCTTTAGTCAAAGCATCTGTAGCATTATCTCGAGTGTGAACCTTCTCAAGAATAATGCTCTCAGTGGCTAAGCAATCTCTAATGAAGTGATACCTCACCTCAATGTGCTTGGTCTTTGCATGATAGACCGGATTCGTAGCCAAAGCAATGGCACTCTGACTATCACTGAGCAAGTGAGGTACATGCTGAGGCAAACCCATATCACAAGCAAGCCGAGAAAGCCACAATGCTTCCTTACATGCCTCACTTGCTGCAACATACTCTGCTTCTGTGGTGGAAACAGCTGTACATTCTTGAAGACGAGATCTCCAAGAGATAGCACCTCCAGCAAAATGAAAAATGTACCCTGATGTAGACTTACAATTATCTACACAACCAGCATAGTCAGAATCTGTGTAACCAATAATGGATGCTTTCCCTCTACCTAAGCATAGACACTTGTCCTTAGTGCCACTCAGATATCTCAAAATCATTTTGACCGCTTCCCAATGTTTCTTGCCAGGATTAGACATATATCTGCTCACAACTCCCACTGCAAATGCAATGTCTGGTCTCGTAGCTACCATAGCATACATGAGACTACCAACAGCAGATTGATAGGGAATTTTGGTCATGAATTCCTTTTCCTCATTTGATTTGGGGCAGTCATCCTTGCTCAATTTCACATATGTGGGTAAAGGTGTACTCAATGCCTTTCCACCCTGCATATTGAATCGATGAAGTACTTTGGATATGTACTCACTTTGGGACAAGAATATGCATCTTTTACTCCTATCACGAGTGATGCGCATGCCAAGAATATGTTTGGCATCCCCCAAATCCTTCATATCAAATGTCTGACTCAACTTCTTTCTGAGAATTGACAAATCATAAGAGGACTTCCCAGCAATCAACATATCATCGACGTAAAGTATCAAGCATATCAAGCTGCCATCAGAACATCTCTTTGTGTAGAGACAATGATCCTCATTGCTCCGAGAATAGCCTTGGGACTTCATAAAAGCATCAAACTTTTGGTACCATTGTCTAGGAGACTGTTTAAGTCCATACAAGCTCTTCTTGAGCTTACAAACTAGACTTTCCTTGCCAGGAACTACATAACCCTCTGGTTGTTCCATATAGATCTCATCTGTAAGATCTCCATGCAAGAAAGCTGTTTTCACATCCATTTGGACTAGCTCTAAGTCCTCCATTGCAACGAATCCAAGCAACATGCGCAAAGTAGTCATCTTGACCACTGGAGAGAAGATTTCCTCAAAATCAACACCATGTTGTTGCTTAAAACCCTTTGCAACAAGTCGTGCTTTATATTTTGGAGAAGCACTATCTGATGTGAATTTCAGCTTATGTACCCATTTACATGGTAAAGCTTTCCTGCCCTTTGGCAAAGGTACTAAGTCCCAGGTACCATTCTTGTGAATAGAATCCAACTCACTCTTCATGGCACGCTCCCACTTGACATGATCCTCTGTCTGCATAGCCTCTTTGTAGCAAGAGGGCTCACCGGCATCTGTTAGCATAACAAAATCTAAACCTGGAACATATCTATCAGGTGGATATGAGACACGTGCAGAACGTCTCAATGGTTGCTGAACAGGAACATGTGCAGACTGATCTGAATGGACATTCTCTTGAACATCCCTATGTGTAGCATTTTTATGCATGCTAACCGGAGGACTAGTATCCTCAAACACCACTCTTCTCACTTCAACCTCCTTAATCGGCTGTTTATGCATCTTAGACTCATTAAAAATGACCTCACTACTTCTGATCACTGACCGTGTTTCAGGATCCCATAAGCGATATCCAAATTGTCCTTCTCGACCATATCCAAGAAAAATGCATTTCTTTGACTTATGGTCCAACTTCTGTCTAAGATTCTTGGGTATATGAACATATGCTTCACACCCAAAAACTCGAAGATGATCATAATATGGTGGTTTCCCTGTCCATAACTCTTGTGCCACTTTCAGACCTTTGGCAGTACTAGGTGAAAGGTTAATCACATGAACTGCAGTCAATACTGCTTCTGCCCAAAAACCTTGTGAGAGGTTTGCATGATGCAACATAGAGACTACTCTATCTTGAATAGTTCTATTCATCCTCTCAGCTACACCATTCTGTACTGGGGTATAAGGAGCTGTAAACTCTCTACGAATCCCTCTACACTGACAGAAAAGGCTGAATTCATGTGAGGTATACTCACCCCCATTATCTGAACGTAAAGCCTTAAGCTTAGTTCCTTTTTCAGTCTCAACTGAAGCAAGCCATTTTCTGAAAGTAGGAAATACATCATCCTTCGATTTGATAGGATATACCCAGACTTTTCTAGTAGCATCATCTATGAAAGTGACAAAGTAAAGAGAACCACCTAAGGACCTAGTGGGCATAGGACCACACACATCTGTATGAACAAGATCTAAAGGCTGAATTGAAGAGTCAATGTGCGTTTTATGCACATTTCTGGTTTGCTTTCCATATTGACAATGCTCACAAAATGAAAAATCAGAGAAAGATAACACAGGTAAGTAGCCAGAACGAGAAAGATTTTCCATTCCACTACGAGATATATGGCCCAAACGACCATGCCAAATACAAGCCATAGGCTGTTCAGTAACAGCTAACAAGTGTTCTTTCTGTGATACAAATAAAGGGTAAAGTGAGCCAACTTTCCTTCCTTTTGCAATAACCATATTGCCCTTTGATATACGAAAGGACTGAACATAGAAGACCACCTTGTAACCAAGGTCATCAAGTTGACCAACTGACATCAAACTACGTGATAACTGAGGTACATGGCGTACAATGCACAGTAAATTTTGAACCGTCAATGAACTGCACAACCACATCTCCAATCCCCACAACATCAAACTGGTAAGAGTCACCAAGTCTCACGGTACCAAGAGACTTTGCTGCATAATTAGAGAACCATTCTCTATGTGGTGTCACATGGAAAGAAGCACCAGAATCTAGCAGCCAGGTGTGG
Organism: Ceratopteris richardii; assembly: GCA_020310875.1. Taxonomy (NCBI): domain Eukaryota; kingdom Viridiplantae; phylum Streptophyta; class Polypodiopsida; order Polypodiales; family Pteridaceae; genus Ceratopteris; species Ceratopteris richardii. Next base: position 166,659,690 of record CM035420.1, on the reverse strand, counting down.
GAAAGAGAATCAGCCATAAGTGCCTCAGATGGCACAGTACTATCAAGTGTCAACACATCAGCATCATCAGAAATAGCATTAATTTCTTCAATCTTCACAGTCGAAGTAGATGGTGCAGGTAACTGTTTAACATGCCCATCAACATTCTGTCCTTTACCTTTAGCATTCTTTAATGCATAACAGTCTTTCTTCATGTGTCCTTTTATGACAATAATGGCATTCAATATCCCTCTTCCTTGATTTACTTCTGCTCTTATTCTGTTGACCATTCTTTTCCTTGTTCTTGCTCCTGCCACGTTGTTGAGTCTTTCCTTGGTAAGAATCACGAACATTATATGCATCTCCACTCTGAGTGCCAACCATAGATTTTCTACGAATCTCCTCACTCAAGAGTGCTCCATATATGTCATCATAGACGAGTTTACCACCTGGTGCACTATTGCTAATAGCTGTGCAAAATGTATCCCATGATGATGGCAGGGTGCATAATAGCAATACTGCTTTCATTTCATTGTCCATATCCATTTTCTGAGCCTGTAACTGGGAGAATATGGCATCAAACTCATTTAGATGAGCAGCAACACTATCTGTGTCCTTCATACGAAGGTCGTATAATTTTCTCATCAGATATACTTTATTTGATGCTGTCTCTTTTTCATATGTATTGCATAACTTCTTCCAAAGCTCCTCTGCACTTTCACAGTCTAATACTGTAAAGTAAACATTATCTGCTAGGTGCAAGCGAATGGTAGACCTAGCCATTTCATCTAACTCATCTCAATCATCTTCATCCATGTCAGCAGGCTTCTTTGAAATCCCATTTACTGGCTTCCATTGCCTTCTTTGAATCAGCACATCTTTAATCTGATTCTTCCATAGAGCAAAGTTTGTGCCATCAAATTTTTGGATCTCAAAATGGTCTTTGCCCTGCAAGTTATAGCTCCTCCTCGGAACGCTAGCACTAAACCCTGATCCACCAGATGTGCTTGAGACCTCTGATGCCATGATCGTAGAGAACTGAATAGAATGATAATGGAGCTAGAAGAGTCCAAACCACCAACAAATAAGTGTATCAAGGAGTAAATCGACCACTATATAGTTGACTAAACTAGAAATCTAGAGAAATTTTGCCAGAGTATCCTCTGCAAAATTAGCATATGACCAATGTCAAAGTATCATAAAACTGCAAGTACTGACATGTCTACCTGCATAGTGAATCACTGACTCCACTGTATATAATCAGTTACCCAATAGAAGCCAACTAGGCTTATCGAGCACCTATGAACAACTATCATACATCTCCTATGGCGAGGCTGGGTAAGTCTTCCACCTGCATCACCGAAGAGACCCCGACATCTGGGTGTCTCCCAGTTAAGAAAACCTCACCACGACCCTCTTTATCAAACGTAAAAGGCTTTATGCAAAGAACGTAACCGCTATATTAATGCCCACATGGACGTACATAAGCGGTATCCACAGAAGTGTACATGGTGTGTATGTGCTCAATATATGCAGTAAAATGACACTGAAAGGCTGAATACATAGCCCAAAAACTAGCCAATAACACCTGCAAGTGTCTGTCAACTCTGATGTTTTAGGCTTTAAAAACCTGCATAGATTTGCAGCGACTGCTCCCACCAAAACTGAAAACCCCTCGAGAAACCTGTAGTTTTACGAGTGTGGCTGAAAATACAGCCCCAAAGGTTGATATTTATTGTCTGAGAAGTACAAGGAACACTCTTCTTGATGTTCTTGGACCTGTGTGAAGAGAACAACGTGCGAAAGTACTCCGAAATGGCTCCAAAAACACCCCAAAATTGCTTCAGAAATAGGCTTTAGAAGCAAAAATGAAGCTTTGAGGGACCAAAACTTGTTCAAGGTAATGTCAACCTTAGTCTTTCCCCTTATTCAAACACCACAAGAGTGTAGCTTAGTGGCAAGAGATTGCCACGGTTAAGCGAGCTCTGGGGGGAACAGTACTGGGATGGGTGACCTCTCGGGAAGTACCGGGAACCTCTATATTCCTTGATCGTTGAGGTCCTCCCTCGCGCGCAGCCAACGGTGCCAACGGTGACTCGGATGACAAGGTATGCCAAGGTCTATGCCTTGGTCGCCACCTTAGTCGTAAGCCTTGGAGAAAGCCTGGGGGGGGGGTGCTCGCTTCGCTCGCACAAAAGGAATAAAGGTTTTTGCCTCGAACTGCTCTGATACCAGTGAAGTATTTCGATGGCGATGCACCACAATGGACTCTCCTTCTCAAGAGCTCCACGACGATATGCTCGGACTAGAAAACCGAGCTCCTGACGCCACACACAGTACTCCGTACAGAGGTTGTAGAATACGCAGAAAACGCAGTACACAGGGAGCACGAAGACAGACTTCTTAGGTCTTACAAATGCGGTCGAACTTACAGTCTGTGACTGACCAGGCCACTATATGTTTTATTAAAGAACATATACAAAGAAGTGTCCGGTGGCCATTTGGCCTTTCACATGGACACTAACGGTAACATTTTTTTATGCTCAAATACTTGGGATGTGTGCTCTCAAGCTTTATCACATGCTATTAGATTGCTTGACCCTTCTAGCTAGCCCAAAGTTCTTGAAAAAATCCCAAATAATTAGGCTAAAACCTAACTAAAAATTAAAACCCTAAAAATTTCCGTTTTCCATGTCTATGGTGATGGAAAAGCATGCCTACCAAGATGGATAGAGTCTATCATAGGGGTTGTCTATCAAGATGGACAAGTCTATCACAATAGATGTGTCTATTGCAATGGACTAGTCTTTCATGATGGATAGAGTCTATCGTGCCTACCTATCTATCATGATGGACAACTTTTGTTTTGATGAGGTGCACCTAATTTGCTATCCCTCGAAGTATACAGCAACCATTTAGGCATTGGTTTAGCCTCTTCTATGTCAGCCCTTTCATCAACAAGTGCATCATGAAAATCTACATAAGAAATGGAATGATTTGTATCATCATATGGAACATGTAAGTTGAGAAATTGCTTCATTTGGACCACCACTTGAATTTTCACCTGTAAAAAGAGGGAGCAAAGTGTCATGCATATTTCTACAGCTAACTAAAGTCTCTTTGGTACATGAATGTAATGGTTGAACTACACCTTCTGTTGGAATCAATATCCTATTGGTCAAACAATATTCCATTGGTTCATTTATTATTCTATTGGTGAAATTGTCCAGCTATATTGGCATTTGTATAATGTTTTATTGGAACTTCTACAAGGAAAAGCACCTAACGCAATGGTTAGGTCGTTGGCCTCATATCGAATCTACCAGAGATCAATTCCTGGCAGCAACACATCATGGAACAATGCGTTTTTTTATGTTAGCTTTTTTGAACAAAACTCACGGACGGCTTCTTACGAATTGCGAAGACAGATGACGACACCTCTTTAATACAATCATGTACGATTGCATAGCTTTATTTATGTGCTTTATGGGGTGCTTTTCAAGGTATAACAATACTATATAAGAAGGCCAAGCTCATTGTTATTTGCATCCTTCACCTAGTGTTCAACACAAGCTTTGGAGAGCTTGGACCTCAATAGAGGTGGTGTTTCATCTAGCACATGGGGCAGCCATGGTGCTAACGTGAAGCATGTTGAGGAGCAGCTATGGAGTTCTTCTTGGAAGAAAAGAGTGTGCTCACACTCTTGCTCATGAAGAGGAGGTTATCTCTTGTTCATGGAGAGAGGACTTGGTTATTAGCAGCTTGATGGTGAGGATCGGCCATCTACATGGTGTATTTGGAGATTGCCTTCTACATGAAGATTTCAGGTTACTTCAAAGACATTGGATGGTGGTTAACATAAGATTTGCATCTTATGTTAAGTATTCAGGTACATATTCTCTTTATGCACACAGGTACTACTTGGAGTTTATGGAGGCAGTAGCATTCATATCAGGACGAGTCCTATTCGGCATAGGTACAAGAGAATCAGTACGTATATGCTTTATGCATATTTGCATGAGGTGTTTGAGAAGGTGTGTTCACATGAGTTTGAGGATTTCCGGCAGCAAACTTGTTAGCATTCTTTGCTACTTTTTAAGTATGTGATCTTTTCACACACGTATCTAACTTAGGGTCTTCCATAGCCTAAGGTTAGATGAGGGTTTGTTGATTATCAATTTCACATTGATACTTCCTCTTTCAGTCACTCATATTCACTCTTCTATAACCTATTAGGTCACACATCTCATGTATATTCATATTTCTGCCCATACATCTGAATATGTTTGTTACATTTGTGCATTCACTCACCCATCTATTTCTCATCACATAGAGTGGTTGAGAGTTTTGCTCGCACGTTGTACATTGAACATTGGTATATATGATAGTATGAGTAAGCGGAGGCTTACATAACACTTTACACATGTTTTCTAGTCTCTCTCTATCTTTGTCTCATCATTTGTATGATTAAGTGTGGTATGTTCATGTTTTGTCAATATTGAAGATTGCTAGATTCTGTGTTGTATATGCTGGACCTATGGAACCATGGACCTATGATATGAGCTATGGGCCTACCTCATTTCCAACATTTGGTATCAGAGCACTAAGGTTTTGGTTTCAAAGCTTTAGGACTTTGGCATCAATGCATTAAGGCTCATTCAGATTCCCAGGTTTTCTAGAATTCCACGTTTACAACATATGATTTAAGAGCATCTTCTAACATTTGACATTTGACATACACACTTAATCTAGATGAGTAGAGATTTGAGAATTAGACAATTCAATCACATGTGTATTCATCAGTGTGGAGTATGAAGTTGATGATTTGTTAGCAGCCGAATATTTTTGGAAAAGTATGCAAATATTTTACAAAAGTATTATTTGAAGACTAAGACTTGATGAATAGAAGGTTACTTCAAATTCAAGGAAAAACAACGGTTTAGAGAAGATGAAGGAATCAGATCAACATCAAATCACATGTATCAATTTCTACTATCATATTATCATTTGCAGGTCATATCTTAGAAGAGCAGTTATGAAAAGATTTGAAGGATTCAAGGAATGCTTTTATACACTTTCATTATTTGAAAGTTAAAGGCTACATCAAAACAGGTATCTAGAGGTTTTGCTAGAGGGTTTTGAGAGATCTCTTTCATGGCAAGAAAGCTTATCTAAGAAGACAAATTTGGAGATGGGATGAGTCTTTTGTTTTCTGCCAATTTTCTATTGTAAGTTGGTTGGATATCAAGGTACAAATGTGATCTAGAGAGGTAACTCTAGAAAGGTAATTCATCATTCAAGCAAAAGATTGGTGAATTTAGTCATTTCAGACATTTGAAGTAGAATTTTGATTCAGAGATATGAGGAGATGATAAAACATGATTCTATGTTCACTTCCATTTGTATACCATGTTTGTTTTGTCTCTTACTCTTAGCACTAGAGGAAGAGAAAATTTCATTTGAAGAGGTCAAGAGTGTTTGCTACTTCAAGATGAAGAGAACAAAAGGTATGGAAGAGAAGTTTGAAGATGTTGACATCATCAGGTGGAAGAAAGATGCAGAAGAAGAAAGTCCATCCTTTCCAAAAAGAAAGTAAGACTTCCTTTTCTCTTATATTTTCCATATACTTTTCCTACTTTTATCCTCTACACCCAAAGACAAGTTTACGGGAACATCTTGTGTGAAGATAGTTTAAAGAAGAAGCAGTTTCTTGTTTTGCATTATACTTGGTCATAATTTAGTAGATTTGACAAAGAATTGCATTGAGAGAAAAGAAAAGCAACAGATTTTGAAGACAACTTGTATATTTTGACTCATATGTATGAGTTATATATAAGTTGAAGATTTTAAACAGGTAGCTTATATGTTCCCTCAAAGAATTCTTAGAGTGTCAATACAGAGCTACTTGGTATATGACAAGTTGTAGAGAAGTATATTTCTTCTTTATCTAACTCTTGAGGTAAAAGAGTTTTTTATAGCAGATGTTGAAGATTTGGGTTGAGGTTTTATGTTTGGAAAGGTTACCTCATATTCAATATTTTCATAAAACTTCGAAAAATTCAGATTGTTGACGTACAAGTCAATGGAGAATCTACTTTCTATGATTGTCTAGATTTTTGGATACATGGTTGTATTCAAAAAGGTGTTCCATTAGATCCTATCACTTGATTGAGAAGTGGAGTTCGTCAAAAGAAAATCAAGCAAGTACTATCACATTTCACCCGGGTAGAAGATGAAAAGATGAAGTATCAACTTGTAGTTTTTGGAGTTCTCAAAGTGAGAAGTTTGTCCACTTATGTTTCAAGTAGAAGTTGCAAATTCTTGGAAAGGATTTGGTTAAAGAAAATTTTTACAACTTTGTAACAAGCATGGACACTTGGAGATATTTAGGTAAATAATCAAACATTCAATCATGAAGGTTTGATGAGAGCAGATTCTACACAAGAGAGATCATTGATCTTGGATGATCTTGATTGATCTTGATAGATCTTGAAGATCTTGAGTATTTATGAGTTAGTTGTTTATCCTTTGTTTTGTGAAGTCCTTAGCATTGGAAGAAGTAAGTCAAAGATTCAGGTTCTATCATATTTGTATTGCAGAGAGATAGGTGAAGATACTTGTTATGTTACAGAAGGTTATGAATCCTAAAATGCTTTCAGCAAGGTTTTGTTATGTTAGGTTAAGCTAACCTTATTCTACAATTTGGAAAGCTGAGGAATGACATGGAAAGTTATTGGCATGTGCAGAATGCTAATAAAAAGGGTTCACAGATTTTGTTCCAGATAGAGGTATTGATTAGTGAAGATCAGATTTATTGAAAGAAGGAAGACGTTCCATATTTCATAAAGTCTGATATATTTAGAATATTGGATACTAGTGTTAAATCATCCAGCGGGGTGATGAAACATAAAGACTTATTTTCAGCCATATGTGAAAGAATGCAGATTCATACTAGGTATTCGTATATCAGGTATTCCTATATTTCCTTTGTCAAGTTCTCTTTATGTTCCAGCTTTGAAAGAAGAAGGAAGAAGGAGAATGTCTGGAGAAAGTTCCTGTTAGGGTGTTCCTGTTCAGGGGAAGGTTCCAGACTTCTATTGAAGAGAAGCTTGATGTTTCCGAAAGGTATGCTTTAGAAGTGCACACATATATGTTTATACCAGGTTCTGAAGGAAAGAGGTATGAAGGATTTAAAGGATGAAGACATGATCACATCATAGATTTTTTTATGAGACTCATATTTCAATTGATTTCAGTTGATTTCAATTGAGTTGACTTGACTTGACTTGAAGTACAGTCAGAGATGAACCAGGAGTGTTCATAATACACTAAGTTTTGAGTTTTCAATCACAGGTTCCAAGATTCAGTTCTTGATTTTGGTTAGTGTATTTACATGATGCAACAGAAGTACGTTGAGAAAGTCAGCAACAGAAGTACGTTGAGAAAGTTTTGTAAGGTAAAGGCAAATATATGGATCGTAGTGTATGTTTTCAGGATTTTGAAAACAGGAGATAGCAGGTTTGGAGAAAGTTCATGCTATATTTGTTGTCAAGCAGTGATTGCTTGATGTGTACACTATTGGATATCTAGTTTGCACATCTTTTCTGAAGTATTATGGTTCATATTCAGCAAGTTCAAGTATTTGAAATTTGAAAGAAAGTCAAATTCAGTTTTGAAGAAGATTTTTTGAAGAAAAGGTTTGAAGGGCAGTTCTGGAGTACAAGCTTGAAGCTTGTGATAGTTTGCAACTTATGAAGTTTGCAGATCCAGTTCAGTTTGTACCAATATGACATTGTAGGGGGGATTGTTGGAATCAATATCATATTGGTCAAACAATATTCCACTGGTTCATTTATTATTCTATTGGTGAAATTGTCCAGCTATATTGGCATGTGTATAATGTTAGGTCACTGGCCTCATATCGAATCCACCAGAGATCGATTCCTAGCAGCAACACATCACGGAACAATGAGTTTTTTGATGTTAGCTTTTTCGAAGAAAACTCACCGACGGCTTCTCTTACGAATTGCGAAGACGGACGGCGACAACCTTTTAATACAATCATGTACGATCGCATAGCTTTATTTATGTGCTTTATTGGGTGCTTTTCAAGGTATAACAATACTATATAAGAAGGCCAAGCTCATTGTTATTTGCATCCTTCACCTAATGTTCAACACAAGCTTTAGAGAGCTTGGACCTCAATAGAGGTGGTGTTTCGTCTAGCACATGGGGCAGCCATGGTGCTAACTTGAAGCATGTTGAGGAGCAGCTATGGAGTTCTTCTTGGAAGAAAAGAGTTTGCTCACACTCTTGCTCATGAAGAGGAGGTTATCTCTTGTTCATGGAGAGAGGACTTGGTTATTAGCAGCTTGATGGTGAGGATCGGCCATCTACATGGTGTATTTGGAGATTGTCTTCTACATGAAGATTTCGGGTTACTTCAAAGACATTGGATGGTGATTAACATAAGATTTGCATCTTATGTTAAGTATTCAGGTACATATTCTCTTTATGCACACAGGTACTACTTGGAGTTTATGGAGGGAGTAGCATTCATATCCGGAGGACTCCTATTCGGCATAGGTACAAGAGAATCGGTATGTATACGCTTTATGCATATTTGGATGAGGTGTTTGAGAAGGTGTGTTCACATGAGTTTGAGGATTTTTGGCAGCAAACTTCTTAGCATTCTTTGCTACTTTTTAAGTATGTGATCTTTTCACACATGTATCTGACTTAGGGTCTTCCATAGCCTAAGGTTAGATGAGGGTTTGTTGATTATCAATTTCACACTGATACTTCCTCTTTCAGTCACTCATATTCACTCTTCTATAACCTATTAAGTCACACATCTCATGCATATTCATATTTCTGCCCATACATCTGAATATGTTTGTTACATTTGTACATTCACTCATCCATCTATTTCTCATCACATAGAGTGGTTGAGAGTTTTGCTCCCACGTTGTACATTGAATATTGGTATATATGATAGTATGAGTAAGCGGAGGCTTACGTAACACTTTACACATGTTGTCTAGTCTCTCTCTATCTTTGTCTCATCATTTGTATGATCAAGTGTGGTATGTTCATGTTTTGTCAATATTGAAGATTGCTAGATTCTGTGTTGTATATGCTGGACCTATGGAACCATGGACCTGTGATATGAGCTATGGGCCTACCTCATTTCCAACACATTCCACAAAAAAAACATCATGTCTAACCAAAATGTGTTTATTGTATGGATGATACAGTCGAGAGCCTTTGCTTTTAGAATTGCACCCAAAAAAAATACATTTCACTACTTTATCATCCAATTGCTTGCACTATTGTTGAGGCACTAATGCATATGCCAAAAAACCAAAGACATGTAGATGAGAAACATATGGCTTGCAACCATGCCAATCTTCATATGGAGTGCTTTGGTGGATGTTGTGGAACCTCCATAGCCTCCACATACAAATAAACTAAGAATTCTAAGAAAACTAACTAGCTAGGATACTCTAGGAAGAGAGATGCCCTTTCCACCCAACCAACCCCTCCAATATATAGCTGCAAGTCCAAGGGGGTAAGTCCCTCTCAAGAGGACATGTGTACCTTCCATCACATGGGTCCCTAAGGTGTTCACATAGTTTCCAAGCTTAGAAAATCATATGAAATCACATGGCTTCTAAAAGAAGACTCTCCATGCTCTCAGGTACAAACCAAGTGGTTAAGAGTAGCTTCCAATCAAGCCTAAGGTACTCAGCCTAAGAGAATCAGCCCTAAGGTTCAAGACCCATCTAAAAGGGGTAAATAAGCCATAAATCCTAAGTTTTTCACACTTGAAACCCAAGGGTTCTATCCCTTAGACCCATGTACTTATACAACATTCTCCCCCCCTTAAAAGTATTTTTGTCCTCGAAAATGAGTGGAGACATATACCTTGGTGTATTCCCTCGTGCCCCATGTTCCTTCTCAAGGATCATGGTCTTCATCTCTCTAAGTTTGCCTCTTAATTAGGAAGGGTAATTCTACCCTGACTTAATCTTAAAAGAGGAGAATTTGGGGTAGTCAAGATTGGTACTAAACATAGTCGTCTCTTAAGCTCATTAAAGTAGTTTTTGCATTCATTGTTCCACTCAAAGTTAGTCAAAAGAACATAGCGGGGCTTTCCAATGATGGCATACATGTGAATGAAATGTCAATAATAACCACAATGCCCCATGAAAGCTTGTACCTCCTTAACATTCTTTGGCCTAGGTAGCTCTGTAATAGCTCTCCCTTTCTTCTCATTTGTGGATATGCCATTCTTTGACACTATGTGACGTAGAATCTTGCCTTGTCGAACCATGAAAACAGACTTTTCTAGGTTTAGGTAGATGTGATGTTCTCTACATTTGTTGAAGCTTTGTGTAAGTTTCGGAATATGTGTTTGTCTAATGTTGGAATGAGCACATAGGTCATCAACATAGACTTCAAAATTTTTATGCAAGAATTCCTTGAACACATGGCACATCAGTCTCTAAAGGTAGTCGGTGCATTGGTAAGCCCAAATGGCATTACCCAAAAAGCAAATATGACCCACTCTGTAGCAAAAGTCATCTTATACTGATCTTCTAGAGCAATGGCCACTTGGTTGTAGCCAAAGAATCCATCAAGGAGGATGTACACTTCCTTGCCTACCGCTCTTCCTAATAGATGCTCAGTGATAGGAAGCAAATAACTATCTCTGATAGTGGCAACATTAACCTTCGTCAAGTTAATGCATACATGTAGCTTGCCATTCTTCTTGGGCACCACTACAATGGGGGATGTGAAGAGAGATGGTGGATGCAATCCAAAGATGAGTAGGTGCCGCTACAACCAGCTTCACACCAGCCAACTAAGACTTCAGAGTTGATTAGTAGACCCTTTGAGCTTCCTAAATCCACCAAAATATCAGCCAAGTACTTTGGAACATGTATCCCAAAAGTTTAAGTCAAGACCGACAAGTTGCGAAATGACTAGCTCCCAAAACTTGCTATTTTTGGACATACACCTGCTGGAAAAAATGAACAGTGCTCTCAACCTGGAAGGAATTAGAAAAATTCCTTTTGGGCATAGCAAATAGACTTAGCAAGCTTCCTATTCCAAGTTAAAACACTTCAAATGATGGACTGAGCACTGAGAACAAGTTTCATCAAGTTCTGGAACATTCCCACAATTCTCGGGGCTCTGCAGAGATAGACCAGTAAGCAGTAAAATGCAGATATCTCCAAAAGTATAAATCCAATGACCTTGAAAATTTATAGGTAGAAACTAGACAGTGATAGCTATCCAACGCACTTTAAAACACTGAAAAAGGTTCAGTAAAACTCGAGATATGACCTTCTGAAGTTACTGCTCTGAGTGAGTATAGCAGAGAACAAAACAGAGAGGTAGATGATAATAAATGTATAGATTCACATATGATTACAACCACATTGGCAATGAATCTTTGCACAATGGGAGTAGAATGATAGAGCTATGGAGTAAGCTCTTCAATCTCTACAAAATGACATGAAGTGGTCACGTACAAGGCTTGCTAATCGCCTCTTCCTTCTTGCTCCTTTTATAGCAATTCTTGGAGGGAGTTTTGAATTCGAATTCGAATGGCTCCACCTAAAAGTGATCCCCAAAGTTAGGAGAGATTCCCTCAGCTCAAAAATTCGTGATTTTGGTAGTTGGAGCCACGAATTTGCTTTTACATCATGGATGAGGTAAGCCATCCTTTTACTTTTTTCTTTTTCCATTTACAAGAGATAAAATGTACTCTTTTACAAGAGGTGTTCACATGACTACTCATGTGACTTACAAATGAGGATAATATCAAGCATATCAAGCATGTAGGCTTGGGCAAAATGCACCAACAGCTCCCCCTCAAGCCTAACATGCTTGGCCTCCAAATAAGTCTTCAATTGTCCTTGATTTCCTGCAAACCAATCATCAACTTGAATCTACTTAATTTCGTACCATCAAGAGCTTTCGTCAACATGTCTGCACATTGCATATCTGTAGAGACGTAGGATAGTTGAATATCCTTGCTCATTAGCTTCTCCCTTACATAATGGTAGTGGACTTCAATATGCTTGGTTCTAGCATGGTATACCGGATTAGCTGCTAGATGTAGTGAGCTTGTGTTGTCACCAAAAATGTGAGGTGTTGAAGAATGAAGTCCAAGATCTGTGTACAAAGATTTTAACCACATGATTTCTTGAGTTGCATTAGCCAAACCTCTATATTCAGCTTCAGTAGAAGATAATGCCACGGTTGGTTGCTTCTTCGATGACCAAGAAATGATTTTTGAACCTGCAAATGATATATACCCTGATGTGCTTCTTCTATCATCTTTAGATCCGGCCCAATCTGCATCTGAGTAGACCTTTAGCTCAATATCTGAAGTATATGAATAGAACAAACCTTCATTCATGGTCCCCTTTAGGTACTTGAGGACTCGCTTGGCCGCTTCCATATGTGGTCTTCTCGGCTTATGCATAAACTGACTCAATATGCTAACACTATAGCATATATCCACCCTTGTGAGTGTTGCATAGTTCAAACTTCCAACCAAGCTTTGATAGCTTGTGATGTCTTCAATTGGCTCTCCTTCATAAGCACTAAGCTTATGATTTTGCTCCATAGGTGTACCTGCACACTTGGTATTTTCCATCTTGAACTTGACGAGCATGTCATGGACATACTTCCTTTGTGTGATGTATATACCTGAATCTGTGTAGATCAACTCCAATCCAAGAAAATAAGTGAGTGGTCCGAGGTCACTTATTTTGAACTCCTCCTTCATTTGACTCTTTACCTGTTTGATTCCTTCAAGATCATTGCCTGTGATAATAATATCATCAACATACACACATAAATAGATCACTTCAGATCCATTCCTCTTTATGAACAAAGAGGTATCCGCCTTGCTAGCTTTGAATCCTTGGTCCTGCAAATAAGTAACCAATCTGAAATTCCAAGCTCTTGGAGCTTGCTTCAATCCATACAAAGCTTTCTTTAGTTTGCATACATAGTTAGGATGATGTGCATCCTCATATCCAGGAGGTTGTGCCATATACACTTCCTCAGAAATCCATCCATTCAAGAAAGCATTCTTTACATCAAGTTGATAAAGATTCCAATTTCTAGATGCAGCAAGACTAATGAGAACCCTAATTGTAGGCATTTTTGCAACAGGAGAGAAAGTCTCCTCATAATCAATACCATGGGTTTGAGCAAACCCTTTAGCAACTAACCTTGCTTTGTGTCTATTTATACTTCCATCTGGATTCTTCTTGATTTTGTATATCCATCGAGATCCGATTATCTTCATAGATGGCTTGTTAGGTACAAGCTCCCAAGTGTCATTCTCCTTCAAGGCTTCCATTTCTTCATCCATTGCATCTCTCCAAGCTTTCTTGCTTTGTGCTTCTTCAAATGTGGTAGGTTCTTCATTGGTTGAATCCTTTGCAATGTAGATTGAGTGCTTGGTGACCAAAGAAGTATCATAACCAAACCTCTCTGGTTTCTTCTTCTCCCTCGAAGACCTTCTAAGTGGTTGATGTGAGCTCTCGGGTCCATATGTAGCATCCTGCATCTTTGCTTTACCTTTGTTCTTCCATAGCTTTAGTCTTTCCAAGTCTTCTAGGTCAATCTCCGAATCACTTTCTTCAATCTGCTTTGGCTCCTTTGGTTGAAGTGATGGAAAATCTTCATCCAAGTCATATGGCAGCTTCACTTTCCTGTCATCATCAAACCATGATTTGTTTTCATCAAAAATTACATCTCTACTCACAGAAAATCCTTTATTGGTTGGATTGTACAATCTATATCCTTTTTGGTTTTGATCATAACCAATGAATACACACTTCTCTGCCTTGGGATCCAATTTCCCTCTTACTTGAGAAGGAATGTGAGCATAGGCTAAGCATCCAAAGATTTTACAATGCTCTAGACTAGGTCTTCTTCCATTCCACACTTCATATGGAGTGGTTCCATCTAGTGACTTAGATGGAAGTCTATTTATGAGATATGTGGCTGTCGACACAGCCTCTGCCCATAGGTAGTTCGGCAATCCCTTTTCATTGAGCATGGACCTTGCAGCTTCGACAATAGCTCTATTCCTCCTCTCTGCTACACCATTGAGTTCAGGTGTATACCTTGTAGTGACTTCCCTTTTAATGCCTCTTTCATGCAAGAAGGCATCAAATTCAGAAGAGAAGTATTCTCCTCCACCATCTGATCTGAGTCTTTTCAAAGTCCTACCTGTTTGATTTTCAACAAGAGCAATATACTTCTTAAAGCAATTAAACACTTCATCCTTGTGCTTCATGAAAAACAGAATGGTCCACCTGCTACAATCATCTATGAAAGACACATAATATCTTGAGCTTGATATAGATGGCTCCTTACTTGGACCCACACATCCGTGTGCACTAGATCCAAAGGATTTTGATACATATATCCTTTCTTATTGAAAGGTTGTCTATGAGCCTTGCCGAGTTGACAAGCTTCACACTTATAAATCATGTGTTGCCTTGTGATATTAGGCAAACCAAGTACACTTTGGTCCCTGCAAATCTGTTTGAGTGTCCTCTCACCAATGTGAGCAAGCCTTTTGTGCCATATCTCCAACTCTGTTAGAGTTTGAGATCCATAGCTAAACAAAGCTATGTTCTTTGTATCTTCCACTTCAAAAGTGAAAAGCCTTCCTGTCTTTTCTCCTTTGGCAATCCTTCGAAAGCCTTGCCTTGGGTCTTCAACATATGCTCCAAATCGATTGAATCTAACCTGCAATCCTTTTTCAACAATCTGTCCAACACTTATTAAATTTTTGGTAATTGTAGGGACATACAAGACTTTGCTTAAGAGGTTCATATTCCCATCTGATGTTTTCACATTACCTATCTTCTCCACTGAGTGCTTTGTGTCATCTCCTGTCTGCACTTCATGCTTGTTATGAGGATCTTCCAAATCAGAAAGTAAAGCCACATTTCCTGCTACATGGTTCGAGCATCCCGAATCAATGTAAAATATGTGATCATCATCCTTACCCTTCTTTGTTGATAGATTCATAATCAATAATGAATCTTCTTGACTTTGGTCCTCTGCATAGTTATTGTAATCTCTTCTTCCTCTATGGCCACTTTGATAGTTGTTGTTGTTGTTGTAATTGTTGTTGTAGTAGTTGTTGTTGTTGTAGCCTCCATTGTACCTACCTCTATTTGATCCATAGCCACCTCTATTGAATCCTCTTCCTCTTGAGTTCCTTGGATTCCTGAAACATTCTTCAGTAGTATGGTTAGATAAGCCACATATGTTGCAAGGTTGAGATGATTGGAATCTCCCCCTGCCTTGCTTTCCACCTCTGCCTCTTCCTCTAGCTCTTCCTCTACCTGCAAAGTTTGCTTGGAAAGAGCTTCGTTCATCTTCATTCTTCCTATTCTTTGACTTGTCCTTGACCTTAGCTTTATCAGAATATAAGGCAGAAGTTTGATTACCTCTTGAGGACTCACCACCTTTGCTAATCTTTGCTTCATGAGTGACGAGTTGGCCCATGAGTGTGTTGAGGTCGGGTACATGCATATCCATGTATAAATCCATGGCTGTTGTGAATGACTCCCACTTGTCGTCTGCTTTGATTCCATTCATGATTTGTCTTATGATTTGCTCCTCTTCAATTACCTCTCCAATGCTTCCAAGTTGGTCGGAAATCTCCTTCATCTTTGTGACATAATCAGTCATATTTTGCTTCGGGCTTTTTTTCATTGTTGTGAACTCCATCCACAATTGGTTCTTCCTTGCTCGAGTGTTGGAAGAGAAGAAAGAAGCAAGTGCATTCCAGGTTTCTCTTGATGTCTTGCATCCCTTGACATGAGGTAAAAGAAAATCAGAGATTGAGTTTAGAATATAGGACCTTGCAAGTGCATCCTTCGAACACCAATTCGAAAGTCCTTCCACTTCTTCATGTGATGGTTGCCCTTTGTTCCTCATGGTTGGCATTGCTTCATCTCCGGATATGAATCCATATAGATTCCTTCCTTGAAGGTAAGCCTCCATCCTTAGAGACCATGCCGGGTAGTTGTTTCGATCCAATTTGTCAATTGTTGATGGAAATCCATCTCCCATGTTGCTTGACTATGCTCTGATACCACTGTGAAGAGAGATGGTGGATGCAATCCAAAGATGAGTAGGTGCCGCTACAACCAGCTTCACACCAGCCAACTGAGACTTCAGAGTTGATTAGTAGACCCTTTGAGCTTCCTAAATCCACCAAAATATCAGCCAAGTACTTTGGAACATGTATCCCAAAAGTTTAAGTCAAGACCGACAAGTTGCGAAATGACTAGCTCCCAAAACTTGCTATTTTTGGACATACACCTGCTGGAAAAAATGAACAGTGCTCTCAACCTGGAAGAAATTAGAAAAATTCCTTTTGGGCATAGCAAATAGACTTAGCAAGCTTCCTATTCCAAGTTAAAACACTTCAAATGATGGACTGAGCACTGAGAACAAGTTTCATCAAGTTCTGGAACATTCCCACAATTCTCGGGGCTCTGCAGAGATAGACCAGTAAGCAGTAAAATGCAGATATCTCCAAAAGTATAAATCCAATGACCTTGAAACTTTATAGGTAGAAACTAGACAGTGATAGCTATCCAACGCACTTTAAAACACTGAAAAAGGTTCAGTAAAACTCGAGATATGACCTTCTGAAGTTACTGCTCTGAGTGAGTATAGCAGAGAACAAAACAGAGAGGTAGATGATAATAAATGTATAGATTCACATATGATTACAACCACATTGGCAATGAATCTTTGCACAATGGGAGTAGAATGATAGAGCTATGGAGTAAGCTCTTCAATCTCTACAAAATGACATGAAGTGGTCACGTACAAGGCTTGCTAATCGCCTCTTCCTTCTTGCTCCTTTTATAGCAATTCTTGGAGGGAGTTTTGAATTCGAATTCGAATGGCTCCACCTAAAAGTGATCCCCAAAGTTAGGAGAGATTCCCTCAGCTCAAAAATTCGTGATTTTGGTAGTTGGAGCCACGAATTTGCTTTTACATCATGGATGAGGTAAGCCATCCTTTTACTTTTTTCTTTTTCCATTTACAAGAGATAAAATGTACTCTTTTACAAGAGGTGTTCACATGACTACTCATGTGACTTACAAATGAGGATAATATCAAGCATATCAAGCATGTAGGCTTGGGCAAAATGCACCAACAGGGGATACCCATTCAGTGTGCTCAATCTCATAGATAAATATTGCTTCTACCAATCTATATATCACTTCCTTGATCATGGTAGCATAATTGTCATTATATGTGTATGGCTTCTACTTAGAGGGTTTGGCATCTAAGGTCATGGGAATTGTATGTGAGCATATGTCAGGGTCTATGCCTTTCAGGTCCTTGTAACTCCATGCAAAAACATCTTGATATTCTCGTAGCAAGTCTACCAACTCTTACTCCTCATCCTTTGTTAAAACATGACCTATGTATGTGCATCTTTCTTCACCTTCCTCTACGGTCACAATGATTTTCTTTGTAGTTCCTTTGTTATCATAGGCCTCTCTTGTGAGTGCTTCACATTTAGGCATCCTTATCATGACTCTCCGATCTTCTATCTCCTACTTCTTGAAATTTTTAGGGACCTCAAATGAAGATTCTTCCTCTTTAGGTGAGGCTTCTCTCTTTTTCCTCTCCTTGCCTTCACTCTTGGTGGTCATCTGTGTAGTTAACTTCACATCATTCATAAGTTCTCCATGCTCTTGGGGATGAACTTCTACTATGTAGGTATTCCTTTTCTGATGCACAAAAAGGGTCCATAATGATTGACTCTAGATCTAAGTCACTTGCTTCCTCAAGTACATCACTGCTAGGCTCACATTCCTCAATAACCGAATCACACATGATTAGTTCTATAGTGAAGACTAAAATGTCATAGCCATCTTCATCACGATGGGGTGTCCATTGTTCTTCATTGATTGCTACATCCATTGTTGCTAGGATTTTTGCCCAACCATGAGGTTCAAATTCTTCATCTCGAAATACTACAAGTGCATAGGCTAGGTCTTGAATTGATCTATGGGTTTCCTTCCCACCTACCTCTCTAGCTTTTTCTCTTTTCTCTTCTTCTTCTGCCACTTTGCATATCCATAGGTAAGTGTCTTCATGCATCCATGAGGATCATGATCCTATGGAATGCAATAACTCTGTACCATCTGTGGCTCTATGGATGGGATTCCAGTGTATTGGGGGCATGTCTCTATGAGAGTAGTCCTTAAGATTGACCTTGGTTGTAACACCTAAGTGTTGGAAACACAATGAATTGGTTCCCCATTCCTACACTACTTGCAACTTTCTCATGAATGGTCTTCCCAAAATCATCTCATAGGCCTCATTTTTGTTAAAGTCATAGATGGCAAAGGTGTGTTCAAACTCTACACAAGTAGTGAGAGTTATCCCTTCTAGAAGCCTGTTGTAGAGCTAAAGAGCGCACGAAGCAGAGAAAAAGACGGGCCCCAAAATTTTTCCGATTTGGACATCACATTTTTTGTATCATAATCATTCTTGTAATATATTTTCCATTGTAAAGGCACTAGAGGAGTCCTCTAGATGCATCCCCACAGAAGATTAGAAGCTTACTCATGTAAAATAGTAGAAAATTAGTCTTTTAGTGAATAAAGTGCCGGTCCCTTGTGTGAAAGGACCATTTTTAGGGCACTAGTATATAAGTCAAATGTGACTCTTTGTAAAGGACTTTTTGCCATTGTGAGAATAGAGAGCACAGAAATTCGAATTTGTGTCTTCTTCACTCCTTATCTTCTTCTTCGTGAGCTTGTATGCATGTGTATTGCTTGGAAAGAGTGCTTGTGAGTGTTGTCTATCCATGAAAGTGTTTCTTTGCTGTAGGTAAAGTGTGTGCGAAGTGTAGGAAGTGCTGAAGTGTAGGAAAGTATTCCCGCGACTCAGTATTTCGCTCATAACTTGAAGTAGGAACGTCGGAATCGAGTGAAATCACTGCCATTGGATGCGTCTTCTCGAGAGCTTCGAAACGCATATGCTATTTGCTATATTTGGAGTTTGGAGCTGAGAGAAAAGTCCAAAATACTGACGACTGCTGCACCAAGTATCGTTTCGCCTTGACCAACAGTTGGAGCTTGTTTGGATAAGTCTTTGCCTCATTTACATTCTTTGAGTAGTTCATTTGCATTGATCATTACATGATTGCATGTCCTCATACACTCAGCTAGGTTTGTATACTCTTTGGATTGATAATTAAAAGCGTGTATCCACACTATATGCACTTGTGAGGGGATTGAGGTATAGTCTCTTTCTCCGCAAGTCTCTAAGCTGATACTTAGGCCAACACACTTTTTGGCGCCGTTGCCGGGGAGTGACGAATCAAACCGAGGCATTCCTGTGATGGTAAGTAGCTTTTTGCATTGAAGTAAGTGGAGGAGTGGAAATCTTCTCTTCTTTGGTAAGTCATTTTCAGCTGCACTTGCTACTTCTCATTCTTGGAGTTTGTGTAGTGAGTTGTTAGTTTAGGGAAGTGAGTAGAAGGAGTAGAGTAGGAATAGTTAGAGAGTAGACCAAGCCATTAGGGTAGAGTTTAGTTTTGTTCAGAAAAGTTTCCTTTTTGTAAGCAAGAAAATCCCAACTATAACAGCCAAAAAATTCATTTTGCAAGTTACTTGTGTTTCTGAGCAAGTATCGTGAGAGAGACTGTCGAGTATCGTGTGAGCTGTGGCAGAGATCGTGGGCGAGGAACCAAGCAATTTGGGGTTGCACAGAGCAAGGGGAAGTGACAAAGAGATCATAGGTGCCACCAAGGTGAGCTAGCCCACTATTTTAATCAAAATTTCTCAGCAAATCAAGTTAGGACAGAAAAACGATCTGCGTCAGGTATCGTTTAGAGTTTTCAGGGGATAAAAAGAGTGAGTTGATTGATACAGAGAGTGAGGAGAGGAGAGAGGAACTAGGGAAACAAGGGAATCAAAACAAAACTTAAAAAATCTTTCTCAAAAATTGCCTAAGGGTCAAGTATCGTTTTACTCCCGCGGTCGAGTATCACGATACTTAGCAAGTATCGTTTTGCTCCTGTGGTTGAGTATCGCGATATTTCCCATCGATCGTGTATCGTTTCATACCGATCGCGATACTTAGTCAAAGATCGTTTTCCCTGCGATCGTTGATCGTGTATCGTAGATCGTGTGTCGTTTCGTGCCGGTCGCGATACTTGAGAAGTATCGTTTGGTCAATGATCACGATACCTGACAAGTATCGTGTATCGTTTTGCCAGCGATCGTTTGTTAGAGATCAAGTATCGCCTGAGCTGAGGTATCGTGTATCGCTTGCTAGTCCAAGTATCGTATATCGCTTTGTTCAAGATCGCGATACTTCGGGTCTATCGTGTATCGTTTGGGTCAAGTATCGTGTATCGTCTGATCTTCAAAGATCGCGATACTTACAAGATATCGTGTATCATCGATCGTTCCCATTCAGAGATCGTGTATCGTGGATCTCAAGTATCGTGTATCGTTGGAAGCTAAGTATCGTTGGTCCTAAGTATCGTGGTAGTCAAGTATCGTCAGAGGCCGTGTATCGCCTGTAATCAAATATCGTGTATCGTTTCTTCCAAGTATCGGTATCGTTGCACTCAAGCGATCGGTATCGTCCAGCAGGTATCGCGATATTTATCAGGAATCGAGTATCGTCTGAACACAGAGATCGTGTATCGTGAGTTTGGGAGACAAGTATCGTGTTCTGAAAAAAATTCTTTTTCAGTCATTTTTTTTAGTCAAAGGTTTCTAGACATTTTTTGACCTGTAGTTAAGAGTGCCAAAGGCCCAAGGGTATCAAAGTCTGATCAGAGTTTAGAAGTGGATGAACCTGAGATCCGGAAGAACCCTAGGAAGCCGAAGAAGTGTAATTTCTTCCGTAGGTAGTGTAGTAGAGCCAAGTAACCGTTCATATTATTCCGAGACCTCCAGTGAGTCAGAAGAAGAAATTCCCATGGCTTCAGAGGACATGCAGAACACAGTACCCATGATTAGCATGATGTCAATCATTGAGGGAGAGTACAGAACCTCCTTGGAGTATGTGAACACCAACCACAATGAGATCCCCATTTATCTGGATGGTCTAAATAGATCTGTGGCCAGGTTAAAGAAAGCGTCAGAGGCGTACATAGTGCCTAGACCTGCAGTCAAGTACATAGGGGGACTGTACATGGACAAACGAGATATCCAGTATGTTGTCACAGAACACCCAGAGAACATTAATGAAATTGGTGAAGAAAATAATACTTCAAACATAAATGGAGGAGGGAATGAAGAGCAAGTAACCATGCCTAGAGGAAGATCCACTGTCGCAAGGATTTGGAGAGGAGATCTAATTCCCCAAGATGACACCTTAATGGATGTATATTTGATCAATGGGATGGAACATCTCCTTAGAGCACATTCCTCAATATGGGAAGCTGCTCCTAATCCCGTCACCGTTTATGAGTTGCAAGATCCTGATTTTTCCACCATCATCACTTATCTGGATAAAAATCAGAGAAGATATTGGCCCATAACAGAAGCAGAAAGAGCGGAATTGAAATATCAAAACATCCCAGTGTTCCCCCCTAGAGACCAAGCCACTACTTCAAGGAACCCACTGGGAACGCCCCATAATGATTCATACCAACAGTCGCGCCAGACACAACAAACTCAACAAACACAACAGACCCAACCGACTCACATCCCCGTCAGACCTCCTGCGCAATTTGCAATGCCTGCAAATAACCCTAACTACCGACCTCAACCGACTATCGACCCAAGACATGGAGTTCATGCTCCAGTCAGACCACAGGTAGTAAGAGGACCAGGCATACCTATAGGAAGACCTATCTTCCCAGTGATGCCTCGACAACCCGAAGTAGGAAGACGACTAAGGCCGATCCAAGTTGCCAAATGTATGAGAAATCACTATGATGGCTCTAGTGAACCTTACAACCATATAGCAGAATTTAAACAGGTAATTAGAGCCGAACAGGTAGAAGACTTTTTGATTCAATATGAGTCCTTTGGTCTTACCTTGTCAGACACAGCATTGGCATGGTTTCAGCCATTGGACCCTAATGCCTTTCAGAACATGGAGCAAGTATATCAAGAAATGATTGAAGAATTTACCAAATCAGGAATTAAAAACAATTCTTCATCATTAATCCACAGCTTCAAGCAAGTCCCTACCGAGTCAGTGAGATTGGTCGCCAGAAGATTCAAACAATACGTAGACAGATGCCCGGTGGAAGAGAGACCGACACAGAATATTATGGTGTCATTATTTTTGGAAGGACTATTGAACGGATCCTTGAGATCATTGGTGTATGTAAAAAGGGTTCAGACCTTGCAAGAATGCATGAAGGAATGCATAGACTTAGAAGATAACCTTGCAGAGGATCTGAAAATACCTCAAGGAAGCTTGAAGAGTGAAGATTCGACCAGTAACGCATCCATACCTAAAAACAACGTAGAGGAAATAGCTGACTTGTTAGCGAAAAAGTTGAACATTCAAGGACAGAGGAACTACCCCAATAACCCAATGAGAGTACCCATGCTTAGAAGGTGTATGCATTGCGGAGGTGATCATCCTTCTCATTTGTGTACTAGGGGAGTAGTCCCACCACCAGCTTATGGTTATAATAGACCCGCTCTCCCAGGACCTCTACAGTATTGCAGTGTGGAACAAAAATACACAAATCATAGCACAGAAAATTGTCCCTACAATAGGCAAGCAAGACCTGCACAGCAATACATGAGACCGTACGGATACCCCCAGAATCATCAGGGAGGTGAAGCTTTTAGGTATCCTTCTTATCAGCCGCAGGCACCAGCACCGCGACCATATGCTTATCAGGGATACACACAACCACAGCCAGTACTAGGACAACAGCCGCCCCATCCCCAGAACGTTGTCCCAGTCAAGATTGCCCAATCGGAAGAAAACCTAGAGAGGGTTATAGTGCCAGCCACACCTTTGACTAGTAGTGAACCATACGACTCATTTTATGACCCTAGTCAAGGAACATACCCTAATTATGAAAGTTCAACGATGGAATATGGACAATTGTATGAACCATATGCCTATAGCGTAGAAGCCCCAGATAGTTCATACGGTTATGAGCAGGACTATGTGCCATTAATGTACACAGCTCCTAGAGCAACCATACCACCCCGACCCATGAATAGACCGCCTGTACCGAGAGGACCATGTTATAGGTGTGGAGGTGATCATTATATCAGAGAATGCACATCGTCAAACCCACCACCACCACAACGAGTCTGGGAAGGCTACTGTAATGATTGTGGTAAGGAACATCTTTTCAGAGACTGCCCAAAGAATCCCAACAAGGTTGCATCTAATGTACAAATCAACGTAATAGAAGTAATTGAATCATCAGGGAGTGATAAAGAGTACACAGTACCATTGAAAGCAATAACGAGAGCCAAAGCCAGAGAGACCCCTGATAAAACGGACGAGAACAATCAAAGTGACAAGGAGAGGGACGCACCCATCCCTCAAAGAGTTGAAGACTCCGAAGAACCAGAGAAAAGTATTGCAAGTAAAAGGTCCCAGAGATGGAAGCACCGAAGAGAGAGACTAAAAGAAAAGAAATTACGGCAGAAGAAGGAAAAGGAGGAAAACGAACAAAAACCAAAAGAAGAACCGAAGAAGGAGGAAGGGAACAAAAATGCTAAGTATCAGAAAGAGGAGGTAGGATCAGTTTTAGCAGACCCAATGCCTGAAGAATTAGCCACGTGGATTCAGGCATATAAGGCAAGAATAAGAGCAGGACCTACCATAGAACAACACGAGAGAGAATATCCAAGAGGCGACTTAGAAAAAGAAAGACTAGAAATCTGCAAGAAATTAATAGAAGTTGCACAGCAGACCTTAGAAAAACCTGCATCGCCTTTACCCAATACCCGAATTTCAGAAGGAGAATTCCAAGAGTGCCTAAACACTCATGAAAAGCCTGAAGTAAATAGACCACAGAATGACGAATGTGGTGTTGAGAGAAAGGAAGGATCCATAGTTCCCGAAGTAGAAGGAGACTGGACTAAGGACCTATGGGCACGAGTTCAAGAGGACAAATGGAAGAAAGTGGAAGGAATCGAACCACCCTTTGAAGAGTTAGAAGCAGAAAATGAAATGGAGGGTTCAATGCCTGAACTGAATTCAGAAGAAATCTTTCCAATGGATGCAAGGGACAAAGGAGAGGGAGATGTAAAGGAACTGCCCAACTACACCGGGGAGTACGAGCACAATTCAGAATTGTATCGCATTCCCTCAATGAGGAAACGAGAAACGAATCCGTCAGTTCAAACATCTGAGATCATACAACGTCTTAGAGAGGTAAAAATCCCATGTACCCTCACATTTGAAGAACTGTTAAAGGTAAAACCACAATTAAAAGAGAAATTGATCAATCAATGGGAAGTCAAGGAGGAAAAGAAAGAGACAGCAGATGAAGTAAACACAGTGAGGATTCCAGTGGATAAGGTAGGAGACTTTAGTGAAGGAGATGAAGGAAATACCTGCCTTCCAATCACCTATAGGAATTACACTACCAAAGCCATACTAGATTCAGGAGCTGGTGTAGGCATTGCTACCAAAGAAATTTGGGAGAAATGGGGAAAACCAGCATTAAGACCAACACGCATGAAAATACAAATGGCAGATGGACATACAGAAAGACCCTTAGGATTGTTGGAACGAGTAGTCTTCACTACGTGTGGAGTGGAATTCGAACACACTTTAGCAATATGTCACTTCGAAAGTCCAAGCAATTATGAAATGATCCTGGGAAGGCCTTTCATGAGACAGCTAAAGGTCGTACAAGATTGGGGAAAAGACGCGGTATACTTACAACACGCAGGAACCACCACTAGAATAAACCTACATACGTACACTTATCAAGATGTTCCACCTCTACAATGGAATCAAATCCATAAAGAGGAAGACGATCAATCGATTCATAGTGCCGGTTCTAGTGATCAGTCCTGGATGAACGAGGACACTCATCTGTGGATATGTCAAGCCGCAAAGAAGGAAGAGGAGAGAAGAAAAGGATGGCAGCAGAAACAAGGAATAGCGAGGTCTGTACAAGATCCAGCTTATATGCCACAAGTGTTTCCGGATGAAGAATTTGAACCTCACGGTTGGATGGAAATTTTAGCTACCCTCGATGTCTGTGTGAACGAAGAAGTAGTGACTATGAACGAATGTATCGATGAGGAGGGTTATGATGTTAGCATGTATATGGTAGTCCTTCAGGAGGCTGAAGAAGGAGAAGTGATCGAGAAAGACTGGAAGGACGACTACGAGAGTATTGAAATGGAACCCGAACCCATGAATCTAGGGAATAGTACCACCAACATAAATATCACTGCCAATGAGAAACACCAGGAACTTACACAGAAAGGGGAATTAGAAATTGAGGAGGAATCAGAAAATGAAGAAAACAAACCCCGACCAATTTGAGGTACCAGCTCATTTTAAAAAATATGAAGTGGAGGAGAGGAAAATTGCTATTCAAATGCCGAAAAGAGAAGCACAGCCCGGAATAGCATACGATAATAAGGAACAAACTAAAAAAATAGTTGTAACTATAGAAGGAGGAGAGGAACGATGCACCTTCATAGGACAGGATGTCTCATTAGAAGAAGAGCAAGAGTTAATTCGTCTCATAAGAGAATATCGGGATGTCTTTGCTTGGACCTATAAGGATTTGAAAGGAGTAGATCCATCTATATGTGCACATAGAATCCCCATGACATCCGAAGCCAAACCTTCTAAACAAAGACCATACACTTACAATGATGTATATTCAGCCAAAATTAAGGAAGAAATAGACAAGTTACTAGATGCTGGATTCATCTATGAAATTGAGCACACGGAATGGGTGTCACCTCTGGTGGTTGTACCAAAAAAGAATGGAAAGTTAAGAGTGTGCATCAATTTGAAGAAAGTGAACGCCGCAACCATAAGGGATAGTTATCCCTTACCAATTACGGATCATCTCTTGGAGAGGGTAGCAGGGAAGGAAGTTTATAGTTTTCTGGATGGCTTTTCAGGGTATAATCAGGTAGCCATTGCTCCTGAGGACCAACATAAGACAGCTTTCGCAACTGAATGGGGAGTATACGCCTTAGAGTCATGCCTTTTGGTTTAACGAATGCCCCAGCTACTTTCCAAAGATTGATGTGTCATGTGTTCAAGGAATTTCTGAGAAAAAGTATGGAGGTATACGTGGACGATCTTTGTACATATTCAGCTATACGATCAGAGCACATCCCTGAACTAGAAAAGATTTTTGCTAAATGTCGACAATATCGAGTATGCCTTAATCCTGAAAAATGCGTCTTCATGGTTAGACAAGGAAAAATCTTGGGACATATTGTCTCTAAGAACGGAATCTCAACAGATGAAGACAAAATTAAAGTAATTCTGGATTTACCAAGACCTAAGACTACTAAAGAAGTTCAAGCATTTATGGGACATTGTGGATACTATCGAAGATTCATACATATGTACGCCATAATTGCTAGACCTCTTTATGCATTATTGACTCTGTTTAAATGGACCGAAGAATGCGAAAAAGCTTTTAATGAGTTAAAGAATCGATTGAGTTCAGCTCCCATCCTTCGAGTCCCTAACTGGAATAAACCGTTTCACATTCATGTGGATGCTTCCAAGTTTGCCATTGGTTGCATCTTAGCTCAACCAGCTGACACAGGAAAATTAGACCACCCTATAGCCTATGCTAGTAGACAGTTAAATCAAGCGGAACGCAATTATACTACTACGGAGAGAGAAGGCCTAGGGATGGTATACGCAGTCAAGAAATTCAGACATTACCTACTGGCAAACAAATTCAAATTCTTCATTGATCATCAAGCCCTATTGTACCTAGTCAACAAGCCTTGTAGTACAGGACGACTAGTACGATGGTTTTTACTGCTAATGGAATTTGATTTTGAGGTAATAATCAAGAAGGGAAACACCCACATAAGAGCAGACCACTTATCTCGGATGACCCATGGAGAACCACCCATAGGAGTGCCGGATGACCTGCCAGATACTTATCTTTTTAACCTGGAAGTATGTCCTCAATGGGCAGAAAAATTGATCCCTATACTTACACATGGACCTAAAGATGGGATCACACCAAACCAAACGCAAGACCTCTGGAGGACTAAAAACCTTCACATCATTGCGGGAAGTTTGTACCACCAGGATTCGAGTGGATTATTGATGAGATGCGTGGAAGAAGAGGAACAAGAAATGTGGCTTCAGAAAGCACACATAAACCAATGGAAAACTCATTTGAGCGCAAATGGAACGTGGCAAACACTCAAGAGATTTGGCATATATTGGCCAACCATGCAAAGAGATGCACATAACTATGTGTCAACCTGCCAAAACTGTCAAGAACAAATCCCAGATGAGAACTCCACCCTATGCTATTCTACAATAGCACCAAGATGGAGCATGCCTCTAGTAAAGTTCTTAAAAATTCAAGAGTACCCTAACGGAGCTACTTCAGCAAGAAAGCGTGCTCTTGAAGAACAAAGTAAGGATTATGCCATCATAGGGAAACAACTCTTTAAACGAGGGAAAGATAACCAATTACAAATGTGCATTCACAAAAATGAATATCTTTCTGTCTTAGAGATGGCTCATACAGGAGCTGCAGGAGGACACTTCTCTGCAGACAAAACAGCAAAAATGATCCTCTTTGCGGGAATGTGGTGGCCAACGCTACACCAAGATGCCGTAACATATGTGCAATGGTGTGATACCTGTCAACGAACGAAATATCCTATTAGAAGAGATGAGATGCCACTTAGACCCATGATGAGTGCTAGAGCTTTCACAAAATGGGGAATAGACTTCATAGGACCTATTAGCCCACCAGCGAAAGGTTCCCATGCTGAATATATAATTGTAGCCACAGATTACTTGACCAAATGGGTTGAAGCAAAAGCAACAAAGAAAAATGACGCAAGAACTACAGCCAAGTTTCTCTTCGAGAACGTCTTCACTAGATTTGGACTACCTATAGAGATTGTGAGTGATAGAGGTACACACTTTGTTAATGAAGTGATAGAAGCTTTATTGAATGAATTCTTAGTAATTCATAAGAAATCAGCCCCGTATCACCCACAAGCAAATGGACAAGCAGAAAGTTCAAATAAAATCTTGTGTACGGTTCTCACCAAAATCGTTAACAACGGTAGATCAGATTGGGATAAGCAGTTACATCATGCTTTATGGGCATTTCGAGTAGCCTATAAAACCGCAATAGGCACTACTCCTTTTAACTTAGTGTACGGACAAAATGCTATTTTGCCAATTGATTTCTTGATTCCCACTCTTAGAGTAGCAACCACTTACGAGTGGACAGGACATGAACTGTCAGCTCAATTGGACCAAATAGAAAAGCTTCATGAAACTAGGTTACAAGCAGTAGCAGGTATTTATGCTGCTAAACGACGACAGAAAGCCTATTTTGATGCGCATATCAAGGACAAAAATTTGAAGGAAGGAGATTTAGTTTTGGTATACACTTTGAAACAACATGCTAAGAAATTGCAAAAAAGAGGATATGGTCCATTAATCATTAATCGCATATCTACAAGTGGAGCCATTAGCTTAGCAACCTTAGATGGAGACGTGTTACCCAACTACATCAGTGGGTGTAGAGTGAAAAAATACCTAGAACCATTAATTGAAGAAACAATGTCACGATTAATCAAAGGTAAGAATAGACGCATAGAAGAGGAAAGAATACGAGAGGAAGCAAGACAGGAAGCATTGGAAAGAATAAAGAAACGGAAAGAGTGGATGAGAGAGCGAGATGAAAGATACCGACTAGGAGAAGAACTCGTCCCAATGGCTAATTTTAGAGCCACTCAAAACCTAGGATCGCAAAGAACACAACCATATCTAAATTTGGGAGCAGGAAAAACGGAGTACCACTTGGTGGATGCTCTCATTGATACAGGAGCCGCTGTAAGCTACATCAAGCATTCTTTGACCCAAAAACTCAAGGAGGCAGTACGCCCATCGATGGCCCAGTTGATAGGAATAGGAGGAACAATCACTCAATGCATAGGTGAAATCACCTTACTGTTGCATCTTGGCAACAACACTATGGAACAAAAGCTGTTGGTGTGTCATGACCAAGATTTACTTGAAGAGGTAGTGTTAGGTCAAGACTGGATTTACGAATACGAAGTGACCATTCAATTGGCGTTAGGATACATCTCAGCCAGGATAGGACATCGTGAAGTATTCAGTCTGCTAGAGGAGCGACCACTAAAATCTATGAGCAGGGAGCAAACAGTTTATTCTAATGAACAAAGTCCTGAATGTACGATCACTAGCACTATAGAGACACCTTCATCGAGTACTATATGTGCGGACACATCGAATTCTGCTTGCACACCTTGTTCTAATCTAGCAAGTCTTGAAAGTGTCAGTCACACTGAAACCCACCTCACCGAAGCACCATGCATTAGAGAGACTAGTTCTCTGAGTGATTCAAAATCTGTACCCATTAAAATATACCCTATTCCATACTCAAACCAAGCATGGATAAAGAAAGACCAAGCGGAGGAATATCTTCGACAACAGAAGCACAACCCACATCAGAACAAACAATCAAAGGAGGAACCAACTCAGTCTGAACAACGAAATCATCGACAAATTGCTACAATATGGATTCCAAAGAAAGTTGTAGCCGCTCAACGGGATCGTTCGCAAATATGGGTTCCTAAATCATGCACAACAAAGAAACCAAACCGAAAGGATGATCCCCAAAACAAGAAGAACCAATGTGGTCTACAGGCAAAACAGCCACAGAAAAAGAGTTACTGGAGAAAGAAGGAGTCTGCAAGGGCAACCCGACCCTTTCCGCGATTCACAAATCAGAGGAAGCAGACCCACAACAAGAAGAAAAGAGCCACTTTTAGTGGAAGAGGGCAACATACAACAAGGCCCAGCACAATGAAGCAAATTTGGAAGCCTAAAGACAAAACGAACGGCATGCATACGCCAACTAATTCTAATTGCACACATATGGAGCGTTTGAGACCCCAAGTATGCATGATAGGGCCACATTACAAGGCCAAGCATTCGGCACATCCTTCTTCTATTTCAGGATAGTCAAGCACATTTTCCTCAAGAGGAAATAGGAGAGCACTTGTAAATGTATTAAGAAAATACTCCAACAAATTTAATAACCGCTTCGGCTATAAACTAACTTTTCTGTTTTTCTTTTCAGATGAAAATATAAAAATACATGAAAATGAGAAAAATCCAGGTATTACCTTTCTCACACACACGGGAAAGGGACGACACCGTTCACTCGGAGCAATATCGCGCTTGTGACAATCAAATGAAGGAGGATTTTCTGATAATATATGGCAACTAATTCATACTCTATACTGAGTGCAGATGGCAGCTACTAGTTCTGAAGCTACCCAAGTGGAAGAGGTCCAGCTTTTCCCACTCGAGTCCATTACAAAAGCAAGAGGTCACTGGTTTCGGGATGATCAACCAGTGGCAGAACTAATCTTCATGGCAACTATCAAGATAATGGATACAAATCATTGGTTTCCTATCATGTCCTAGGATTTCAAGACGATAATACAAGGACTACCTCATATTGAGGATGTATGGACACAAGCGGGAATAGAGGCATTTCTCAAACTGCCTATATATGTTCCAGATTTTCAGAGATGTGCACAGGTGATGAATACCATGCAACCTGCAGCAACAAAAATATCAGTACCAGAAGCACGAGTATTGGATAAAGTCGGGACATGGAGGACCATCCAATTCACACATGAGTTAATTAATAGAGCTTTTGGATGGAATCAAGCAGGCATTACTAGTGTGAAAGAAGAATGTCATGACCCTAAGAAGAGATCTTTCTTGGAAATTAACAGAATTGATATAGAAGATGCTGTGCGATTGGTACATCAGCACTTTTGTTTTCCCAGCATGCACAGATATACAGCTCCACAGAAGATAGTAGTGCAATTACTATCACATGCCATGAGGCAAATTGGGAACAAAGTGAACCTGACCGGCTATGTTCAGGAAAGATTATTCGAAGCCCAGAAGAAGTGGGGACAGAAGAAGTTTCTGAATGGCAGTTCTGCATTGACCTTGTTAATATATGAAGCTCTCGAGATGAAAAACTGCTTACGGGAGATGCCAAACTCAGAAGGGCTAGCAAAATACGCAAAGTCAGCTACAATCCCTAAGAAAAAGAAAGTTGCCATCAGCGGAGAAGAAGCCGAAACAAGTTCTCTGCCGAGAATGAGAGGCACAAAAAGACTAAGAGAAGTCAAGCAAGATGAAGAAGGAGGACCTCTGACAAAAAGAGTCCATGTACTTCCAAAGGTGACCCTTGCAGGACAGAAACAAATCACGGAGGAAGAATTGACTACAGCACTGGAAGAGACGCACAAATATACGGAGGGACAAATCAACTTACCCGTGCAAGGTCATCATTATCAGCAGTCACAACAGGAATCAAAAACAAAAAGAAGACTCACTAAAGTTCACCGATACCGTGAAATCGGATTAGATAATTCCAGCTCTTCATCACAGGACAAGGAAGAAAAAGATGCATCATTGTTGGATGTGGATATTCGAAGCGAATCCAAAGATGATGGGCAATGGACCGAATTAAATGAAATCGATTATGGTGAAGAACCAGAAGGCCTCAAGCCAATAGATCAAGAAATGGAAGTGAATCAGAAAACCACAAACGCAAAGACAGAGGAGGAAATATCACGAAAGGAGAATGAAGATAATGCTATAGACACGGAAGAACCCTTCACTCCAATCAGGGTTGTGGCAGAACCTTCCCCAATGGATGTCACGTTTCAGGGGAGTGCTACTAAAAAGAATGAAGCAAAAAGAGATGATGAGGAACCCAAGATACAACTGCAAGTTAGACAACCGCATAACGAGACACTCCAGGTGGCAGAAGGCAAAGATGTGCAAACAGGAGAGACTCCTGAAATAGCAAAGACATGGCTGAATGTAGACATAGCTCAGCTCAAGCCTGTTGTGCAAGATATGATTCGAACAGCTCTAGATACACAACAATTAATGCTTGATGCTGATGAAGATTACGACCAAGCCATGCGAGACAAGAAGGAACTGGAAAGAGCAGGTGAACATCTTTCTGTAGAATTATCCAAGGTGCAAGCACAAGCTCTGACAAAAGAGAAGGAACTTCAAGAGGTCAAATCACAAAACAACATGCTAGAGCGGGAGCAGAAAAAATTGAAAGACCAAGTCCAGGAATTAACAAAGAAATTAGAGATGAGTGAGACTGAGAAGACACGTCTTCAAGCACGCAGTAAAATCTTAGAGTCTCAGCTCAAAGCCAGTATGGAGGAAGCTGACAACATGCGACAACGAAATAAAGAATTAATGACAGCTCTCATTATCGATCAGCCACTGGCAATTACTGATGACCCACAAAGAAATGTCAAGAACCTGGAAGAACAGATCACTAAATTACAAGACCAGCTCAGACAGGAGCAAGATGTCATTACGGATTGGGAAAAGAGGTATATGGAGGACACTACGGCCCTCAGAATGAAATGGAAAAAAGCAGAAAATAACTACCTGCGACAGTGTAAGGAGGACACAGAGCACATGAATATTGTGGCCCAGGAATTAATGAAACATCAAGCAACTATTGCTAAGGCCGAAGAAGAAAATAAGAAAAAAGATGATTTAATCAAACAACTTCAGGAGCAATTAGAGCAGCGAGCACCACAGGGGACACCAGTAGTTCTAGAAGAGACCACGGCTACTGTGGAGGAAGAGAATTAAGCAGGGCAGACAGGGAACTACTGGTGTCCCAACTTACTGCGGAATTTGAAGATCAAATCATCAAATTAATGAAAGAGGCTCAAATCGACAGCAAGCAACTTGAGCAAATACTAAAGCCATTCAATGTACCATACGGGCTTTTGAAGGAACAAACTAGGCATTACATAAAGCATACGACAAATAAGGAACCTGATCACAATCTCCATTTTCGGTATGATACTTTTAACTATACTCAAGTAGAGTTTGAGGCAGCAGATCCAATTTGGAGAAGAAAGCTCTTGGAAAAGAACCCTACACTACGGGTACAGTGGGAAGCATCCCCGTATGAGCTTCAAGTAAACCCATCATTTTGCCCACTACCCCGTCGAAGAGCATGGATGCAATTTTGGGAAGGCCAGCGACAAGGTAGCATTAATAACGAGTGGCTAAATTATCCGCTATTACCTAGTCCACCACACAACTACCTACCGACAGAGGAATACATGGTCAAAACCATGGAATTTTGGCTTGCAAGATATGCTACCGTTCCAGACCTAGCAGTCAAAATGACATAAAATATTTAGCATGTTCCTGACAGTAATTAAAGTGTTCCAACATGCACAGTATACATTTTTGAATTTCATCGGCATTACGCAGGGATCGGAGGCTTTAATTTTTTATTTATCTACTATTCCCAGCCGGTTAACCATTATGGCATATTTTTCTCGTCTCATGTTTCTGCCATCGACATATATGCAGACTTTTGAAGAAGCATTTTTTACAGGCTTCTTTGAAATGGATTCAGAGATTTTCATTAAAATGACATCAAATTTGAATGCAAGACTGGTGGCCTATGAGATAAGTTTCTTTGCTGACCATAGACAGGCACTAGAGGACGGAGTAAAGTCTCAGCAATGGAAGGAGTTCATGCTATGTCACGCTAATCTGCTCAATCAAAGAGAGCAACAAGCCATTCAAACCTACACCCGTCGCCACAAAAAGTCTGTCGGGGATGACAGAGTCCAGGAGGGGGGCAGTGTTGAGGGAGAATCGAGTAAGAAGAAGAAAAGAAGAAGACAACGAAAGAAGCAGCTTCATTAAAAAGCAATATCTGAAGATATATCTCTGCAGGAAGCCCCGCAGGGGCGCATTACCCATTTCTGCACAGAGCCCCGCAGGGGCACGCATCAAGCAAAAAGGCAAAACAAGTGCAATAGGCTCTCGAGTAGCAGAGCTTGATTCAAGAAGGCCATCGAATCTGCATGTCTGTTTAACTACAGACAACACTGACCACTGGATGCGTGCGAGAAGCAAAGTCTGTCAAGGGACGACAGAGACGAAGAGGGGGAAAGTGTTGCAGAGCTAAAGAGCGCACGAAGCAGAGAAAAAGACGGGCCCCAAAATTTTTCCGATTTGGACATCACATTTTTTGTATCATAATCATTCTTGTAATATATTTTCCGTTGTAAAGGCACTAGAGGAGTCCTCTAGATGCATCCCCACAGAAGATTAGAAACTTACTCATGTAAAATAGTAGAAAATTAGTCTTTTAGTGAATAAAGTGCCGGTCCCTTGTGTGAAAGGACCATTTTTAGGGCACTAGTATATAAGTCAAATGTGACTCTTTGTAAAGGACTTTTTGCCATTGTGAGAATAGAGAGCACAGAAATTCGAATTTGTGTCTTCTTCCCTCCTTATCTTCTTCTTCGTGAGCTTGTATGCATGTGTATTGCTTGGAAAGAGTGCTTGTGAGTGTTGTCTATCCATGAAAGTGTTTCTTTGCTGTAGGTAAAGTGTGTGCGAAGTGTAGGAAGTGTTGAAGTGTAGGAAAGTATTCCCGCGACTCAGTATTTCGCTCATAACTTGAAGTAGGAACGTCGGAATCGAGTGAAACCACTGCCATTGGATGCGTCTTCTCAAGAGCTTCGAAACGCATATGCTATTTGCTATATTTGGAGTTTGAAGCTGGGAGAAAAGTCCAAAATACTGACGGCTGCTGCACCAAGTATCGTTTCGCCTTGACCAACAGTTGGAGCTTGTTTGGATAAGTCTTTGCCTCATTTACATTTTTTGAGTAGTTCATTTGCATTGATCATTACATGATTGCATGTCCTCATACACTCGGCTAGGTTTGTATACTCTTTGGATTGATAATTAAAAGCGTGTATCCACACTATATGCACTTGTGAGG
This sequence comes from Ceratopteris richardii, assembly GCA_020310875.1. NCBI lineage: Eukaryota > Viridiplantae > Streptophyta > Polypodiopsida > Polypodiales > Pteridaceae > Ceratopteris > Ceratopteris richardii. The sequence goes on along the minus strand of CM035420.1, from coordinate 166,624,610 downwards.
GGATTGAGGTATAGTCTCTTTCTCCGCAAGTCCCTAAGCTGATACTTAGGCCAACACAAAGCCCTAAAGGTCTCTTTATGTGACCATCGACCATCTGTAATTTCATTCTAGTTGGCCTTAGTGATGGTTTGCCCCAACGCTTCCATAGGGAGGTGGTAGCAATTGCAACTCCAGCACCTAAATCCAAAATAGCCTGGGTTGTGTAACCCTGATGAGTGATAGGAAGATAGGTGTTTCATTCTTCACCTTCGCTCATGTATCCTATCTTATCCAAGTATTTATGGCACTATTCTATGAGATCCTACCTGGGAGTGTGGTTTGGCTACTTCTGGCACTTGATTGGGTACATGTTTCCACAATTATGGCCTAACCTTGATTAGCTCCTCTAAAGTGAGATTGCACTGCACTTTAGTTTTCTTTATGACTTCCATGTTCCTAGGTATGGCTGATTTTTCATTTCTCACCATGTCCGTGGGTGCTCTCATGCATGTAGACTTTGCTTCCTATGGTCCTGTGAAATGTGGCAGTTCCTGTAAAGAATTAAACTCGAAGTCTAATCGCTCACTAGATTGGGCATCCTCCTATTCTCCATAAATAGAACGAATGTATTGTGGGAATTGATCATGCATGTCATCCACAAGTTCAATGGGAGGAGGGTTTTCACCTTCTTTAGCCCACTTCTCTTCTTGAATCTCTCTTAGAAATTTTGGTGAATACGGATTCATAAAAGAAGAGCTGTCGGGTTCTATGGAATTAGGCACATAAGCTTCTTGGAGAGAAATGCTAATTCTTTCACTTGCCTTGTCCTTACCTTGGGAGGTGGCTTCCTTTCTAGATTTTGCAATTAAACTCTTCAATCTTTCTAACAGTCCATCAAAATGCAACTGTGTCTTAGCTGAACTAGAGTAAGTGAAGAGGTGACTGGCTTCAAACATCACTACAAAATATCGAGGGTATACGGAGGCTGCTACCAAGGCAAATGAATGGGCGTGATTTCTTCGTGATGTCGGTGTTAGAGTCGGTATACGCGTCCAAAACAAAGCATTGGTATGGGCGCAGGTATAAGCGTCGATATAAGCACCGGTATATCTTTCGGTATTACTAACACTTATACCAACGCTTATACTGACGCCCGCACTGGGTGTACCGGCGCCTATACCGATACTAGAGCTATCGACGACCCTATCTGGACAAATTTTTTTGGATAGAGTGTGTTGTCTTTTGCTACAGCATGATGTTGTTTAGCAAAAGACAATACACTCTACCCAACTGAGTACATGTGTTATGTACTCTAATGGCAACCAAAACATAAACTTATATGAGCAAAAATGAACAATGAATCATGTACAGAAAATTGTATATTCCATAAATGAAAAATGTACAAAAGTGTGGCAAAGCACTTCTATATAGGAATCAAATACAAAATGTGACAAAGCACTTCCATATAGGAATCAAATACAAAATTATGGTACATCATTGCCACATAGGAGTGTAATACAAAATTGTGGCAATGTGATAAAACACTTCCATATAGGAATCGAATACAAAATTATGTTACATCATTGCCGTATGCGAGTGTGATACAAAATTGTGGCATTGATCAAAATATGTACACATACAATCCTGCAACAAAACATATGTATAAACTAAGACCAATTTACATGACATTTATAAACAACAACTAAAAACACAAAACCAAGATATAACTTTACCTAATCAAGAATATTCTCCCATGAGACGATTGCACAGCGTCCCTCTAAGTCTTGTAACAGTGCAGTCAGTCCATGTTGAATATCCATATGATTCTTCAGTTCGCGTCGGAGGACGACCCACTGCCAACTCCTATAATAAATATGCAAAATGTTAGATGAACATACATAATGTGCTTAACACAAACAACTTCAATAATTAACATGATACTTACAAATTGGTAGCGCATACTGTCGTATCCGCGGCTACCTAAATGCGACGTTCCAACCGTATCTAAACGTGTGGCCGCTGCATCTCTCTGTTGATGATATCGATCAGGAGTATGTTGTTGCTCATCCTGAATCGATTCCCATTCTTCGACATCTAGCTATACAGGCTTCGGTAAGCTTGCTCTAAAAGCATCGCAAGCTTCCAATCATCGATGCGACATCACTTCACGTGCCATATGTTGAATCCATTCGGAACTCACAATAGGATTCCCAAGTGCTGGCCGGTACTCTTCATATATGCATTGTGTGATATGATTTTTAGAGTCCCTATCCTGTTCGGTCCATTTTAACATTACTGAATGACCAAATTCGATGGAGCAGAGTTGTCGAATGCACTAACGCATTGACTTTCCAGCCGCATCCATAACTGGAGCTCCATTACGGATATGATATATCTTTGAGTCGTCATGATCATGCGCACCTCAAGGTGTACGTGGAGATCCAATCTGATGCAATGTGAAGATCTCATCTCATCCAATGTATATATATGCATGCTTGTATACATATGCATTCATGCTTGTATACATATGCATTCATGCTTGTATACATATGCATTCATGCTTGTATACATATGCATTCATGTATACATATGCATTCATGTATTCAATCTTTCTAACAGTCCATCAAAATGCAACTGTGTCTTAGCTGAACTAGAGTAAGTGAAGAGGTGACTGGCTTCAAACATCACTACAAAATATCGAGGGTACACCGAGGCTGCTACCAAGGCAAATGAACGGGCATGATTTCTTCGTGATGTCGGTGTTAGAGTCGGTATACGCGTCCAAAAGAAAGCATTGGTATGGGCGCAGGTATAAGCGTCGATATAAGCACCGATATATCTTTTGGTATTACTAACGCTTATACCAACGCTTATACTAACGCCCGCACTAGGTGTACCGGCGCCTATACGGATACTAGAGCTATCGACGACCCTATCTGGACAAATTTTTTTGGATAGAGTGTGTTGTCTTTTGCTACAGCATGATGTTGTTTAGAAAAAGACAATACACTCTACCCAACTGAGTACATGTGTTATGTACTCTAATGGCAACCAAAACATAAACTTATATGAGCAAAAATGAACAATGAATCATGTACAGAAAATTGTATATTCCATAAATGAAAAATGTACAAAAGTGTGGCAAAGCACTTCTATATAGGAATCAAATACAAAATGTGACAAAGCACTTCCATATAGGAATCGAATACAAAATTATGGTACATCATTGCCACATAGGAGTGTAATACAAAATTGTGGCAATGTGATAAAACACTTCCATATAGGAATCAAATACAAAATTATGTTACATCATTGCCGTATGCGAGTGTGATACAAAATTGTGGCATCGATCAAAATATGTACACATACAATCCTGCAACAAAACATATGTATAAAATAAGACCAATTTACATGACATTTATAAACAAACATAAAACCAAGATATAACTTTACCTAATCAAGAATATTCTCCCATGAGACGATTGCACCGCATCCCTCTAAGTCTTGTAACAGTGCAGTCAGTCCATGTTGAATATCCATATGATTCTTCAGTTCGCATCGGAGGACGACCCACTGCCAACTCCTATAATAAATATGCAAAATGTTAGATGAACATACATAATGTGCTTAACACAAACAACTTCAATAATTAACATGATACTTACAAATTGGTAGCGCATACTGTCGTATCCGCGGCTACCTAAATGCAATGTTCCAACCGTATCTAAACGTGTGGCCGCTGCATCTCTCTGTTGATGATATCGATCAGGAGTATGTTGTTGCTCATCCTGAATCAATTCCCATTCTTCGACATCTAGCTATACAGGCTTCGATAAGCTTGCTCTAAAAGCATCGCAAGCTTCCAATCGTCGATGCGACATCACTTCACGTGCCATATGTTGAATCCATTCGGAACTCACAATAGGATTCCCAAGTGCTGGCCGGTACTCTTCATATATGCATTGTGTGATATGATTTTTAGAGTCCCTATCCTGTTCGGTCCATTTTAACATTACTGAATGACCGAATTCGATGGAGCAGAGTTGTCGAATGCACTAACGCATTGACTTTCCAGCCGCATCCATAACTGGAGCTCCATTACGGATATGATATATCTTTGAGTCGTCATGATCATTCGCACCTCAAGGTGTACGTGGAGATCCAATCTGATGCAATGTGAAGATCTCATCTCATCCAATGTATATATATGCATGCTTGTATACATATGCATTCATGTATACATATGCATTCATGTATACATATGCATGCTTGTATGCGTATGCATTCATGTATGCATATGCATGTATGTATGCATACGCATGCATGTATGCATATGCATGCTTGTATGCATATGCATGCTTGTATGCATATGCATTCATGTATGCATATGTATGCATATGCATTCATGTATGCATATGCATGTATGTATGCATACACATGCATGTCTGCATATGCATGCTTGTATGCATATGCATTCATGTATGCATATGTATGCATATGCATTCATGTATACATATGTATATGCATTCATGTATGCATATGTATATGCATATGCATTCATGTATACATATGTCTGTATGCATATTCATGCATGTATGCATATGCATGCATGTATGCATATGCATGCATGTATGCATATGCATGCATGTATGCATATGCATGCATGTATGCATATGCATGCATGTATGCATATGCATGCTTGTATGCATATGCATGCGTGTATGCATATGCATTCATGTATGCATATGCATACATGTATGCATATGCATTCATGTATGCATATGCATTCATGTATGCATATGCATTCATGTATGCATATGCATTCATGTATGCATATGCATTCATGTATGCATATGTATACATGCTTGTATACATATGCATCATGCTTGTATGCATATGCATGTATGCATGTGCATGTATGCATATGCATTCATGTATGCATATGTATACATGCTTGTATAAATATGCATTCATGCATGTATACATATGCATTCATGCTTGTATGTATGCATATGCATACATGTATGCATGCTTGTATGCATGCATATGCATACATGCATGCATATATGCATACATGTATGCATATGCATGCATGTATGCATATGCATGCATGTATGCATATGCATTCATGTATGCATATGCATTCATGTATGCATATGCATTCATGTATGCATATGCATTCATGTATGCATATGTATACATGCTTGTATACACATACATTCATGCTTGTATGCATATGCATTCATGTATGCATATGTATAAATGCTTGTATACATGAACATTCATGCTTGTATGTATACATATGCATACATGTATGCATGCTTGTATCTATGCATATGCATGCATCTATGCATATGCATGCATCTATGCATATGCATTCATGTATGCATATGCATTCATGTATGCATATGCATTCATGTATGCATATGCATTCATGTATGCATATGCATTCATGTATGCATATGCATTCATGTATGCATATGCATTCATGTATGCATATGTATACATGCTTGTATACATATGCATTCATGCTTGTATGTATGCATATGCATACATGTATGCATATGCATACATGTATGCATGCTTGTATGTATGCATATGCATACATGTATGCATATGCATGCATGTATGCATATGTATACATGCTTGTATACATATGCATTCATGCTTGTATACATATGCACTCATGTATGTATGTGTGCATGTATTCATGTATGCATATGCATGCTTGTATGCATATGCATTCATGTATGCATATGCATGCTTGTATGTATGCATGTATACATGCTTGTATGCATATGCATTCATGTATGCATGCTTGTATGTATGCATATGCATTCATGTATGCATATGCATTCATGTATGCATATGCATTCATGTATGCATATGCATTCATGTATGCATATGCACCCATGTATGCATATGCATGCATCTATGCATATGCATGCTTGTATGCATATGCATTCATGTATGCATATGCATGCATGTATGCATATGCATGCATGTATGCATATGCATGCTTGTATGTATGCATGTATATATGCATGTATGCATATGCATGCATGTATGTATGCATGTATGTATGCATATGCATGCATTCATGTATGCATATGCATGTATTCATGTATGCATATGCATTCTTATATGCATATGCATTCATGTATGCATATGCATTCATGTATGCATATGCATTCATGTATGCATATGCATTCATGTATGCATATGCATTCATGTATGCATATGCATTCATGTATGCATATGCATTCATGTATGCATATGCATTCATGTATGCATGCTTGTATGTATGCATATGCATTCATGTATGCATATGCATGCATGTATGCATATGCATGCATGTATGCATATGCATGCATGTATGCATATGCATGCTTGTATGCATATGCATGCTTGTATGCATATGCATGCTTGTATGTATGCATGTATGTATGCATGTATGTATGCATGTATGCATATGCATGCATTCATGTATGCATATGCATTCTTATATGCATATGCATTCATGTATGCATATGCATTCATGTATGCATATGCATTCATGTATGCATATGCATTCATGTATGCATATGCTATCATGTATGCATGCTTGTATGTATGCATATGCATTCATGTATGCATATGCACGCATGTGTGCATATGCATGCTTGTATGCATATGCATTCATGTATGCATATGCATGCATGTATGCATATGCATGCATGTATGCATATGCATGCATGTATGCATATGCATGCATGTATGCATATGCATGCTTGTATGTATGCATATGCATGCTTGTATGTATGCATATGCATGCTTGTATGTATGCATGTATGTATGCATGTATGCATATGCATGCATGTATGTATGCATGTATGCATATGTATTATGTATGTGTGTATGCATATGCATTGTGTATGTGTGTTTGCATATGCATGTGTGTATGCATATGCATTGTGTATGTGTGTATGTGTATGCATGTGCATGTGTGTATGCATATGCATGTGTGTACGCATATGCATATTTGTATGCATATGCATGTGTATGTGTATGCATATGCATGTGTATATATATGCATATGCATGTTTGTATTCATATGCTTGTGTGTATGCATATGCATGTGTGTGTTTATACATATGTGAGTGTGTATGTATATGTATATATCTCTCCCTCTCTCTGTCAATCAAAAACAAAACTAAAGAGAGAAGATATTAGAAAAGCAAAAACATAAAGAAAGAAAAAAGAGTGATATATCTCTCACTTACATCGATGTAATTGTTTGAATCAAGGTTGTCAAAATCCACTTGAAGTTCTCGTTCGTCGAATTTCCAAAGATTTGATCCCAAAAATCTCTTGCAAAACTAAAGAGAGAAGATATTAGAAAATCAAAAAGATAAAGAAAGAAAAAAGACTGCTACAATAGGTGCGATCTACTTACCAAAGTGTCAGATCTATAAAAATAAAGGTGTGCTTAGAGAGAGAGAGGGAAGGAGAGGGAGAGAGAGAGAGAGAGAGAGAGAGAGAGAATTGTTTGGATAAAGGTCGTCAAAATCCACTTGAAGTTCTTCTTCGTCAAATTTCCAAAGATTTGATCCCAAAATCTCTTGCAAAACCAAACAGAGAACATATTAATAAAGCAAAAACATAAAGAAAGAAAAAAGAGTGCTACAATATGTGCGATCTACTTACCAAAGCTTCAGATCTATAAAGATAGAGGTCTGTTTAGAGAGAGAGAGAGGGAGGGAGAGAGAGGGAGGAAGAGAGAGGGAGGGAGAGAGAGGGAGAGAGAGTGAGAGAGAGGGAGAGAGAGAGAGAGGGAGAGAGGGAGGGAGAGAGAAAGAGAGAGAGTGAGAGAGAGGGAGGGAGAGAGAGAGAGAGAGAGAAAGGGTGACAAACAGAGATCTGTTGTTGGCGCACACAAACCCGACAGGAGAAGATCTAGATTCAAAATGCTCAGAATGACAAATTTTGGTTTTGGGCCGGGTTAAAAAGAAAGCGTCGATATAAGCGTCGATATAAGCGTCGGTATAAGCATCGGTAATTTCAGCAAATTATCGATGCTTATAACGATGCCTATACCGATGCAGTCTTTCCAAGGCAAAGCAGCTTTCCCAAATTGTTCGAGGGTCATACTGGCGCTGATAGCTGACCGTCAGTATAGTGACCGTCGGTATTCCCTCGATATATTGTAGTGCATGGTCTGAGCCAATTCTACCATCTTAGCACAAACCTTGGTTCATTCAATCTCTAGATCAGCTCTCGGGTAACACTTTTCATGATCTATTATGTTTGGCCCTTCTTCGATTCTGGCCTGATATGCTTTAAGCATCATGTGGGGATAAATCCTCTCTAGGGGGTGGTGGGGTTACATGCGGTGGATTAGAGGGTGGTGGATCGGAAGGTGATGGGGATGGTGGTGGTGGTATGAGATATTGCATTTGAGATGTGAGTTCAATTATTTTAGTTTCTATTTCTCTTAGGCTTTCCTCAAGCTCACTCATCTTCCTCGACCATTGTCTTTTCATTCTTTCACGACTATCTTTCCAAGCTCTTGTCCTCTTCTTAGTTACACTCTCAGTCTCACTAACCTCTGAACTCTTTTCCTATCATAAGCCTTGGCTCTTTTGTAATGCCTGAGCTCTCGTGACCACTTTGCATTGGGGCAGTGGAAGACACACTTCTAGTTGAGTCTACTACTAACCCAATCACATTGATAGGAGTGATCTTTGGCCCATTGTTTGGGTTCTTTGAGAAGTCTCGTAAGACGCGCTCTTTCCCACAACCTTGACAAAACCCTTCAATTTTCACTGATTGGGGTCGCACGGCTGCAAGTATAGGGCAATCATGAATGAAGTGATCACCTTGGCATCCGTAGCATGGTCTTCTAGGAATTGGGGGTCTGATCTGTCTAGGTTGGGGTCGATAATTAGGATTTTCATATATGAAATTAGTGTAATCGGGCTCCCCATGAGATTCATTAGGATCTTCATAATAGTATGTTTCATTATACTCAGGTGACTGCATATACTAAGTTTGTGGGCTATCAATATGAGTCGAGTCAAAACTGTGATCACTCGGGTCACTTTCTGAAAGCAACGGTGATACTGGCACTAAGGCTCTATTGAGATTTTCTTCAGGAATTGCATACTTCACTGGGATCACATTGGCTGGACTTGGAGGTTGCTGGGCTAACACAGGTTGAGGCCTTTGTTGAGACTAGTAGGGTGGCTGATAGGGTAGTTGGGGCCTCCCATACTGCTATGGGTACTGATTCTAATATCTCCCTTGTTGTGGATATGGCTGTGGATAATTTTTCCTAACTACTTGCTTGTTATATGGACAGTCTTGTGTTGTGTGATTAGTGTATCTCCATTCTATGGTGCAACATTGGCTATTCAGATTCTCTTGGGGTTGAGCCATGATTGGACACACATTAACCATGTGGTCTTGACCAGATGTATAACACTATTTCATAGGGGCAAATCTAGGTATTTGTTTGCTAGAGACTCCTAATTTCTGAGCTACCTTCTCTACAATTCCTCGATAGATGTGGATTTTTTGGAAGTGAGGCTAGTTGACCTATCTGAATCTTTATAGATTTTTGAAAGCTCTACTTCCTCCCCTAGATTATCCTCAATGTCTATGCACATGTGTACACACTCTTCTATGGATCTAGGGTCTTTTAAGTACACATAAGATCTCAAGTTTGGTACTCAACAATGCATCTTAGAATAAGGCCACTTGTTTGGCTGGAGTGGGTAACTCTAGCATTGGGCATCTCTCTAGGTATTTTCTAAAACTTCTTCCTGCAAGTATAATCATTTCTTGAGGTGTCTCTTTGAAGCTATGTATCAAGGAAGAGGTGTTGTGTCTGATGCCACTTTTCGAGAATTCCTTAATGAAGGCTTCTCGCAGTTGGTCTATGTTTCTGAATTGCCTCTTGTGTAGTGGTTGAAACCACGTAAGAGGAGTGTTCTTAAGTGTTAGGCCAAAAGCATTGTATTGTGAGAATAGCTCATCAACTTGCTCAACTCTCAAGACTTGCCTAAATTCTGCCACATGATCATAAGGGCCTCATGTACCATCAAAATAATTCTTCATAGACTTGACCAATTGTGTATCCCTTAAGGTCCTCATGTGTTCTCTAGGTCTTGGAAGAGGGATTTCATCTGTGTTTCTTTGATTTTGTGGGTCTCTATGCCTCTCGTTTTTCTAGTCTCAATTCTCGTTCTTTCTCTTCTTGTTGGGTTAGCAAAGCTTACTTCAGACCTATCTCTACTCCTGTCCCTTTGAGTTCCATGAACTTGGGATGTTCCAACTCTTTTGTGACCAAAACAGACATTGGATCTTGTTTGGGTAGAAACAAATTCACCCTTCCAAGTGTAGGCATGCCTACCATGCTCCGAGACCACAAAGACCCTCTCTTAAGTATTGTCTAAGTAGGTCACTTTGCCTGGGATATCAGAATCTTTGAATTCATATATTGTAAGCATTCCCACTTCATTAGGCTGGTTGGGTTTATACCTCCAAAAAGCCTCATCATTCTCTGAGTTTAAAAGCAAATCTATGCTCTTATTGTCCTAGGGAACCCACTTAGAGTGATTATTCTAATCAACACTGATTTTCCTAGCGGGGTATTTCGCTCTTTCCCTAAGTTCCCTTGCTCTATGTCACCTATTTTAGCTTCTCAGATTACATTGCCAAATTCATCTACGCTATCTGGTTGAGTGGTGACTACATACATTGTCCCTTGTTTATCTGTGTATGCACCATTTTGGAATTTGACTACTGAATGTTCTAGTCCAATGGGTTGATCCGGGTTTTTAATATGGACTTCAGATCTTCTCACACCATCCTCATAGATGCAAGCATCTAATCGGTAGGTCCTGATGTATTTCAGCTGAGTCTTCTAGGGTCCTTCTCGTTTTTCTAGGTATGCTACTCCTGAGTTACCTACGAGTCTCTCCATGCTATATGACATCTCAGAATCACTCGTTTCTGAACTTAAGAGTGTATGAGTAATCACTCAACTACTAGGCCCAAGACCTAGCAATAAGATTGACACTAGCTTCATATGATCTGAGGCTTTGTCTATCCCATCCTAGATATCTTCCTGACCTAAGGTTCATAAGCCTTGGTGGTTATCCCACTTGTCCCAGTACAACCTCGTTGCAAAGTTCTTTTGTATTAATCACTTATTTGTTTTACTTCACTTAGGTTGTCACTTCTTGTCTAATAATCTCCATCGTGAGGAACACTTCAATTTTTCGCACTTGAGTTTGATCGCTTGATTTAAGTTCTTTTACTTTAAGTTTTTTTTGCAAATGTAACATATTTAATCAATGAGTTTGATCGCTTGATTTAAGTTCTCTTTTTTTTTATGCTTGCAGTTGAGTAATTAGGGTTCTTGAACTTGATCGTGCTTAACGTAGCCCTAATTAATCAATACCTCTACATGTACTTAGCCTAAGCTATGGATTGATAGAGGAGGTTGAGAATGATCCAACCTCAAGCGGCTTGTCCCTTGGATCACCCGTAAGTGCTCAAGAAACTGTTTCTCAATCTTGCAACACACTCTTGCTCTGGACGCCTTTGGATGCTCTCAGTGGACCTCAAGTTGCTTATCCATTGCCCATGCTTGAGTGCTCAAGACAATCATTCTCAAGCTTGTAGTAAGCTGGTGCTCTGGATGCCTTTTGATGGTCTCAGTGGACCTATAAAAGTCCCAAAGTTATCTCAAGATTTAATTCAATTTTCATAACAAACCATGTCCATTCATGTAGTTCACAGGCCCAAGGTTGCTTTGTTTTTATGAAAATTCCCTTAGAGATCCCTCAACTTCTCACTCTTATGGAAGTTCAACTTCAAAATACCATTTCCAACAAGCTATAGATCACCAAAAATGGATTTTGTATGAAAAATTTATGACTGTTCAAGGTTTTGAGGGTCAAAACAGGGTAAATAGACAAACAAGATTTCTTAAATTATTTTCTTGGGGGCCTTATTATTGTTGGAAGAGATGGATGGATACCTCAAGGAAGTCAGGTAGTACTACCAAAACCTGCTTGGTACTTGCCCTATTTCACTTCAAGGTTATGTAGTAGGCCTCTTAGCTTGCAAATAACACCAAATAAGTACCTATGTACTTTGGAGATGATGCTTCAAATAATTAGATCAACACAGATAACTTTGCAAGTAGCTAGTGATCAAAAACTTGCTATTTTGGTCATGACACCTACTGGATCTTTTGCTCAGTGCTCACAGTACAGTAGCAATTGATGAAAATCCTTTTGAGAGTATCTAATTAGCTTATATAGCTAATCATTACAAGTAGAATCACTTAAAAGGATGAACCATATACTAAACAATGAATTTAGCAATAGGGTGCTTACCCCCAACTTTTTAGGGACTGTATAGAGAATGACCAGAGAGTACTTCGATGGGGATTTCTCCCAATTGGCTGAAGCAAATGTCTTCAAATTCTGATCTTAAAGTAGACTTTGAGCTGGTTCCAACAAGCTATAGAACATGAAAAATGATGGAGATATCACTGAGATATGGTCATGCAAAGATCACTGTTTTGAGTAGACATAGCAGAGAAGTCAATAGATGTGATCAATGAAAGATATCTATTATGGCACATGATTTTACAATATCATTGGCACTATGATGATGCCCAATGATAGTGAGATGAGTGAGCAATGATGTATGCTACTCAACCTCTACAAATGATTAGTAATTGAGCTCTAAGAGAAGGCTACTGACCGTGAGTTTACAAGTCTCTTTTATAATGAATTTCTTCAAATTTGAATTTGAATTTCAAAATAGAGTTCCACCTAAAAGTACTCCTCTAAGTTAGGAGTGGTTCTACCAAATGAGATTCGTAGTTTTTATCTCTCAGAACATCACGAGATATTTGGGCTTACAAGATTCCTCAAGTAAAACAACTTGTACAATGGTTAATGATCAAGCAATTTACAAGCTAAGGTTCTCATGCTTCTTCATGTAGTTACACAATTTTGCATCCATGCCTAGCCAAGTGTGATGGCTTGGACATTTGCACCAATAGCTCCCCCTCAAGCGAAACATCTTGGCTTGGACTTCTTCATGATTCTTCTTGAATGTCCTGCAATCCAATCATAGCTTTAAACCTGCAAAGTTTAGTACCATCAAGTGCTTTGGTTAACAAATCTGCACATTGCATATTTGTGGATACGTATGCAAGTTGAATCTCCTTGCTCAATAGCTTCTCTCTAACAGAGTGATAGTGTACTTCTATATGCTTGGTTCTTGCATGATAGATAGGATTGGCTGCAAGATTCAAAGAGCTTGTATTGACATCAAAGATCATAGGTGAGTGAGTGTGAAGTCCCAAATCTGAATATAGAAATCTAATCCATATGGCTTCTTGTGTAGCATTTGCTAACCCCCTGTATTCAGCCTCTATTGAAGATAGAGCAACAGTAGGTTGCTTCTTGGAAGACCATGAAATAGCCTTATCACCTGCAAAAGACAAATATCCAGAAGTACTCCTTCAGTCATCCTTACAACCTGCCCAATCTGCATTTGAGTATAGCTTAATGTCCAAATCGGATGTATAAGGAAAGTAAGGACCTTGATTTTGAGTACCCTTGAGATACTTCAAAATACTTTTGGCAACTTCCAATTGAGGTGCTCTAGGTTTATGCATGAATTGACTTAAAACACTTACTCCATAAGATATGTCAATCCTTGTCAAAGTTTTGTAGTTTAGACTTCCAACTATGCTTTGATATCATGCAATGTCTTCAAGCAAATCACCTTCATGAGCACTCAATTTATGATTTACCTCCATAGGGGTGCTAGCTATCTTTGCATTCTCCAAGTGGAACTTCTTCAACATGTCCTGCACATATTTCCTTTGAGTAATGTAAAAATTCCAGAATTTGTATAGACTAATTCAAGTCCAAGAAAATACTTTAGAAACCCTAGGTCACTGATTTTGAACTCTTGCATCATTAGGTTCTTGATTTGTTTGATGCCATTGGCATCACTACCTGTAAGTATGATTTCATCAACATACACACATAAATATATCATCTCTGAATTACTTCTCTTGACAAATAGAGAAGAATCTGCCTTGCTCATCATAAATCCTTGATCTTGAAGGTATGTAGTTAACCTATGGTTCCATGCCTTAGGTGCTTGCTTCAAACCATAAAGAGCTTTGCTCAATTTGCACACATAATTTATCTTACTTGGGTCTTCATAGCTAGGAGCTTGAGTCATGTAAACCTCCTCTGAAATACAGCCATTTAGAAAAGCATTATTCACATCCACTTGATACATATTCCAATTCCTTGATGCAACCACACTTACCAATACTTTGATAGTTGGCATTTTAGCCACAGGTGAAAATGTATCTTCATAATCAACTCCTTGGGTTTGTGCAAAACCCTTAGCCACAAGTCTAGTTTTATACCTTTTTATAGATCCATCTAGGTTTCTCTTGATTTTGTTAATCCATCTAGAACCAATTACCTTCATTGATGCCTTCTTGGGTACTAGCTCCCAAGATCATTGTCTTGGAGTGCTTCTATTTCTTCATCCATAGATTCCTTCCATTCTGCCTTGGTCTTTGCTTCTTCATATGAAGAAGTCTCTTCAAGTGATAAAACTTTAGCAAGATAAATGGAATGCTTAGTAACTAATGAAGTATCATACCCATATCTGATTGGCTTCTTACTCTCCCTTTGTGATCTCCTTAGAGCTTGGTTGGATGATTCAAGTAGGTCATCCAACCTCTTCATCGTGGGTGAGTGAGAAGCACACAATCATGCACACACATACACACACATGCACACAAGGCAAGAACAAAGAGAGGAACAATGGAGTTCTTTGTATTACTCAAAAAGTCTCTTACAATAGCTCAAAACTCTAACAAGCTAACCTAAAAAATGAGCTCTCTAGCTCTTTTTATAGTTTTTTACTAGTTTTTGGCCTTGTCCAGACCTAATCTCTGTGCTAGTTAAAAATTAGGTTCCTATGCTATTTTGGAGGCTCAAACAGGCTCTAAAAATCATGAAAATTGGGACAAATACTTCTAATACTCCTTAAGCTCGAGCACTCCTTAGCTTACACAAAATGGAGTAGGAATAATAAAAAATGGTATTTATAATGGTGTGAAGTGACTAAAATCACTATTTAGGAAATATTTTCTTCATGACAAATTACGTGGCCTACTTGCAAGATTTGCATTGACTACTTTGCCTACTTGGTCCTTCTCTCTGCGCTAACTCCCTTCATTGGCTCCCTTGTCTTGTAACGCCTTGACTGCCCTTGCTAGGCCTTGACTGCCTTTGCTGCTACCAATAGAGGGATAATGGCATGTTTGCATACAAAACTATGAATGCATGTGCGTGAGCATATCTACCCTCCCAACAAAGTTGCTCTACAATAAGTGGAATCCTTTGCTATTTTGTAGGAGAGAATGTGAGGGATAATGGCACATTCGAGAGAGAAAGCTATCAATGCATGTTTATGAGCATCTCTGCCATCCCAACAAAGTTTCTCTGCAGTAGGTGCAACAGGAACCAAAACACATACATGAATTTGAAGATCATCATTGTTGCTTTAGCACAATGGTGAGAACCACGTTAAGAAGCTTCACCTCCTTAATGTCAATCCGCGGAAGAGGTAGGAGTGATATGAAGATCGTGAATGAGAGATGATGTGAGAGTGAAGGTGAGAAGCACGAAGATGCACACACACATACACACACACAATGAAGAGACAAGCAAGACACAATGGAAGGTGGGAAATTAGCTCTATTACTCAAGAACGCTATTACAAGCTCAAACTAGCTCTAAGCTCACACTAGCCAACATGAACCAACCTCAAAAATGAGCTCTCTAGCTCTTTTTATAGTTTCTAGACTAGTTTTGACCGGTTTCACATCTAGTGACCGGCATAGTTAAAAAATAGGTCTTAGAGGCTATTTGGAAGGGTAAACGGTATCTAAAAATAACGAAAATTGGTACGTGCATTCTACCTAAGCTCCTCAAGCTCGAGGACTCCTCGGCTTGCACAAAATGGAGCTATGAATTAGAAAATGGGATTTTGTCTATATTACATATGTTACAGGAGTGATGAAAATCACTGTTGGATGTTTGAAGAGGTAATAAAAACATAGTTGTTTGAAAAAATGATCCGACTGGCTCCCTGCTCCGTCTTTATATGCTTCCACGTCGTCTGTGCCTCTGACTGTGCCTCTGACTGCTTCCAACACCCCCCTCCCTCTCGCTTCTGTCGTCCTCGATAGAACCTTGTTGTGCGGTCTGCCGGATGTAGTTTTGTAGGAGGTCGTGAGCGAGGGTGTGCTCAGATACTCGAATGCCTCGGGCCAGATCAGCCTCGAGTTTCTCCCAGTCGATCGGTTGAGGTTCGTCGGGTGGCGGGAGTTGATAGTGCGCGGAATAAACCATTCGCTCGCAGGCAAAAAGTTGCAATAAATGTGTGGGCCTGCTGATGAATACCTCGGAATGGTATTCCCAAAATCCGGTGGTGAACATCTCTTCGAATGTTTGCTTGTAGCACGCCGGTAGGTATTTTATTCTACAGTGCCAGGCATAACACACCCGGAGCGATGGCGTTGTGCTCATATCATATACTAGATCAAAGTTACCATGCTCAAATCCCGGGGTGTTTACATGCGGTGCCTTGACGCATCGGAAGACTTTAAATATCATGTGCATCATGTCAAAAATTTTGACAGTCATATGCGCTGCGATATCATCCATATGCTTCAGGCGAGGGAGCCAGTGACGGATTGTAGCCATCATATAGCCAACAGTGGGCAACTCGGTGGGCGGCTTGAAGTAGGGGTAATTCAGCCAATCCTGACACTGCCTATTGTTTTGTACTTTGATAGCGAATGCAGTCCAGGAGCGGCGTCGTGGTACTGGTCCCCAGCAAGGATTATACTTTAAATGTAAAGGCGCTTTCACCCATGTGCTCATCATTTCTGGGTACTTCTGGAGTAGGTCTTTGCGCCAATCAGGTTGATGGATCTCTCCTCTTTGCGCATTTGGTGGCAAGTCCGCCGGCTCGAATTGTGTAGCATGCGTGGGTTTCCTGCTGGTTTCTTTCTCTATAGCTAGCTGATATTCAGCCATTAACATGAAGTACGGTTTATACTGCAGCTCATGCCCAGATATATAGCGTCGGGGGGCCAAATGAGCAAAGAAGGGGGATTGTAAGATTCTCTCTTCAATCATGGCCATGGCATGTAACTGTGCCTCTACTCTGGCTGAATGTGTCGTTCCAAGTTCTTCGATCGTTTTCATCCACGCGGGGGTAGGAAGTTCATAGGTCATCTGGCCTTCGGCCGTGACTTGTCCGCCTGGGATGGGTATTGGCTCGTATGCTTCTTCAAACGTTTCCTCCACCGGAATGGTTATGTTCTCGTCGTCAGCTGGAATCTCCGGTGGGGAATCAGGCCGTGGTGGTGCTTCGTATACATCTATACGTGATTGGAGAGTGGCTACCTGGGCCCGTAATGCATTGAGTTCTTCTAAGATTTCAAGAGCAGGGTCCATAGCTTCTTGTACTTCTACTGTTACTTGTACTTGTTGTGGTGCCGGTTCTCTGAGCTCTAGTAACTTGTGATCTTCTTTTAATTTCTGATGTTCTTCGTTCATTCGATCATAGTCCTCTAGCAATCGAACATGGTCATCTAGCAACATCCGCATCGATTCAGATGGGATTGCCTTGAATCTGCTAGGACTTATGGGTTGTTCTGGATGGTCCAATGCCGCTTCCAAATTTTCTCTATTCTGCTCTTGGAGTCTCTGGTTCTCCTCTTTTGCTGCGGCTAGGTGCCTCCTGAGTAAGCCCATATTCCTGGTCAGTGTCGCGTTCCTAATTGTTTGGGCTCGAAGCAGGTTGTCCAGATCAGCAGTGGCTTCTTTTGTTTTCTCTTCACTTTCTAGCTCTAACTTATGATATGCCTCTCTTAGTTCTTGGTATCGCGTATTTAACGAGGCATTCTCGATCGATAATGAATTAAGCTGCGACTGTAATTCATCTGTCGTCCTCTGCAGCTGTTGATAGTTGTTTCCAAGAGATGCAAACTCATCTCGTACTTGTGTCATGCATGTGAACATTTGTTGAAGTGCAGTGTCTATGGTGGGCGATAATACTAATGGAGTGCTAAGTGAGGATGCAGTGGAAGTAGATGCAGCGGGAATGGGAAATGGGGTTGGGAAGGTGGATGCAGTGGTGATCGTGGAAAATTGTGACGTACCTAAATATGATGGTGCTGTGAGTGGAGTGGGTGTTGGTGCGGTGGGTGGTGAGATGTCCATGTCATTGGACGTGTCAAGTGCGGTGACTATGAAAAGCGGTGTGTATGTGGGTGGTTGTGTAGGTGTGAAGACGGGATTTACAAATGTAGAGTAATTTACAGGGGGGATGGCTGGAGCAGCTTGGTGAAAAGGGGAAATAGGGGTTATGGTGGGTTGGGGAGGTGAAACTGGTGAGAAGGTTAGTGGGGTTAGAAAGGTGAAAGGGGGTCTTAAAGGTGGGGGAAAGGATGGGAAGGATGAAGGGGTGAAGGGGTTAACATGTAGACGCGGAGGGTTGGGTGCGGGCATGGTGGCATGAATGGGCGGGGTAAAGGCTATGGCTATGTTGCCATGGACTGGTGTGGATGTGGGAGGAGCAGGTGGGTGTGCGGGGGATACAGGATGGGTTGGTGAAACATGAGGTGAGAGAGGAGTAGAAGGTGTGGATGTTATTTCAAGGATAGTGGTAGTATGTACAACGGTAGTACGTGGCGGGGAGTCGACAAGGATAGCTTCTTCGGTGAAGGATCTTTCCGGACGTAGGCGTGCATCTTGCGCCTGGTGGGATGATTGAGCACCTACCGGAACTCGAATATATTCACTGGGCTTCGATAACAGGCGAACTCTGCGAGGGTCATATTGGGGGAGTGGCTTCCTTTGTAAATATCTCAGTGCTTCGACCGGGCCGATGGATTGGACCAGTTCTCTAAACCCTCTGATGTAGACTTCTTCAAACCCTCCGGAGATGAGTTCTTGTTCGATTATGGTCTGGCTCTCTTCTTCAGTCAATTTTTTACGTGCCTAGACTTTCTCCATTGTACGATATAATTTCTTGATTGCCAGAGTGTAAGCTGCGGCTTCGAAAGTCTCCTCTTCGTGCGTGCTGGTGTCACCATGTGCATCGGTTTGTTGGCCTTGGCCGTCTGTGTCACCTTGTTCTTGGGAATCATGCGTGCCCTGGCTGGCTTCGTCATCACCTTCGTCGTCGTCGGTGGCTGTTCTTTCGTCATCAGAGCTCGACACAACTTGTCCCTGTGGCAGATCCCGCGGTGTGGTAGGGTAACTGGGGCGTTCATATTCTTGAGAGAACATCTGTGCCTCTGAAAACTGGAATTCATTGGAGAATGCATCAGGCATTTCAAAATCGAATGTTGTATTTATTGGTTCTGCTTCCATGTGTGGTATTGGGAAAGAAAAGGCTTCCGCACCAATAGTGGTGGGAGCTTCTGCTGTCATGGTGGTGGGTTCTGTGGTTGTAGCTGCCTAAGGTGCAACGGTACTAGTAGTGCCCTCCGTTACCACTGGTCTAGATAACCTTATGCGAATAGGTTGTACTGTGGGAGCGGCTTCTGTCGGTGATCGCTCTGGAGAGGGTTGTGGTGATGGTGACTCTGGCACTTGAAGGCAAGGAATAGTGCCTCTCATGCGCTTACCTGCCCTTGCTCTGTTGGGCTTCCTGGCTTTCTTCGTCGTTCCTTTGAATGCCTTCAGCTCTTCTCCTGTTAATGCACGTTCAATTGGCAAGTCATAAGCCAAGCACATATAAACAATTCTTGTGAGCGCACAACATCCATTAAGCACTTTCTTTCGTTCCCATCTGTGTTGTGCCAAATACATTTGATCAATGATCCAGCTCGCCAGATCAACAGTCTGAGGTCCGGTGCACGCTAAGTACAATCCAAACCATATTCTTTTATGGGGCATGGTAAATCTGTCCTGAGCGGGGAATGCAAAATGTTGCATGCATATCCGTAGCGGCTTTGATAGCTCAGGTGTAATTGCTGAGATCTCCTCCCACTTAGTGACATCCCCACGTTTCATAGGGTCTGGAATTAATCTTTCTCGATCTGTGGGCGTGTGGGTTCCATGAATCTTGATGGCAGCTCTGATTAAATCCTTCGAAAGATAAAATCTCTTGTAAGGTGGATCATCCACTAAAGAGGGCAAAATAAAAGTTCCTCGGATATCCTTATTCTCCGAGGCCAGCAAAGTAGTGATTAAATAATAACACCTGTAAAAGTCAGGTTTGGGCAGAGGATCACTGAAATACTCCGTGAAGCCGGCTCTGGCCCAAACATGAGTTAAGTCCTGAGTGTTCTGTAGGCCTTCGAACTCTCTGGAGAAAAATTGGTATTTTCCCCAAGTGCGGTCATCAAACGTCAAATTAGATTCAAATATAAAATCCGCGTTCGCTAAGGGTCCTGCAAGTCCCTGAAACCAATGAGAGTTACGGTGTATCTTTTCTGTGTAGCCCATAGGTGGGTTATCGATCGGCATGGGCCCTGGAAATCCTTGGAATTCTGGTGGTGGAGCCGTCGGGTGGGATTCTGCTCGTAAAACATTGAGGGGCACTGCCGCTACACTGGGGCCTGCTTCTGATGGTCCTTCGTCGGTTTGCATGATGACTGATGCGCTAACGAGAAAGATCTGCTACAAAAGATTAACACATTAGCATGGAAATTAATTATGATCCCATTAAAGTGAGACCGCAATCCCTTTCCATAACTGATGCGTAACCCGTGTAGCCAAGTGCTGTGATGTGATGGATGCAATGCTTCTTGTAGCACTAGTGCAGGTCTCTAGACTCCTACACGTTTTAGATTATGCATATGTTTCTTGATGAGATGAGATTATGAGTGATGTGTGATGATGGTGGGTGAATTTATACAAGGTTTAAAGGTTAGTGATTTATTACAAGGTTGTATGTTAGTCGGGGGGTAGTTAGACAATGGGTTAGGGGAAGACGGTTGGACACGCTTCGGTATCCATTTCCTAAGAGTCTTTGAGTGGGTGGTGGGTTTCTGCTGAGGGGCAAAAGGTAGTATCGGGTGTGGTGGTATTGGGGGATGGAAAGATTTGTGAGGGGTATATATTACATGGCTTAAGGGTTGAGCTATGATACATGGTTTGGGTACCCAAATCTGCGTGGGCGTGGGTCTATGGGTAAGATATTTCTTGGCGATCCAAATTTGTCGAATGCTCGGACCTGTAGAAGAAGGTCGAGGGGATGGTGGATATTGATTCTGTTTCTGTTCTGCCTTTTTCTTGTCGATCTCTGCTTGGTTGGAGTTCTTCGGTGCTTTTTGTCCTTTTGGCACCCATATTTGTCTGGTGCCGCTTCCTTTGGGTGGCCCAAACTGCTTTCCTTGTTGTGTCTTCTGATACTGCCGTCGGTCTGGGTTCCTTCGTCGTGGTTGACTCTGTTGTGGTTGAGGTTGAGAGGTCGGATGGACACTCTGCTTTGGAAAAGAAGGGAGATCCAACACTTGCGTGACCTGCCCATTAGGAAGTGATGCGTTCTTTAACTTTAATCTAGGCCAGTCCGCAACAAGTTTGGAAGGATGAGCACCGCAGGGTGTCGTGCTCATTTGGCCGCTGATGCAACCCACCTAACCGCTGATTGTGTCCATCTGCCCTAGCGGTTGGGTAGCTGCCGCTTCTAGTTTGCAGGAAGTCCCAGGGAAGATCTCCTGTCGTCCTTCTGATTGACAACTGTCCATAGCCAAGCCCGAGTGGGTTGGTGTAGACATAACGTGACTGTTCTGATTAAAGATCTTCCGGTCTTCCGTCGCATGCGTTTCATAGGGTCTAGGGTTACAAACCTCAGTCGGAATGTCGTTAGGGAAGTCAAGCGGTATCACTCGCTTCTGTTCTAAGGTTCCAATCTGTAAGGAGCCTTGTCTAAGATTTAGGTCCACTGAGTGATCGTATAGCCAATCTTGGCCAAGGATTAGGGGTTCTATTAGGTCGTCATCATGGCACACTAGTAGCTTCGCTGTCATGGTCACATCCTTAATGAGGATAGGAAGGTCCACCTCACCCATGCAAGGGGTTTCCATGCCTCCTAGGCCTATGAGGTATGCCTCAATTGGCCGCATTTCTATTCCTGAATCCTTATAGTGGGACCATCTAATCGAACTAGTCGCAGCGCCTGAGTCAATTAAAGCCCTGAGTTCTTGGCAAGGGTTGCCGTGCTCTAGCCTAACCGTAATGAATGGTCTCCTGTCCACTATGCTAGGATGAGTGGTTGACTTTACTTGACACATGGCCATGGGATATCTGGGTGATGTTTCCAGATGGTTATAATGTTCTCTCCCTAGTCCTTGTCTTCTTAGCTTCATGCGCTTAATGCGTTCTATGGCTTCTGCCTTAGCTTCAGCTCGTATTCTATTTTCTTCCTCCTTACGCTTCTTTGCCAATGTGAGTCGTCTAAGCATATCCTCAGTAAGAGGTTCTTGATATAACCTGACTCTACAGCCACTAATGTAATTAGGCATTATATCTCCTTCTAAGGTGGCTAACTGTACTGCTCCACTAGTCGAAAGTCTGTTAATGATCATAGGTCCATAACCTCACTTTCTAACTTCCGTGCGTGCTGTTTCAGCGTATACACTAGAACTAAATCTCCTTCTTTTAATCCTTTATCTTTCACATGTGCATCAAAATATGCTTTCTGTCGCTTCTTCGCTGCATATATTCCTGCTGCTGCTTTCAGCCTGGTTTCTCCTAATCGTTCCAAGTCCATTATTCTTGCTGATAATTCATGGCCGGTCCAGTGATGTTCTTGTGCAACCTTAAGTGTCGATATCAAGAAGTCCAAAGGAAGCACAGCATTCTGACCAAAAACCATTTGAAAGGGAGTTGCATTGAGTACGGTCTTGTAGGCCACTCGATATGCCCAAACAGCGTGGTGTAACTGTTTGTCCCAATCTGAACGTTTATTGTTCACGAGTTTCGTCAGTACGGTACAAAGTATCTTGTTAGTGCTTTCAGCCTGACCATTGGCCTGAGGATGATATGGTGCAGATTTCTTGTGAATCACCATAAAATCCTACAACAGATATTCAATGACTTGGTTTAGAAAGTGAGTGCCTCGATCGCTCACTAACTCTATAGGCAATCCATATCTTGTAAAGACATTTTCAAATAAGAATTTTGCAGTCGTGTGAGCATCATTCTTTTTTGTGGCTTTTGCCTCTACCCATTTGGTTAGATAATCTGTGGCAACAATAATGTATTCCGCATGTGTACCTTTTGCAGGGGGGTTGATGGGTCCTACAAAGTCTATACCCCACTTAGAAAATGCACGTCCGCCCATCATGGGTTTCAATGGCATTTCATCTCTGCGAGTAGGAAACTGAGTTCTTTGGCACACGTCACATCTCTTTACATAGGTATGTGCATCCATGTGAAGAGTGGGCCACCACAATCTTGAAAAGAGGATAGCTTTGACTATCCTATCGGGTCCAAAATGACCTCCTGCAACACCTTGGTGTGCAGTCTCTAGTATGCTCAGATAATCGCTCTCATGAACACATTGTCTTAGATATCCATCTAGTCCTCTTTTGTATAGATTATCGCCAATAAGTGAATAGTCGTGAGCTTCCTGCTCTAGACTACGTTGTCGAGCTAAGGTCATTCCTTGAGGGAATGTGTTCGTCCTCAAGTATGTCACTAAAGGTTCACTCCAGTCTGGTGTGAGAGACACGTGATAGAGTGTAGCATGTTCTACTGGTGGTCTTTCACAACAAACATGGCATTCTTTGCACAACTTGTAGACATCTGCTTCCATAGAAGGCCAATATACTCCTAGTCTTTGCAGAGTCTGTAGTGTTCGATGTTTTGAATGATGTTTCCTTAGTGCACCTATGTGTGCTAATTGCAACCAATTCGCATGTTCTGATTCATCTACACAACAAGCAAGAATCTTTTGATTATCCTGTTTATATATGCTTCCTGCCATGACTTGGTATCTCTGAGACTTGGTAATCTCTCCTTCTTTGATCTTTATCCTAGGATTCTTGGGTCCATATGTCAGAATAGGGACTATAGGCTTAGCCCATTCTGGTGCTATCTCAAGGTTAAACAAGTATGCATCTGGTAGATCATCCGCTACTCCTTGAGGAGCTTCTCCTGAGGTTAATCTCGAAAGGTGGTCAGCTCTAAGATGTGTCTTTCCTTTCCTGACTACTACTTCAAAATCATACTCCATGAGTAATAGAAACCAACGTATCAGTCGTCCTGTGTTACATGGTTTGTTGACTAAGTACAATAGGGCTTGATGATCTGTAAAGAACTTGAATTTGTTGGCCAACAAGTAGTGCCTAAACTTCTTTACCGCGTAAATCATCCCTAATCCCTCTCGTTCCGTAGTGGTGTAATTTCTTTCTGCTGTGTTCAATTGTCTGCTCGCGTAAGCTATGGGGAGATCTATGTTACCTTCATTCGTGGGTTGTGCTAACACACATCCTATGGCGTAATTGGATGCATCCACATGTACATGAAATGGCTTACTCCAATCTGGGGTTGTCAATATAGGTGCTGAGCACAAGCGTCGTTTAAGTTCATTGAATGAATTTTCACATTCATCTGTCCACTCAAAATTGGTCAAAAGAGAGTACAAAGGCTTGGCTATGATTGCATACATGTGTATGAATCTCCTATAATAACCGCAATGGCCCATAAATGCCTGTACCTCTTTCACATTAGTTGGTCTAGGTAATTCTGCAATTACCTTCACCTTTTCCTCGTCCGTAGAGATTCCATTTTTTGACACAATGTGTCCTAGAATTTTGCCTTGTCTGACCATGAAAACGCATTTTTCTGGGTTCAAACAAACCTGATATTCTCGACATTTGTCAAATATTTGTCTTAACTCTGGGATATGTGTCTGTCTTACATTTGAATGAGCACATAAGTCATCGACGTAAACTTCCAAGCTCTTGCGTAAGAATTCCTTAAAAACATGACACATGAGTCGCTGGAAAGTGGCGGGTGCATTTGTCAAGCCAAATGGCATTACACGAAATGCAAATATGCCCCATTCAGTGGCAAATGCCGTCTTGTGTTGATCTTCTGGAGCAATGGCTACTTGATTATAGCCTGAGAATCCATCCAGAAAGCTGTAAACTTCCTTGGCCGCAACTCTTTCCAATAGATGTTCCGTGATAGGAAGAGGATAACTGTCTCTAATCGTGGCAGCATTAACTTTTTTAAGGTTAATACACACACGCAATTTTCCATTCTTCTTGGGCACAACCACAATGGGGGATACCCATTCGGTATGTTCAATTTCGTAAATAAATCCTGCTTCTATCAAGCGATCTATCTCCTCTTTAATCTTCGCAGCGTAATTATCATTGTACGTGTAAGGTTTCTGTTTTGTTGGTTTTGCATCTGGAGTCATAGGGATTCTATGAGAACATATATCTGGATCTACTCCTTTCAAATCTTTGTAACTCCAAGCAAAAACATCTCTATATTCGCGCAATAGGGCAACTAACTCTTCTTCTTCTTCAGTCGTCAAATCATGCCCTATGTATGTGCATTTTTCTTCTTCTCCTTCTATGGCAACTATTACTTTCTTGGTTTTCTCTCGGTTATCATATACGTGTCCGTCAGTCGCCTTTCTATTGGGCATTCGTACCATGATTCTTCTATCTTCAATTTCATATTTCTTGAAATTCTCGGGTACTTCAAATAAAGATTCTTCTTTTTCTGACATGGTTTCTTTCTTCTTTCTTTTCTTGCCTTCACTCTTGGTAGTCACTTCAGTGGCTAACCTCACCTCATTCGTTATTTCCTCGTGTCTCTGAGTGTGAGTCTCTACTTCGTAGAAATATTCTTCCTCTGATGCAAAGGGTGGGTCCATGATAATTGATTCTAAATCAAAATCGCTTGCATCCTCAAATGCATCAGTGTTAGGTTCACACTCTTCTAAAATTGCATCGCACATGATTGGCTCTATCGTGAAAACTGAAATGTCATAGCCATCCTCGTCACAGTGGGGTGTCCATTGTTCTTCATTGATGGCTATATCCATGGTTGCTAGTATTTCTGCCCAACCATGGGGTTCAAACTCTTCGTCTGGGAATACTACAGGTGCATATGCTGGATCTTGAAGGGTTCGTGGATGTTGTTCTGCACCTAAGGTCCTTGCTTCTAATCGTTCTTCCTCTTGTTTGGCTACTTTACACATCCATAAATGGGTATCCTCATGCAACCAAGAAGGATCTGATTCTAATGAGTCCATGGATTCCGTCTCTACTGGTGTCTTATGGATGGTATTCCATTGTATTGGGGGTACATCTCTGTGTGAATAGTCTTTAAGATTGACTTTAGTAGTCACTCCTAAATGTTGCAAGTACAAAGAATTAGTTCCCCAATCTTGTACAATTTGCAACTGACGCATGAATGGTCGTCCCAATATCATCTCATACGCACGATTTTTCGCGAAGTCACAAATGGCGAAAGTATGCTCAAATTCTACACCACAAGTGGTGAGAGATATGCCTTCTAGTAAGCCTAATGGTTTTTCTATGTGTCCATCAGCCATTTGTAGTTTCATCCTGGTGGGTCTGAGTGCTGGCTTACCCCAACGTTTCCACAAAGCGGTGGTAGCGATGGCTACTCCGGCTCCTGAATCTAAGATGGCTTTCGTGGTGTAGCCCTGATGGGTTATTGGAAGATATGTGTTACCTTCCTCTCCTTCGCTTACATCTCTAATCTTTTCCACGGGTATCTCTGGTACCTTCTTATGTGATCCTATCTGAGAGGGTGTGGTAGCTAGCTCAGGGAATTGATTTGCTACGTGCTTCCACAATTCTGGTTTTACCTTTAACAATTCCTCCAAAGTGAGATTACACTGTACTTTCGTGTTCTTGATCACTTCCGTGTTCCTAGGGATCACTGATTCTTCATTCCTCACTATTATCGTGGGTGCTCTCATACTAATAGACTTTGCTTCCCAAGGTCCTGTGAACTGAGGTAATTCTTGTAAAGAATTAGATTCAAATCTTGTGGGTTCACTCAGTTGTTCCACCTCTACATCATCATATATAGAGGGGATGTCTTGGGGAAATTGTTCCTGCAAGTCGTCTATTTCTTGAATAGGAGGATGGATTCCTTGTTCCTTTCTCCATTTCTCTTCTTGGATTTCCCTCAAAAATTCGTGTGAGTACCTATGTATGGAAGACAAGTTGTCTTGACTTTCTGTGTTGGGTACTTGAGACAGGGGTAGTGCATTCCTTTCCTGTGTCTCTGTGACAATAGGGTTCCTAGGCTGATCCTTTTTCTCTTTGCTTTCTATCAAGTGTTCTAGCCTCTCCATTAGTCCTTGAAAGTGTAATTCCGGTTTTGCCATGTTATTCCAATTAAGATATCTAGAGGCTTCAAACAAAGCTTGTGCTAATTCTACCATTTTCATGCAAAGTTTAGTTCTCTCAATTTCTAGATCAGCTCGAGGGTAGTTTTTACTCATCTCCGTTACTTGAGGTCCCTCTTTTATTCTAGCCTGATATGCATGAAACATCATGTCTAGATTTTCTGGTATGGGTTCCGCTAAAACTGATCCTGATTTTTTAGCTGTGTTTTCTTGATTCAATTCTTGTGAAGCCAATTCTTGTATTTTGGCTCTAGATTCCTTTAAACTTCCTTCCAACTCACTTATCTTTTTACTCCATTTTCTCTTGATTCTTTCTCTGGAATCTTTCCAAGATTTTGTCTTTTTACTGCTAGATTCTGCAATTTCACTAGTTCCGGCTACTTTCTCATGATTAAGCTGTTGGTTTTGTAAGAGCGCCTGGGCTCTGGTTATAGCTTGGATAGGCACGTATGTAGGGTTGGATCCATCTACGTTGTTTACAATACCTATCACATTGATCGGTGTTACGTTCGAAGCATTAACAGGGTTCTTAGGACAATCTTTAATTATATGCTCTTTGCCACAACCGGCACAAAAGCCTTGTATGTTATAGTACTGTGATTGCCTTGCTATTGGGGGATGTGGACAATCCTTTATGAAGTGATCTCCTTGGCACCTAAAGCATGGTCCTCTAGGGCCCTGTGGTCTCTGTTGTCTCAGTTGGGGCCGTGGGTTTGGGTTTGCGTACATCACATTAGCATAGTCTGGCTCCCAACTAGGTTCCATTGGTGGACTATCATAATGATATGTCTCCACATGTTCTGGTGACTCCGTGTAATAAGCGGGTGGACTAGTGACATGAGTAGAGTCAAAACTGTTTGAGTTCGGGTCACTTTCTGTGATCAAGGGTGAAGAAGGCACTAAGGCCCTACTTAGGTTCTCTTCTGCAGCAGCGTATTTGACTGAGATGACATTCGCTGGTGGGGGTGGCTGCTGAGCTAAGACGGGTTGAGGTCTCTGTTGAGCCTGGTATGGGTAGTTCTGAGGAGGCCTATAGTAATAAGGTTGAGCATTGTATTGGCCTTGATACCTACCTGGCTGCTGGTATGTTTGCGGGTAGTTCTGTCTCACGGTTTGTTTGTTGTATGGGCAGTCCTGAGCCGTATGATTCGTGTATCTTCTCTCAATTGTACAATATTGGCCACTAGGGTTGGCTTGAGGTTGTGGTGCATTGGGACACACGTTTGCCAAATGATTTCCACCACAAGTGTAACAACGTACATTAGTTGGTAGCTTGGGCACCTGTTTACTAGAAACTCCTAGTCTTTGGGCCACTTTTTCTGCTAGGTCCTCTATCGTATTAGACAATTTTGTGGATGCTAGAGAAGAACAATCTGAGTCTTTATAGACCTTTGAGAGTTCTAATTCATCTCCTAGGTTATCCTCAATGTCTATACATATTCTTACACACTCCTCTAGCGTTCTGGGTTCCTTTAGGTACACATAAGAGCGTAGTTTAGCGCTCAACAAGCCATCTAGGAACAGTGATACTTGTTTGGCTTGTGAGGGTAGCTCTTGCATTGGACATCGTTCGACATATTGTCTGAACCTACGTCCTGCCAGTCTAACTGTTTCCTGAGGGGTTTGTTTAAATCTATGAATCAACGAAGACGTGTCGTGTCTAATCCCACTTTTAGAGAATTCAGTGATGAATGACTCTAAAAAGTGATGGATGTCTCTAAATTGCCTTTGTTGCAGTGGTTGGAACCAAGTTAAAGCGGTATTCTTTCACGTTAGTCCAAATGCATTGTATTGCGTGAACATGTCCTCGACTTGTTCTGCTCTTAGTACTTGCTTGAATTCTACGACATGGTCATAGGGATCTCCTGTCCCATCAAAGTAATTCTTCATTGATTTTACTAATTGTGTGGGT
The DNA here is from genome assembly GCA_020310875.1 of Ceratopteris richardii. NCBI lineage: Eukaryota > Viridiplantae > Streptophyta > Polypodiopsida > Polypodiales > Pteridaceae > Ceratopteris > Ceratopteris richardii. The sequence continues at coordinate 166,595,236 of CM035420.1, read as the reverse complement.
CTCAATACTCTTGCGTGTTCACGTGGCCTAGGTAGAGGAAAATCATCTCTACCACCTAGTATTCCATGATCTCTTTGTCTATCCGCTCTATTAGTGTCCGTGGTTGTTCTATCTCTCCCTATGGGGTGATTAAAGCTTACTTCCGGTCTCTCTTTATTTCCTTCTCTTTGATGTCCATGGGCTGAGGAGGTTCCTGCCCCTTGTTGACTTGTATTCATGTTTGTTCTAGATGGAGGGAATATCAATTCACCTCTCCATGTGTATGTGTTTTTAGCGCGCTCAGGCACCACAAAGACTCTTTCTGAAGTCTCATCCAGGTATACAACCTTTCCAGGTGTATCTGGGTCCTTGAATTCATAAATTGTAATGATGCCTATCTCACCAGGGTGTTCCTTTCTGTACCTCCAAAAGGCTTCATCTGTCTCTTTATTTACGAACAACTCGGTGCTCCTGTTATCTTGAGGGATCCATTCTGGGATGAGTATTCTTGTTAATACAGATTTCCCTCTAGGTGTTCTAGGTTCTTCTAACGGTTCTTTTCCTTGAAATTTTGCTTCCGTCTCTAATTGAATTGTGCCAAACTCATTAGTATCGTTTGGTTGCGTACTTAGGACGTACATGGTTCCTTCTTTGTCTATGTAAGCGTCTCTCTCAAATTTCACCACTGGTCTTTCCAATCCAATGGGTTGATCAGGGTTGTGCAGTTGCACCACTTGCCTTTGCAAACCATCCTCATAGATGCGAGCACCTAATCGGTTGGTTCGGAGAAACTCTAGTTGCGTTCTATAGGGTCCTTCTGGTTTTTCTAGGTATGCTACATGAGACCCTCCTTCTGGTCTGTCTGCGCTAAATGCCATTTCTGATTCGCTAGTCTCTAAGCTCTCGTAGGGGTAATTACTATTCAATTGCTGAGCCCACGATCGAGCAGTAGTTCTTACACTAGCCTCTGATGATCTAAGGCTTCGTCGGTCCGACTTACCTATATGTTTGCCCGATCTAAGGTTCATTAATTTCCTTCCTTGCTCACTCAATTACACACTTAGATCGTCAATGGTTCTTTGTTATTACTTTCTTGATTATTTTTTATTTTCTTTGGATTCTTGTCTTAATATATGCATCAGGAATTCGACTTTCCGTTATGATTTTGAGTTCTCGTTCCGTCAGACTTATGTTCTTTCCTTTAGGTTTTCGTCACACACCTTTATCTTTAGTCTTGAACTTGAAAGAATTAGGTATCTTGAACTTGAGGCGTTCCTATCGTCGTTAATCCACAATGCTAACGTTTAGCCTAAGCTAAGAATTGACTGAGGGGGTTGAGTAATCTTCCAACCTCGAGTCGGCTTTTCTGGTTGCGCTGATGCCCAAGAAGCCGTGCTTCCCAAGCTCTGCTGTCTTCACTGCCTTGCTTGCTTGCCTTTGATTGCCCTTGCTAGACCTGGAAAAATTCCAATATTAGACCAATTCACAATTGAATGATCAAGCACTTGAGCATACACACCTTTTTAGTCCCTTCCCTTTTGCCCAAAATTTCAATACTTGCCCCCTGGCTTCCTAGTCCCAAACTAGGTGAACCTCAAAATAGCTTATCCAAAAATAGATGTATTCTTTATGAAAAAAACAGTTGAGGTCACGTAGTACTCGTCACGAGCTTTCTAACGAGCTATTAAGCTCAAAAAACGGACTTCGGATGAAAAAGTTATGAGCGTTCAGGCCCTGGGGGGTAAAAATCTGACAATCAGGTTTTCCTTCAAATATGAGCTAAGGGGTCTCCTATGAGTCTAATGGTCCAAAAATTTCTCAAAAATACCCCCAAAATTGGTCAGAAAATGGAACCCTAAATTTGCGATGGGGGTGCACAATCGCGATGGTCTGGGACCATCGCGATGGTCCAAGCGAACCGTCGCAATGGCCCGAAGTGAACGATCGCGATGGCGTGGAATTTGGACAATCACGATGGCGCGAAAAGGTGAACCGTCGCGATGGCGTGATCAGGCGGACAATCGCGATGACGCGGGTCAAAGGTCAAAGGTGAACCGTCGCGATGGTCCGGAGTGAACCGTCGCGATGGTCACAAGTGCGATGGCGTGAGCCAATCGCGATGGTCCGATTTTGGGCTATCGCGATGGTCCGAAAAACGAACCGTCGCGATGGTCTATCTTGACACGTGGCACCGTCGTGGCGATGGCATGGGCCAATCGCGATGGTCCGGGGTCAGCTGAACAATCGCGATGGTCCAAGTGGACCGTCGCGATGGCTCAAGTGAACCGTCGCGATGGTCCGAGACCGTCGCGATGGTCCGGCCGAGCCGTCGCGATGGCGTGAGCCTATCGCGATGGTGCGACACAATCGCGATGGTCCGAGCCAATCGCGATGGTCCGAGCCAATCGCGATGGTCCACCAAACTGATGATTTTTGAGATGCGCCTGTGGATTCGTAGATGCGCAAGGGTCGCCTACCTCGTGGTGTGGTCGCCTACCAAGAATTCCGAAAGTTGCAGACCATCGCGATGGTCCGCCACACTCGGCAGATCTTTGACAGAGAGTAAATTTTTACCTTTTCCAAGCTTTCCTGATGCACTGGAGCTCTGTACCTGCAAGAAAACTCAAGAAAACACAAGCACACACAAGCACAAAAGTTCTCTCTCGCTCTCTCGCATGCACAAATGAGGGGAAATGAGGTGAATGGGTGGATATGGTGAATTTTCTGATTTTTTTGGAGATGAAGATGATGATGCGATGATGAGGATGGAGTGTGGGGGAGGTGAAAAACACTAAAAACTAAGTAAAAACAACAACAAAAACTGAAATTTTTACCTTCCAACGCCACTTCTTGCTATACTCTTACCATCACACATTCGTCCTAGACTCGATCCCCGGCAACGGCGCCAAATTTGGTGTTGCTCTAGCACAATGGTGAGAACCACGTTAAGAAGCTTCACCTCCTTAATGTCAATCCGCGGAAGAGGTAGGAGTGATATGAAGATCGTGAATGAGAGATGATGTGAGAGTGAAGGTGAGAAGCACGAAGATGCACACACACATACACACACACAATGAAGAGACAAGCAAGACACAATGGAAGGTGGGAAATTAGCTCTATTACTCAAGAACGCTATTACAAGCTCAAACTAGCTCTAAGCTCACACTAGCCAACATGAACCAACCTCAAAAATGAGCTCTCTAGCTCTTTTTATAGTTTCTAGACTAGTTTTGACCGGTTTCACATCTAGTGACCGGCATAGTTAAAAAATAGGTCTTAGAGGCTATTTGGAAGGGTAAACGGTATCTAAAAATAACGAAAATTGGTACGTGCATTCTACCTAAGCTCCTCAAGCTCGAGGACTCCTCGGCTTGCACAAAATGGAGCTATGAATTAGAAAATGGGATTTTGTCTATATTACATATGTTACAGGAGTGATGAAAATCAATGTTGGATGTTTGAAGAGGTAATAAAAACATAGTTGTTTGAAAAAATGATCCGATTGGCTCCCTGCTCCGTCTTTACATGCTTCCACGTCGTCTGTGCCTCTGACTGCTTCCAACAATCATCTTCAACACCAATTGTGTCACCTTCAGTAACTGTATTTCTAGGTGTAGTAGGATGTTTTTTAATACCTTCAAAATATTCCATAGCCATTTCACTACCACTACATGATGCATTATATATGCCCGTAGTGGGTAGTTAGTGCCATCCAACCTATCCTCAATGGCCAACATATAGAATACATAATTACTTTTATACATGACTATTAACTTAATACCATGATGCACAAAAACTATTGATCTGAAAAAGTTGAACAGGACCACCCCATCAATCTCTGCTAAACCTATAGGAGACATTAAGGGCTTATACTGGCAAACCAAAACCTATACATATGTTTGGCACAAGAGGAAAAAAATCCCTACGTCTAAGCTCATGAAGTCGTAGGGATTCACAACTGACTAAATCTCAATCATCAAGCAAATTCATATAGTGGTGTGAGCTTGTCCCACTCAAGTGCATGGAAACAAGTGCCTAAATGATGGTTAATGTGGGAAAGGTACAAGTAATGCATGCAAAAAGGGAACATCCACCTACCTCTTACACAATAGTGTGTATCGTGATACTTGGCTATTAGTAGACACAAATCAAGTAATATATGTTATAACTTATGGAATATGTTGAACAATGCATTGTTGGAGTGTAACATGAATATGTTGAACAATGCATTGTTGGATTGTAACATGGAATATGTTGAGCAATGCATTGTTGGAGTGTTAAATTATTATTGAACAATGCATTGTTGGAGTGTTAAATTATTGATGTATTAATTTGTTTTTTATATAGGAGCTGAAGGTTCGTGAGGAGCGTACAAGGCGTGAAAGGGCGGACATCAATAATCCGAATAATTATTATTTTGTAAATAAACCTGCGTAGAAGGTTCTATTGTTAGAAACAATTAGAAAAGTAATGGTTAGAATAAAGGTCGTTGTAGACCGCAGTTTCTGTTATTGAAAGCAATGGCTTTCTATAAAAGTTACCAACTTTTAGTTTCATGCTTGCTTTTCGAAGCCCCTCTCATGTAACCACTCTTTTTGACGTAATCAAAAGTTCCTATAAATACATGCACTCTGTGGACTGTTGAAACAGAGTGCATGGGGGGAGGTTGCACCCAATACTATGTTCAGTCTCATCTCTTGTTGTCTCTATTCTTCTGTGTGTTTTCTGCATTCGTAATCTTTGTATGCGCGTGAGCAAGATCCTGACAACAGTGGTATCAGAGCTCTGCACGTGTCAATACAGAGGGTTATGTTCTCTGTTCATGATTCCGATTCCGTCTCCGTCTCCGTCTCCCGTTCCGGTTCCGATTCCGGTTCCTGTTTCTGTTCCAGTTCCAGAACCAGAACCTACGATTTCACCTATGTTTTCACCTACGTTTACTCCTTCAACGTCGACTAAGGCAAAGAGCTTAGGCAATACATTGGCAACATTGGAACCCAAGGCTCCCTTGGTGACCGTTGGCTACACGCGAGGCAATTTTAATTTTGAGTGGCAATAGAGTGGTTTAGATTCCCTAAGGTAGGAGGATTTTAACCCACCACCTCCTACTTTCAAGGGAAGTACTTTTACCACTACAATCTTTCTTGGAGTTGTCACTCAAGTTCTTTCCTCTTATATTTAACATAACTTGCAATTTTTCTCACTTTTCAAGGCGGCACGGTGCGACGCGACGCGGCACGTCTCAGGGTACATCCTGTCAGGGTACACTTCTCAGGGTACACCAGGGTACATCCAGACAGGGTACATCCTGTCAGGGTACATCAGGGTACATCCAGACAGGGTACTTTTCTGCTAGGGTACATTCCTTGAGGGTACATCCCGAGAGGAAAGCACTAGCTTAAGGGTCCAAGAGCACCATGGAGGATTACAGTAATTCACCTCTACCTGAGGCAACACTTGAACAACAACTAGAGATCTTGCGGCATGAGCTTTGAGGAGCTCAAAATGAGATCCGATAATGTGATGATGTCCTCCAAAAGATACAAACTAAGGAAGACACCTTACAAGAGTAGTAAAAGCTATTGTTTCGGCCCAAATCTGATGTTACTCATTCAAAGATTGGTACTAGAAACTACTAGTTTCTATGATTTGATGGCCGAAAGGATGGGCCTTTAGTCCTTTCCTGGCTGTCAGAGTTTGATGATTTTTATACTGACGAGATGGATGCTGAAAGTGAAAAAGTTAAATCTGCCACTAACTATTTAATAGGTAAAGCTCAACTCTGGTGGAATATCCTGCGCACAAGTAAAGCACCAACATTGGACTATTCATAACTCTTTTCATATTAGTTTACTTAAACCATTTAAAGGAATTTTACCACTCACTCCACTTCTTGAGGATCCTCCTTTAATTGAAGAACAATCTGAAATCTTAGTTCCCGAGAAAATCATTGATCATGATGTCACTACTACACGCACAGGTACTCAATATCATCGATATTTGGTTAAGTACAAAAATCACTCTATTGAAGAATGTCAATGGATACATAAAACACAATTAACACCTCATTATGACCACTTAATTTCTGCATATCATACACAAACACATTAATGTAACAGCTCCATGAACATTTCCATGCATGTGTTTTTACATGGCACATGCCTATTTTTTTTATTCAGTGATGAAACATGTGATTGGCCATCCATGTTTATTATTTTATCAACTGAGGTTAGTTGCTTTTTCAACTGAGGGGCATGTTATAACTTATGGAATATGTTGAACAATGCATTGTTGGAGTGTAACATGAATATGTTGAACAATGCATTGTTGGATTGTAACATGGAATATGTTGAACAATGCATTGTTGGAGTGTTAAATTATTGATGTATTAATGTGTTTTTGATGTTTTGATATAGCAGCTGAAGGTTCGTGAGGAGCATACAAGGCGTGAAAGGGCGGACATCAATAATCCGAATAATTATTATTATGTAAATAAACCTGCGTAGAAGGTTCTATTGTTAGAAACAGTTAGAAAAGTAATGGTTAGAATAAAGGTCGTTGTAGACCACAGTTTCTGTTATTGAAAGCAATGGATTTCTATAAAAGTTACCAACTTTTAGTTTCACGCTTGCTTTTTGAACCCCCTCTCATGTAACCACTCTTTTCGACATAATCAAAAGTTCCTATAAATACATGCACTCTATGGACTGTCGAAACAGAGTGCATGGGGGGAGATTGCACCCAGTATTGCGTTAAGCCTCATCTCTTGTTGTCTCTATTCTTCTGTGTGTTTTTTGCGTTCATAATCTCTGTATGTGCATGAGCAAGATCCTGACAACAATATATCTTAGCTATGATACTTGGATATAGCCAATAACAGGTTCCTTTTGAAACAATGGTAGTTATTTCATCTTGATCAGATCTTTTTTCTTCAAGTTATGGCCAAAAAAGAATGGCGGGAAACACCAACTCTCACTTATACTAGACTTCTTATGCTTCACACACACCTTAACAACAAAAAGAGACGGGGAAGGGGTAGACAACACTTACAATACCTCCAAACACACATTACATGCCTCAAGAGCACACATAAGCTCATGAAGAAGAAGGTACATGGGCAAGAATAAGAAAATTAAAAAAATTCAAAAATTAGCTCTTCATCATGGCAGAAAGTCTTCACAAACGAGTCATAAGTGACTTATATACATGTGCCCTAATTTGGGTCCTTTCATATAAGAGACCGGCACTTTCTCTAAAAATCACTAAGTTCCTACTATTGTACAAGGGTAATGTTACAATGTTCAGGATTCATGCATCTAGACTCCTCTAGAGCATTAACAAAGCTTTTCAATGTTTTACAATGAATTTTTGTGAAAAGAAAATGAATTATTTCTTGAAAATTTTGGGGGCATGCTTTTCATCTCTTCTTTCTTCTGCTTGTTGCTCTCTCTTGTCTTCAGTCCTCTTTAATCCTCTGCAATAATCTCACCCTCTTAGTCTTTGTCATCCCTTGACAGGTTTCTATAGTTTTCATGACATTGAACAAGTGTTTGGAGATGATCCATTTGACTTCCAAGAAAGAACCTTCAACATAGTTGTTTGTTCTTTTGAAATCTTGTTGATAATTGCTTTCTCCTCTCCCAAGGGCCTATTGTCCTTTTTCCCCTCTTGAGAACTTGTTCTTGTCCAACGTGATGCTACAATTTTCCCATATATATTTCTTTTAACCTCATGCTACGAGCGGTCGAGGAAGCCTTCAAGATTCAGAGAATATTTATCACCTTGCATGCAACTAGTGTTTGGGATTGCATCGATGTCTCAGAGGGTGGTGCTTCAAAGGTCTTGTTCATGTTTCGTTGTTTACATCCTTTAAGACCTGTTGCATTCTTTCCACCTATGTCTTTTTTCTTTGCATCTTGTTTTAATTTGATGTGTGCCTTTACAAGGCTTTGGGCAGAGTATAATGCTTGCTAAATTTCTTTCTTCTTTGATTTTTTTGTTCTCTTTCTTTTACTAGTTTCTCCCTCCACACATCCCTCCCCATGAACTCTATCATCCCCAAGAGGATTTTGATGGTGATGCATGTAATTTTTTTATACCTTTTGCTCAATTTGTTTGAGCAAGTTAGCTTCTCTCAACATGACTTCTTTTCATTGATTTGATTTGACTCCATCATTTGGAGCTTGATTGGAAAAAAAAAACTTAAGTTTGTATGCTACAAGTTTTGCGTTTAAATCTGTTGACCTTTTCAAAAATAGTTCAGATTCCAATTCAAAAATCCTTGAAAAAATGTGTCTTTGAATGTTTGTAAGTAAGAAATAAAAACGAAACATGAGATGCAAGTAATATGCCATAATTGTTAATAAGCTATGTTTAAAGGAGAGATAAAAAGTGAGGGTATCTATGCCTTGGTTGATGCCAATGAAGTTCAAAAATGTGTACTCGACATGTTGGAAAACATATTGAGTATCTTTAATGTGAGTTTTATAATTAAAAAAAGGAAATCAGAATGTGTGGATAGCCAAAATTTGATAGTTCTCATGAGATAATCCTTGGTGGGTAAATAATTATGCGGTAGGCTCAATAATAGTAGAAAATTGAGCCATTGATTATTTTTTGTACCTCACATTCGCTATCTGTCCCAAAATTCAATCCATGGTTGATGCCTTGGCACTACGCAAAATGTTATATTTACTTGTAATAAGTATGGTGCCTCTTGCCAATGCACCTACAAGGTAGGACTTTTCTTCTATAAGTGCTTCCTTCAAAGAGGATCAGTGCGGCATCAAATTCCTCCTGTGTATAGGTAAAGGTATTTACCTTGAAGTTCAAGTCCTTGTCCAGATCCTACTAGGTAACTTTCTTGATGTGCATGCATGACTATTCTTTCATAATACCATATGGTACATTGAACAGATTTATGATATTATCCAAGTCTTTGATTTTATCTTTGCTTCTTTCATTACATGTACAACTACTTCTTCAAAGTTTTATGTCATACGAGACATCAGTAGTGCTCTTTCTTTTTGGTCTAGTTTTCGAGTGTACGAATTGGAATGTCATCATGAGTGAAATCCTGCACATCTTGTATTAGGGATGGAAGAATGGGGGGAGAAAGAGGATGTACCTCAATCCCCTCAATAGCTAGATTGGTGTCTTGCACTACTCGTACCCCGTGTTTGTCTATTGAGCCACCTTCTCATCTTGAAGCTTTAGTATTTGCTCTTGTAAAGTAGTTATGATCTAATTTTTATCCTTTTTTTGCTATTGTAACTCTTTTAGCTCTACTTCCATTTTGATCTTGCTCTCACATATGTCCTTGAGTTGGTCTGCACCTTATTGGCACTGCTCTATGTATTTATGGAGTGCTTCATTCCAATTCTTCTTTAAATCCGTCATATCTTGAGCATACTTTAATTTCCATTGTTTACATGATGCTTGTTCTTTCTATAAATGATCTGCATATATCTAATTGTATCTTGAGGCTTTGGATTTCTTCATTAAGTGATGTTGATGCCTCTATTGGTTGATTCAATAATAAAGAAGTCATTAATTCTTATTTTTGCTCCTCAAGGAGTCTGCATCTTCCATGTATCCTTTTATTTGTGTCTCTAAGATTTTACTTCAGTTTGAGAGATGTACCTTTTCTTCTTTGCTTTGTGAATATTTTCTTTGGAGGTTTTCATTTTCCTTATTCACTCTCTCATAGCTTAGTGGATTTAATTCACTTGAGTCTTTGTAATAGCATTTTTATTGTTTAATGTGTCGATTTCATTAATCACTCCCATTAGTTCTTCCTTCACCTTCTCAAGTTTTGCATGAGTCTTTAGCACTTTATCGAATAAACTCTCACTTAATTTTTTGAATTGATTTTTTCACATGAGCTTGTTCATATTTTTTGTATGCTTCCAATCATTTTGGTTGAGTGTCCATGGCACTTTGAATCATATGGATAGCTATAGGTTTCAAATTTTCCACATCCACATTCACCCATGTTTTAGGTAAACTTGGAGGTTCTCTTTTTCGCAGATCTTTTCCCTTGACTGTAGGTAGTGTTTCATTAAATGGCTATCGGATTTGTAGTTGAAATTTTGGCTCAGCCTCTTTCTTTGGGACTATTTTAGACATGTTTCTTGCATTATGCATGTTCAAAGGAGATGGCTCTACCATGACTCTAATTGGGATGATAGGCACTTTAGTTGGAGCCTCTCCTTTTGGTTGCTCTTCTACTTTGGGATGGATCTGTTAGAGTTAGATGTCTGCAGAAGCACGCGAACAACACGAGGAAGAAGAAGAAGTTTGGAGCACAACACACAATACTAAACGTATTACTAGAGAATGTACAAAGATAAGTAGCCCACTAGGGCAATAGGCATATATACAAGGAAAAAAAACCTCCTAAAGAGGGGAAAAAGTGCCCCGGTGGTCCTAGTGTGTTCACACACATCACTACCTAAATATATCAACAAATCCCCCCTGGGAGTGATGCGGTGAACAAGGAGCTGGCACTCATGTATAAGGAAGTGCCAAGCTATGTGGAATCAGTCCACAAAAGGAAGTAAGCCCAAAGCTTTGCAAAAAGCTTCAAACTTCTCCCTACGCAGAGCCTTTGTGAAAAGGTTTGCAATGTTCTCCTGCGTGGGCACATATGCCAAGCTGATCTCCCCAGCAGAGAACCTCTCCCTGACATAATGATAATGCACCTCAATGTGCTTAGTGCGAGCATGGAACACAGGGCTCCTTGCAACTACCAATGCACTCTGACTGTCAGTGAAGATGGTGGTGGCAGAAGATTGACCAACACCCAAATCAGCCATAAGGCGTCTGAGCCACACACACTCAACAGTAGCTGTGAAAGCTGCCCTATACTCAGCCTCACAACTGGAAATGGCCACAGTAGGCTGCTTCCTTCTCAACCAAGATATACATGAGCTACCAAGCATGAAGCAAAAGCCACTAGGGGACACACGAGTGTCATAGCAACCAGTTTGAAAAAGCATGCAAATCTGGCAGTAGTGATCCCCCCTTGGGATAAAATAACCCAAGGAGTCGAGTACCACTCAAGTAGTGAAAGATGCACTTAACCGCCTACTAATGCTTGACACCTGGGCAATGCATAAACTTGCTCATCTATGAGACAACAAATTGAATATCTGGCCGAGTAATGCATAAGTAAATCAGGCATCCAACAGCCTGCTGATAAAGGACAACATCAAATGCACCTCCAACATCATGAAGACTCAATCGTAAACCTCTCTCCATAGGAGTGGCAATAGGCTTACAGTCTTTAAGGCCAAAATGCTGCAATAATGTGTCAGTATTTTTTGTTTGACACAAAGCCATTCCACCATCAGCTTGCATAAACTGAATACCCAAATAGTGATGCAAATGCCCCAAATCAGACATCTCAAATGAGGCATGCAAATCAGCCTTAAAATAAGCAATATGCTTCTCAATAGGACCAGTGACCAGCATGTCATCAACATAGACAAAAATGATCAGAAGCACATCATTAGCACGCTTAACATATAAGGTGCTTTTAGTTGGACTGTTCTCAAAACCATGTAAAATCACATAGGCATTTATCTTCTCATACCAAGCACGTGGTGCTTGCTTTAAACCATATAATGCCTTCTTTAACCTCCACACCTGGTTTTTATGTCCTTTCTGCACAAAGCCACGGGGCTCAAAACATACACTTCTTCATCCAAGTCACCATTCAAAAATGCAATTTTAATGTCCAACTGATGTACATTCCAACCATGATGGGCTCTGAGTGCACAGATGCTCCGAACAGTAGTCATACAGCATGTAGTTGCAAAGGTCTCATCAAAATCAATGCCTCTTTCCTGTGCATAGCCCTTTGCAACAAGCCTAGCCTTATACCTCTCAACTGTACCATCAGGCTTACGCTTCAGCTTGTATACCCACTTAGTCCCAATGGCCTTCTTGCTAGGAGGCAAGTCACATAAAGACCAAGTACCATTCTTCATTATAGCATCATATTCAGATTGCATAACAGTCATCCAATTTTTTGAATTTTGTGTTTCATCAAACGAAACAGGCTCATTCTCATCACAAAGACTAGATGCAGCCATAGCATAGCAATCTGATGCAAAAGAGGCAGTATGAGAGCCTGAACAAGTATGATATAACAAAGGTGCATCTAGGTTGCTATCAGGCAAAGTCTGCACTAGCCATTCTGGCATAGTTTTTGCCTGCTCAATGTCAACTCTCTCATCAACAAGTGCATGATGTAAATCTGCATCAAAAATGGAATGATTTGCATCATCACATGAAACCTGTGTAGGCTAAGAAGTTGCCTCATTAGGACCAGCACTAGACTGTCCACCTGTAAAAAGAGGCAGCAAAGTATCATACATGTCTTTGGAGCTAACAGATGTCTCCTTAGTACATGAAAGCAATGGCTGAATAGCATCTTCGACAAAAAAGACATCACAACTATCAGAATGCGTTTAGTTTATTGATGATACAGACGATAGCCTTTACTTTCAGAACTGTACCCAACAAAAATACATTTTACTGCTTTATCATCCAATTCTCTGCAATGTTGTTTAGGCACTAATGCATATGCCAAACAACCAAAAACACGCAGATGAGCAACAGATGGCTTGCGATCATGCCAAGCCTCATATGGAGTGATAGACTGCAGCGCTTTAGTGGGACACTTGACCATACACCTCACCATCTCCATGAGTGACATGTTCTTTCGTTCAGCAAATCCATTCTGTTGAGGTGTATACGGCACTGTACACTGGTGTTTTATTACACATTCAGCCAGAAATGCAGTAAAATGAGAAGACATATATTCCCCTCCTCGATCTGAATGGAGGGTGCCCATTTTACATGCTGATAGATTTTCAACCAAACCAAAACTACTTGAAGCACATGAACACTTCGGACTTTGCCTTCAATGGATATACCCATGCGTGCCTGGAAAAATCATCAGTGAAAGTCATGAAGTAAAGATAATTTCCAAAAGAAGGTGTCTACATAGGACCACAGACATCACTATGTACAAGCTGCAATTTCTGAGTAGCTCGAACTGAACCATCTTTTGGAAATGAGGAGTGTTGCATTTTGCCCAAAATACAGCCTTCACAAACATGTTTTCCAGGTGCCTCAAGTTTGGGCAAAGAGGACACCATTTCAGATTTTTGCAGGCGTAGCAAACTAGCAAAATTCAGATGACCAAAGTGTGCATGTGAAAGCTTTGCATCTGACATAGTCTGAGAATCATGTACTGCACATGTTGAATCATTCAGAGATCTTTCATGGTCTATGAGCTTATATAGCCCACGACATAAAATGCCAAAAGCAATAATCACATTGCCATTTGACAGATCATGAACTATACACCTGTCATCAATAAATTTCACAACCAAGCCAATCTTGGCTAATGCAAAAACTGATAACAAGTTCTTCTTGATCCTTGGCACAAATAATGCATCTCACAAAGTGAAAGATATACCATCAGCAGTAGTCAAAATGATCTTACCAACTCCCATAACAGGGTAAGAGGAGTTGTTAGTGCATGTAACAATATTCCTTGTAGGGGCAGGCTCGAGTGAAGAGAAGAAATTATGCTATGAGGTAATATGTTTGGTCGCCCCACTATCAAAATACCAAACATCCGAGTCTACTACAGACATGCACTGCTCATGAGAAGTTGGGTCAAAACTGCAGACAGTAGTAAACGCCCATTCTTCTTCTTGCACAAGATTAGCAGACTCTGTTTTTGGTGTAGAGGCCTCTGCAACAACCATTCCAGCCTCTTTTTTCTTTGCCTCTTTAGCAGCCAATTTTGGATAGTTCTTTATGATATGATCATTCCCTTTGCAGTACTTGCAAAACAATTTCTAATTTTTTGATTTTTTTCTCATCTCTATCTTGGTTCTTCGAATGTGCAGCATTTGTGGATTTTTGCTTACTAGTAGAAGAGCTCCATTTTCTTTGCCCTTCTGACTAGCCAAGAAAGCTTGATCTGCAACACGCATAATGGACCTATTCTGCCTGGACTGATCCTCCTGCAACAGAACAGAGACTAACTCCTCAAATGACAAGGCATTTGGATTGCCTTTCATCATCAATCGAAGAGTAGAAGCAAAACTCTGATATGAATCAGGAAGACCATTCAGCACGGTCTGCACAAGTGAGCTATCTGGTATAACCTCATCAACAGAAATCAATTGTTCCTTTGATTCTTTGATCTTTGTTAGAAAATTGTCCATGGAATCACTTTCATTCATGTGCTCACTCTCCAACTGTTTTTGGAGGTAAGCATAATGAGCCTCATTCCTAGCTTGGTACAATGTGGTAAGAGTATCCCAAGCATCCTTAGCTATTCTGCAAGAGCGTATGTGAGGAATAATGGCACCATTGACAGACAAAGCTATCAATGCATGTGCCTGGGCATCTCAGCCATCCACATCTCCGACACCTTCTGCATCAGCTTCAGTACCTACAATTGTAATAGTTGCACGTGTGATAGGACGTTTTTCAACACCCTGCACAATGTTCCATAGTCATTTTGCAACCAATACATGTCGCATCATATTACTAGAGAATGTACAAAGATAAGTAGCCCATTAGGGCAATAGGCGTATATACAAGCCGGGGGAAAAAAACCTCCTAAAGAGGGAAAAAAGTGCCCCAATGGTCCTAGTGTGTTCAGACACATCACTACCTAAATATATCAATAGGATCAAGGCTTTGACACCTTACAAATTTGCTTCGGGAAATTGTAACTTGGTGGTATCAATTATTTGAATAATGAATTCCTTGTTGGGCCTTGGTGTCTATAGGATTTCCTCTACCACCTCTCCTTCTTCATTTACTAGCTCTTGTGGCTTACTTGCTGCTTCCTGCTGATCTACCATTTGATCTAGCTCGTCCCATCGACCATCATCATTAAGATCAATATCAAGATCAACGTTTAATGTGGGTTGATCATCATTATTCTCGAATTCAAAATATGAGGTTGAATTTTCTAAACTTAGCTCTTTATAATGGCTCATCTTGGATAGCATCTTTCTTGCTTATTTCTTTGTTTTGGAATCACTCATCTGTTGGTAGTGGTGACCATGGACATTAAGGTTTACCTACCCTTCCATGTATGTGTAAGTGTCTTGTAGCACTCCTTCCAACTCTACTTGTGTGAGAGAAGATGGTTGCACCAAAGTCGACTTTGGCACTCTAAGGACTCTTTTTGCCAAGGGTGTAGTAGAAACTTCTTCAAACTCCCTAATTCTTTTGGATCCTCTCATGGTGGGTTGTGAGCTAGCTTCTTTCTTGTCAATTATCACTATGCCACATTTCTTTTTAGGTACAATGACTGATTTGATACACTTTGCCATTTCCAAGGTTGGTGTGTTTCTCTCAAATATTCATGTATTTCCAATGTATGGTATATCAATATGGTTAATGTAGTACTACCATCAAGAATTTCCTTATGCCCCATTGTTTCTTGGCTTAAAAAATTGGTTCTTACACATAAGGAGTTAGGTTAATTTGATTGCCCACTTTCTTTATAGCATGGAATAATAGTTGAACCACTATGTTTTGTGGTATTATGTACCTATGTCTGTTTGGAAAGCAAAAATATTGGTGCACCAATTGCACCTCCTCCTCAATGTTCATTCTATTGATATCCATGAAGGCTCTCTTTTTAGCTTTATGACTTTCATCCTTCAAGTCCACCATTCCCTCTTTTACCCATCCGAACACTTCTTTAATTAATTCATGTGTGAGGCGAATAGTTCTCCAATCTCCTTGAAAATTCATTATTCTTCCTTGTGGCACTGGTGGATTATCTACATCTAAATCTAAGGTGTTCATTACCTGAGTGCATCTTTCAAAATCCGGTTTATAAATGGGAAGTGTCAAGTAAGCTTCAGTTCTTGCTTTAGTCCATATGTTGATTGTTTTAGACATAGTGTAGCAAATGTGGAAATCTTAACTCATCACGGGGAACTGATGATCACAGTCCATGATTTGTATTGTGAAGAGGTGATCATCGACTAGCTGGTCATCCCTCAACTACTAGCCTCATGCCTTAACTACACATTCCAAGGGAAATTCATGGACTTCCATTGCTTGTGTTTCCTCATAATCTTCAGAAGCCATTTGCACTTAAACCCAATTTATGGTTGACATGAGAGAAACCTTTCATTTTCTCATAGTGCTCATGCATTTGATGTCCGTCCTTTAAGTAAGTCCCCTCTCATAGAAGTTGAGCTAGTCATGATACTTGAAGATACATATATTTTAATTAGTTTTTTATTTGCTAAAAGGAAACATAAAATGGTTCATCATAGTCGAAGCAAAATGTTAGTTATAGTTAGTACAAATCCTATAGGTCTATAGTACAAATGAAGAACTATTTCCTTGGAAGGAAATGTGCACCACTAAATAGTTTCAAGAAGCCATGTGCCGAATGCGAGCCCTTATAGTGTGGCCCTATTATGCATACTCTAAGTGCATTCAACTCAGCATGAGTGCAATCTTGACACTTCTTTTCTGGTACAAGTGTTTCTTGTGTTTCCTTCAATCTCCATATTCGATATGTCTTTGTAGTTCTCTTCCTATTGTCCTCCAATGGGGTTGACAGGGTTACCTTCTTTGTTTTGACCTTCCATATGCATTTGCATTGAGTATGTGTCTTTCTTGTTTTCTTTGGCCTTGGTCATCTTTGATTTTCTTGGGACTTTTTAGTAGTTTGCTTTTGGAAATTGATCTTATTAACCAATGCTCTAACATCTTCCTTGGCTTTTTCCAATTCCTTCTTTGGGATCCAAATTTGCTTTTGT
Source organism: Ceratopteris richardii (assembly GCA_020310875.1). Taxonomy (NCBI): domain Eukaryota; kingdom Viridiplantae; phylum Streptophyta; class Polypodiopsida; order Polypodiales; family Pteridaceae; genus Ceratopteris; species Ceratopteris richardii. The sequence continues at coordinate 166,578,428 of CM035420.1, read as the reverse complement.
TATCTTTGAGCATTCAAGGATCTGTTTGGATAGCCATACTTGAATTGTCCTTGAGTTGAGTGGCGATGTTCTCTCATCTTGAATTGACTTCCTTTGTCTAGGGTTTTTCCATTGGGCTTATCCCTTTTTGCATTGATAGTCTTGAATGTGATCTTTGTGAATCCATGTCTGTTTGACTTTCTTGTTTATATATTGACAAGATTTTATGGAAGCCCAATTTGTAGATCGCTATTTACTCTTCTCTAGGGAACAAATGACCTCAATGGGGCTCTTTGCAATGATCCCTTTAGAAGGAGGGGAGGGTTGATTACATGTAGTCGAGCAAGAAGATTCATTGACACTCAAGGTAGGTTGACGAATGGAATCCTTAGGTAAAGGGTTCAGTTGAGGTTCTAAGTCATGTGTACTTCGATTTGGTATATTAGGGTTTTCCAATGCAACTAATTGTAGTGGTTTCTCATCTAGGAGACTAAACACTTCTCTATGCCCTACCTTGGCTGAAATATATCATTGTGTCAAATGTATTATGACCTCATATTTGTATATCCAATCTTGTCCTAGAATTAGTTCCTCTAGTAGATTGGAATCCTTATAAACTAAAAGTCTTTGTTGCATCCTATTGTTCCCTAAGTGTAAGGATAAGGTTGCTTCCCCTAGGCATTCAATGATCTTACCCCAATCCCAATCACATAAGCCTTTTTAGGGGTGAGTCATCTTTAATTTTTCCACTAAAGAAGGAACTACACTACTCAAGGCTACTCCTATATCAACTAAAGGATCTATCAAGTGGTATTCTTCCTTTCCAAACCCTATGTTTAAATAAGGTTTTCTCACTTGGATTCTAGGGTTTTCATATTCATGGTATGATAATTTGTTGTGGGAATGGGTTCTCCCCCTTGTAAGTACCTCTCATCGTGCTCTCTAATCCATTTTTTTTTATTCATTCGAGGGCTTCTAGTCTTGCCTCTTGTCTTATTCTCTCCTCTACTTTTTTTCAGTTTTGCACTCCTAAGAGTCTATTCAACATCTATTCGGTCAAGGGTTCCATGTACTTTTTACTCTACAACCACATATGTATTTTGGTAGTATGTATCCGTCTAATGTAGCTAGATTAACAACTCCACTTGAGGAGGTACAATTTATGATCAAAGGGCCATACACCCTTTGTTGTAAATTTTTGGCATGTTGTTTCAACATATAGACTAGCACTAAATCACCAACTCTAAGTTCTTTATCTTTAATGTGATAATCATAGTAAGCCTCTTGTCTTCTCTTAGGAACATAAATGCCTACTACCACTTGTAATCTAGTTTCATGTAATTTCTTGATTTGATCCAATTGGTTGGATAGCTCGTGTCCTGTCCATTCATATTTCTTTGCTACTCGCAAATTCGGAATAAAAAAATCAATCGAAAATATTGTATTTTGACCATAAAATGGATTAAAGGGTGTGGTTCCTATAGCCACCTTATAAGCTACTGGGAATGCCCAAATTGCATGATGCAATTGTTTATCCCTGTTAGATCTACCATTGTTAACTATCTTGGTAAGAATTGTGCATAGTACCTTTTCCGAACTCTTTGCTTGTTCATTTTCTTGTGGATGATATGGTGTTGACTTTTTTTGAATCATTAAGAACTCATTCATCAGTGACTCAATGACTTCATTAATGAATTTGCATACCTCTATCACTAACTATCATGATGGGAAGTCCAAATCCAATGAAAAATGCTTTCAAATAAGAACCTTGTGGTGCTATGGGCATTGTTTTTCCTAGTCTCTTTAGCTTCTACCCACTTTGTTGAGTAAGAAAAAGCTCTTGCAGTGATCATTGGTTTCAATGTCATGTCATCTCATTGGATTGGGTACTTTGTTCATTAACATACATCGGAACTTTGGACATAAGTTTCTGCATTGATATGTAGTGTTGGCAAAGAGAATCATGTTAACAATCTTGTCAGTTGAAAAATGACATGTCATAGCTCCAAAATGGACAATTTCTAATATGTGAAGATACTCTCCTGCATGAACATACATTCATAGTTGATTATCCTTTCCTCATTTGAATAGTTTTTTCCCATAATTACATAATCTTTACTTTCTTCCTCTAAGGCTCTTTTTCTAGCTAGGCTTCTCCTTCTAGATCTGGTTGTGATTTCAAAAGGTCTACTAGTGGATTAGTTTGGGTGCTATCATTGAATAGCATATAGATGAATGTTCCTCTAGTGTAGACACTTGACATAAGTGACAATTTGTTACATATTCATGTACATCCTATTGTATGCTCAACCAATACACTCCTACTCTCTTTAATCCCTAAGTTGTTCCACTTATACCTTTATGTGTTCTCCATTTATTCTCATGAGCTTGTTTAATTAGAATACTTTGTTCCTCATCTTCAATGCATCTTAAAAGAATTCCATTAGAATCCTTGTAATATAAGCTTCCTTCTACTATGTGTAGGTTTCGTATTTTCCAAAGCTCCTTGTAGCTAGCTACAGTGATCCTTTGACTCTGTTCATGTGTCATTATAGGCACAAATGTTTCAGACCATTTAGGACACACTTTTAGGTTGAATAAGTAGATATCTAGTAGTTCATATGCTACTCCTATTGGTAGTTATCTATGAGTCATTTGGGACAAGTGGTCAGCTCTAACATGCTTATGAACTCAATCTTTGTTTTAAATCTTTAAATGCATGTTTGCATTCATCTATCGAAGTCGCCATAATTAAAAGACCATAAAGTGGATTTGCAATTATGGCATACATGTGAATAAATCTACGATAATACCCACAATGTCCCATAAAAGCTTGCACTTCTTTCACATCCTTGATTCTCAGCAATTCAAGAACTACTTTGATCTTATCTTTTTCTATTGAAATACCATTCTTGGACACTATATGTCCCAATATTTTTCTTTTTCTTACTATGAAGAAACATTTCTCCGGATTCAAGCATACTAGATATTCTCTACATTTCTCAAATATTTTCCTAAGCTCGGGTATATGGGTTGGATGTCGAGATGAATATGTACATATGTCATCTACATAGACTTCGATGGTTTCTTTGAGAAATTATTTTGAAGAAATGACACATTAATCTCTAGAAAGTCACTAGGGCATTAGTTAAGCTGAAAGGCATAACCCTGAATGCATGTACTCCCCAAGAAAATCTATCAAGGAAGCTGTACACTTCCTTGCTTTCTAATCTTTCCAAAAGATAATGTGTAATGGGTAATGGATAGCTATCTCAAATGGTGGTAGAAATAATCTTTTTTAGGTTAATACAAACCCTAAGCTTTCCATTATTCTTTGGTACAACCACTAAAAGAGAGACCCATTTAGTGTGTTCTATCTCAAATATGAATCCAATCATTGACAATTTTTTAATCTCCTCTATAATTTTAGCTGAATTTACATCATTATAAGTGTAAGGTCTTTGTTTAGAGGATTTAGCATCAGTGTCATTGGAATTCTATGAGAACATATCAATGAATCAACTCCCTTCAATTCTTTGTAAGTCCAAGCAAACACGTCCATATATCCTCGTAACAATGCTATGAGCTCTCGTTCTTCTTCTAAGGACAGATCTTTGCCTATGTAGGTGCATCTCTCTTCATCCGCTTCTAGGGTGCATCTCTCTTCATCACCTTCTAGGGTTACTTTTTTTTTTGTTCTTTATTATAATATGCAACTCCCTCTTGTGCCTCTCTCTTAGGCATTTAATTTGTTGTCTTTCTTTCCTCTACTTCATACCTCTTAAAATGTTCAAGCACTTTGAAATGTTCATGTTGTAGCTCCCTATACAAGAAATTTTGGAGATTTGTTTTGGTTGTCATGCCTTGGTGCTGAAGATATAAAGCATCTTGTCCCCAATCTTGAACTACCTTTCATTGCCGCATAAAAGGTCTTCCCAAGAGCATCTCATAATTGCCTACTTTGCCAATTCGCATATGGATATGGTATGTTCAAACTCTACTATGCATATGGTCCAAATTACATTCTCTAAATTTCCTAAAGGATGTTCTACATGACCATGTGCTAGTTGTAGTTCCATTTGTGTTGGTCTTACGGCTAGTTTCCCCATTTTTCCCAAATCTCTTTGGTAGCTATTCCCACTCCCACATCGGTATCTAGTATGGCCTTGGTCATATATCCTCAAAAGGTTATTGGAAGACAAGTACTTCCCCTCATCGCCTTCACTGAAGCTTCAAAATTTATCCATGGGTATTTTGATCATTGTTGTTCTTTCTGCCTTTTCGTCCTTATTTATTGTTTTTGGCTCTTAAAACTCAATTGATTGGCCAATTTCTTCCATACATGGGCTTTACTTGCAAAAGTTCTTCTATGGTTATAAATCATTGAGCTTTTTCTTTCCTCAATTCTTGAAAGGTTGTCGAAACTTCCTTTGACATTCTCTTCTCCTTACATCTTATTGTTGGGGCATGAAAGAAATCTATTTTTTTCTCATATTTAGCCATATAATTTGGAAGTGTAGTTAAGCTGATAGTTTCATCTCTATTGTAATTATGATTGATTAAATCTTCAGAATTTACTTCTTGCTTCATCATAGGTCGGTTCATAGAAACATCTAGTTTTGTGAAGGAATGGATTTCATCTTAAGATTTCTTGTGTGAAGGAATGGATTTCATCTTAAGATTTCTTCCACCGCTCTTCTTGAAATATGCCCATAAGTCATGTAGCCAATTAGCTTCCACTTTTTGAATCATTGAGTCATTTTATAAGGTGTCAAAACGTAATGTTTCTTCAATCCCCTTTGTTTTTTCTGGTTCCTTTGAAGTTTCCTACACATCCTTGGAACGTCTCTTGTGGAATTCTCATTTCAAGGAGGTTGGGTGTTCATTGTTCTAGCATAGTTTGAGAAAATTCGATCAATTTCTTACATATTTCTAACCTTTCCTTTTCTCGATCTCATCTTGGGTAACTTTGATCATATTGCTCTAGACTAGGTGTTGTCTTTATTCTAGACTCATAAGCTTTTAGTCACATTTTTAAATCCTCAAGCATAGGATCCATTATAATTGACCTTGCATGTTCCTTCATTTGTTATTCATTTACCATACTCATGTTTTGATATGCTAGACTAGTTAGCTTATGTTAGATGTCTTTTATAGCTTTCACTTTATCTTTAGTCAACTTCTTGATCCACTTGTTCTTGTTTTCTACCATTTTAACTTTCCATTTTTGAGCTTTCTTCCCTCCTGAGGTGTTTGATGGTTCTTTTGAATCCTCTACTACCTGAGGTGAAGAATCTCCCTCGTTCTTAATCTTGGGACTCTTTGGGATTCCATTCCCTAGGGTTTCCTTAGCTTTGGCTCTAATGATGGTATTTAATGGCACTATGTATTGTTTATCAATTCCTAAGGACTCTATTACTTCAATCACATTAATCTGTGTAGTGATTGATGGTTTAGTAGGGTTTTTGGGACAAGCTCTAAAGGAGTGCTCATTTCCATAGTCAATATAATACCTACCCAAATCCTCTGTGGTGAGTGGTAAGGCATTTTGTACTCGCTAATGTAATGGTCTCCTCAACATCTATAGCTTAGTCCTCTAGGTGTATGTGGTCTTAGTGGAGGTCTTCCTAGAGCTTGAGCTCTCGATGTTGCATACATTAGATTGGTGTATGCAGATCCATATACATTTCTATAGCCATCATGTTCATAGTATTGTTTTTCATAAGATGATTCATACTTGATGAGACTCTCAGCATAGGAATAACAATCTCCATATCCCTGGTCATAGCCTTGAGTTAGGTTTTCTTTGCTAATCGATGGGGTCACATGTACTACTTCTCTTTCTAGGTTCTCTTTTGGTTGTGTGTACTTGATAGGTACCATATTTTGAGGGTGTGCAGGGGTATGTGGGTTGTTGCCCTAGCATTGGTTGAGGTTGATTGTTTTCTTGGTACTCATAAGACCTTTGAGCCATAGGTGGTCCTTTGATATGGAACATATCCTAGAGCCTCCTTGACTTTTTCTCTAGGCTGGTATCCATACAACTTGTATTGTGGTGGTCGGAATGGTCTAGGCTATCTGCTATAGAACAATTTTCAGTAATGTGATTGGTGTATCTCTGCTCAATATGACAATAGAGATTTGGTCCTTGTATCGATTGTATATTGTATTGATTTCATTGTGTGGGAACAGTTCCTTCTCTTGCACAAGCATGAGATGGGTGCTCTCCTCCATAGTGCACACAGCTTCTTAACATGGGCATTCTTATAAGTTGGCTGTGATAGGGTTTGTGACCTTGCTGGTTTTGAACTCCTAAATTTTTGCCCACCAGGTCTGCTAATTCTTCAATGTTATTTGATTTAGAAGAGGCATTACTTGCAGTCTCATCTGACTTGATTGAAGTTTGTGGCGTCTTTAAATCATCTACTAAATTATCTTCCAAGTCTATGCACTCTCTTAGACATTCATCGGGTGTTTGCAAGCATTTCACATACACTAAGGTTCTCAAGTTCCCATTGTTTAGACCATCCAAAAAACATGATATCATTTTTTTTGGGTGGGTCTTTCAACCATAGGACATCTATCCACATACTGATTAATCTATTGGTTGGGAGTCTTACTGACTCATTAGGTGTTTTCTTGAAACTATGAATCAAGGAAGAGGAATTGTGTTTTATACCCCTCTTTGTAAATTCTCCAATGAATTCTTCAAAGAAATGCTCTATATTAGCAAAATGGTTGGGGTCCAAGGGTTGAAACCAAGTTAAAGGAGTTTTGATCAATGTAATTCCCAAAGACCCATTTTGATTGAAGAATTCATTCACTTTTTCCACTTGCAATGCTTGTTTAAACTCTAGCATATGATCGTAGGGATTTCCAAAACCATCATAGTGATTCCTTAGCCCTTGGCCACATGAATGAGTCTCTCTAGATTAACAACCACCCAATATCTTTTTTTATTTTGATCCAAGTAAGTGAACCTAAAAGAGTCTTTTGGATCATGCAATTTGAAGATTGTGGCACGATAGATGTTGGTTCCCATTATGGGATAAGTGGCTTGAAACAATATATCCAATCTAGTTAGCAGATAGATATCCACCATATCATCACCTTGAGGAATTTTATCTCCTCTCCAAACATTCATGACTATCGATCTTCCTCTTCGGGTAGTCAATGCTTCCCTATTGTTAGTCGATTCCTATCTGGATGTTCGAACACCAAGTACAATTTTCCTCTTTTTTCTATGTAAAATACTCCTTCAAATTTCACAACTAGTCTTGGCAAAACTTTAGAGTCTTTGGAATTCCAAAGTCTTGCTACTGACCTATTAAGTCCATCTAGGCAAATGGGAACTTCATGAAAGTTTGTGCAGACATACAAGGAATTCCTATACTCTCCTTTCATCATAGGTATGAGCTCTACCAAATGGATTGAGTTGTGCATGTCTTCAAAGGCCATAATTGATTCTCCTTTTGAATCACTAGAAGTGTAAGAATAAATGGAATGAATGGTCTTTTGGGTTACACTCGTTGTTGTGGATATCACGCTTCTTTGACTCCTCCGAGAGTCTTGAGCTTAATTTTCCCTCTATGGAAGAGTTGGAGCAAGGTGAAACAACTTATCAAGATCAATGAAGAAATAAAGTGGGCAAGTGGTGTTAAACAAAATGATTCGATCTGGTTCCTTATCAAGAGAATCAGAAGTGTTAAGACTTGGAACCTCCAAAAGGCTAGGAAGCTTTGGAACAAAAGTTTCCATTTGTGCAAACACCTCTAGAATCAAGAAACATGCCTATGCCAATGGATTAGATTTAAGGACATTGACCCGGCTAGGAGAGTGGACTATGAAGAATGGTGGTTGTTGTAGATCAGACTTAATGCTTGGGAGTGCTCGAGAACTCACCTCCTTATTGGGCATGACTCCCCTCACCTTGAGGGTCTTAGATGGCACAATAGCAAGAGTCTTGATAAAATTCCGAGATTCAAGAAAAATATCGACTTTCATGTCACACATAATAGGAGGTGGTGTCTGGACTGGTCAAGTTTTAGATGGGATTTTAAGTTCCAATCCCTTTGGCATCCCCTTATCAAGACAAAAAAATCAGTTCTTATGTTCCAACTCCTCCATCAAGGAAATTGGATCAATGTAAAAGCTAACAAAATTTTTGGACACCCTCCGTGGTGTAAACCATTCCTTCATGGCAATGAGGACTTGGAACACCTCTTCTTTTCATGCCCCAAGTCTATGTCAATCTGGCGAGCCCTTGGTAGAATCATGGTGGATTGGAAGCAAGCATTATTGAGTGAAGTGATTGGCTGTTTGTCAACATTGTGGTATGCTACAAGAGATGAGACCATCTAGAAGATTTAGAAATAGAGGTGTGCCACCAACTTTGGTAGAACTCCCAAAGAATGATCGATCAAAAATCTCTTTTCCTTTTAGGCAAAAAAATTTCCAATTGTAAGAAGCCCCTGCCTTTTATACATCAAAGAGTGTTTCTCCTCTAGAGCAACAAGATTAAAAGCAAGTGGGCCTGAATGAGGGAATGAAAGGGTTATCAACCTTCTTTGTAATGTTTTCTAGCAAATTTTAAGCTATTGTTGCTTTGTGGAATTTAGGGGTCCCAAGGGGGCCTAAGGGTGCTAAGACCCTTCACCAGTACAATTCTTCTTTCTAATGATTAAAATTTGAGAGAGTAAGCTGTGGCCGAACTTACTTTTGGCTAAAAAAAGATAGAATAAAGCTCAGGGATCACTTGGTAACGCATTTCCAATATCTGAGAGGCGTCTTCTTAAGTGGAGTTGGAGTCTCAAGCCCAAGCAATGTGGAAATTCTTATGGTTAAAATGGATGTTCTTGTTTTTGAATGCCCGCGTGCACAGAGAGAGAGAGAGAGAGAGAGAGAGAGAGAGAGAGAGAGAGAGCTGCAAATTCACACAACAGATGCGACTAGGTGCAACAATGAAGAAAAGAGATGTATATATACAATTCACATTCATCGACTTTCGGTCTGGTTCTGACGAACTCATTCGCCTGACCTCAGAAAGCCTTTCCACTCACCTCTACCTACTTCAGCTTATTAGCTTAAATAAGTGAGCTATCCACCCATAAGATCATTCATGTAAGTGTACTCTTCCGCGTTCAAGCTACCGGAGTCGATGCGCATGAAGGCATCCTGTTGAACATGGCTGGACAGATCACGTTGATGGCGAAGATTAGGATCACTTGAAGCCGAGGCAGAAAGATGCACGGGCATATTTGATGAAGACGGACTCATACTAGCAGCTTCGTTGAACCAGAAATCTCCCTGTGGAGCACTCAAAGATCTAATGAGGGGCGATGCATGATAAGGTAAGGAGAGATTGGCATTTGAAGCATCAAGATTGCTGGTGTTTATCTGGCTGATTTGGCTGCTTGGAGGGCTGGTCACCGCCGGAAGCTTGGACAGAAGTGCTTGAAGACTGTTCATGGACGGCATAATTGTTGCCGATGGGTTCAAGTGTTGTTGGGCGTTGAGGGAGCCCTTGTGGACTTGTTGACATGTGGGATTGAGCACCATAGACCCATTCCATGACATCTGCCGTTCCAGATTACGTTGCACAGCTTGCTGCTGCTCATGGCGCTTCCCTTCCATGCCTTTGTTCTCGCGTAGCATTCCCTGCTGCATAAGTAAGAGAGAGAAATCTCATTTTTGATCTCTCTCTCTCTCTCTCTCTCTCTCTCTCTCTCTCTCTCTCTCTCTCTCATGTTCCGTGCGTTACCAGTGGGGATGTAGGAGCCGAGGCAGAAAGAGAAACCAGCAGGCCATTAAACTTTGTCTGCAATAAAGCCACAAAATTTACATCCTCCGGGATCTGCTCATGATCAGCATGAAAAGGAAACCCATCAGAATTGTGCGGCGATGATCAGCGCATGGACTATGCTCAACATCTAGTGACTCGATTTCAAACACATGTCAAAAATGGTCTATTCCAACTGCTTTTAATACGCGTTCATATTTTGCATTAAGGCCGCATGTATGATATCCATGATAAATGAATAACCTCAAATGCGGCAAATGATATGAATATTGCACAATGCGCCACTGCATAATTCATATTTTGCATTAAGGCCGCATGTATGATATCCATGATAAATGAATAACCTCAAATGCGGCAAATGATATGAATATTGCACAATGCGCCACTGCATAATTCATGGAATTCTTCCGATCGCTTGAATATCATCAATTTGGATGATACCAATCTAGCTCTTTCCTGACCATATCAGGAAAGAAAAGTATAAACATGACCGCAAGATGGTCTTTGTGGTAAACACAGGCATGTAATACCCACGAGATCGTGACAAAGCTTTCACCAACACACAGCTATCATCCGACCAACATGGTGGCCTGGGCGCGACTTCGCATCAAGAACCGAACTTCTACGTCAATATCATTGGACTTCTTTGTCTCTCACGGGAGACAAAGAGGTGCTGAAGTTCCAAAGCCGTTGCATGTGGCTTTTTATCCATCAAGAAGCATGAACCAATGTAATGGCATCGATTTTCAAGAATCCTACTGTAAATTTCTGATAATTGGCTGTTAGTAGACGGAAGCGAAAAGCATAAAGATGGAACATTTAACTATAAAATGCATTTCGATTAACCTAATTCAGAAGGCACATTACAAGAAATACGGGGGCATAACAACAGTTAACATGGTACATTTTCATCGCTATGTGATCATGCATTTCATCAGACCAAGCATCAAACACACACCATTGTCTAATCGACATTAATCTCGATGTTATTTTCGATGTTGTTTCCGATGAGACGCTCGTAGCATCGTTCACGAAAGCGTCGTTTCAAGTGGATTTCAGCAACAAAATGCCGATGGATTGAAAAAACAGTGCATTTGTAGCGTGATGAATAGCAGATACGACAACAGGCGATAACAGTCCTATCTCTAAGATTGATCAAAGTCAACTCAATCAAATTCAACTCAATCTAAATTACCTGAAGGAACATAACAAGAAATGTACCTTTTGCGTGGATCCAAGCTGTACCAGGCCTTCTCTAACAGCAATCACTACAATGCTCTGCAAGCAACGAATGGCGGATGATGCGGCAATCTTTGCCGGAGGGATGAATAGTAGACGAAGATTTTGTTGCAGGTCATGGCCATGACTACAATAAATAGCTGAATATAAAAGGCATACCTGTATTCCTGCTTTGAATTGAGGTTCCCAAGTTCTCGGCTGCTGTTTATTCAACAAACGACAACCCCATTAGCTAAGCCGAGTTGAAATTCCTTGAGATGAACAGAAACAACTTCCATCACAATCATCTTGAACTCGATTAGACCATTCACTTAGGAAGCAACTCACGGGGTCGATTGTGTTTTGCCATGAGGGTGTGCTGTCGGCCTGTGATGGATCTTTATGCACCCACTTATGTCCATTCTCGGCTGATATCTTGCCCATTAACCTGTCAATGATAAAACCAATAAGCGTCTGCTTGCGAAAGCTCAAGGTACTGTCATGACCGCTCACTAAGATGGAAGTTGTACAAAATGATTGCAGGCTGACTGTAGTACGGGAGATTTTCTTAAAGTGCATGTATTTCCATTGAAGAGAGCTGCCCCGTCTTCCATAGCCCTTCTTCCCTTTAGTACATTAACTTAGGCATGGTCTGACTTAGACAAAGCATGTCTAGATAAAAAGGACTTACCCTTCGCCATAATTGTAAACTTCATGGGACATCTTAAAAAATTGGTCTGGTTGCAATCCAGCTGTTGCATTCGCCTTTGCAAAATCACAAAAGCCATCTTCCCACACCAGTATCCTACCAATGCAACACAAAACGATATGAGAGAGCATACTTCGTCGGATTCAACAATGCGTTTTAACGTTTAACGTGAATATCTGTGAATACGATTGCAACTACTAAGAAAATGTTCATATAATTGCAACTATGCTTAAAATCTTTTTACCAGTTCCTCTTGTTGGCCTTCGTTCGATCCAGGTAACCACCAATCTCCCACCTTGCAAACAGAGATGCTTAATTAGAAGTACTTAAAGTTGACTGCACGTGAATGTCAAGTTACAAACAGAGAACTAAAATCTAATACACATTCATGCATATTCGCATGGATATTGACAGACTGAATCATGATAAATCGGTAATCTTAAGGTTGCCTGCACACATTAGGATACAAACTGAAGAGAGAGATCTTATACACATTCACAGATACTCGCATGGATATTTACAGACTAAATCATCGACGTTGGCATCCGATCAAGACAGACGGCGTTCAGCTGCATAATCTCAAGCACTTATACATCCGTGATACACAGATCTTGTTCAAGGATGCATACTTAGATTAGTGCTACATTTCAATAGAGGCAACCCTTCGCTATATGAAGCGAAGTGTAACAATCAGCTGAATCACACACAGCCTTCGCTTTCCATAAGGAGTAATTTCATGTTAACAAATCTTAAAGCATGTATTAGCTTGCAAGTGATATCCCTGAAAAATAGATGTGTAAGTAGACTGGTGGATGTACTGAAGAACGACAATATAATATCACATTCCCATATCAAATATTGAGCAGCTCAATGTAAAGAGGTATCTGTCCAGCCCATTCAGCCGTATTTCATACCCATATGTATGTGTCTTTCAGTACATATCAACAGTCTGATGATGCTTCTAAAAGTAGCATATTTCTTTAGGGACGAAGAGTGCACAATGAAATCGTCCTCATCTACTGTGGATCAAAATGTACGAGAGTGATCATGGAGCTTGAATGGTGCCTTCACAAAAAAATTGAGTTGAAAGCTTTCAAGGATCCTGGACTTGTGCGCAACACGCAGATAATACACAGTAGCTTTGAAGTTAATTAACCAGAAAAATTGATTACTCGGTATGGCGTGGCATTCAATCCGTTTTTCTATCCGAAAGACTTATATAGGGCTATGTTAGGAACACAAATCTTAAATCTCAGTGCTTAGAAAAAGCGAACAAAAAAGTACATGCTTTAAATCACTTACTTGGGAGGAGGGAAATTTCGTGGCAGGATCCGCCAAAATACTGCGTAAGTCCATTGAGAGTCTGTGCAGAAGCTCCTCAAACTCTGTTGCAAGAGATGGCTGCATAGTGGAAACCTATAGAAGCCTCCTCCGTTGTTGGCCTCCATTTAATTTGATGTTAGTTTACCACAGTCTACAAGCCCCTAACTCGATCGGAATCTGAGCTTAGTACATCAAGTCCAAAGCTTCTGTAATACCTCACTGACTTCAAGGGCCTCTGTAATCGATAAGTATGCAGATGCCTCAATCATCATCTGTCTCCATTGTTCTGTTCTTATTCAGGCGCCAAACAGCCTACGCCTAAGTACCGATTATGCGCGAAGAGTATGTTCTCTACAGCTAGTAAATCACCTGAGAAGAATATTAATTCAGCCATCCACATCGTCACAGCTATGTCGTTCAATCATGAACTGGACTCAACAGAGGCTTGAATCAATGATGGGATCATAGAACACGCCGTGAACTTAAGTGCATCCACAATACGATGCCAAAGTAATTAATCAGAGATTCATGGTGCTCGCATACTCAGTCCTATGTATTAATATTCCAACACTGTAATCAACAGAGGACCAAGAAGAGGGACTTTGGTGCAGTGAAACAGAGATGTGAAGAATGCGGTCGGTGAGCTTCCTTGCTATAACTTGACTGGACTTGCAACAATGCGCATGACGACATTAATTTACTGTCAGCAATGAAAAATACACAGTTCGGTAACAACGGAAGCTGGCATGATGAAGCAGACCTCTAATCGGCGCTTAAGCCCATTCCTAAACCCCGGTCACAACTGCGTAGATTTGCGCCGTCCACGCCAAAGGGATCCACTCGTGAGCTGGGAATCACGGCACTGGTGGTGCTAGGCGCTGTGACGGCACACTACAAATGGAGGCCTTCAGCAAGCAGTAGGAGGCCACTGGAGGACCATGGCCTACACTTCAGGTTCACTCCAAGAGCCCTCTCCAGCGCCCATAAACATTTCCTGCTTCCTACGCGCTTCGGAGAATATCCAATCTAAGATAAGGCTCGGTTATGGCAGACGCTATATTAAGCCTGCGTCACAGATGCAGCGAGACCTGTCATCGGCAGGCTTTTGCAAATCAAGAGGCAGGCCGATTCCTTGCAATTATAAAGCTGCTTATCAGGTGACTAATACGAATCGCAAGTGCGACTCTCCAGAATGTATGTTCTGGTTAGATTTAATGTCTTCGGCTCTGTGGGGCAGTAGTGTGGGTTTACCATCTCCGGTGTGGGGGGCTTGTGGTCCATTCTTTGTCTTTTAGCTATGGTTGAACTCCTACAAAAGTGTGAACCAGAGAAACCGGAGTACTCCAGGCTCCATCCCTCTCTCGATTTTTATTTTCTGAAAGAGCAAGAAAGGAAGATAATCAGAAAGGAACACATAACAAAGGCCTCTAACGAAGGGAAAGAACCAGTCTATTGATTTTGATTGTTAAGCGGAATTACTCAACTATGGTTAACTCAGGTAATCAAAGTAGTAAAACAACAACTTTGCCAGTTGCAAATGTGTAATTGAACTACGATTAAATATGCTAGAGAAGGAATTGGATGCTACCAGGCTGATAGATATCCTGCATGGTGCAACTAATCGCTTCCCCATATTTCCTTCCATTTTGTTCTGAGCACCAGGTTTCTTTTTTTTTCTTTTTTTTTTCTTTTTTTTTTTAAAGAGTACAATGAACTGGAAACACACTCACACACCCGACCTCGTAAGGTAGAGGCACCCTTCTTATGTCCAGCCAAGATTTGAACTCGGAACTTCCTCCCAGAGACTCAAGCATCGAATCACTAGGTTACGCAGGCTTGGACTTCATTAGCATTGGGTAATACTAAAGCATAATTTATTATGCACAGAGAACTTCCCTGTGGCAGAGGTCAAAGGCTCAAAGCCTACTGCTGTCCCCACCCTGATCTCCTTTTAACTTTACTCATCCAGTGTTTTAGAGGTATGTGGGGGTCTGGATGTCTTCTTCAAAGCTAGCCAAATTTCAAAGAGACAAAAAGGAATATAGGTAAAACTCCATCTAGACGCATACAGATTTTACGATGAATAAATTCTGGAATAGAAATCAGAGCTGCTGGATGACAAACCAATCAGTACACACGATTTGTAATGCCTGAATCGAGACTTGAACCTTGAACGTTACCTGTGTTGGCCCTCACCTTATAGTTAGCTGAGAGGGGAAGGGCATGTAATGGTCAAGGGGAAGTAACTCAAGTCAATGAATTCTTTCCTCTGGTTAGACATTAAAGTAAAAGTCATCAGTTTTTTCTTTTTTGACAAACAAAGAAAACAACATTGAATTATAGACGGTTTAATACGTCAGCAGCCAGATGGCTAGGCAATGGAGAAATACATCAGATAGGCTATAGGGGGGTAAACAGATAGGAGAGACTCTCTCCATTTACATGGGGGTTTCTCTCAGAGAATGTTCTGAGTATTTTCTGATACATCCAAGGCTGTCTTAACAGAGTTGACACTGTATAAACCTGATTTCTTGAGATTTGAGATACAATAGAACAGGAAGTTTCTTTTTCCTTCATTGAAATTATTTGACCCGCATGCATCTTTCATATTGGACAAAGTTTGCAGTATGCGCCCTTTTGGGTTGTGCATTATGCACCCATTCTTTTGTTTTTTTTGAGAGTACAATGAATTGGAAATACACACTCAACCCAATGTCGTAAGGTAGAGGCACCCATCATGAGAGACTCATGGAGATGTCCAGCCAAGACTTGAACTTAGGACTTCCTTCCACAGCTTCAAGACGTCACCCACTAGGCTATGCGGCCTCGTACATTATGCACCCATTCTATGTTGAGACAGGAGAAGTAATTTGGCCGGCACATCTTTACAATGGCTTAAGTCCATGAAGTATCAATGTATAACAGTAGACTACTGAAAAAACAAGTTGCTGGAGGATTAAGCCTGCCATCGCCACTGCCTTGTAGAGATTATTTGAAGACTGTTATATGGATCATCAGCAATAGCTTCCATGGTAACATTGCCTTCGGTTGAGCTTTGCAAAGCTTGCATCTGGTAGGGAGATCGACTCTGTATTGAAGGAGACCAATGTTCTCTGTTGACCCTAAAATTGTTTAATGAAGATAAAATCCTGAAGTGTTAAAGAAGATAAAATCCTGTGTGTGAGCGAAGAAAAAAACTGATGCATTTGGAGTTGAAATTGTCCAATCAGTTAGTTAGGCATCTGTGTGATAGGACATTAGAGACTAGTATTCATTCTCTTCTTTGTACATGTATATAGGGGTTCACTACATACTTCTAGCAGTCTCTCTTTATAAGCATGTACATGAGGGGGATGTGGACATTACCAATGGACTCTATTAGCCGAGAAGATCCATGAATCAAGATTCTCTCACACATCTACCCAAACACAAAACATTGGTATTATCTTTCTTAAATATGGGTCCCATCCTTTGAGACAAAATCTCCAATCATAGATGGGTTTGAGGAATCCATCCACTTTATGCACGTCCAGTTATGAAGGCTCTATGGAGCACAAGGACTTGACCTTCCAGATGTACAGGAAGTGACCTTACGGTATTCCTTCCCAAGGACGCCAAGAAAGGCAGGGCGGGACGTCCCACTCCTCCTAAGCAAAAGGAGGCGATGCTCTCACAGTACTTTTGTTCAATGGCAAGGTGGGCCATTGTGGGGACTTAGGTTGGCTTAGCACATCAAAGAGCATATGTACAATGCCAACTCTGGAACAATTCTACGGCAGCTTGAATGTATTAGGAAGGTGTAACAGCTCCAAGGTCTTATCGGTAGAACTGAGGAATTATTATTATTTTTTTTTTGAGACAACAGGAAAAGAGAGTAAATTAAGTAATAAAAGTACAAAGTGCACAGGGAAGCAGTGATCCCATAAGGCAGAGGTTACAAGTTAAGGACCATGATGAATATATTCTGGTCCTTAAAGATATTTGGACTTGTTTCAAATACAACAAAGGTTCTCAGTATTACAAGTTAAACTCCAGATGGGGGTGTAATTGGTCTGCCAATCAATGGAGATACAGGTTCAAAGTTATTTGGGTTTTGTAATTGCTGGCATGCTAAACAGTTCTGTAATTAGATTTAGCTCTTTGGCACTTATGGAGGGGTCACATTCTATGGCACATATGGATTAGTAGGAACCAAGCCCTCTTCAAAAAGAACTGAGGAATTATGCTACCTCTAAACAATTAACACTTATCATTTACATTCTGTGCATGTGTGCGCATATGAATCAGGGGGAGAGAGAGAGAGAGAGAGAGAGAGAGAGAGTCTTCACATAAGTTCATGACGGAGAAGTCTTGTCTGATAAAGTGGTCTCGTAGGGCATCAAGATGCCACACTCATGGATAGTGCAAAACTAGGCTCAAGAAAATCTGAAATTTTGACTATCATGGACACATACTTCGAGTAAGATATAGTGTTACTTGGATCCTCGCAAAGCGCTTGTCCCTTTTGAAGCCTCCTCGAATAAAGATATCATTGAGGATCTCTCTGAATTTTGTCCTTCTTTTCCTCTTAAATTCACTCATTGACATAAGGAGTTCTTGGTACAATGCTTTGGACATGGCATAGTGGCTGCTATGGATATGTATAGAGCTCGAAGCCCATCAAAGGCTTGCCAAGTTCTGCCTTTGGATTGCATTTCTCTACATGTTAAGCGGTACAATCAAGTGCATATATATATATATATATATATATATATATATATATATATATATATATATATATATATATATATATATATATATATATATGTGTGTGTGTGTGTGTGTGTACATATACACACATACACATAACACCTTTTAACAAACTAAAGTGCGGATCCAACCATTGTTCATAGACACACATGACTTGTCTCTATAGTGGGGGCCTTCAGATCTTTGAGGAAAAAGAGACAATTGTTGCCTTATAGAAAAGTCGGACATTGATTGCGTTCAACATCAAGATTTCGTGGTTAACATTAATGGACAAACAATCATTGAAGAAGATCTCATGTGTAAGAAGGCATCTAAAATATATGTTTCCTTTTAGAAGAAGCAAACACTTGTTCAATAGGCAAAGGTGGGTCACTGAGGATATTTAGGGGCAAGATCATTTGTTTTAGGGCTAATGTGTTGTCAACCATTGGAAAAGGACCAAAGAACATTAGGAAAAAAAACAATAAACGATAAGATGAACAAATATATTATAAGAACAAGATTATATCAATGACATAAACAAGGGGCTGCTCATCATTGGAAAATGAAAACGGTTAAGATTTAGGCAACTAATCTTGACTTGCATGATAAGTATAGTCCCACCATGAAAGATTAAGAACAATATTGCATAGAGCGAAAGAGCGCCAATGGTTTGGATCATTATGATCATCTAAATATTGCCTTCGCCCGACCAATCATGTATAGAGGGTCCCTTGACGAAAAAATGAGAATGATTATAATTAAGTACCTTTTAGATTCGTAAAGTTGGGAAAACTCTGAAAGTTGAGTCAATTATTTACGTCATCCAATAATGCATTACTTGCACTTCCCCTTCATTCTATTGCTGTGGACTCGAAGGAAACTCTTTGAAACAAAGAATGCTTCATCGCTCTCTCTCTCTCTCTCACACACACACACACAATGAAGTATTCTTTGTTTCAAAGAGTTTCCTTCGAGTCTTTTGTACATGTCTTTTGTATGTGTGTTTATGTTTGTATGTATGTACGTTTATGTGTATATATATGTGGTGTGTGTATGCATGTGTGTGTATGTATGTATATATAGGTATATGCGTGTGTGCAATCTTACTTTGAGATATGCACTTTTGTTTGGTTTCTCTTCTTTGGGGATGGCTTGAAATTGGATTCATGATAATTTGGACATGCACCTCTCCCTTTCTTTTGTTGATATATTTAGGTAGTGATGTGTGTGAACACACTAGGACCATCGGGGCACTTTTTTCCCTCTTTAGGAGGTTTTTTCCCCTAGCTTGTATATACGCCTACTACCCTAATAGGTTACTTATCTTTGTACATTCTCGTGGTAATACATTCACTATCGTGTGTTGTGCTCCAAGCTTCTTCTTCTTCTTCCTTGAGTTGTTTGCGTGCTTCCGCAAACCTCAAACTCCAACAATTGGTATCAGAGCAAGTCGTCGTTTCATCTATGGCATCGTCGACATCCCTCTGGTCACAGTCTCAGAATGGCATGAAATTTGGGGAGCATACTCATGGTGATTAGAAGATCAAAATGGTTTCATTCTGTCGTGATGAAATCGCCATCTGAGCTCATTTTGGCCTTCGAATGCACTATCATAGTGCTTCTGCAAGCAATTTTATCCTTTTGTCCCAAACATATATACAGGTTTCGGCTCGTTAGTACAAGCACTCAAAGTCTGCTACAAATTTAGTAGAACTTGTTAGCATAGTTTTGTTCAACTTTTTCAAACACAGTCATTTTTCCACATCAAGGTATTTTAGTATGTGGCCATGGCTAAAAGTAGTGATGTATTTCGTATGTCCTGTTGAGGATAAGTTGGATGGTACCAATTACCCATTGTGGGCTTATATGATGCATCATGTATTGGTTGCAAAAGGACTATGGAATATTGTGCAGGGTGTTGAAAAACATCCTATTTCACCTACAAACACAATTGTTGAAGGTGATGCAAATGGCATTGAAGATGGTGATATTCTTCATGTTCTTGTTCGTGTTACCATTCCTGTTGCACCTACTATAGGTCAAATTCATTAGGATGGCAGATATGCTCAGGCACATGCATTGATAGCCTTGTCTGTCAAACGTGCCACTATTCATCATGTTGACTCTTGTAGAACAACTAAGGATGCTTGGATACACTTACCACTTTATACTTGGCAAGGAATGAGGCTCACGTTTCTTACCTCCGAAAATAGTTGGAGAGTGAACAAAGATCAAAGATTTGAAGGAACAATTGATTTGTGCTGATGAACTCTTGCCTGATAGTTCACTTGTGCAGGTTGTTCTAAATGGTGTTCCCAATTCATATCAGAGTTTTGCTTCTACTATTTTTTTTATGATCAAAGGAAATCCAATTGCCTTAACATTTGAGGAGTTAGTCTCTGTTCTGTTGCAGGAAGATCAGTCTAGGTAGAAGAGGTCCGTTATGCGTGTTGCAGATCAAGCTTTCCTTGCTAGTTAGAAGGGCAAAGGTAAATGGAGCTCTTCTACTAGTAAGCAAAAATCTATTAATTTTGCACAATCAAAGAAGGAAGAAAAAGACGAGAAGAAAACAGAGAAGCAGAAATTGTTTTGCAAATATTGCAACGAAAATGATCATGTCATCAAGAGTTGTCCAAAACTGGCTGCTAAAGAGGCAAGGAAGAAAGAGACTGGAATGGTTGTTGCAGAGGCCTCTACACCCAAAACAGAGTCTGTAATCTTGTGCAAAATGAAGAATGGGCAATTACTACTATTTGCAGTTATGACCCATCTTCACATGAAGAGTGTATGTCTATAGTAGACTTAGATGTTTGGTATTTTGATAGTCGGGCAACCAAACATATTACCTCATAGCATAGTTTCTTCACTTCCCTTGAGCTTTCCCCTAGAGGGAATACTGTCACATTTGCCAACAACTCATCTTATCCTGTTATGGGAGTTGGTAAGATCATTTTGACTACTAGTGACGGTAGTTTCTTTTACATTGTTAGATGCCTTATTTGTGCCAGGGATCAAGAAAAATCTCTTATTAGTTTCAGCATTAGCCAAGATTGGTTGGTCGTGAAATTTGTTGATGACAGATGTTCAACTCATGATCTGTCAAATGGCGATATCATTATTGTTTTTGGCATCTTATGTCATGGGTTGTACAATCTCATAGATTATGAAAAATCTATGAATGATTCAACATGTGTTGTTCAACATTCTCAAGCTATGTCAGATGCAAAGCTTTGGCATGCACGCTTTGGTCATCTGGATTTTTCTAGTTTGCTACACCTGCAGAAATCTGAAATGGTGTTCCCTTTGCCCAAACTTGAGGCAGGTAGTAAACATGTATGTGAAGGCTGTATTTCGGGCGAAATGCAATGTTCCTCGTTCCCAAAAGATGGTTCAATTCGAGCTACTTAGAAATTGCAGCTTGTCCACATTGGTCTTTGGTCCTATACAAACACCCTCTTTTGGTAACTATTTTTACTTTGTGACCTTCATTGATGATTTTTCCAGGCATGCATGGGTATATCCATTGAAATCAAAGTCTAAATTGTTTATGTGCTTCAAAATTTTTTTGGTTTCGGCTCAAAATCTGTCTCCATGTAAAATGGGCACCCTCCGTTCTGATCAAGGGGGGGAATATATATCTTCTGACTTTACTGCATTTCTAGATGAATGTGGGATAAAACAATAAAGCGCCATATACACCTCAACAAAATGGAGTTATTGAACGAAAGAATAGGTCACTCATGGAGATGGCGAGGTGTATGGTCAAGAGTCAGGCTTTACCACATAGTTTCTAGCTTGAGGCTATTATGTGTGCAACATACATACTTAACAGGTGTCCCACTGAAGCATTGCAGTCTATCACTCCATATGATTCTTGGCATGGTCGTAAGCCATCTGTTGCTCACATAATTCCAGCTACACCCATAGAAACATGTCTTGCACTTGTCAAGTTAATCATGTCCAAGAAGACCCTTTCTCTTATAGCCCTAGTAGATTCAGGAGCCTCCTCATGTTTCATCGATGAAGGATTGGTTAAGAAACATGGAATTCCTATGATTCGAAAGAAAAAACTAGTAGTAGTTGAAGTAGTAGATGGACGACCTCTAGCTTCTGGGAATATAACCATGGAAACCACACCATTAAGAGTACACCTTGGTGGACATGAATCCCACATATGTTTCAATGTTATATCTAGCCCAGTACATCTAGTTATCATTGGAATGCCCTGGTTAAAGAAGCATAATCCAGACATCGATTGGGAAAAGAATAAAATCACCCGTCGAGATATCCAAAAGAACCCAACATATGTCGGAGCCAAGGCCTTCATACATGCAGTAAGGAAGGAGCTGACGTGTATGATCTATGCCATACTAGCTCAAGAATCCAAGAAAGATGATCGAGTACAACTACCCAATCACTACAAAGGCTTTGAAGATGTTTTTGAAAAGAAGAATGTAGATATCCTCCCAGAGCATAGACCTTATGATTGTCCCATAGATCTTCAAGAGGGAGCACAACCACCCTTTGGACCAATCTATAGACTATCCCTAGAGGAACTTATAGAACTATGCAAGAACATTGATGAGAATCTAGCAAAGGGATTTACCAAACAATCAAAGTCTCTAGCAGGAGCCCCTATTTTATTTGTAAAGAAGAAGGATGGGACTCTCCGGATGTGTGTAGACTATCGTGGATTAAATAAAGTCACTATAAAGAATAGATACCTGCTATCACTTATATCAGAGCTCTTGGAACGCCTTGGAAAAGCAAAATTCTTCACGAAGATTGATCTTCGAGGAGCTTACAACCTTGCCAGGATCAAAGAAGGAGACGAATGGAAGACAACATTTCGAACAAGGTATGGCCATTTTGAGTATGTAGTTATGCCATTCGGTCTTACACATGCTCCAGCTGTATTCCAACATATGATGAATGATATCTTTTGAGAACATTTAGATGATTTTGTTGTAATATACCTTGATGATATCTTGATATTCTCCAAAAATCTAGAGGATCATGAATGTCATGTAAAGATAGTCCTAGAGAAACTAAGAGAAAAAGGATTATATGCAAAATTGGAGAAGTGCTCTTTCCATAAGACAGAAGTGGAATTTTTAGGGTACATTGTATCAGATAAAGGAATTTTTATGGACCCTAAGAAGATTCAGACAATCCTTGATTGGCAACCACCTTCATGTGTGCGAGATGTAGAATGTTGTCTGGGGTTTGCCAACTTCTATAGTATATTCATCAGAGATTACTCCAATAGTGACACCTCTTATCAAGCTTACAGGGAACTCCAAATTCTCATGGACGGAAGAAGCAGAAAAAGCGTTTCAGACCTTGAAATCAGCATTCACTACTGCCCCAATTCTAGTTCATCCTGATTCTAGTAAGCCCTTCTTCCTAGAGACAGATGCATCAGACTTTGCCCTAGGGGCCATTCTTTCCCAATATGAACATGATGGAAACCTACATCCAGTTGCATATCATTCAAGGAAATTTTCTCCTCCAAAAATTAATTATAAAATTCATGATAAGAAACTTCTTGCCATAGTGGACACGTTGATACCTGACGTCACCATCTAGAAGGAGCAGCTCATAAAGTTATCGTGTATATAGATCACAAGAACCTAGAGTATTTTATGACCACCCGTATCCTCAACAGAAGGCAATCTTGATGGAGTAACCTTTTATCTAGGTTCGACTTTGTCATTACATATCGTGCAGGACGGCAATAGTGTCAGTCAGATGCCTTGTCAAGAAGATCTTACCTTGCACCAAAGAAGGGTGAAGAGGCATTTGATCAATAGGAAGCGTATTACTCAAGACTGTTAGCAAAAATTTCAAGAAGGAAGAATTCAAGAAGTAAATGAATTCCAAGAAAAGGATTGGTTACGATTCTATAAGAACCTATTGTATGTCCCTCCAGGAACTCCTGGGATCGAAGTACTTCAACAACATCATGACAACCTTGCAGCAAGACATTTTGGAGTGAATAAAACAATAGAACTTATATGAAGGGATTTTTGGTGGCCTCAAATGTGGAAGGAAGTCAAAGAATATATCCGAACTTGTGACACTTGCAATAGATCTAAAGTACCACGACATAAACCTCATGGCCTCTTGCGGCCTTTACCCATTCCAGAAAGGCCATGGGCTTCATTATCTATGGACTTCATTGCATGCCTGCCAAAGTCATACAAGTATGATGCCATTCTTGTTATAGTGGATAGATTTACAAAGATGTCACACTTCATTCCAACTACCAAGGCAATCACAGGTGCAAGCATCGCTAGGATTTTCCTCAGATATATCTTTAGGCTTCATGGATTGCTTGATGATATTGTTAGTGATCAAGGTCCGCAGTTCATATCCAGCTTTTGGAATAGTCTTTGCAAGCTCCTTGGTGTTTAAGTTAAACTATCTACAACCAATCATCCAGAGACTGATGGACAAACAGAACGGGTGAATCAAGTCCTAGAACAATATCTCCATTGCACCATCAACTATCATCAAAATGATTGGTTTGAGCTTTTACCCTTTGCAGAGTTTGCCTTAACAATAGTGTTCATACATCTACCAAGCACACTCCCTTGTTTGCAAATTATGGACAACATCCAAGGATGGACATACAACTCGCAAATCATATCAAGAACCTAGCTACCAGAGACAAGGCTCAATACCTCATGGAAATTCACAAAGAACTCAAGGAAGAGATCCATAAAGCTCAAGAACATTAATCGAGACCAAATAACATGACTGCTCATCGTGGAACTCATCGCTTGAGAGGGTGGTGATGTCATGGACAAACAAAACTATCATGAACCTTAGATTCCATGTGAATCCCATGTCTCATGATTGGTTCAGAATTAGGAGAAAGCAATGCTTGCATTGCATCCAAAACATGCCAAAACCCTAAGATCGACTGTCTATTTGCTAAATTCTGACATTCTGAGGTCCTGATTGATTTGTTGACATCATTGATGACATCATCAACTCGCAACCACCTTGGGAACCGCCCTTGAAAACCTATATAAGGAGGGGTTGGCCACATTCATAATCAGTCTTGCCAATACTAGTCTTGGGAGCTCAAGGATTCGTGACCGCCAAGTACTCTCCAAGTTCCAGTTCCAGTTCTTGTCTTGTTCCTTGTTCCAGTCTTGTGTAGTCTAGTTCTTGTACATCATGTCTTGTACTCTTGTAATCTCATAGTACGAGATCTTGTCGAGCTCTTTCTTGTATCTAGTTCATCTCCTAGAAGGGAGTTCTTGTAATCGAGATATCTTGTTCCATACTCACAATCTGGGGTTGTGGGATCTCCTGTATCATCTCTAATCCAGTTTTCCATACCTATCGATCTCAGGTTGTGGGACGTATTGTATTAGTTACATATTCTTGTATCATTTTCCCTATGTGGGTGCTCTTGTAATTAGAAGCATATTTTCGAAATCTTGTCTAGTGTAATCAGAGAGCACAATCTAGTTGTAGCATATACAAAAAAATAGAAAGACACACATTAATAATCTATCAAAGGCACAATATGTCACAAAACTACTATTCTAATCTTGATTGCTTCCTATTGCATAAATACCCTTGGTTTGAACCCTTGGGTTACCCTTGGCACATGCTTGAACCCATGACTGGAACCTTTGGTTGGAACCCTCATATTATTTATTTATTCAAGCTCTCATTTGAGTGGTTTCAACCCTTATATTTATTTCATCCTTAAGCTTGGAAGGTTAATCTTGGGAGAAGCATTCAAGCTCTCATTTGAGTGGTTTCAACCCTTATATTTATTTTATCCTTAAGCTTGGAAGCTTAATCTTGGGAGAAGCTTCTCCAACTGCCAACTTGGGTGTACGTGAGAGAAAAAGCCTCAATTGAAATAGAAGTTTTGTGATAGCCTCAAAAAATTTCCACTTGAGGGAAACTTGGATGGACACTTGGAAGATTCTTAGGACATGCACCCCTTTGGCTTAAAGATCATAACATGTTTGGGAGGGCAAGGGAAAGCACACAAACATCATGAGGAAGAAGAAGAAGCTTGAAGAACAATAGTGAGTATGTTATGAAGTGAATTTATAAGATAAGTAACACATTAGTGTTATATGCATATACACAAGTTGAGGGAAAACCCCCCTAAGTGGGAAAAAGTACCCCAACAGTTTTAAATGTGTTGACACACATGACTATCAAAATATATCAAGAAACCCCCTAGGAGTGATGAGTTGAACAAGGAGTTCACATTCACGTAGAAGAAAAGCATTGTGGATTGAAATCAATCCATGGAAGTAAGTATGCCCAAAGCTTTGTAAAAAAATTCAAAATTCCCCCTCGGTAGAGCCTTTGGGAACATAATCCAAACTGACCTTTGCAATAGAGAGTCTCTCTATGACATAATGATAGTGCAGCTCAATGTGCTTTTGTGCGGGCATGGAACACAAGGTTCCTCACAATTGCCAATGCACTCTGACTATCAGTAAACATGTTTGTGGCACAAGATTGACCAACACCCAAATCAACCAAAAAGTTTTCAAGCCAAAGACACTTAAAAATGGTTATGAAATTTTCCCTATATTTAACTTTACAACTAAAAGTGGCTATAGTAGGTTATTTCTTACTCAACCAAGCTATGCATGAGCTTCCAATCATGAACCAAGAAGCACATGTGGACACACTCCTGTCATAACAACTAGCCCAATCTAAGTAAAAAAAGCATGTAAATATGGAAGTAATGATTTTACCTCGGGATCAAAAAACCTATGTATTTGGGTACCACTCAAGGATTGAAAAATGCACTTAATCACCTTCTGCTTTACACCTATGCTATGCATAAACTTTTCATCTCAAACAAGGAAACTGAATTTTCAGTCAAGTTATGCATAAATAAATCAAGCATCCAATAGCCCCATAATAGAGAAAAATATGAAATGCATCTCTAGCATTGTGCACACTCAACCATAAACCTATCTCCATGGGAGTCGTAGTACATTTACAACCTTAAAGGTTGAATATCTACAATAATGTGTCAATGTATTTTGTATGACACAATGCAATTCCTCCATCAACTTACATAATTTGAATGCCCAAACAATGGCATAACAACCCAACATCTAACATTTCAAATGATGCATGCAAATCAGCCTTAAATTTAGCAATATACTTCTCATCAAGACCAATGAGAAACATGTCATCTAGATCAATTATAATGATAAGAACTAAATCATTTTTATGCTCAACATAGAAGGTTCTTTTTGTTGGACTATTTTGAAAAACATTCTCTAATAAGTAGGGATGTATATTTTCATACCATGTCCATGGTGCTTGCTTGAATGCATACAGTGCCTTTTCAACCTGTAGACTTTGTTTTCATGCCCTTTCTACACAAAATGAAGAGGGTGAATACATACTTTTATTCATGCAAGTCAAATTTCAAGAATGTAGTTTTAATGTCCAACTAATCTACATTCCAACCATGATGAGTTGCAAGTGCACAAATGTTAAGTGCAGGGATCATTAGGCACTTGCAAGCAAAGGTTTCATAAAAATCAATGCCATTCTCTTGAGCATAACCTTTGGCAACAAGCCTAGACTTATATCTATCATCAGGCTTACATATCAAGTTGGATAACCATTCCATGTCAACAACCTTTTTGCCACTAGGGAAATCACATAAAGACCAAGTACCATTCTTCTTAATCGCAGCATATTTTGATTGTATAACAACCATAAAAATTTTTTAATTTGTGCTTTATCAAAAGAAACAAGCTCATTGTCATCGCAAAGTCTAGATACAACAATTGTATAATAGTTTGATGCAAAAGGAGTGTTATCAGAGCCTGAACAAGTCTATCTTCTCATCAATAAGTGCATTGTCATAGACATCCTTTAGTACTTAAAAGTTAGGGCTATATTACATCTTCCATGAACATAACATCACAGCTTACCAAGGTGTTTTTAGAATGCGCATGATATGCATTGTTGTTCAAACATTAATGCATATGCCAGACAATAGAAAACATGTAGATGAGAAATAGATGTCTTGAAATCATGTGAAGTATCATAAGTGTTTATAGACAACAATCCTTTAGTGTGAGCCTATTAAGTATATATGTTGCACACACAAAAACCTCAAGGTAGAAATTATGAGGAAAATCTTGACTTTTGACCATACACCATGCCATTTCCACTAGAGACATATTTTTCCTCTTAGCAAATCCATTATATATATATATATATATATATATATATATATATATATATATATATATATATATATATATATATATATATATATATATATATATATATATATATATATATATATATATATATATATATATATATATATATATATATATATATATATATATATATATATATATAATAATACATTGATGTCTTTGTTGGAAACAATGTCAAATGGGTTCCCGTTTTTAGATTCTATACCATTTAGTCTATGTTCTTCTTCAAGTAATGATGTCCATAGACAACATATGTTGCAGTTTTAAGAAGAATCTCTACAACAAGTGCGCTTGGTTCATTCTCTCAAATGAATCACCCGGGTTCAATACACATGGACAACAATGATGGTGTAATGGAAGCTTTTTGTTGGCTCTTACGGATGC
Source organism: Ceratopteris richardii (assembly GCA_020310875.1). NCBI lineage: Eukaryota > Viridiplantae > Streptophyta > Polypodiopsida > Polypodiales > Pteridaceae > Ceratopteris > Ceratopteris richardii. Next base: position 166,550,038 of record CM035420.1, on the reverse strand, counting down.
AAAATACCAACAAGGATCATTTTCTTTTACAATCATGATTGTATCTTTTTCAAATTCTATGGGGCATATGTTTGTTGATTTACGATAGCAAGAATTTTGATTTTTTGCTTTTATTATTGCTTTTCATAAAGCACTCAAAGATATATAAGAAGGCCATGCTCATTATTCAAATCATCATCTCAAGGAGCAAGCTTAAGATTCTAGCTCAATGCAAGGAGGAGGTCTTCTTGGAGGGAGAGCGTTCACACACTCTTGAGGAGGTGATCACTAGGAGGTGCTCCATCTTGGAGGAGGAGTTCTCACACTCTTGCAAAAGTGGTGGTATCCTTTCTGGTTCTTCAGTATTTTCTTTCTTGTGGAACTCTGGAACCTTCTCCAACTTCATAAGTTGAAACTTCAAGAGATACTGATGATGGACTAGGTATTGATGTAGGTAATGAAATTCTCTCTTCACCTATATCTCTTAGGTTTTGAGTAGGTTCATCATCCCCCTTGAATGGCTGAATGTAAGCATCCAAATTCCTTTTGAAAAATGCATAGTCATCTGCTTTTATGAACTCTAGAATTTCTTCCTTCTTATCATAAATCTGACTTTTTGCAATTAATGCATTGCATGAGAGTAGCATATCACTTGTATGTGGAACATAGAATTTGTATCCTTTTCTTTCAATTGCATAACCAATAAAGACTGCTTTAATGGATTTTACATCAAGCTTACCACGATCCTTCTTCTCAATGTGAACATAAGCTGGGGAACCAAAAACTTTAAAGTAACTCACATTGGGCGTCTTCCCATAATAAGCTTCATAAGGTGTGATGCCTTCAAAGCTTTTGTGGAAGACCTGTTCAGAATGTGATTAGTTGTATGCACTACATTGACAAACAAAAACTTGCGAGAAAGCCTTTTGAATGACATCATACTATGTATCGTCTCAACAAGTATCCTATTATTTCTCTCTACAACACCATTCTATTCTGGCGTGTAAGCAATAGTGAGTTGATGAGAGACGCCTTTGTCTTCAAGAAAAGACTTAAAGTCTTTAGACATGTACTCTCCTCCTCTATCACTTCTCAAAATCTGGATCTTTGATTGACTTTCATTTTCAACCATAGCTAAGAACTTCTTAAAAGTAGGGAGAACCTCTGACTTCACTTTAAGACCATAAATCCATGAATATCTTGAGAAATCATCAATGAACATAACAAAGTACCTGAAACCTTGAATAGAATCTATTCTCATCGGACCATTCACATTTGAATGTATGACCTTCAACTTCCTTGTGGTCGTGATAAATCCATGTTTCTTGAAAGGTACTTTGTGAAGCTTTCCTTCAATACATCCTTCACATGACTCTGCATCATCTGGTAAAGAAAAAGTAGGCAAACTCTCCACCGTACCTTGATCTTTGATACGTTTGAGAGCTATGTAACTGATATGGCCAAATCTAGCATGCCAAATCTAGCATGCCATATCTTCATGTTCTCCTTAGGTGTAGTAGACCTAGCAACATTAGCATCACTTATTTTGGACAATACAAACATGACACTTCTATTTTCACCTTGAAGTAGACAATGCTCCTCATCACGTGAGAGGATATGACATGAATCTTTCTTAAAAACTACTTTATAACCATCGGACAAGAAAGTAGAGATAGAGAGAAAATTCTTCTTCATGTCTGGAACATAAAGAAAATTGGAAATTGTGAAATTTCCACTTGCTCTGGACTTACGGTTCACTTCTCCAACACCAACGACATCTAAATCATGACCATTTGCAATGGTCACTCTTCTACCTGAAGAGTTAGAAAGGGACGAAAATACCTTTCTGCAACCTATCATATTCTTAGTAGCTCCAAAATAAAAAATCCAAGGATTATATGAGATTGCATTTAATGTTGTGTGATCAAAAGCTACTTCTTCAATAGTAACACATGCATCTGGATCTACTTTTGAAGATTTAGGTTCTGGATCATCTTCAACACTATTAATTGATGCCTTCTTCTTGTCATTAAAAACCTTGCTTTGCATTCTGCTATAAAATGTCTTGGTTTCTTACATTAATGGCATACTCCTTTCTTTGAATCAGATGTAGTCAAAGACTTTTCTTTGGGTGTAGAGGAAGCATTAGGAAAAGGACTAGAAGACTTAGGATAGAAAGACTTACTTTCCTTCTTGGATTGCTAACTCTTCTTCTCCTTCTTCTTCTTTCCCTTTGATAATAATAAACTCTTCCATACCCTTTTTCTGATCTTCATCTTGAAGTAATAGGAACTATAGCTCTTCGAATGAAAGTTCTATATCTCTTGCAGAGAGAGATAAAGAGGTAACAAAAGCATGATATATAGATGGAAGTGAGTTTGGAAGTGTGTTTACAATCTCTTCATCTGAAATGTTTACTCGAACATTGAGTAACTGATCTTGTAGATCTTTTAGCTTCAAAATATGTGATTGAGATAATTCACCAACTTTCATCCTTGTGTTGGCTAGCTATCTCCTTAGATGAGCTTTCCTAGCACTCATAAAGATTCTCTAACTCCAACCAAGCCTATTGAGAGGTTTTGCATGACCTGATCTGGGGTATAATATGCCTCTTGACTCCCATAGCAATCTATGAAAGTGCTAGTGCATCCCTTGAATCCCATCTCGATTGCTCTTCTGTAGGAAGTAAACTAGTAGTAGTAGCACTGACTCCTGTTGATGAAGTGGTTCCTTCTTCTTCACTAACCTCCTGTTGAGTAGAAAGAGGAACAAGGGTTCTTCTCGAAGATGAAGTAGCCTCTTCTTCAACTTGTCTTGGCCTTGGATAAGTGCCATTGACAATATTCCATAACTCTTTGGTTACTAAGAGATTCATCATCATAAAACTCCATATTGGATAATTAGACATTCCCTCAAGCTTGTCTTCATTCTCAAGTCTATAGTCACTCATCTTTGTCAAGGGTGTATGTCAACTATGCTCTGATACCAAGTGTTGGTATTCTAAGTTCTGAATACCATATGTTCGAAGTGGTGTGGGCCACAATAACAAAAAATCCCAGGTTTACAAGATCTTCCAAGAGACGAACCTTAACATACACACCTTAATACTAAAAAAGAAGGTGAGTGAGAGATAGAGAGAGAATAGATAGGATTGTCAAGTGTAATCGTAAGCTATGAGGCTCACCTACACTATCTATATTTGAATATCAAATTACAATGTGTGAATATGATAAAAAATAACAATATTTGTATCTAGGCCATCAACATCCATTGTTGATTTACTACAAGTAGCAAGTCTATTTCTATTCTTACTTGCTAGGTCACTCATTTTTTATTCAGGTTGATCGAAATTTGGGTTTGCTATAAAACAATTCTATAAACTATTCGTATTCTCCATATTCTCTCTCTCTCTCTCACACACACACACACACACAGTTCATACCTCTTAGGCACACAGTGTTTTGTATTTAGTTCGTATTATTTCCTAGGTACAAATATTGCTAGTTTGTATCATATTCACACATTGTAATTTGACATTCAATTATAGATAGTGTAGGTGAGGCTCATAGCTTACAATTACACTTGACAATCCTGTCTATTCTCTCTCTATCTCTCACTCATCTTCTTTTTGAGTATTAAGGTGCGTATGTTAAGGTTCATCTCTTGGAAGATCCTATAAACCTATGATTTTTTGTTATTGTGGCCCACTCCACTTTCCAACATATGGTATTCAGACCTTAGAATACCAATAGTCTTATCCCATGCTCAACCATAAATGTATTAGAATCAGAAGGCACATGATACTCCTCCCCTTGATAAAAATAGAGGGTGCACATTTTACATGCTAACTAGTTTTCAACCATAACAAGGAATTTTTTTAAGTACACAAATGCTGCAAAATTTACTTTCAATGGATAGACCCATGCATGCATATAAAATGCATCAATGAAAGTAAAAAATATATATTTATCTCGCAAATGAATGTATCTGTATAGGATTGCTAACATCATTGTGAACAAGTTGCAATTTATGTGCAACTATAACTGAACCATTTATTGGGAAGGAAGAATACTACATTTTACCCAAAATATATCCCTTACAACCATGCGTAGAAGCTACCTCAAGTTTAGACAAAAATCACACCATTTTTTATTTTTGAAAGCAAAGAAAACTAGCAAAGTTCAGATGACCAAAGTGTGCATGCCAAATTCTTACATCCAAAATATCCTGAGAATCATGAATTGCACATGTTGAATCATGCTCACATTTTGCATAATCTATGAGCTTATACAACCCAATACATAAAATTATAGAAGTAATTATATTATCACCATTCGAGAGATCATGAATTGTGTCATTAAAAAATTTAACAACCAATCCCATTTTGCTAATGCTAGAACTAATAACAGATTCTTCTAGATTTCTAAGACATATAAGGCATCTAATAGTGTGAAAGCACTACCATGAGCAATTTTAAAAATATCTTTCCAAATACCATGAAAGAATGAGAGGAGGTTTTAGTGCATGTGTTAGTATTCTATGTAGAAGCATGCTTGAATAATCAAGTAACTATTGGATGGGAGTAAACCATTTTACAAACATCCAAGTCACTCAAACTTTAAGTTTTCCAAATCAGATTCAAGTGAATCAAGAGTTCTCAAAGTCTTGATTGCGATAAGAATCCCACCGTAGTTACTAAGTCCATGCACGATTTATGCCCAAAAATGGACTAGTAATTGGCTTACCTTCAAGACAACCTTCACTAACACCTGAGTCAAATATCCAAGGACTTGCTGAAAGAACTTGTAAAGCTACCTGATCAAAAGCTACTTCCTCAATAGTGATACATGCATAAGAATCACCTTGAGATTTCCCTTTTTTATCATCTTCTGCAACATTAGCTGATGCCTTTTTCTTTTCTGCTGCAATCCTTTTATAACATGCTGCTTTTAAAGGTCCAGGTTTCTTGCAGTAAAAACATACTACTTCCTTCTTCTTAGAAGACTTCTCTTTAGATGTAGTAGATACAGAATCTGAAGTAGAAGGTGAGAGGGACCTACTTTCCTTCTTGGATTGCTTTTTCTTCTTATCCTTCTTCTTCTTTTTACCCTTTGATGAAGATGAAAGTGCTTCTTCATTCTCTTCCATTCCCTTTAAGTGATCTTCATCTTGAAGTAACAAGAACTCTAAGTCTTCAAATGTAACCTCTCTATCTCTTGTGGTAAGAGTAAGAGTAGTAATGAAAGACCGATATGAGATAGGAAGTGAATTAATCAGCGTATTTACCATTTCTTCATCAGATATCTCAACTCCTATATTTAGAAGTTGATCTCTCAAGTCAACGAGTCTGGTAATGTGGGTTTGAATTGACTCACCAGCCTTCATCCTTGTATTTGCTAGTTGTCTCCTCGAGTGAGCTTTCCTAGCAAGATTTTTACTCTGAAAAAGATTCGCAAGCTTTAACCAAGGTTTTCTAGAACTTCTACAAGATCTGATATGTGGTAGAATATGCTTTTTAACACTCATTGCTATGAATGAGAGTGCTAAAGTATCTCTAGCATCCCATCTTGCCTGATCTTCAATAGGAGGAACTGTAGGTAAAGACCTACTAGTGGCCCTGGATATAGAAGTGCTTACCTCTTCTTCAGTTGGTTCTGCAATTGTGACTCCAACACCTCTTGAAGTTGTTGTATCCCCTCCTTTAGCTTCTTGTCTTGGTCTTGTTAAGGATCCATTGACGATACTCCATAAATCCTTTGTCACTAAAATATTCATCATCATGAAACTCCACATGGGATAATTAGAAGATCCATCCAACTTGTCTTCAATCTCACTTCTAATACTCATCTTAACTAAGTGTGTATGTCAATTATGCTCTGATACCAAGTGTTGGAATTTGGGGGCCCAGGATCATTCCAAACTAAAACCTTTTGAGCATACACACTTAATTAATTAAGATGATAAGTGAGAGATAGAAAGAAAGAGATCTTGAGACAAGGATAGGGAACATAAGCTGGATGCTTACTCACTAAAAAATAGATGTCCAAATTACAACATGGGAGTACTACGCATTCATATAATGTGGTGCACTCACTAATGGAAGAATATCCAAGAAGATGATGATACAAAATTTAGATTATGTTGAAATAATCTAAGTGTGTGAAGTGAATGAGCAACGAAGCTAACCTTATTCTCACAAAATAGTGTAACAAAATTGTAAATCAACCAACCCTAATTTTGAGATTAGGGTAGAGAAACCCTAAAAACAAAATATAAGGTTAAGTCACAAAAGATAGTTACCACCACCTTGTAGAAGACTTCTTGCTCCAAGAGAGTAGCCTCTCCTTCACCAAAACTCCTCCTCCTCAAGAGTGTGTGAACACTCTCTCTTCAAGAAGATCTCCAAACTCTAGATCTTTGAGTGAGTGATTATACAATGAGCCAAGCCTCTTATTATATAGTTTTTGTATACTCCTCAAAAGGCACATATGAAAAAGAAAGCTACGATAAAAAAACAGCGCAAAAACGGCCATCGCTATCCATCCATTAAAGCAACTATCACATCATTTTGCTTTTCAAAAATTGAACATTCCGCATTGCTACTGATGGGACTCGAACCTGGTCGCATGGATGGGAAACTAGTGCTTTATCCAACATGCCACATGCTTTTACTTGAAGAGGATGCAATACAAATAATATATATACTAAGCTATGCCCGTTTGGGTTTTGAAGAGAGTAGTTGAAAGTCTATACTATAGTCATTGTTGGACCATATGATATTGACTCGAACAGGGGTTGCCTACAGTTATTATATATAGCTTCATTTTCGAGGACGAAAATCTTTTTCAAGGGGAAGAATGTAATAAAGTAATTTGTAGCTCAAGCGTAAGCACCACCTCCTTTACTTGTCAATCAGCGGAGACGTGAGGACCGGTATGAAGACCACGAGCAAGTGAAGGCACAAGTGTGTGAGTGAAAGCACACCAACATGCACACACATACACACACACACACACACAAGGCAAGATCAAAGAGAGGAACAATGGAAAGCCTCGATTGCAAAAGAGTTCTCTTACAAAAGCTCTATTCTCTAACAAGCTAACCTCAAAAATGAGCTCTCTAGCTCTTTTTATAGTTTTTTGACTAGTTTTGGCCCTGTCCAGACTTAGTGTCCAACCTAGTTAAAAATTAGGTTCTAGGGCTTATTTGAGGGCTCAAACGAAGTCTAAAAATTATGAAAATTGCTAGGATGATACTTCTAATACTCCTCAAGCTCAAGGACTCCTTGGCTTGAACAAAATGGAGTTACAAAAATAGAAAATGGTATTTACAATGGTTTTTAGTGATGAAAATCACTATTGTTGTAGGGGATTCTTCTGAAAATTTGACATACACTTCCTGGAGCTCCCTACTTGCTCTCTCTTCTTCTATGTCCACTTCTTTGATGTGCTTCCATGAGCTTGAGTTCCAACACTCCCCCCCTCTCGAGTCTATCGTCCCTGATAGACCCTTGTTGTAAGGGTTGTTCCTTGTAGAGAGGTAGTGTCCAACCTTTGTATGTGCTGTTGTCTAGGTATTGATGTTGTCCCGATGATGTCCTCTAGTTCTTCCAAAGATGATGTTCAGAGCAGTCATGCCAAGTACTAATAACCCATAATGAATGATGGGTAAGTGTGTTCGTGCATGGGTTGAGGAAAATATGTGCCTTGTGCACGGCCTTGTAATGTAACCCTATGCATGCTTACTTGGAAAATGCATTGGAAGAAGTATGGTGCAAAACTTGGGGGCCTTGAGCTAAGTGCTCAGGGGTATGCTAACGAAGAGGTTTCCTAATCTATCATGTGGTGTTGCCAAAGTAAAGAAGCTTACCATGGTGGATGGTTGACTGATGTTGATCTCTTTGTGTTGTACACCCGGCATTGTGATGGGCCATTAGCTAGTCTTTCCTTGTCGATGAATGTCCGTGATGAAATTCTTTGAGTGCCTTGTCCTCTCTCCTCTCGTCAAAGCAACATTTGTCAAATACGGAGAATTGAATTTCTTTATATTCCTTGACAAACAACATCGGGTAACTACACCAAGCTTAGTTTCACATATTCTCCTTAGCTCACCATAAGCAGGAGTCTTCTCATCCAGTATACATACAAAGATTTGCAGGGTACTAGAACTACCCCTTGCAGATAACTCCCTGGATGCTCTCGTACATGCAGTAGTTAAGCATCACTCAAGTTGGGGACCTTCCAGCTCTTCACTCCTACCATGGTAAGAGGAAACCATAGTTGTGGATGCCATGTTCATGCCAAGTTCTTGACATCTACCAGATAAGGCAGCAATTATATCATCTGCTAGCCGAGACACACTTCTATCAAAACTGATAACTGCACAGTAATCAATGGTTCCACCTTCAACTAAGCATGACTCATTCATGTTCCATGAACCAAACCTGGGAACAAAATCTCTCTCTCTCTCTCTCTCTCTCTCTCTCTCTCTTTCTTCTCTCCTTTTTTTTTCCTTTTTTTGTTTTGTTTTGTCTTTTTTTTTTGAACAATGTCACCAAACAAGACGACAAATGTTAGTATCAGAAAAAATAATTGAAATATGTCAATGTGCTCTTGTGCATGGGACTATCAAATGTGTCTATGCATGGCCATGTAATGTGGCCCTATATTAATGCATACTTTGGAAATGCATGACCTGAATGGTGCAAAAGACAGGGTTGTGCAAGGAGCACATGGTTGTCGCTCGTCGAGGCTTTCGAGGTTATTTGCAGATGTTGATGCCTGCTTTCTTGGAGGTATCCATTGGATCTCGAGATGACCACTGAGCCTTCCTCCTTATAGGGATCCATTTGAGAATGGTCTTCGGCTGTTTAGTGATCTCCTTTGGCTGCTCCATGTTTGGATGGTTTCTTGAGGCTTTGATCCTTTGTGTTTGACTCTTTGGTTCTGTGGGGTCCTTGGTTGCTTTTGGCTTCCAAACCCATATCCTTGATAATTGTCTTCTTACCATTGTTGAAGAGGTGATTTGATCTTCTTTCGGTCTTTGTGCTTGGTTCTGACCCTTTTCCCTCCTTGGCTTCTTTGTTGGGACCTTTTGCATGGAGGAGAGCATAGGGCATTGTGCATGTAAGAGTTTCTTGGGTACCCACATGTGTGATAGCCCATGTTGAGCTGCCACAAATTTCTTGGGCACCCAAATTCTTCGGAGACCTTCTGGGTGAGAGTGTCCTTGTTCCTTGGTTCTTGTTCTGGCATGGTTGGCCTGCTTCGATGGGAATTTCGGTGGCAAGGTTGGTGGTTGCTCTCCTTTGCGTACCCAGATCTGCTTTCTGCCTGAGACTACTTTACCCTTGAAGGCTCTTTGTCTATTTGATATACCGGTTGTCTTGCACTGTTTCGCTTGCTTTTGAGGTTGAACTCTTGTGGATGCTTTACTCTTCGAAAAAGAAGGAGATTTTGCTTGCCTTTGCAACTGTCCTTCCTTGATTGAGTCCTTCTGGATCATAGATCTTTTGGCACATACAACATCTTGTTCAAGAAGATTAGTCTTAGAAGAACTAAGAGAGTGTGTGGTGCCATGATCTGTGAGCATGCAGTTCTCTAATTCTAATGTAATGCATTGTTCATGTACCCAAACTTGAAGAATTTGACTTCTTAGGTTTAAGTTAATTGCATGGTCATAGATCCAATCTTGAACCAAGAGAAGTGCTTCTGTAAGGTTCTCATCTTGACACACTAGCACTTTGACTTTCATTGGAACATCTTGAAGGTAGATGGGAAGTTCCACCTCACCCAAACAAGGGTTTTCCACACCTCCCAATCCTATGAGATAAGCTTCTATGGGATTGATGTTCAACTACAAGTCTTGGCAGTAGGATAGTCTAACTGCACTACTTGCTGCACCTGAGTCAATCAATGCTTTCACAGTCCTTGCACCCTTTCCTTGTCCTATCTCTATGGTCACAAAGGGACGTCGGTCAATGACTTGAGAGGTAATTATGCCTGATTTTTGGCACATATCCATGTGATATTTTGGGGCTTTTGAGTTTACATCTAGGCCTAGTCGCCTTAACTTATTTCGCCTAATACGCTCTCAGGCCTCTGCCTGTGCTTCTTCCCTCACCCTTAGCTCCTCTTCTTTTCGCTTCTTAGTAGTGTTGAGTCTCGTAAGCATATCTTCTGTAAGAGGTTCTTGGTATAACTTGACTCTACATCCACTAATATAGTTTGGCAAGATATCTCCTTCTAGAGTGGCCAACTGAACTGCACCGCTAGTGGAAATTCTATTAATGATCATGGGTCTGTATCCTCATTTTTCCAACTTACGGGCATGTTGCTTTAGCGTATAAACCAGCACTAGGTCTCCCTCTTTCAATCCTTTATCTTTGATGTGTGCATCAAAGTATGCCTTTTGTCTTTTCTTTGCAGCATAGATGCCTGCTGCCGTGCGTAGCCTCGTCTCACCTAAGCGTTCTAGATCGAAGATCCTAGAGGACAATTCATGTCCATTCCACTCATGCTCTTGTGCTACTTTTAAGGCTGGGATGAGGAAGTCCAAAGGTAGCACAACATTCTGTCCGAAGACCATCTGAAATGGGGTGGCGTTGAGTACCGTTTTGTAGGCAACTCGATAAGCCCAAACAGCATGATGAAGTTGTTTGTCCCAATCAGAGCGTTTATTATTTACCAATTTTGTCAATACATTAGAGAGGATCTTATTGGTGCTCTCGGCTTGTCCGTTAGCTTGTGGGTGATAAGGGGCAGACTTCTTATGTATCATCAAGAATTCTTGGAGAAGATTTTCAATGACTTCATTCAAGAAGTGTGTGCCTCTATCACTCACTAACTCTATTGGCAGTCCATATCTTGTGAACACATTCTCAAATAAGAACTTAGCTGTTGTTTGAGCATCATTCTTTGTTGTGGCTTTTACTTCCACCCACTTGGTAAGGTAATCTGTGGCTACAATGATGTACTCTGCATGGGAGTTTCTACCTGGGGGGTTAATAGGACCTATGAAGTCTATGCCCCACTTCGAAAATGCACGCCCTCCCATCATTGGCCTCAAAGGCATCCCGTCCTTTCTAATCGGATATTGTGCACGTTGGCATGTGTCACATTTCTTCACATAGGTATGTGCATCCATATGAAGAGTGGGCCACCAAAGTCCTGAGAATAGAATGGCCTTGATTACTCGATCAGGACCAAAGTGTCCACCTGCAACACCACTGTGTGCAGTTTCTAAGACTTTCAAATAGTCTGATTCATGAACGCACCATCTTAGAAAACCATCCTTGCCTCTTCGATATAAGTTGTCTCCAACTAAAGCATAGTCTTGAGCCTCTTGCTCCATGCTTCGTCTTCTTGCTAGACTAGCCTCTTTGGGTAAGGTTCCCGATCTCATAAACGCTACCAATGGAGCAATGAAGGTCATCAATATCACGAATAGGAGGGGAATTACCCTTCTCCTTGGCCCATTTCTCTTCTTGTATTTCCCGCAAGAACTCTTGAGAGTACTATTGAATTGAAGGAGGTATTCCAGCATCCGTGGAATTAGGAACATAAGCTCCCATCGGTGGTGAGCTTCTTCTCTCAATAACTGGTTGAGCTTGTGGAGGTAAAGAATCTTGTGGTTTGTTTACCAACTGCTCTAATCTTTCTAGTAAGCCCTGGAAATGCAATTCCAATTTGACAGAGTTTGTCTGATTGAACTTTTGACTAGTCTCAAGTATAGCTTGAGCTTGTTCTACCATTTTCATGCACATTTTCATCCGTTCAATCTCTAAATCCGCTCTAGGGTAACTCTTGTCTAGGTTTGCAGCTGTTGGCCCTTCTTGAAGTCGAGCCTGGTAGGCCTTGAATATCATCTCCAAGCCTTCTGGGGTTGGATATGCAAGAACAGACCCTGGTTGTGGTCTATTTACAATGGGTGGTGGGGTGGGATGAGGTGGAGTGGATGGAGTTTCGGCATGCGAGGGACTTTGAGATGCAATGTCTTCTATCTTTGTTTTCGCTTCTTTCAGGCTTTCTTCTAGTTCTGATAACTTTTTATTCCACTTGTGATTGGCTTTCTCCCTGGTATCCTTCCATGTTCTTGTTTTCCTCTTACTAGGCTCTCCTAATTCACTCAACTCTGATTGCTCTATTGGTCTATCCTGTTTTAAGGCTTGTGCTCTAGTGACAACTTGTATAGGAGCCACATTACTACTACTTGAACTTGAATCCGCCACTAAGCCTACCACATTAATGGGTGTAATCTTGGGTGCACTGGAGGGGTTTCTTGGACAATCTTTGGGGAGATGGTCTTTGCCACATTCAAGACAAAAAGCTTGTATTGTGATAGCTTGACCTTGACTCGAAGATGGTGGGTGGGGACAATCACGAATGAAATGGTCACCTTGACATATGAAACAAGATCCTCTAGGGGCTTGTGGTCTCATTTGTCTCAATTGGGGCCTAGGGTTAGGATTTGTGTACATGACATTGGAGTATTCTAGCTCCCAATTTTGCTCCATAGGTGGTGCCTCATATTGATACAAGTAAATCTCACTATGCTCAAGCAACTCAGTGTAATAAGCATGTGGTCTACCTTCATGGGAGTAGTGTGAACTATGAGCATGAGAGTCATTCTCTAAGGTCAGTGGGGTCACTGGCACCAATGCTCTATTAAGGTCTCTTCTGCCACTACATACTTAAGTGGAATTACGTTGGCAGGCATTGGTGGTTGGTTTCCCAAGACTGGTTGTGGCCTATATTGTGCCTGATATTGTTGTTGTGGTCGATAATATGGCTGTTGGTATTGGTTCTGATACCTACCTTGTTGGTAAGGTTGTAGATAATTCTATCTAAGTGCCTGTCTATTGTATGGACAATCATGAGCCGTATGGTTCGTGTATTTTCTCTCAATAGTACAATATGGAGAATTCCTTTCTCTCATGTTCTGGTTGTGCATTGGGCATATGTTAGCCATGTGGTTCCCTCCGCAAGTATAACACCGATTCAATGAGGTGACTCTTGGTATTTGTTTATTTTGAACTCCTAGCTTCTTGGAAACTTGCTCTGCTATCTCATCCAGCTCAGTGGAGGCTCTGGAGGTATGACTAGTAGAATTGTCAGAGTCTTGATAGAGTTTGCATAGTCCTAACTCTTCACCCAAGTTGTCTTCTATGTCAATGCAGGTCCGCACACACTCTTCTATGCTTCTAGGCTCTTTCAAGTACACATATGATCTTAACTTGGTGCTTAGTAAGCCATCTAAAAATAAAGCCACTTGTTTGGCTGGTGTGGGTAACTCTGGAGCAAGGCATCTCTCTAAATACTGTCTGAATCTTCTACCTGCTAGTCACACTGTTTCTTGGGGTGTCTGCTTGAAGCTGTGGATCAGGGATGATGTGTTATGCCTGATACCACTCTTGGAAAATTCTACAATAGCAGTTGACCTATATCGCGATAGTTATGACTACTCAGTGGCTGAAACCAAGCTAAGGTAGTGCCCTTAAGAGTCAAACCAAATGCCTCATATTGGGTGAACAAATCCTCAACCTATTTAGCTCTTAACACTTGTTTGAACTCAGCCACATGATCATAAGGATCTCCTGTCCCGTCAAAATAATTCTTCATTGCCTTGATCACTTGAGTGGGTCTAAGGGTTCTTGGGTGCTCTCGGGGTCTAGGCAATGGAAAATCATGCTTATCTCTTTGTTGCCTATGTGCTTGATGTCTCTCTCTTTCAGGTCTTTCATTTTCAAATCCTGATCTATTTATGCCCACAGTGTGTGCAAAACTAACCTCAGGTCTCTCTCTATTTCTTTCTCTCTGGGCTTCATGAGCTTGGGATGATCCTACTCCTTGGAGGCCATGGGACACATTGGATCTTGGTGGAGGGAAAATCAATTCACTCTTCCAAGCATATGCATGTCTATCATGTTTTGTTACCAAGAACATTTTCTCTGATGTGTTATCCAAGTAAACAACTTTGCCTGGTGTCTCTGGATCCTTGAACTCGTAGATGATGACTATGCCCAATTGGCTAGGTTGATCTGGCTTGAATCTCCAAAAGGCTTCCTCTGTTTTTCTATTCAAGAATAGTTCTATGCTTTTGTTGTCTTGAGGGATTCAATCTAGAGTGATCACTCTGGTCAAAACTGACTTACCTCTAGGAGTCTGGGGTCCTGTCCTACGTTTCCTTGTTCTAGTTCTCCTATCTCATTCTCATGAATGATATTTCCAAAATCATCGGTCCTATCTGGTAGGTTGGTGACCACATACATGGTTCCTTCCTTATCAATGTATGAACCTTCTTCAAACTTGACCACCGGGAGTTCAAGTCCAAAGGGTTGATCTAGATATTTGAGTTGGACCACTGATCGCCTCAGGCCATCCTCATAGATGCGAGCACCTAATCGGTTGGTCCGAATATATTCCAATTGTGTCTTATAGAGACCTTCTGGTGTTTGTAGATGGGCAGTTCCTGAGCCACCTACAGGTTTCCCCATGCTAAAAGACATTTCTGAGTCACTTGTGTCATAGTTTAGTACGTAAGGACAACTACTTAGTTGTTGTGCCCAAGACTTAGCTGTATGGTTGACACTAGACTGAGAAGATCTAATGCTTTGTCTATCCTTGCCTAGGTGTCTACCAGATCTTAGGTTCATAAGCTTTGGTTAAGAGTCCAAAATTTCCCTTTGGTATGGTTCAAAATCCTTTGGAGTCCCCTTGGTTCCCTAGTCCCACCTGAGGGTCAACTTCAAATTAGTCTATCTGAAACAAGCTTTCCAACGAGCTATAGAGCTCAAAAAATGGACTTTGGATGAAAAAGTTATGTCAAATCAGGCTCCTGGGGGTCAAAACAGGGAAACAGGCACTTATGGAAAATTCACGATTTTGTGTGAAAATCGCGATTTTGTGAAATCATGAGAATAGCGATGCTGTGAATCTCAAGAGAATCGCGATGCTGTGAATCTCAAGAGAATCGCAATGCTGTGAATCTCAAGAGAATCGTGATGCTGTGAATCTCAAGAGAATCGCGATACTGTGAATCTCAAGAGAATTGCGATACTATGAATCTCAAGAGAATCACGATGCTGTGAATCTCAAGAGAATCGCGATACTGTGAATCTCAAGAGAATCGCGATGCTGTGAATCTCAAGAGAATCGTGATGCTGTGAATTTCAAGAGAATCGCGATGTTGTGAATCTCAAGAGAATCGTGTTTTGAAAATAGCGATTTTGTCCCTTGGATAAAAATATGTGTTTTTGAGAATCGCGATTGCCAGTAGAGAATCGTGTTTTTGAGAATCGCAATTTTGAGCCCACTGAAAATCGTGTTTTCTTAGAGTCATGTTTTTGACATGAAAATCGCGACTTTGTATGAAAATCGTGTTTTTTGAAAATCGCGATTGCCAACAGAGAATCGTGTTTGATCACAATCGTGTTTTTGGCTGAAAATCGTGATTTGTGAGAATCGCAATTTTGAGCACATCCAGAGAATCATGTTTTTGAAAAACTTAGAGAATCGCGATTCTGAGAATGACCACAAAATCGTGTTTTTGAGAATCTCAGAGAATCGTGATTTTGAGTGCAACCAGAGAATCACGATTCTGAGAATGACCAGAGAATCGTGTTTCTTTCAGAAATCTTTTAGGCGGGAAATAGAAAATCGCGAGTTTCAAAAAAATTTGAATTTTTCACAGAATCGCGATTTTCATCACAGAATCGTGTTTTTTGGCGGGAAATTCAAATTTTTGAGCGCCGAGCAATGGCGAGCTCCATATGTGCAGAAAATCATGAAAAAATGCAGGCACTTGCTCTCCCTTGCATCTCCTAACTCCTTCTCACACAATAATGCATGACAAATGGTATGAAAATGGTGAAAATGCACTAAAAAACAAGAAATTTCTATGAAGATGAAGATGGAAGAAGATGGAGATGGTGATGATGATGAAGACGAAGAAGAAAAATCAGAAAATGAACAAAAATGATAGTTTTTTTACCTTCCATTGTTGCAAATCTATGATCTTGCCATCACAACACTCGTCCTCGAAGCTCTCTCCCTAGCAACGGTGCCAAAATTTGGTGTAGCTCAAGCGTAAGCACCACCTCCTTTACTTGTCAATCTGTGGAGACGTGAGGACCGGTATGAAGACCACGAGCAAGTGAAGGCACAAGTGTGTGAGTGAAAGCACACCAACATGCACACACATACACACACACACAAGGCAAGATCAAAGAGAGGAACAATGGAAAGCTTCGATTGCGAAAGAGTTCTCTTACAAAAGCTCTATTCTCTAACAAGCTAACCTCAAAAATGAGCTCTCTAGCTCTTTTATAGTTTTTTGACTAGTTTTGACCCTGTCCAAACTTAGTGTCCGGCCTA
The DNA here is from genome assembly GCA_020310875.1 of Ceratopteris richardii. NCBI lineage: Eukaryota > Viridiplantae > Streptophyta > Polypodiopsida > Polypodiales > Pteridaceae > Ceratopteris > Ceratopteris richardii. The sequence goes on along the minus strand of CM035420.1, from coordinate 166,533,686 downwards.
GTTAAACGTTAGGTTCCAGGGCTTATTTGAGGGCTCAAACGAAGTCTAAAAATTATGAAAATTGGTAGGATGATACTTCTAATACTCCTCAAGCTCAAGGACTCCTTGTCTTGAACAAAATGGAGTTACAAAAATAGAAAATGGTATTTACAATGGTTTTTAGTGATGAAAATCACTATTGTTGTAGGGGATTCTTATGAAAATTTGACATACACTTCTTAGAGCTCCCTACTTGCTCTCTCTTCTTCTATGTCCACTTCTTTGATGTGCTTCCATGACCTTGAGTTCCAACGTAAGTCTATGATCCAAGGGTCCAATCGGTTCAGACAGATCTGAAATCGAACACCGTTTGGTCACTCGTGTATGGCAAAAGATCTCGAGACTAGACTTAAGCATAAGTTCATGTGCTCTCTTGAACAAGTGATCCACTTAGCGTAGTGGTTAATTCTCAAGGTTGTGAAGGAGGAGGTCTTGGGCTCAATCCACATGGGAAGCATTGGGAGAGATTTTTGCCCAAGGAGCTCTAAAGCCTTCTAACTCAAGTTAACGTGAGTTAACTTGGGTTTAGCGAGAGTTAACTCGAGTGATGAGTACACCAACCACTAGTGGACTCTAGTGGAAGGTACTAAGCAGTGGTTGAAGATCATTCCAACCACTAGTAGTCTCTAGTGAAAGATATGAAAGGAGTGGAGGAGATTGCACATACACTTGTGGACTCTCGTTACATTTGTGGTCCTCGTTGATTCGAACAGCTATATATAGAGGCATAAGGTTGGGAGGAGAGTCACCGCTCTAGCATGTGATGGTGTTTCTTGCATACGACCACCACATGCTAGATAGATGACTCTCCTCTCAACCTTATGCCTGTATATATTGCTGCTCGAATCAATGAGGACCACAAATGTAACTAGAGTCCATAAGTGCATGTGCAAACTCCTCCACTCCTTTCATATCTTCCACCAGAGTCTACTAGTGGTTGGAGTGATCTCGACCATTGATATAGTACCTTCTACTAGAGTCTACTAGTGGTTGATGTACTTTGCACTTGAGTTAATTCTCTCGTGAAACAATCATGTGAAGGAATCAAAACCTAGAATATCAAGTTAGAGGTAATGCCGGAAACTTCGAAATTCTTTTAAAATGTTGAAGTGAAAAGGTACTCTATGAAGATATGTTTAGAATTTAGGATAAGTATCACCCACACATTAAAGTGAATATAAAATAGGGTGGTATGGGACACGAGATTGTATACTCAGATTGATGTAGGAAAGATGGTATGGGACATCGGAATGTGGGATGCTAATTATGTTTTAGTCTCAAAATGGATTTTGAAGTGATTTGATCTTCAAGGAAATTAAAACTTCCAAAGAGAAGTTTAACTTCAAGGAGGATAATATAATGATCTCAAGATATTTCAAGATCAAAGAAGCAGAAGATATGCAATTGGTAACTTCAAAGATCTTCTTTTTCAAATAAATACTTGTTCTTATTTGAATCATGAAACACTTCAATATACAATGTCATTGATTCTATTTCATAAATTTTTGAAGAAATCGGACTTTGACTTTGAGATGATCTTTTCAACCAAGGATTTGATTGACTAAGTCAAGCACCAAGTTTAGTGTAACTCAGTAAATTCAATCCTTTGACTCAAAGCAATGCAGGAGAGTTGCATTCCCAGTAAGCAGTCATAAAGATTGAATATAAGCATAAATTTAGTCTCAAGTGAAGCATTATTTGAGTAAAATCGCATCAACAGAACCTCAGTGGGTCGACACATTGATGTTGGATACCACACTAGTATCTTGTGGATGGATGATCTTTAGATTTACTCTATGAATCTTTTTCAGAATTAAGTTCCTTTCTCTTAAACATAGAAAAAGAAATGCTTCAATACCTTGTTGAAAGAGATTTTTAAGAAGTTAAAGTCTTGATTTTAAAGCCTTGGGTCCTCAAGTATTTGACTCATAGCAAGTTTATATCTTAGAAGTTTGAATTAGTTATACAAAGTTTTAGTTATTTCCTTTCGCTTTCCAAATCTTTTGGAATTGACTTAGATATGCTATCTGATTCCTTTTGCAAAAATCGAGGGTTAACCGATTGGAACTAGATAACTACATTAAACATCCTCGATAGATGTTCTCTATTCTCATGACTTTGTAGAGTTCAGTACACTCTAGAACAGTGAAGTCAGGAATTGCTCATAAGATTGACAATTCACAAGAAATTTCAGCTAGAGTCTTTGAGAAAAGAGTCCTAAATTGGAAGATTTTCATTTTGAATTTGACTTGTTCAAGATATAGTAAGGTTGAACCAAAGTAAATGGAAAACTTTCTCCTACATTTTACATAGGATTTTTAAGCCTATTAGGATAGAGTAGTCCTCTGATCAGGTGAAAAAATCAAGTAATTGTTGGATGGGAGTAAACCATTTTACAAACATCCAAGTTAGATGTTTGGATCAATCAAACTTCAAGTTTTCCAAATCAAATTCAAGTCAATCAAGATTTCTCAAAGTCTTGATTGGGATAAGAATCCCACCATACTTACTAAGTCCATGCACCACTTATGCCCAAAAATGGACTAGTAATTGGAATCCATCCATTTCATATGTTTGTGCCTAGATTTGACATCGAGAAACAATGAAGGGTAGGGATGTTTTTAGATCCCCCTTATAATTCATTCACTACTTTGTACTTTGACCAATTTATCAAAGTGCAAAGCTAGACAGTGTTTGAAATCATTTGGGCAAGGATCCCATCACAGAGATGAGACATGTTCTTCTAGTTTTAGAACATGACCATGCTCTTCCGGTTTAAGAACATGAGGCTTGGGGGTTGCCTATGGTTATTATATATAGATTTATTTTCAAGGACAAAAATCTTTTCCAAGGGGGGAAGAATGTAGTAAAGTAAGCCTATAATATAAGGATCCAGTCAATTATGACATATCTAAAATCGAACACCGTTTGGTCACTAATGTTTATGGCCAAGGATCTCGAGACTAGAGTTAAGTGTAAATTCATGTGCTGTCTTAAGCAAGTGATCCACTTAGCCTAGTGGTTAAGTCTTAAGATGGTGAAGGAGAAGGTCTTGGGTTCAATCCCCATGGGAAGCATGGGGAGAGAGTTTTACCCAAGGAGCTCTAGAGCCTTCTAACTCAAGTTAATAAGAGTTAACGAGGGTCTAGTGAGACTTAACTCAAGTGACAAGTACACCAACCACTAGTGGACTCTAGTTGAAGGTACTAAACTAGTGTATGAGATCACTCCAACCACTGCTAGACTCTAGTGGAAGATATTAAAGGAGTGGAGGAGATTGCATATGCACTTGTGGACTCTAGTTACATTTGTGGTCCTTGTTGATTCGAGCAGCTATATATAGAGGCATAAGGTTGGGAGGAGAGTCACCTCTCTAGCACATGGTGGTCATAATTCTTAGTTTCATGCACTAAAGTTGTGGCTAAAGCGTATGATTAGACCCAAGGTATTGTGGCAAAGATGCCAACAATTAGAATACTTATGAGCATTGTAGGTGCCAATGATTGGAAGCTCTATCACATGGATTGAAGAATGCATTTCTCAATGGATGGATATCTAAAGAGGTATATATAGATCAACCCCCTAGGTTTGAGGACTCACATTTCCCTCATTCTGTATGCAAGTTAAGGAAAGCATTATATGCGCTAAAGCAAGCTCTAAGAGCTCATAATCATAGGCTTGTGAACTATTTGCAAGATAAAGTTTTCATTGTGAGCAAAGTAGACCCTTCATGATTTATCAATAGGGCACATGGAGAAGTCATATACCTTTGTGTATATGTAGATGACATCATACTTATAGGTTATGATGCTGAAGGTATCAAGAGGATTAAGCTATAGATGAAGGAGGAATTCAAGACCAGTGACCTAGGGCAACTCACTTACTTCCTTGGATTGGAAATAATGTACACGAAGAAGGGTATGTATCTCACTCAAAAGAAATATATCAAGGGCATGCTAGCCAAGTTTGAAATGGAGAATACCAAGGTTGAAGGTACACCCATGTAGGTAAGTTCAAAGATAAGTTTCATGAAGGTGAGCTAATTGAAGATGTAACAAGGTAACAGAACTTGGTGGGTAGTTTTAATTATGCAACACTCACTAGGGTAGATATTGCTATAGTTTAAGTGTTCTATGCCAATTCATGCATACTCCTAGGAAGCCACACATGGAAGCAACTAAAAGGATCCTCAAGTATTTGAAGGAAACTAGAAATGAAGGTTTATTTTACCCATTTACCTCTTATGTAGATATTCTCAAATGTAGATTGGGAAGGATAAAAAAATGTCAGCAGGAGTACTTCAAGTTATCTTAAATTTGTAGGTACAAAGTGTTAACAACATGATTGCTCCTACATCATTTACATTTGTATCCGCATGAGTGCATCTCCATTTTGTATCTAGGAGGCACTCTATTTCTAGTTTATTTCCATTTTATATTGTATCTCTTTTGTATTTGGGTACCTTGCCATTTGCTTCTACCATTGTATTCATTCTTCTTTGAGAGGAAGTATCCCACATGAGATGAAATTTGGAGAGCCTCTCCCAAATCTATATAAGGAGGATCTCTCCCCTTGTTTGTACTTGGTTAGAAGCTTGAGGAGCCTACTCCATGCTCTTGGCAAGATCATTTCTAATGCATGTGAGCTTACCTATTTCTTGGTCTACTCACTTTGAGTCTCTCACACTCTTTCCTTTGTGAGTACACTCTTCTTTTCATTTTGATTCCACACGTGTATTATGTACATGGTATTAGAGTGCTAGGTGGAGGACTTGGTGGTGCATTTGGTGGTCGTTTTGTTGGTGGTGCTGGTAGAGCTTGGTGGTGTGGCTCTCCAATCATTGGGAGAGGTCCTTTTTGCCATTCCCACCCGCGCATCCTTTCTTTTCATCATTTTGTACACCATACTCCCATTTTTCCCTCCCTCCTACCCTTGCTCTTGTCTGTATTTGGTGATTAGTGCTCATTGTGATTGTTATCTTTTTAGATTTAATAGTGCATCTCAAGACGTTGTAGTGTTTATAAACACTGTTCACTTTTCATTTTGCACTATTCTCCTTTCATTGTGAACCCATTTTGCTCCTTGTATGAAGGTACTTTGTTGTAATCAGTGGAGATCTACAACTAGATAGCACTCCCAAGTCTATAGCAAGATGATGAACTCATCAACATACATGCAATCAAGTAATGTAACAAAAATTATGTAGATATGCAATATGATGGCAAGCATGACAATTGTAGAACATTCTCCTTTATGCTTAGTCCCTTTTAATGGAACAAAAACAAAATCTCAATTCTCAAAAAAATAGAGATTTGAGGGAGAAAAGAGAAAAAATCCTCTATGCATCACCATTCTCTCACTGCTTCCACTCGCTCCTTTTTAGCAAAGCAAATGAATGCTACTGTTTAACTTATCAGGGGATTGTTTTTTTTACCATGGAGCTCTATAGAGAGCATCATAGAGAGATGCATGAGTTGGAGCTTCTGCAGCAAGTGACAAGTAAGAAACACTTCGTGTAGCAGACTACTTGCACTACAAAGAGAGAGAGAGAGAGAAGGAAAAATAGAATCTCTATGCCATCTTCATCTCTGAAACATCAATACTATTGTCCTCTCTACCCATGACAAAGAGGGATCAATAATTTGCATCAGTGCATTAGAGAGAGAATATTGAAGAGAGAGTCATCCTCATCTCTACTGAAGCAAGAGGAAGCAGAAGAGGGACACTCTCTGTAGCACATGGAAATGAGGAAAAGACAAATGAAACGAAGCAAAGAGAAAGCACATTCAAAATAAAAAAATTATGAGCATCTCTCTATTGTGCTTGAAGCAAAACTTGGTTATTGTCATCTCTAGGATTTGCGCTACTTCTACGGTACCATCTCCTAGACTTTCGCACCTTAGAGTTTTTGTATTTGAAATCATTGATGATGTCGATTACAAATTTCCTATGTGTCTTCTATCACTCTCTTTCTCAATAGCATGCTCAAAGCAGAGACGTGGTCAACCCCTCTTTCTCTCTCTAGGTTTCTTTCTCTCTTTGGCAAGAGAAGATTGTTGATATATTTAGGTAGTGATGTGTGTGAACACACTAGGACCGTCGGGGCACTTTTTCCCCTCTTTAGGAGGTTTTTTCCTCCGACTTGTATATACGCCTATTGCCCTAATAGGCTACTTATCTTTCTACATTCTCTAGTAATACATTCAGTATTGCGTGTTGTGCTCCAAGCTTCTTCTTCTTCCTTGTGTTGTTTGCATGCTTCCGTAGACGTCTAACTCCAACAATTGGTATCAGAGCAGGTCGTCCCTTCATCTAGGGTGCCGTCGACACTCCTCCGTTTGCAGTCTCAGAATCGCACGAATTGGTGAGCACACTCAGCATATGCAGCACTTGTGCAGGCTATTTTGTCTTTTTGTGCCAAAGGTATATACCAGTTTCTATTCGCTAGTATAAGCATCTCGAAGTCTGCTACAGGTCTAGTGGAATTCGTCTGGGCAGTTCTGTTCAACTTTTAAAGATACAGTCAATTTTTTGCATCAAGGGCAATGGAAAATGGAGCTCTTCTACTAGTAAGCAGAAATATGCAAATGCTACACATCCGAAGAACCAAAATAAGATGAGAAAAAATCAGAAAAAGTAGAAATTGTTTTGTAAGTACTATAAAGGGAATGATCATATCATAAAGAACTTTCCAAAAATGGCTGCAAAAGAGGCAAAGAAGAAAGAGGCTGGAATGGTTGTTGCAGAAGCCTCTACACCAAAAACGGAGTCTGCTAATCTTGTGCAGGAAGAAGAATGTGCATTTACTACTGTTTGCAGTTTTGACCCATCTTCTCATGAGCACTGCATGTTTGCAGTAGACTCAGATGTTTGGTACTTTGACAGTGGGGCGACCAAACATATTACCTCGCAGCGTAGTTTCTTCTCTTCACTCGAGCCTACCCCTACAGGGAATACTGTTACATGTGCCAACAACTCCTCTTATCCTGTTATGGAAGTTGGCAAGATCATTTTGAATGGTAGTTCTTTTACTTTGTCAGATGCTTTATTTGTGTCAGGGATCAAGAAGAACCTGTTATCAGTTTTTGCATTAGCCAAGATTGGCTTGGTTGTGAAATTTGTTGATGACAGGTGTATAGTTCATGATCTTTCAAATGGCGATGTGATTATTGCTTCTGGCATTTTATGTCATGGGCTGTATAAGCTCATAGACTATGAAAGATCTATAAATGATTTGGCATGTGCAGTAAATGATTCTCAGGCTATGTCAGATGCAAAGCTTTGGCATGCATGCTTTGGTCATCTGAATTTTGCTAATTTGCTACGCCTGCAGAAATCTGAAATGGTGTCCTCTTTGCCCAAACTTGAGGCACCTGGAAAACATGTTTGTGAAGGCTGTATTTTGGGCAAAATGCAACGTTCATCCTTTCCAAAAGATGGTTCAGTTCGGGCTACTCAGAAATTGCAGCTTGTACATAGTGATGTCTGTGGTCCTATGCAGACACCTTCTTTTGGGAATTATCTTTACTACGTGACTTTCATCGATGATTTTTTGAGGCATGCATGGGTATATCCATTGAAGACAAAGTCCGAAGTGTTCATGTGCTTCAAACAGTTTTTGGTTTTGGCTGAAAATCTGTCAGCATGTAAAATGGGCACCCTCCGTTCTCATTGAGGGGGGGAATATATGTCTTCTGATTTTAATGCATTTCTGGCTGAATGTGGGATAAAACACCAGATTACAGTGCCGTATACACCTAAAGAGAATGGAGTTGCTGAACGAAAGAACAGGTCACTCATGGAGATGGCGAGGTGTATGGTCAAGAGTCACGCTTTCCACATAGTTTCTGGCTTGAGGCTGTCATGTGTGCAGCATATGTATTGAACATGTGTCCCACTAAAGCGCTGCAATCTATCACTCCATATGAGGCTTGGCATGATCGTAAGCCATCTGTTTCTCATCTACATGTTTTTAGTTGTTTGGCATATGCATTAGTGCCTGAACAACATCGCAAAAAATTGGATGATAAAGTAGTAAAACATATTTTTGTTGGATACAGTTCTCAAAGTAAAGGCTATCGTCTGTATCATCCACAGACTAAACACATTTTGGTTAGCCGTGATGTTTTTGTGGAAGATGCTATTCAGCCATTGCTTTCATGTACTAAGGAGACATCTCTTAGCTCCAAAGACATGTATGATACTTTGCTGCCTCTTTTTGCAGGTGGAGAGTCTAGTGTTGGTCCCAATGAGGCAACTTCTCAACCTTTGCAGGTTTCATGTGATGATGTAGATCATTTCATTTCTGATGCAGATTTACATGATGCACTAGTTGATGAGAGAGTTGATATTGAGTAGACAAAAACTATGCCAAAATGGCTGGTGTAGACTTTACGTGACAACAAATTAGATGCACCTCTGTGATATTGTACTCATTCAGGCTCTCATAGTGCCTCTTTTGCATCAGATTGCTATGCTATGGCTGCATCTAGTCTCTGTGATGAGAATGAGCCTGTTTCATTTGATGAAGCACAAAATTCAGAAAATTGGATGGCTGCTATGCAATCTGAATATGATGCTATAATGAAGAATGGTACTTGGTCTTTATGTGACTTGCCTCCTGGCAAGAAGGCCATTGGCACTAAGTGGGTATACAAGCTGAAGCGTAAACCGGATGGTACAGTTGACAAGTATAAGGCTAGGCTTGTTGCAAAGGGTTATGCACAGGAAAGAGGCATTGATTTGATGAGACCTTTGCACCTACATGTCGTATGACTACTGTTCGGAGCATCTATGCACTTGCAGCTCATCATGGTTGGAATGTACATCAGGTGGACATTAAACCAGTATTTCTGAATGGTGACTTGCATGAAGAAGTGTATGTTTTTCAGCCCCGTGGCTTTGTGCAAAAAGGGCATGAAAACCAGGTGTGTAGGTTAAAGAAGGGATTATATGGTTTAAAGTAAGCAGCACGTGCTTGGTATGAGAAGATACATGCCCATCTAATTGCACATGGTTTTGAGAACAGTCCAACTAAAAACACCTTATATATTAAGCGTGCTAATGATGTGCTTCTGATCATTGTTGTCTATGTTGATGACATGCTACTCACTGGTCCTATTGAGAAGCATATTTCTAATTTTAAGGCTGATTTGCATGCCTCATTTGAGATGTCTGATTTGGGGCATTTTGATCACTATTTGGGCATTCAGTTTATGCAAGTTGATGGTGGAATGGCATTGTGTCAAACGAAATATATTGACACATTATTGCAGCATTTTGGCCTTGAAGACTGTAAGCCTATTGCCACTCCTATGGAGACAGGTTTATGATTGAGTCTTCATCATGCTGGAGATGCATTTGATGCTGTTCTCTATCAGCATGTTGTTGGATGCTTGATTTACTTATGCATTACTCGGCCATATATTCAGTTTGCTGTCTCATAGATGAGCAGGTTTATGCATTGCCCAGTAGTCAAGCATTGGTAGGCAGTTAAGCCCATCTTTCGCTATTTGAGTGGTACTCGGGTACTTGGGTTGTTTTATCCCAAGGGGGGATCACTACCACCAGATTTGCATGCTTTTTTTGACTCTGATTGGGCTGGTTGCTATGACACTCGTGTGTCCACTAGTGGCTTTTGCTTCATGCTTGGTAGCTCATGTATATCTTGGTTGAGCAAGAAGCAGCCTACTGTGGCCACTTCCAGTTGTGAGGCTGAGTATAGGGTAGCTTTTACAACTACTGTTGAGTGTGTGTGGCTCAGACGCCTTATGGTTGATTTGGGTGTTGGTCAGACTTCTACCACCACCATCTTCACTGACAGTCAGAGTGCATTGGCAGTTGCGAGGAACCCTGTGTTCCATGCTCGCACTAAGCACATTGAGCTGCATAATCACTATGTCAAGGAGAGGTTCTCTACTGGGGAGATCAGCTTGGCATATGTGCCCACGCAGGAGAACATTGCAGACCTTTTCACAAAGGCTTTGCCTAGGGAGAAGTTTGAAGCTTTCCGCAAAGCTTTGGGCTTACCTCCTTTTGTGGAGTGATTTCCACATAGCTTGGCACTTCCTTATACATGAGTGCTAGCTCCTTGTTCACCACATCACTCTCAGGGGGGATTTGTTGATATATTTAGGTAGTGATGTGTGTGAGCACATTTTTTCCCTCTTTAGGAGGTTTTTTCCCCCGGCTTGTATATACGCCTATTGCCCTAATAGGCTACTCATCTTTGTACATTCTCTAGTAATACATTCAGTATTGTGTGTTGTGCTCCAAGCTGCTTCTTCTTCCTTGTGATGTTCGCGTGCCATTGAATTTAGGGTTTTACCGAAATGGGTTTGTATTGTTGTTGCTTGAGGTTCTTCACTTGTAATGATAACCGTGTTAGCCATTGGGTTCTACCTTCCTAGTACTCCACACTTAACCTAGCTATAATTCGGCAAAGGGTTTTGTATGATTCCAACCTTACTCTTGAAGTTCTCAAGTAAAACTTCCTACCATTCTTGGATTGATATTTGAAGCTCTCAAAGCCCCTTGATGCAACACGAGCTCATGATTACTTATGAATTTGAGTTCTTGTCCATGTTTGTTTGCTTCACCAAGACCCTAAAATACCCTGGAATAAAAAAGTTTGAGTTATAATCTAGCATAATGTTCATTAAAAAAACTAACAAGAAGACTATCATAAAAGGCATAGATTGTCACAAACTAAGAATGCTAGCCTAGATCTTAAAGATATACTGATTGTCATATACAGGGTTGCTATCATGATGGACTAGACAATCTCAATAGATGGAACTATCATGATGGACAGGATATGAAGTAGATATTGGAGCTAGGTGTTGGGATAAGCTCGACTATCACAATAGATTGGACAATTGTGATAGATAATGGACCATTCCAATAGACCATTTGCTCATGATGAAAAGGCCATCACCGTGGATAGGATAGTCACTATAAAGCTGTTTGCTATGATGGGGATGCATTTTTGTAATAGGAAAGATTGCCATGATAGTGTGAATCTAGTGTGATAGACCCCAAACAATCTTGATAGATCTTGTCTATCATGATAAAATCAAATATGGAGTTTTATAAAATACATCTTCATTGTCGTATTTTCACTAATGTTTTGTCCATTGTGCCCTATGTTTTCATTAAAACATGTGAGTTTTGCACAATAATCCTAACTAGATGCCTCAAGACCTATGCAAATCAAAAGATCAAATGTATAGCACATAGCATCCACTATTGAGTCCAAAACAACCAAAAACAACAAGAAAATAATTTTCTTTAGTTTAGCTTTCTTTCTCTCTCTCACGTACACACAAGAATAAGGAAAATGAAGGAAAAATTTAAGCCCATATTAATTCCTTTTTTTGTGAAGAAAAAGATGTAAGAGTTGTTGAAGTTTGAGGTTTGCGGAAGTACATGAATAGCATAAGGAAGAAGGAGAAGATTGGAGCACAACACACAACACTGAATGCATTACCAAATGAATGTACAAAGGTAAGTCACCCATTAGGGTTATATGTATATATACAAGCTGGGGAAAAAACCTCATAAAGTGGGAAAAAAGTGACCCGATGTTCCTAAGTGTGTTCAGAAAAATTACTACCAAAATATATCAACAAATCTCCCCTTAGAGTTGTTAGGAGAGATCGTGGATAGATTCTAGAAATGAAGTGGTGCTGCAAATCCCTGCTTCACACCAGCCAAAAACAAGTATAGGAGTGTAAAGTAGACCCTTTGAGCTTCCCAAGGATCACAAATAATCACCTAAGTGTTTTGGATATGATCCTCTAATCAATGGATCAAAACAAATGAGTAGGAGATTCAACTTTGAGCTAAAACTTGCTATTTTAGTCTCTACACATGCTCAATAAAATGAACAGTGCTCTCAACCTGCTAGCAATTGATCTAATTCCTTTTGGGAGTATCTAATTAACTTAGGTAGCTACAAATCACAAGTTATTTCACTTAAAATAATCAAGTGTACTCTGAGAAATAAGCTTAGCAAGATAAGGGTGTATCCCAACAATTTCGGGCTTGAACAGTATGTAGACTAGTGAGCAGAGTTGTGAAGATATCTCGAGATTGAGAAAAGTAACGAAAATGAAACTTTGTAACAATAAAGTAGAAAGTATTTGAATCTATAACACTTCAATCACATCAAATGATCAAGTATGCACTGAGAACAAGGTCTAAGAAGTTCACTATTCTGAGATGATCATAACAGAGAAATGAAGTAGAGATGTGATCAATGTATATGTATTAAATCACATAGAGTTACAATGACATTGGCAATGTATAATTGCACAATGTGAGGGTAGTGATGGAGCTATAGAATGAGCTCACTAAACACTAAGGAACCCTCTCAAATGATTTCCAAATCGGGCTCATACTCACATGACATTTTGATCCATTTTTATAGCTTGGAGTTGGAGCCAATTTTTGAATTCAAATTCAAGTTCTTTCCATAAAGTAAATCCTAAACATTAGGACTTAATTTCTCATCAATCAACTACCAATTCATTCGAGATTTTATTCCTCCTAAATTTATGTGAGATTAGTGCAAGTAACATATGCACTTTTACAAGGATAAAAGTAAATTGCTTTTTACAAGGGGATAGTCATATGTGAATACTAATTGTCCAATTATGTAGGCTTGGACCCATTTGCACCAAAGCTCCCCCTCAAGCCTAACATGCTTGGTCTTCATTTCTCCTTGATTTCGTACAATTCAATCATCATTTTGAACCTATTCATATCCAAGGATTTTGTTAGCATATCTACACATTGCAAATTGGTTGATACATGGGACAATTGGATGTCCTTGCTAAGTAACTTCTCTCTCACATAATGATAGTGCACTTCAATGTGATTAGTCCTTGCATGATACACATGATTAGTAGCCAAATGAAGTAAGCTAGTGTTATCTCCAAAGATCATTGGAATATAAGAACGAGTCCCAAATCTATGTGAAGTAGCTTAAGCCACATAACCTCTTGTTTTGCATTTGCTAGGCCTCTATATTCTGCTTCAGTTGATGACAATGGCACAGTTGGTTGTTTCTTTGATGACCATGAACTTAGTTTTGAGCCTGCAAAAGATAAGTAGCCAGAAGTGCTCCTCCTATCATCTTTTAAGCTAGCCATTTTGCATCAGAATATATCTTGGTATCCAAGTCAGATGTGAATGGATAAAATAGTCCTTCATTTATGGTACCCTTTAGATACTTTTAGATCCTCTTGGAAGCTTCCATGTGAGGTTTTCTTGGTTTATGCATAAATTGGCTTAATGTTCTTACTCTACCTTGTTAGGGTTGCATAATTGAGACTCCCAATAAGCCTTTGATAGCATGTAATATCTTCAAGTATTCCTCCCTCATGAGAACTAAGATTGTGATTGAGTTCCATAGGTGTACCTGCAACTTTATTGTTCTCCATCTTGAATTTAACCAACATATCATGAATGTACTTCCTCTGAGTAGTAAACAAAACTGAATACACAAGTTCTAATCCAAGAAAGTATGCTAACAAACCAAGGTCACTGATTCTAAAATTTTCCATCATCTGAGCTCTGATTTGCCTTGATGCCACTGACATCATTCCCTGTAATGATAATGTCATCCACATAAACACATAGATAAATAACTTCTGAGTTAGTCATCTTAATGGAGAAAGAAGAATCTGCTTTGCTAGCAACAAAACATTGGTGTTGCACTATGTGACAAGCCTATGGTTCCAAGCTCTAGGAGCTTGCTTTAAACCATAAAGTGCTTTCTTTAATTTGCATACATATTCTGGTTTTTCCTTGTCTACATATCCCGGTGGTTGACCCATGTAGAATTCTTCAGAGATCCATCCATTAAGGAATGCATTTTTAACATCTAATTGATACAAGTTCCAATTCTTTGAAGCAGCAATACTTACTAAAACGTTGATTGTTGGCATCTTAACCATAGGTGAGAAGGTCTCCTCATAATCCACTCCATGGGTTTGAGCAAACCCCTTTGCTACTAGCCTTGCTTTACACCTATTTATTGAACCATCTGAATTCTTCTTTACTTTTTTGTAAATCCACATGGATCATATTACCTTCATGCTTGGTTTCTTGGGGACCTAATCCCAAGTATTGTTCTCTTGAAGTGCTTCAATTTCCTCCTGCATAGCTTCTCTCCATTCTTCCTTTTGATTTGCTTCTTCTAATGAAGAAGGCTCCTCTGACATAGAATCTTTAGTCATGTATATAGAATGCTTAGTGACTAGTGATGTGTCATAGCCATACCTTATGGGTTTTTAACTCTCCCTTTGAGATCTTCTAAGTGCTTAATTGGATGACTCTAGAATGTCTTCCAATTGTTTTAATTTTGTCTTGCCCTTGGAGTTCCAAGCTTTGCAGTCAGTCTCTTCTTCATCTTCTTCTGATATTTGTGGTTCTTCTTGAGTTAGGGTTGGAAAATCACTTTCTAAGTCATAAGGTACCAAAAATTATTTTCATCAAACACCACATCCCTACTAACCGTGAATCCTTTTTTAGTGGGACTGTACAACCTATATCCTTTTTTATTTTGGTCATAGCCAATGAATATACACCTTTCAGCTTTTCGATCAAGCTTTCCTCTAATCTGTGAGGGTATATGTGCATAAGCAATGCACCCAAATATTTTACAATGGTCTAGGGAAGGTCTCCTGCCATTCCATGCCTCATAAGGTGTCATTCCATCCAAGGATTTGGATGGAAGCCTATTAATTAAGTGTGTGGCTATGGAAACAACCTCTTCCCATAATTAAATTGGGAGTTTTTTTTCACTCAACATTGCTCTTGCAGCCTCTACTATTAATCTATTCCTTCTCTCTACCACCCCATTCTATTCAGGAGTGTACCTTGTTGTAACATCTCTTTATGCCTCTGTCCTATAAGGAGTCAAATTCATGTGAGAAACGCTCACCACCTTCATCAAATCTAAGCCTCTTCAAGCTTCTACCTATTTGGTTTTTAGCCAATGCCAAATACTTCTTGAAACAATTGAAGACTTCATCTTTATGCTTCATGAAGTAAAGAATTGTCCATCTACTATAGTCTTCTATGAATGAAATATAGTACCCTAATCCTGAGATTGATGGCTCTTTGCTAGGATCCCACACATCTCTATGCACAAGCTCCAAGTAGTCTTCATACATGTATCCTTTTCTATTGAATGGTTGCCTCTGTGATTTGCCAAATTGGCATGCTCCACATTTGTAAATCATGTGTTGCTTGTACATTTGGAATGCACAGCACACTCTGATCCCTGCATATTTTCTTTAGTATCCTTTCACCTATATGACCTAATCTCTTATGCCATATCTCTAGTTCAAATAGGGTTTGATCTTTGTAATTGAAGAGAGAAATATTTATGGTATCTTCAACTTCAAATGTAAAGAGTCTCCTAGATTTCTCACCTTTTTCAACCCTCTTGAAGCCTTGTTGAGGGTTCCCCACATATGCTCCATGCCTTGTGAATCTAACCTGTAAGCCCTTCTCAAAAATCTCCCAACACTGATTAGGCTTTTTGTTATGGTTGGCACATATAATACCTTAGTTAAGAGGTTCATGTTATAATCAGATGCTTTAACATTTCCAATCTTCTTAACAGAGTTCCTAGTGTCATCACCTGTCTAGAGTTCATGCTTCCCTTTAGGTTCTTCAAGATCAGATAGCAATGCTACATTTCTAGCCATATGATTGGAACAACCGGAATCAATATAGAATAGATACTCATCATCTTTACCTTGCTTGGAGTTCATGTTCATGATCATTAGACAATCCTCTTGGCCTTTTGTATAGTTGTTGTAGTCTCTTCTACCTATGAAGCCTCCTTGATAGTTGTTGTATCCTTGGTTGTAATTAAGATGGTAATGGCTTCCTCCATTATTGAACCCGCCTCTGGATTGTCCATAGCCTCCTCTATGCAAGCCTCTTCCTCTCTGATTCTTTGTGTTCTTGAAGCACTCATCTGTGGTATGTTTCATTGAGCCATAGATGTTGCAAGGTGAAGTGTTGTATGATCCCCCCTACCTTGCTTTCCTCCTCTGCCTCTTCTTCTAGTACCTCTTCCTCTACCTATGAAGTTTACTTGAGAGGTACTTGCCTCTTCTTCCTTCTTCTCCTTCACTCATATCTCCTATCTTATCCAAGGGTATTATTGGCACTCTCTTATGTGATCCTACTTTAGATTGGGACTTAGCTACTTTGGGCACTTGGTTAGTTATATGTTTCCACAAATCACATTTGATCTTAAGTAGCTCCTCTAAAGTGAGATGGCATTGCACCTTACTGATCTTCACTACTTCCATGTTCCTTGGTAGAACTAATTCATCATTTTGTACCATAACTATGGGGGATATCATGTGAATAGACTTGGACTCCCAAGGGCTTGTAAAATGAGGCAATTCTTGCAAGGAATTGGATTCAAAGTCTAATCATTCGCTTGAGTGCACCTCTTCTTGCTCCCCATATATGAAGGGAATGTCTTGAAGGAATTGATCATGAAGATCATCCGTTGCTTCAATAGGAGGAGGATTATCTTTGGCCCATTTCTCCTCTTGTATCTCTCTCAAGAATGCATGGGAGTAATGATTTATAGAAGAAGGAATTCCATTGTCCATAGAATTAGGAACATAAGCTTCCTATGATGTAAGATTATTCATTCACTTCCATTACTTTGAACCTTTAGTGTAGCCACAATCCTAGGTTTAGATACCAATCACTCTAGCCTGTCCAAAAGTCCTTCTAAATTTACTTGTGGCTTCACTAATTTCATGTAGTTGAAAAGAGAGCTTGCCTCAAACATATCTTGTGCTAGTTCTACCATTTTCGCACAAATCTTGGTCCTCTCAATATCTATATCCACTCATGGATAACACGTATCTAACTCTACCACATTTGGCCCTTCTTGAATTCGAACTTGATAATCCTTGAACATCATGTCAAATTCTTCAAAAATAGGATTGGCTAAGACAGATCCCACTCTGGGTGGTGGTGGAATGGATGGTGGGTTTTGATGGGATGATAGAGATGATGGTGGCGTAACATGTTTGGGAGTGTATTTGAGATGCAATTTCAACTAATTTTTGTTTTTGTTTCTACTAGGATTTCTTCTAACTCATTCATTCTTCTTGCCCATTGTCTCTTCATCCTTTCTCAAATATCCTTCCAAGCTCTAGTTCTTTTTCTCGCCATGCTTTCTAACTCACCAGCCTTTGATCTCTTCTCCTTTTCTGCACCTAGTCTTTTCTAGAGTTTGTGCCTTAGTGAATACTTGTACAAGGTTGGTAGTTGTAACACTTCCATTGGATTCTACAACATTGATATGGGTAATCATTTGTGTGTTGGCCACAGTTGTTGGTAGTTTTGTCTAACTCTTATTTGTTGTAGGGGTGATCTTGTGTAGTGTGGTTAGCATATTTTCTCTCTAGGTTGCACTATTGGTTATGTGGGTTTCTGCATTATGTGTCAATATGGTGCAAACATTGGCCATGTATCGTTTTACTGAGACCATCCTAGGGGTTGGATAGCCCTATCGATCACGATGGATTGAGCCTATCATGGGTGGCTATCTATCACAATGGACTGAGTCTATTGTGAGTGGATGTCTATAACAATGGATGAATATGTCATGATAGTTGTCTCTATTATGACAGACTCGTCTGTCGTGATGGACAGAGTCTATCATCTATGTTCTGTTATCTGTCATGTATGTTTATTGCAATGCCATATCTTTGTCATGATAGATGGGTTTATCGGGTCTATGTTAGTCATCTATCATTGACAAATAGGGTCTATTGCAGGGATGTGTCTGTCGTGATGGACAAAGTGGTCGATATGTGTGTCTTTCACGATGGTCAACTATCTATCGTGATGGAAATGGTGTGTGTCATGATGGGAAATGTTTGTCACAAGGTTTATCTATCATCTACAACATGATAGACAATATCTATCATGATGGAAAAAAGAAAAGCATTTTTTTTTATAAATTGTAGCGATTTAAGATGCCCTTAGTGTGTACACTATCCTGCTCTCCTAGTACTTGGGGAATATGGGAGAGTATTTATTGATGGATATGTTTCGAATTGCATGGTGAAATCCTTTGAAGCCTCAAGTACCTCGGTTCAAGCTTTTTGAATTATAACTTGAAGACACATCAAAATAAGGATCTACGTGTAAAGACTAGTTTGAAGAGAAAGGAAGAAACGACCTTTCATGGACTCATGAAGTAGGTGAGGACAAAGGGTTACGATCAAGTGAATGTCCGTCAAGCATGCTTGGGGAATTATCTTGAGATTGTATTTTAAAATATACTTTTCATAATTCAGTGTGTAAGTAGCATATGCATAGAAAAATGGTGAATTTATGAACGAATGCAAAATTTTTGAATATTAAGCATCGAGACCTAAGTGCAAGAAACATTGATAACAGATCATCTTGCTATCTTTGCATCACTCTCATATTCTCATGCCCATTGAAAAGTTACAAATGTATTGTCCACAGACATAAAAGAGCATTAGTTTGTAGTTTATAATGTTTTTTGAACATGTATGCCTGCAATTGATGATTTATATGCATAAATGTACAATAGAAACTCACACACTCTTTCAATTTCTTTTTTAATCCACCAATTATTTTCCCTTTGAGGGTACACACAAGATTATAGAAAAGACAAAAATGGTCTTCAGGAAGCTATTCATCATTTTTCAGATACATATAAGGAGTTAAATTAGAACAAGGGATTGAGTTTTCTATTTAGGAAATTTTTAAAGATATCGGTTTATATGTGAGAAGTTTCATCATGGATTAGATGTGATATGCAACAAAACTGTAGCTATGAAATACACTTTTTTATCTTTTACTATTGTAAATTTGATTTCATGTCTATCAATTTCATACATGTTATCTTCATTCACTGTTTTGTATGTAGTGAAGTACAAAACTATGAATTAAAATCAAGTTATAGCATTTTAAGTATAAGTTTTTGATGGTTATGAGGTTCTGTATGTAAGTTCAGCTGATTATTATATAATAAGTACACTATTTTTTTGAAGGGAGAGAACTATAGAGAAATTACCTCGAATTGCCTTTCATTCTTCAATGTATCAACAAGTTCAATTTGAGAGAAATAGAGAGAGGGGGGAGGGGTTACATGCGTGTATAAAGTAAGCATGAAGCACATCATCAACTTTTTCTTGTTATTTCTAGCACCATTAGCTTCATTGGCTGAAGACCTTGCCTTCTTTGAGGGGGAGGGAGGGTGGGTTCAAGTCCCATGGGTTGCATTGGGAGGACACCCCTCATCCACTTGTAGTGGTAAGCAATGCAAACTACTTCGCTCTTCAGGATAAGTGGGCTTGCGAGCCCTCTTGATGAATGTTGTTAGTTTTGGCAACGGCCATGCACATAGTGGCAACTTGAAACCAATTTCTTTGTTTGGTCTTAGAGCTGTCCCTACCCAGTCTCTACCCTTAACAGGCATTCTAGCTTCTTCATTTGTAGTAGGTGTTAGGCGTTCAACCCCTCTTCATCCAAGAGTCCGGGGTTTCCATGGGTGCTATGCCCTTCACTATGATACTTTCTTCACTATTATACTTCGAATTAATTCAAGCTATGAAAAAGAGTATATCACAAGATCAAACTTCCTTCAAAAAAAAAAATCTTTCACTTGTTAAGAAACTAATAGTTAGGTTGCTTATGATCTTTTATCGGTAACATGCATGATTATGTTAAAGATCTCCATCTTTCATATCAGAATTAGACACATATGAAGCCATTGTATAAGGCTAAAGGTCAAGCCGACATAATCTCTTATTTGTACAATAACCAAAATATGTATGCAGTCTTTTTTTTAGAAGAGCTAAATATTAACATGGATACACATGGTGAGATACAAAAAATCAGCCATCCACGGACATGGACAGGGTTAAAGCTTCTCTAGACTATAAAGAGAGAAAACATCGTAGATGGTTGTTACCCACATCCACCCTTCCAATAGAGTTTTCATTACATTACTTCTTGGCATAAATGGTATGATAACATTATTTTGCTTTATCTAGCGGGCGTGGTTTAGCGGATGTGCCTTGTTCTCCTAGGCAGATGGCCAAAGTTCAAGTCCTACCTAGGGTTGGATGCCTCTGAGTTCTCCAAGATGGGTGCCTCTACCTTACGAGGTCGAGTATGTGTGTCTTTCCAATTCATTGTACTCTCAAAAAAAAAAGAACACATTTGTTTGCTTTGTCTTGCATTGGGAGCTTAAGTAGGTCAATTTTTTGCCTACCATGAGGGGGGTGAGGGTTCAAGTCTTCTTGCTTCTTGCTTGCACTGATAGGACACTCTTCATCATGATATGATGAGATGTTAAACTTTGGTCAGTGAATCATTGAGCATTGAGTGCTTTCATTGGACAATGTCAATAGTGGAAAGGACCATGTTCTTTGCGATAGAGTCAACCATAGTTCAAACTAGTATTCTTACTTGGTCTTAGGGGTTCCTACCCTAAGCACATCTTCAAACTCTATCATTCCTAATAGGTACCACATGTTCAACCCCTGCTTGTGTGGGATTCGGAGGGGTCTCATGGGTGTTATGCCCTTCAACGTTGCACTTTCATTAATTCAAGCTATCAAGAAAAGTAGATCATGAGATTGAACTTCCCTAAAAAGCTGCTACTTCTCTATTCTTCCTCCTACATGAAGGAAGTGAGTGACATAAGTACTAAGGGATAAGGCTTGTTAGAGCTTCTCACTAACTCTGAAATCGAGACTCTCAAAAGTTTCCTAAATTATTTCAAGATTCCTTTCAACCACACGCTATTTTGACAAAGGTTTCAAAATAAAGTTAAAAAATTAATGAAGAAGCATAAGAATTGGGAATTTTCTATGGAATTGAAGCATGAGTCTACGCTTCAACTTCATGAGTTGGTGCCACGTGCCATAATCTACATGAGCTCCATGTGACCTCTGATGAGAAGGATAACTTATGAAGTTGAAGAAATCTCTTCAGTAGGAGTTTAAAATAGTTTACAACTTTGATGGGAGATCTTTTGAAGCATTCATGTTACTCCTACAAGGTAAAATCAGAAGGGATGTGGAGTGTAGGGGTTTAGGTAGCATCGATGTTACAGGAATAAAGCATTGCTTTGTCCAGCTAGAGCACGCAGCTTCCAGGCTATCTGTCATTCGTTGATAACCAAGGATATCTTTCTAATGTGTGTGAAATTCTAGAGAGAGAGAGAGAGCGAGAGAGAGAGAATTGGCTAAAGCTGGAGCCTTGAAGGTATCATGGACACTGCGAGGGAAGGCGGAGTTCAATCATCTCTCTCTCACACACACACACAACATTGGCACAAACACACACAGATACACACAAACACAATATACACACATAGCTTTCTAATGTGTGTGAAATTCTGGAGAGAGAGAGAAGAGAGTTGGCTAAAGGTGGAGCCTTGAAGGTATCATGGACACTGCGAGGGAAGGCGGAGTTTAATCATCTCTCTCTCACACATACGACACACGCACAACATTGGCACAGGTACACACATACAAACATAGCTTTCTAATGCGTGTGAAATTCGAGAGAGAGAGAGAGAGAATTGGCTAAAGGTGGAGCCTTGGAGGTATCGTCGACACTGCGAGGGAAGTCGGAGTTCAATTCTCTCTCTCTTTCTCTCTCACTCTCACACACACACATACACGCAACACACGCACAACATTGGCACGTACACACACAATATACACACATATACACAGACAAACACAAGAAACACGCACATACACAGAACTCTGTTCTGGACAGGAGTTGTTCTCCCTCCAGGCGGCTTTGTCAGAGCATCTTTTGACCAATTTCAACTTAATGAACGAGGGCGTCTCTCTCTCTCTCTCTCTCTCTCTCTCTCTCTCTCTCTCCCTCTCTCTCTCTCTCACACACACACACACAAATTGATATTAAACATGATCATACCTAATGCAAACTAAAATAAGGTGCAGCTCTGAATATGCAAACACATGACATGTCCTCGGAGTTGAGGCGTTATAATACCAGACAATACATGCGCTCGATTTGGCAGGCAAGAGCACGTGCAGCATCAGAGTTATGCTTCTCAAGCTTAACCAACTACATGTCACGCAAAGAACACCACGAAACAGGGAAAACCAATAAGAAAGAGGGGACCCAAATGCAGCTGCTAATGAAGCGAAAACCTCTTAGAAAGAGGGGACCCAAATGCAGCTACTAATGAAGGGAAAACCGCTAAGAAACAGGGGACCTGAATATGTGGGCTTCTTCTCTAGGCACGAGGGATTGAGGACGTTGGATGGGAATGGGTTGTCAGTGTGTGAAAAAGGAGAGTCATATGTGGGAAGGGTTCACATAGGAATGACAGAACTCACAAGTTATAGCGTCTAGCTCCAACTGGACTTACAACAATTCATGATGTTTCACCGCTTCTATATCAGGAGGGTGGAAGAACGCAACAGAAGAAGTTTTGCTGCCATTTTGACGCGTTTTTTTAAAGTAGAAAAACTGTGTTATTTGACTGTATTATATATATATATATATATATATATATGTGTGTGTGTGTGTGTGTGTTTCATAAAATACTTTGAGCTGATGGACAAATGGGGGCGAATCAACCCTAGAAGAGCGAAAGGGCGAGCCCTATCAAAACAGTGATAGTTGAAATTTGAAGATTATCTTATATTGATGGACAAATGAGGGCGAGTCAACCCTGGAAGAGCAAAAGGGTGAGCCCTATCAAAACGGTGGTAAACGAAATTTGAAGATTCTTTGTTTTTAGACAACAAGGAAAGATGTATAAATTAATGAAGGTTTGTTAGCTTTTGTGCAGGGGCAGGCTCCCACCTCATATACATCATTACAAAACTACCCATGTTATAGAGCAAAGAGCATAAGGAATCTCTCTTTGAAGTACAATGAAATCAAGTTTTCCCTCCACTTGCTATAGTGGAATCATACAACAAATTTGAAGTCAGCCATAAGGACTTCAGTGATGGCTATAATACTTTTTATACCACTCCTAACCAAGGTAGATCTAAAGGATTACATTTTTTTTTCACACTTGAAAACCCTTTGGTTTCTATCAAGCCATATATTCCATATTATATGCCCTCTCCATATATGCCATAAGATAATGTCCATCATCTTACAACAACCAAGCAGAATTTCATTAACCCCAAGAGAACCAAGTTTATTCTCGCACATGTACTCCTGCAAGGGATGTCAAGAAGACTTGGCATGGCAACAATCCATAAATAGGTGGGTTGAATCCTTCACTATGCCACATAAGGAACACAGAACTTCATTAATATTAAACATCCTTGTCTTGTTGTCAGTTCAAACTCCATTACGGAGGATGAGACACTAGAGGAAAGAGTGTTTGGTGTTATAGGGGAAGGCCAAGATGCTTCTGAACCTATACCTCCATTGAGTATTGGAACAATTCATACTATGTCTACCGTTGAGCTTTCCATGAATTCTAGAGACAGATCATTTGTAGATTTTGAAATTGAGCATCATGTCTTCAGCCACATCTTCCATCCTCAGCTTCTTGTTATGACATAGGTCCATTCTTCTTTCTTAGATCCTTTTATATTTGCATGTAACTTATTGGTAGGAAACAAACAAATTAGACTGGGAGTTGAAATAGGAATTTCATGGCTTCAGCTCACCACCATAAAAAAATTGGCTTCAGCTCACCACCATCAAAATTTTTTTCCAAGTCCTAAAACCTATCCTAAAACATTTGTGTTAAGCTCATTTTTGAGGTTGGCTTGTGAGAGAGTAAAGATTATGTAAAAGAGATCTTTTGTAATAGAACACATTCCATTGCTCCATCTCTTTGTCTTGCCATGTGTGTGTATATGTGTGTGCATGGTAATGTGCTTCTCACTCATGCACTTGTGCATCTCACTGTTGATATATTTAGGTAATGATGTGTGTGACCACTCTAGGACCACCGGGTTTTTTCGCTCTTTAAGAGGTTTTCTTTTCCCGGCTTGTATATACACCTATTGGCCCAACATGCTACTTATCTTTGTACATTCTAGTGGTAATACATTCAACATTGTGTGTTGTGCTCCAAGCTTCTTCTTCTTCCTTGTGTTGTTCACATGCTTCCACAGACGTCTAACTCCAACAGTTGGTATCAGAGCAGGTCACCGCTTCATATAGGGCATTGTCTACACCTCTCTAGTTGCAGTCTCAGAATCACACAAAATTTGGTAAGCATACTCAAGGTGGTTCAGAGATCAAAACAGTGTGGTGCCAAAATCGCGATCTAAGCTCGTTTCGACCTCCGAATGCACTATCGTAGTGCTTATGTAGGCTATTTCGTCTCTTCCAACCAAAGGTATATACCATGTTTGGTTTGCCAGAATAAGCATCTCGAAGTCTGCTATAGGTTTAGCAGAATTCATATGGGCACTTCTGTTCAACTTTTTGAGATATAGTAAATTTTTTGCATTAAGGTATTTTAGTCACCGACCATGGCTATCAGCTGAAAGCAGTGATGTATTCCGTATGTTGGTTGTCGAGCATAAGTTGGATGGTATCAACTACCCATTATGGGCTTATATGATGCGTCATGTATTGGTCGCAAAAGAACTATGGAATATTGTGCAGGGTTTTGAAAGACATCTTGTTACACCTGTGAATATAGGTACTACAAATACAGGTGCTGGAGTTGAAGGAGATGGTGTCGAAGATGATGATATTTTATAGATTCTTGCTCATGCTACTGTTTCTATTGCACCTACTGTAGAGCAAATTCATTGGGGTGGCAGAGATGCTAAGGCACATGCATGGGTAGCTTTATCTGTCAAACGTGCCATTATTCCTCACGTTTGCTCTTGAAAAATAACTTAGGATGCTTGGGATACACTTACCACATTGTACCAAGCTAGGAATGAGGCTCGTGTTGCTTACCTCCAAAAACAATTGGAGAGTGAACATGTGAATGAAGGTGATTCTATGGACATTTTTCTCACAAAGATCAAGAGTTTGAAAGAACAATTGATTTCTGCTAATGAAGTTATACCAGATAGCTCACTTGTGCAGACTGTTCTGAATGGTCTTCCTGACTCATATCAGAGTTTTGCTTCTACTCTTTGTTTGATGATGAAAGGCAATCCAAATGCCTTGTCATTTGAGGAGTTAGTCTATGTTCTATTGTAGGAAGACCAGTCTAGGCAGAACATGTCTATTATGCATGTTGCAGTTCAAGCTTTCTTGGCTAGATAGAAGGGCAAAGGTAAATGAAGCTCTTCTACTAGTAAGCAGAAATCTGCAAATATTGCACATTCGAAGAAGGAAGACAAAGATGAGAGGAAATCATAAAAGAAAAAATTGTTTTGCAAATACTATAAAGAAAATGATCATGTCATCTAGAGCTGTCCAAAACTGGTTGCTAAAGAGGCAAAGAAGAAAGAGGTCGGAATGGTTGTTGCAGAGGCCTCTAGACCGAAAACAGAGTCTGCTAATCTTGTGCAGGAAGATGAATGGGCATTTACTACTGTTTGCACTTTTGACCCATCTTCTCATGCGCAATGCATGTCTGGTGTAGACTCAGATGTTTGTTACGTTGATAGTGGGGTGACAAAACATATTACCTCGCAGCGCAATTTCTTCTCTTCACTCGAGCTTGCCCCTACAAGGAATACTGTTACATGCGCCAACAAATCCTCCTATCCTGTTAAGGAAATTGGTAGGATCATTTTGACTTTTGATGATGGTAGCTCTTCCGCTTTGTCACATGCTTTGTTTGTGCCAGGGATTAAGAAAAATCTGCTATCAGTTTTTGCATTTGCCAAGATTGGCTTGGTAGTGAAATTTTTTGATGATAGATGTACAATTCATGATCTATCAAATGGCGACATCATTATTGCTTCTTGTATTTTATGTCATGGGTTGTATAAGCTCATAGACTATGAAAGATCTATAAATGATATGGCATGTGTAGTACATTCAGGCTATGTCAGATGCAAAGCTTTGGCATGCATGCTTTGGTCATCTGAATTTTGCTAGTTTGCTACGCTTGCAGAAATTTGAAATGGTGTCCTCTTTGCCCAAACTTGAGGCACCTAGTAAAGATGTATGTGAAGGCTGTATTTTGGGCAAAATGCAGCGTTCTTCCTTTCCAAAAGATGGTTTAGTTTGGGCTACTTAGAAATTGAAGCTTGTACATAGTGATGTCTGTGGTCCTATGTGCAATGAAACAGGCATGTATCTTTTCATACTAAGCAAGCGGTGCTTGCTTTGAACCATATAATGCCTTCTTCAACCTGCACACCTAGTTTTCATGCCCTTTCTGCACAAAGCCACGCGGCTGAAAAACATACACTTCTTCATGCAAGTCACCATTCAAAAATGTTATTTTACTGTCCAACTGATGTACATTCCAACCATGATGAGCTGCAAGTGCACACATGCTATGAACAATAGTCATTTGGCAAGTACGACCAACAATTTAATCAAAATCAATGCCTCTTTCCTACGCATAACCTTTTGCAACAAGCCTAGCTTTATACGTATCAATTGTTCCATTAGGTTTATGCTTGAGCTTGTATACCCACTTAGTGCCAATGGCCATCTTGCCAAGAGGCAAGTCACATAAAGACCAGGTACCATTTTTCATGATAGCATCATATTTAGATTGCATTGCAGCCATCCAATGTTCATAATTTTGTGCCTCATTAAGCAAAACATGTTTAGTCTCATCACAAAGACTAGAGGCAGCCATAGCATAGCAATCTGATGCAAAAGAGGCACTATGACAACTTGAATGAGTATGATATGACAGAGGTGCATCTAATTTGCTATCATGCAAGGTCTACACCAGCCATTTTGGCATAGTTTTTGCCTCCTCAATATCAACTCTCTCACCAACAAGTGCATCATGTAAATGTGCATCAGAAATGGAATGATCTGCATCATCACATGAAACCTGCAAAGGCTAAGAAGTTGCCTCTTTAGGACCAGCACTAGACTATAGGCATTCAGTTTATGCAAGTTGATGGTGGAATGGCTTTGTGTCAAACAAAATATGTTGACACATTGTTGCTGCATTTTGGCCTTGAATACCGTAAGCCTATTGCCACTCCTATGGAGACATGTTTACAATTGAGTCTTCATGATGCTCGAGATGCATTTGATGCTTTTCTCTATAAGTAGGGTGTTGGATGCTTGATTTACTAATGCATTACTCAGCCAGATATTTAGTTTGCTATCTCATAGATGAGTAGTTTAAGTGCATCTTTTGCTACTTGAGTGGTACTCGGCTACTTGAATTGTTTTATCTCAAGGGGGAATCACTACCACCATATTTGCATGCTTTTTTCTGACAGTGATTGGGTTGGTTGCTATGACACTCGTGTGTCCACCAATGGCTTTTGCTTCATGTTTGGTAGCTCATGTATATCTTGGTTGAGCAAGAAGCAACCTATTGTGGCCTCTTCCAGTTGTGAGGCTGAGTATAGGGCAAATTTCATAGCAATTGTTGAGTGTGTGTGGCTCAAACGCCTTATGGCTGATTTGGCTATTGGTCAGTCTTTCACCACTGCCATCTTCACTGACAGACAGAGTGCATTGGGAGTTGTGAGGAACCTTGTGTTCCATGCTCGCACTAAGCACATTGAGGTGCATTATCATTATGAGAGGGAGAGATTCTCTGCTGGGGAGATCAGCTTGGCATATGTGACCACACAGGAGAACATTGTAGTTTTTATGAAGGCTTTGCCTAGGGAGAAATTTGAAGCTTTTCACAAAGCTTTGGGCTTCCTTCCTTTTGTGGATTGATTCCACATAGCTTGGCACTTCCTTATACAGGAGTGTCAGCTCCTTGTTCACTACATCACTCCTAAGGGGGATTTTTTGATATATTTAGGTAGTGATGTGTGTGAACACTCTAGGACCCCTGGGGCACTTTTCTCCCTATTTAGGAGGTTGTTTCCCCCGACTTGTATATACACCTATTGCCCTAACAGGCTACTTATGTTTGTACAATCTACTGGTAATAAATTCAGCATTGTGTGTTGTGCTCCAAGCTTCTCCTTCTTCCTTGTGTTGTTTGCATGGTTCCACAAACATCTAACTCCAACGCTCACTTGCTCATGGTCATCATACCCTCCTCATGTCTTCCATGATTGACAATTATGAGGTGGATCTCTTCACATTGGTAGTGTCAGGGGAGCACTAGATTGTGCTCTCTGACTACACAAGACAAGATTTCGGAAACACAGTTCTGATTACAAGAATACCCACGAAGGGAAAATGCTACAAGAATATACGATCGATACAAGATGTCCCACAACCCGGGACCAATAGGTATGGAAAACTCGACTAGAGATGATACAGGAGATCCCACAACCCGGGATCGTAGGTAGGAAACAAGATATCTCGATTACAAGAAATCCCCTCAGGGATATGAACTGGATACAAGAAATAACTAGAAAGGATCTCGTACTACGAGATTACAATAGGACAAGAAAGGATGTCCACAATACAAGACTAGACAAGACTAGAGCTAGAAACAAGACTAGAACTTGAACTGGAACTTGAATGTACTTACTTGGAGGTCACGACTCCTTGAGCTCCCAAGACTGGCATTGGCAAGACTGATTATGAATGTGGCCAACCCCTCCTTATATAGGTTTTCAAGGGCGGTTCCCAAGGCGGTTGCGAACTGATGATGTCATCATGATGTCATCGATTTGTAACAAGACCTCCCAATGTCAGAATTCAGCGAATAGACAGTCGATCTTGGGGTTTTGGCACATTCCGGACGCAATGGAAGCATTGGTTTCTCCTAATTCTGAACCAATCATGAGATACAGGGTTCACATGGAATCTTAGGTTCAGGATGGTTTCCTTCGTCCATGA
This sequence comes from Ceratopteris richardii, assembly GCA_020310875.1. NCBI lineage: Eukaryota > Viridiplantae > Streptophyta > Polypodiopsida > Polypodiales > Pteridaceae > Ceratopteris > Ceratopteris richardii. The sequence continues at coordinate 166,504,721 of CM035420.1, read as the reverse complement.
CATCACCTCCCCCTCAAGCGACGAGTTCCACGAGGAGCGGTCATGTTATCTGGTCTCGGCTTCGTTGGATTTTTCTTATGGAATTCTCGAACCTTGATTGGTGCTCTCTGAAGGTTTTCTGCAGGTTCCCAAGTACGATCACTGATGTCATACCCTTTCCAATGAATAAGGTATTCCAATCTTCCCCGGGATATTCTGGAATCTAGGACATGCTCGACTTCAAATTCTTCATGATCATCAATCTCGATAGGTGGTGAAGGACTAGGTCTCTCCCCCCTCAATGGTGAAATCTGATATGGTTCCAACATGGATACATGGAAAACTGGATGTATTCTCATGGTACTCGGTAACTGGAGTTTGAAGGTGACTGGATTAATCTTGGCCAAGATGGTAAATGGTCCAAACTTTTGATGATCTAACTTTGCACAAGGCCTTGAAGTTTGTAAATTGTTTCGGAGTAACCATACTTTATCCCCAATTTGATACGATGGATTCTGGACACGATGTTGATCTGCATAGTACTTATATTGTTGTTGAGCTTTATGGATCTCTTCCTTCAGTTCTTTGTGAATGTCCATCAGGTACTGGGCCTTGTCTCTGGCAGCTGGGTTCTTGACATGGTTTGAGAGTTGTATATCCATCCTTGGATGTTGTCCATAGTTTGCAAAGAAGGGAGTTTGCTTAGTAGATGCATGAACACTATTGTTATAGGCAAACTCTGCAAAGGGTAACAACTCAAACCAATCATTTTGGTGATAGTTGCTAGTGCAACGGAGATATTGCTCCAGGACTTGATTCACTCGTTCTGTTTGTCCATCAGTCTGTGGATGATTTGCTGTAGATAGTTTAACTTGAACACCAAGGAGCTTGCAAAGACTGTTCCAAAAGCTGGATATGAACTGTGGACCTCGATCACTGACAATGTCATCAGGCAATCCATGAAGCCTAAATATGTACCTAAGAAAAAGTCTGGCAGTGGCTGCACCTGTGATTGCCTTGGTAGTTGGAATGAAGTGTGCCATCTTTGTAAATCTATCCACAATAACAAGAATGGCATCATACTTATCTGACTTTGGTAGATCTGTGATGAAATCCATCGACAATGAAGCCCATGGCCTTTCTGGAATAGGTAGAGGTTGCAAGAGGCCATGAGGTTTATGTCGGGGTACCTTAGATCTATTGCAAGTATCACAGGTTCGAATGTATTCTTTGACTTCCTTCCACATCTGAGGCCACCAAAAGTCCCTTGATATGAGTTCTATTGTTTTATTTACTCCAAAATGTCCTGCTGCAAGGTTGTCATGGCGTTGTTGAAGTACTTGGATCCTGGGCTTTCCTAGAGGGACATACAATAGGTTCTTATAGAGTAGTAAACCATCCTTTTCCTGAAATTCATTTACTTCTTGGAATTTTCCTTCTTGAGCTTTCTGCTTAACGTTACAAAACAATTCATCCTGTGGTAGATTCTCACGGATCAACTGATTCAAGGCTGAATCTTCATGATGGCTTGAAGAGATAGCTGCTAACTGGAGATGCTCGGGCTTGAGTAATACACTCTCTTGTTGATCAAAGGCCTCTTCACCCTTCTTTGGTGCAAGGTAAGATCTTCTGGATAGGGCATCTGACTGACATTGATGACGTCCTGGACGGTATGTGATGACAAAGTCGAATCTGGATAAAAAGTTACTCCATCGAGATTGCCTTCTATTGAGGATCCGGGTGGTCATAAAATACTCTAGGTTCTTGTGATCTGAATATACAATGACTTTATGAGCTGCTCCTTCTAGATGGTGACGCCAGGTATCAAACGCGTCTACTATGGCAAGGAGTTCTTTATCATGAATTTCATAATTAATTTCTGGAGGGGAAAACTTCCTTGAATGATATGCAACTGGATGTAGTTGTCCATCATCTCCATATTGGGAAAGAATGGCCCCTAGAGCAAAGTCCGATGCATCTGTCTCAAGGAAGAAGGGCTTACTAGAATCAGGATGAACTAGGATTGGAGCAGTAGTGAATGCTGATTTCAAGGTCTGAAAGGCCTTCTCTGCTTCTTCGGTCCATGAGAATTTGGAGTTCCCTGTAAGCTTGGTAAGAGGTGTCACTATCTTGGAGTAATCTCTGATGAATATCCTATAGAAATTGGCAAACCCCAAAAAACATTGTACATCTCGAACACATGAAGGTGGTTGCCAATCAAGGATTGTCTCAATCTTCTTAGGGTCCATAAAAATTCCTTTATCTGATACTATGTACCCTAAAAATTCCACTTCTGTCTTATGAAAAGAACACTTCTCCAATTTCGCATACAATCCTTTTTCTCTTAGTTTCTCTAGGACTATCTTTACATGATCTTCATGATCCTCTAGATTTTTTGAAAATATCAAGATATCATCAAGGTATATTACAACAAAATCATCTAAATATTCTCGAAAAATATCATTCATCATATGTTGGAAGACAGCTGGAGCATTCGTAAGACCGAAGGGCATAACTACATATTCAAAATGCCCATACCTTGTTCGAAATGCTGTCTTCCATTCGTCTCCTTCTCTGATCCTGACAAGGTTGTAAGCTCCTCGAAGATCAATTTTCGTGAAGAATTTTGCTTTTCCAAGGCGTTCCAAGAGCTCTGATATGAGTGGTAGAGGGTATCTGTTTTTTATAGTGACTTTGTTCAATCCACGATAATCTACACACATCCGGAGAGTCCCATCCTTCTTCTTTACAAATAGAATAGGAGCTCCTGCTGGAGACTTCGAGTGTTTGATAAACCCCTTTGCTAGATTCTCATCAATGTTCTTGCGTAGTTCTGTAAGTTCCTCTGGAGATAGTCTGTAGATTGGTCCAAAGGGTGGTTGTGTTCCCTCTTGAAGATCTATGGGACAATCATAAGGTCTATGCTCTGGAAGGATATCTGCATTCTTCTTTTCAAAAACATCTTCAAAGCCGTTGTACTGATTGGGTAGCTGTACTGGATCATCTTTCTTGGATTCTTGAGCTGGTATGGCATAGATCATATATGTAGGTTCCTTCCTTACTGCATGTATGAAGGCTTTAGCTCCAACATATGTTGGGTTCTTCTGGATATCTCGACGGGTGATTTTATTCTTTTCCCAATTAATTTCTGGATTATGTTTCTTTAACCACGGCATTCCGATGATAACCATATTTGCTGGACTCGATATTACATTGAAACATATGTGTGAATCATGGTCACCAAGGTGTACTCTTAGTGGTATGGTTTCCATGGTTATATTCCCCGATGCTAGAGGCCGTCCATCTACTACTTCGGCTACTACTGGTCTGTTCTTTCGAAGTACTGGAATTCCATGTTTCTTAACGAGTCCTTCATCAATGAAACATGAGGACGCTCCTGAATCTACTAGAGCTATGAGGGAAAGGGTCTTCTTAGACAGGATTAACTTGACAGGGGCAAGACATGTTTCTACGGGTGTGGATGGAATTATGAGACCCTTTCGTATATCATGGTCCGGCTGTATGGTCTCTTTTACAACTGGACTTCCTCGTTTCCCTGCTCTACAAGGGTGGCTGCGACTTTGGAGTTTGTTCTCTTGTTGGGACAATTAACTGCAATGTGGCCAGGGTTTCCACAATATAGACATAATTTGTTATCCCTCCTTCTTTGTTTCTCTTGTGGTGTTAGAGGCTGGAACCTAGTTACATCTATCTGCATAGGTTCGGGCATAGTGTCATCTCTAGGAGTAGGCTGGAAAGGTTTCCATTGGCGAGGTCTTCCTTCTACTTGTTTTTCTTGTTTCCTTTCAAAAAGACGGTTATCACATTGAATGGCTTGGTTGATGTATTCATTCAATGTCTTCACCTCTGGCATCGTGAGTAGAAGGTCCTTCACGTCATCCCTTAAGCCCCATCTAAATTGGCTAATGAAATAATCTTCATGCCAAGTGAGGTCACATATCAATTGCCTAAATTCTGATGCATAGGTAGAGGCAGGGCGGTTACCTTGACGTAGCTTTCGAAGTTTTGTTTCTGCCACTCGACTCGTGTCTGCATCTCCAAATGTGGCGACAAGCTCTCCAAGAAATGCCTCATAATTATGAAGTACGGCCATATCCTTCTCCAAGATTGGGGCGAACCATGATAAAGCTTGACCATAGAGCAAGGTTCCAATAAAACCGACCTTGGATGCATCATCAGGGTATCTATCAGGCTGCATGCGAATGTACAATTTGACTTGTTGCAAGAATCCTCGAAACTTTGTACGATCACCATTGAACTTTTCTGGCATGCAAATCTTGGGTTCCTTCACAAATGATGTACTGGGCCGTTGGTTCACTTGAATACTCCCTTGATTCGCTTGAAGACTCCCGATTCGTTCTTGTAATTCTTGAAGGAGTGTACCTACATGCACTGGATGTCCCATCTCGACTTGTGTCTGTCGACGACTTAGGTCTTCGACTTGTTGTTGGAGACTCTGAAGTGATGCTACGATCTGTTCATAAGCGTTCTCCATGATGTCTGGTCTTGGATAGAAGATAGTCTTGCCAAAATGTCAGGGGAGCACTAGATTGTGCTCTCTGACTACACAAGACAAGATTTCGGAAACACAGTTCTGATTACAAGAATACCCACGAAGGGAAAATGCTACAAGAATATACGATCGATACAAGATGTCCCACAACCCGGGACCAATAGGTATGGAAAACTCGACTAGAGATGATACAGGAGATCCCACAACCCGGGATCGTAGGTAGGAAACAAGATATCTCGATTACAAGAAATCCCCTCAGGGATATGAACTGGATACAAGAAATAACTAGAAAGGATCTCGTACTACGAGATTACAATAGGACAAGAAAGGATGTCCACAATACAAGACTAGACAAGACTAGAGCTAGAAACAAGACTAGAACTTGAACTGGAACTTGAATGTACTTACTTGGAGGTCACGACTCCTTGAGCTCCCAAGACTGGCATTGGCAAGACTGATTATGAATGTGGCCAACCCCTCCTTATATAGGTTTTCAAGGGCGGTTCCCAAGGCGGTTGCGAACTGATGATGTCATCATGATGTCATCGATTTGTAACAAGACCTCCCAATGTCAGAATTCAGCGAATAGACAGTCGATCTTGGGGTTTTGGCACATTCCGGACGCAATGGAAGCATTGGTTTCTCCTAATTCTGAACCAATCATGAGATACAGGGTTCACATGGAATCTTAGGTTCAGGATGGTTTCCTTCGTCCATGACAGGTAGTTTCCATTGTGCTAGAGTGACACCAAATTTGGCACCGTTGCCAAGGATCAAGCTTTGAGGATGAGCGTGTGATGATAAGATGTATAGACATGATGTTGGAATCATAGTTAATCTCCTACTTTTACTCTTCTACCTACCTCATCATCATCACCATCATCTCTACTCTCCATCTCCTTCCATCATCATATTCACCATTTTGTTCATATCCCCACACTCCATCTCCATTTCCTCATTTCACTAGTGTGCATGAGGGACAATGATTTTGTGTGCTTTTTTTGCATGTTTTGTGATCATTCTTACAGGTACAAGCATCCATAGCAGCTGTAGCAACTCTACTAGGTACATAAAATCTTTGCGCATGTCTCGGGGTGTTGACCTCTATCAATCATGACAAAAAAAAATTGACCTTTTGGTAAAAGTGAGTGCCCCACTAAAGACTAGAGACCTTACACATCACAAATCCACAAAAAGTTCAAAAACATTTGCATGTTTTCAGCCCATTGCGATCGACACCATCAATCACGATTGACAGTATCCATCATGATGGACAACTTGTCCATCCCAATTGACAGACCTCGACGAATACCTATGTGCATCAGGATAGAGAGCATCCATCACGATGGACACCCTTTTCCATCACGATTGACACAAGTAGGATGATTGATAGTTAAATTTGGTGAAAATCTAATCCATTGCAATGCATTTGCCCATGGTTGATACCAATCAACACAACAAAACCAAAAAATTCAGTCCATCATGCATGGATCTTATGTGGTTTCAACCACTACATCATAGATAGTTCAGAAACATATACCAATTGCTAGAACCCTTCATCATGGAGTTCATGGCATAAGGCACAACACTTCATCACTGATGCATAGCTTTAAACAAAGACCTCAAGAGATACAGAGACTCGTAGGAAGAAGATTTAGGCACTACTTGGAGAGATGCCCAATTTGAGAGGTACCCACACTAGCCAAACAAGTGGCACTATTCTTAGATGGATTGTTGGTTGGCGAATTGAGATCCTATATGTACCTAAAGGAACTGAGAACTATAGAGAAATGTGTATGCATGTGCATAGATATTGAGGACAACCTAGGTGAGGAACTAGAGGTCTCTAAGATTTACAAAGATTTTGATAGTTCCACTAGCCTCACATCCAAACCCCCTACTTCGATTGATGAATTGATAGAAAAGTTAGCTGAGAAGTTAGGAGTCTCTAGCAATCAAACACCCAGATTTGCCCCTCTGAAACGATGCTATATTTGTGGAGGAGACCACATGGCTAATGTGTGCCAAATCATGGCTCAACCCCAAGTGAACCCTAACAACCAATAGTGCACCATAGAAAGGAGATATACTAACCACACCACAGAAGATTGCACATATAATAAGCAAGTGGTTAGGAAAATTTATCCACAACCATATCCACAACAGGGCCGATACTAGAACCAGTGCCCACCGGAGTAGTACGGTAGACCCCAGTAACCCTACCTGCCACCCTATCGGGCTCAACAAAGGCCTCAACCAGTGTTAGTTCAACAACCTCCACCTCCACCCAATGTGATTCTAGTGAAGTATGCCACAAGAGATGAAAATTTGAGTAGAGCCTTAGTTCCAACATCACCATTGATCTCAGAAACTGACCCAAGCAATCACAATTTTGACTCGGCTCAAATTGGTAGTCCAATGGCCTATTATATGGAGTCACTAGAGCATAATGAGATTTACCCCTATGAAAATCCTAGCGAACCCAGCTGGAGCCAGAATACGCTGATGTAATGTATGCAAATCCTAACTCTAGGCCCCAACCTAGACACATAAGACCCCTAGCACCTAGAGGACCATGCTACAGATATCAAGGAGATCACTTCATTCATGATTGCCCTATACCTGTACCTATGCAACCCCAATCACTGACCATTCAAGGTTTTTGTCATGATTGTGGGAAGGAGCACCTCTTAGGACACTATGCTAAGAACCCAAACAATGGGTCAAAGATCACTCCTATTAATGTTATTGTGTTAGTAGTAGATTCTAATGGAAGTGTGACTTCCACTGCCCAGTGCAAGTAGTCACTAGAGCTCAGACATTATAGCAAAGCCAAGGCTTAGGTCAAGAAAAGAGTTTCGAGGTTAGTGAGATTGAGAGTCTAGCTAAGAAAAGGACAAGAGCTTGGAAGGATAGCCGTGAAAGAATGAAGAGGCAATGGTCAAAGAAGATGAGTGAACTCAAGGAAAGCCTAAGAGAAACAAAGGCCAAGATAGTTGAATGCACATCTCAAACGCACTCTCACACATCACCAGCACCACCATCCCCATCTCCTTCTAATCCACCTCATGTAACCCCACCACCACATAGAGGGGGATCAATCTTAGCAGATCCCACTCTCGAAGACTTAGACATGATGCTTAAAGCATATTAGTCCAGAATCCATGAAGGGCCAAATGTGAATAACCATGAAAAGTGTTACCCTTTAGAAGGATTGGAAAAGATGATTGCAGAGTCAGGGAAGCATGCTACATCACATGTGAGTAACATCAGAAGTTAAAGGATAAGACTTGCTCCCAAGGATGCTTATGTTTCCAACTGTTAAGAGTAGGACACGAGCATCAATGGACCGGCCATGAGCTCTCGTCTAGAACCTTTGATTTGGAATGCTTAGGTGAAACATAGTTGAGAGCAGTAGCAATAATTTATGTAGCTAACAAAAGACAAAAGGCATACTTGGATGCCCATGTGAAAGATAAGGACTTGAAAGTGGGAGACTTAGTCTTGGTATACACATTGAAACAACATGCACGAAAGTTGGAGAAGGGAGGCTATGGACCTATGATCATCATTAGGATCTCCACAAGTGGAGTAGTTCAATTATCTACTCTAGAAGGTGTCATTCTACCTAGTTACATCAGTGGGTGCAGAGTGAAATTATATCAAGAGGCCTTCATCAAGGAAACGCTAAACTGACTCAACACTACCAAGAAATATAAGGAAGAGGAAAAACAAGTTCGAGAAGAAGCACATGTAGAAGCCTTAGAATGCATCCGATGAATGAAACTGAGAAGACAGGGTAGAGATGAGCCTAGGTCACACACTCACGATGCTCCTAGATATCACATGACCATGTGCCAAGCATCAAGGGTAAGGTCCCCTATAATAGTTGACCGACATCTTTTGTCAGCATAAAGCTAGGAAAAGGAAACAATGCTAGGACTGTAAGAGCTTTGATTGACTCTAGCACAACCACTAGTGCAGTTTACCTTTCTTACTATCAAGAATTGCAATTAAAAGTCTATACTATAAAAGCATGTCCCATAGGATTGGGATGTGCGGAAACCCCTTGCATGGGTGAGGTGGAGCTTCCCCTCTACATTCAAGATGTTCTAATGACAGTCAAGGTGCTAGTGTTTCAAGACAAGGATCTCACCGAACCTCTTGTCATGGGTCAAGACTGGATCTATGATCATGCAGTCAACCTAAACCTAAGAAGTGGACTTCTTTATGTTTGGGTGAATCAAAACCACATCATAGTTGAGTTAGAAAATCAAGCACACAACGAACTAGGAAAGGCACCAACTCCTGGTCCTTCTAGGAGCACAAATGAAGATAATGATGCTATTCTTGTCCAAAGTTCTATAATGTAGAATAAGGCCACTCATGAAGGGGTTGTAGCAGCCAAGATGGAACTCCCTTCGTTTTCAAAGACAGCCCATGGAAAACAAACAAGACAACCCAGACATTGGATTACACAGACAACCAAGTTGCAGGCTCAATGGTCAAGGTGAAACAACACATCTCATGGAGTGAGGTAGATCTGGATACACAAGGGTGAACAACCCTCTACATTGATGAAAGAACCCCTAAGATGCAACAGACAAACTACTCAATCAAAGACTACAATGAAGGAGTATGCTAGGAATCAATTGAGCTGGACTATTTCTATTAAGATTCCAAAGCAGTCGATGAAGGCTGACCTCAATGCGCGACAAATTTGGGTGCCTAAGACTTGCTTACTAGCTCAAATAGCTACACATAGGCTCATAAGCTCAAACCACCACTCACAAATACTCACATCCTATGCTTCATGGCAAACATCTGCATTCAACACCTCCACACCTAAAATCACACCTAGGATTGTCTAGAAATGGATACCCAAAAAGTCCCAAATGTAAAAGGACATATTTTAGAAACATGTAAAGATCATACAGCCAAAAGATGCAATCCCACAAAGAAAAATTGGAGAGTTAAACCCTATAATAAACCCCCTGACCCAACCATGTAAACTACTGTGCACAAGAATAGATGCATTTGAGTACAATGCACAACCAAAGTATGCATATAGGAAAATGACCAACCTTCCACTCACACACACAACACACCTATGTGACTAACTTCTAAACTAAAAAAAAAAAAACCATTTTGGTATTGTAGAGGGAACATGGAATTATAATGTTTCCTATGGAATGCTAATATGATTTTCCTCTTCTAGCAGATAAGCAATCATCAGGCACTGCCAAAAATATCATGGCTAAAGTAGCAAAAACTAGTTCTCAAGTAGGCACAAGTCAGCAAGTGGTCAATATGGAGAGTTTACCCATCATGCTTGAGATGAATGAAGGACTATAGGACCTACAGGCCATACATATCATACCCATACAAGACCCCCTAAGCGGCCATACCATGCTTGTAGGCAAAACCTCCTATTGGTTTAGTGAAGTAGCAAGACCATTGGGAGAGGGCTCATACCTTCGGGAGGTAGAGCTAGAGTTCAATGGCAAGTGGGGAAAGTACCATTTCTTCACACGGGAGTTTAAGAAGATTTGGAATGTGGAAGAGCTATGCCTAGTGTGGTAGAAAGAAAGATTAGATGTCTACTTTGGTGCTAAGCTTCCCAAACTTGACTTCATGCGATGTTATTATCTTATCAACACCTTGACCCCCATCAAGAATCCCAAAGCCTCAAGTACGTTTGTGCTTCCATCGCTAACCAGAGGAAAGGAATTGAAGCAGTTTAAGTTAATCAATAACCTAGTACTGGATGCTCTGGATATGAGAGGGATGCACATAACCATTGAGAAGGAGATTCTAGTGCCAGAGAACATGGAGAATAGAAACCTCACAAAACTCAAAGATATGGTGGCCATGACGTCTAACATTGCAGTTCACCTTAGAATGTGCATGCAACATTTTCCCTTTCCAACACAAGACACATTCAACATGCCACATAAGAATGTATGGTTTAGTTTATATCTTATAGAAACTCAAAACTTAATCTTTAACCTACCTCACTGGATTATTGATCAAATCCACTTGGCGCACAAACAATGGCCATGCAAGTCGGTAGTGTATGGATTATTTATCAATGTTTGGCTTATGAGATTCCAATTTAGAGGGCTGTAATTTGGAATACGATACAACAACTCAAAGGCCACACATCCACAAGACCCCCATCAAAGGAGATGCATGGAGTAGTACCATGTGCTAAACCACGAGAAGCCACTTTAGCCCCAGATGTCACTCGCCCACCTCGACATGTATGCCCATTCACACTATGCCGCCCCAGATATTTCTGCCACTCCCCACAGAACTTGAATTCCATGGAGGAGTACACCTAGAAGAGCTCAGCAATGAGAATTTTGAGCAGATCTTAAGGGAGGTAAATATTGAGTCGGGTGAGAAACAATTGGTGGAATGCTCTCAACCACAAGCAACCACATCACAAGTGCCAGTTACTATAGTTGACGAGGATGAAGAAGAAGATGAAGATGATGATGAAGATGAAGAATTTGAAGAAGGAATTAATGAATATGAGGGAAGACATTAAGAAGAGCAACAAGAAGTGCCTCAACTTGCAGGTGCTCCGGTGTATACACCCCAATTAAAAAGATTATATGATGCAATCAAGGCAGTGCAAAAAAGGCATCGAGTTTCATTCACATAAGGTAAAGGCTTAATAGATCAGATCCTTGCTGATGAAGGGGTGGATGCTTAGTTCATCACTACACTCAAATTATTAATAGAATCCTTAGGAGTTCAAGAGGCTCTACACATGGCATTGCGACAATCAATCTGGTAGGACAAACGTAGAGTGGAAACAAGGCCATGGGTAGGCAAAGATATATGGATACACATAGCTCAACCAGAAGCAACCATAGAACTAATGGCCACCTCAACAACTACATAAGCTTTTGTATAAACGTCTCCTATCTAATCTCAACAACCACCATCTCCACCATTACCCCCACCTCTGCCTCCTACCATTGATGAAACCACTGTAGTATTAACAACCACAACCCTAACCCCTACCTTACCAACCTCCTTTTCCTTCTATGAACTAGCCTCTTAGAAACCCCTATTTTCTTCTATCACCAACCCTCTTTTTACTTCCCCATTTTTGTCTATAGAGCCTGCCATTGGACACCCCATTCTAGCTAGTATAGACAAACACCCAAGACCCATCAAAGGTAGTTTAGGTATCCTTGCATACCCCATTCAGATCTTCCCCCTCCCCATGATCCATACTTCCCATTTGCCTCCTCCATCTTCCCCTACACCTCAATCGCGACCATAGCCGCACCCCATTACATGTCCTTCATGTAAAATTTCATTCGCGCTCCCACCACACATATGTTAAGCTCACAAAAAATTACATCCACTTCACTATACATAGATACCATGCTCACTTCACCTACCATTCCCACTTACATGGTAGCCCTCACAAGCACTACACTGTCCAATCCTATGGACATTTCTCCACCCATTGCACCTCCCCCTCCCCCCATGCTCCCACCATCCCCGCTCCCCCCTCCACCAATATCACTAGTATTATCATGCATTACATCCACCATTCCCATCCCCACTCACATTCCCCCTGCACTCCACCCTACCTCCCTTGCATCTAATACTATAAATAATACTTTCAACACATTGATTCAATGTGTATCACATTTACAACAAGATTATCGAAGACTGGAAGATTGGAATGCTGCCTTCCAAGCAGAATCTCAAAGATTACAAGCGCGAGTCACAACTTTGGAAGCAGATAACAAAACATTCCAGGCAGAATACTTCACCTTACAACAAGCTCATACAAAACTGGAGGCCACGATAACAAATGTGGATGCTCAATCCATCAAAGAATTGGAGGACATGCTACATGCACAAACTTAACCAACACAAATTTATGAAGGAATCATGGGCTTCTTCGAAAACATATAAACGACATTAGAAGAGAATAAGTGAGTGCAACAATAGAACCAAGATAATCTCAAAGCTATCATGGAAGGGACACCGGGCACAATGATCAGTCCCACATGATTTCAAGTTGTTCCCTCAGATGACATTAGCATATTACTCGAGGAACATGCTAACTTCTTAGAGTCATATGAAAAGCTAGATATAGAATGTGTAGACCTCAAGAAGCAATTAGCCGTTGTAAGCACATCTAGACTGGAGCCTGTCGCCCTCCCTCAGACTACAGAGGAAGTGGAAAGCCTCAGGAAATAGGTTGAAGAACTACAAGCAGAACTATTACCATATGAGAGACCACATTCTCTGATTGAAGACCCAGAGCCTAACACAATAGTGGAAATCCCTCTTGAAGAGTCATTTGAAAAACCATACAAATGATGGAGAGTATTAATCTCCAAAAGAACACGTTATCCTTGATGTTCGAGCAACTCTATATCAAGAACAACTCAAAACCTCAACCAATTTTGGAAGACCAATGCCAAATTATCAAACTTTGAACTAACTATGAAGAAACTAATTATTCAGAAAAGTCTACTACACTTAATTCACTCATTGGCTAATCAAATGTGTGAAGTTTTGAATGAAAATTTATACAAAGTGTCTCCTAAAGTTTTCACACGTTCTCCAAGTTAAATCTCTTCAAAAGATTTAGTAAATCTTGAGATTTACTCCAAACAATGTACGTATGTCTCAAACTGTTCTCCTGTGTAGTCGACTTTGACATCTGCAACTTCTAATGTATGGTTCTCCCAAACTAGACCCTATTTATTCAAATGCTTTTAGCCAACTTAAAGAATGAGTGCTTACTTGCTCAAAACTTTACACTATGGAGGGAGATCTGATCAAAACATTGACCACTGATAGTGCACTTGTTTCTATCTTCACTTCTTCACATTTACACATGTAAATGTTCCTACTTCAAATTCTCTCAGCCTGATTACAATTAGACTCTCAATCATAGATGCACTAACTATGGACTTAGACATTTACAAAAGGATTTATGAAATGATCAAGCACAAAAGGAGAGATGAAGAAAAAATCGCGACTCAGATTTCAAAAGTTTTCTTCTATTCTCATGAAAACAACTGATTTGATGAATCTCATTCATTCATCACATACATTCTTCTTCTACTCATCTATACTTGGTCTATATATTTCCTCTCACTTTTGTCATGACTCTAAACTTGTATATATACACATATATGTACAAAATTGTGACCATTACAAAGGTGTAAGTGAACTAATTTTAAGTTTAATGTACATGTATATACAAATCTTTATCTTCTGACATGCACTAATCTTCAAGCCTCATATGTTGATTTTTGCTTCATTCTTTTACTTCAAATCTTTTTCCAAATCATCAATTGATGATTTTCTTGCATCAACAGATCCCCCTCAATCCTTTTTTTTAATATAAAGGAAGTTCGGCATTAGCCTACTCTCCCGGACTTGAATTAAATAAAGAAAGAAAAGTACAAGAGAAGGGGACTAGTGCCCACGGGACCCCCCAAATCCCACAAAGCAAGGGAAGCTTTAACAAAGCTTAGATGGCGTTACAAAGAAGGTTAATCACCGTCTCGTCACCCTCATGCGGGGCCCACTTGGGTTTAAGCTTGTTATTGATCAAAAGGAGAACTTGATGATGCCTGAAGGGGGGGGGATTTCTTGCAGTTAACAATCCTTTTGCCAAGGAGGAATAATGATTTCTCAATTGACCACTCCTTGGGGGAGTCACCGAAGTTTAGAGCACATCTTTCCCGCCAGATTTTCCATAGGACCTCCCCTCTGATGGCGTTCCAGAGGGTCGCGGAGTAGCCGATCGCTTCTCCCAGCAGGGCTTGCTGCCAACTGAGATGTTTCTAAAGTCTAATTTTCGTTCCAACCATCTGCCAGAGTCTGTTGGAGTTGGGGCAGGTAAAGAAGATGTGTGGGACATCTTCGATAGTCCGGTAGCAGCGTTTGCACCAAGGAGAAATCCCACAAAGTTTGCTAGCCTTAAGGTTGGTCCAGATTCCATGATGAAGAATTTGCCATAAGAGGACAGACTTTTTGATTTCTATGAGGGGGTGCTAGATAGCCATGAACTTCATGTCCCACCGAAGCCGCGTCCATGATAGGCACCACTTCTTGTTGAGGTTAACCTGATAGTCAATCGTTTCTTTGATGTTCAGGATTTTTGATAGGCTATTCCCATTGTGCCATTTGAGACCAAGTGAGCTTGATGTGTCGTGTCCCATGAGAAGGTGAGTTTTGTGTCGATCCCAGGCGAGACATCTGCTTTGCAAAGTGTTCCATTCTTCGTACGAAATGTTGACGCGAGGGTCAATATCCTCGAAGTTGATCCAACGGTTGGTGTCATGTTTCCACAGATGTTTCCATTTTTTGAAGCGTTTGTTCCATAATTTCTTGGCATTTTGAATGTTCCAAGGTTCCACGCTCCGGATGCCATGGATCAGAAACCAGATAGAGTCGTTTTGTCTGATACCGGCTGCCCACTTCCAGTCTTCACTAATTCTTGTGTAGCTTTTGACTTTATTCCAACTCTTCCATAGGGAGCATACGAGATTAGAGCCTTTCGGGAAGACGGGGACTAGGGAAAATAGCAGGGTCAAGATGTCGAGATTCTTCCAGTTTGGGAAACCCATGAGAGCCAACTCGTTCTTGTTTCTGAAGATCAACTTGGCCCACGAGGCCTCCCCATTGCTCCAAGCCTTAATCATCCATTTGGCTGCCAGTTTGTTAGCCATGCACCCAATGTCCAGGATACCAAGTCCCCCACTATCTCTAGGGCTAGTGCAGATGGACCATTTGATTTTAGGCACCTCCCTTCTATTGTGATTGCCCGTCCAAAGGAAGTTTCTACAAATACTATCCAGTTTGGATAGATCTTGCTCTTTCGGTCTCCAACATGAAAGGAAATAAATGGTAGAAGAAAGGAGGAACGTGTTGATAACCATCGCACGACCAGTAAGATTTATTTTCATACCTCTCCAATAGTTAAGCTTCTTTTCAAGTTTGGCCAGCACCCAGTTCCACCACTGTTCCATAGAGACGCCAAACCCCAAAGGGATCCCAAGAAGCCGAAAAATTTGGCCCTGCGGAATGATTTGACAGCCATGATCAATGAGAAGGCCGGGATGAGACCCCACAATAGCTCTAAAGGCGGTCGTAGAGTGGTTGATTATGGATCCAGAGGCTTCACAAAAGGTGGCAAGACACCTCCAGAACGTCTCAAGGCTGGCACTATCATTGTGAACAAACGCGTTCATATCATCGGCAAAAAGTCTCATGGTGATCTGACTGTGGTCGTGAGGCAAACGGAGGCCTTTGATAGTACCAGCTTCCACCTGGTGCGCCACAAGCCTGCTAAGCCCCTCCGTGGTGATGGCAAAGAGAAGGGGAGCCAATGGGCACCCTTGTCTAATAGATCTTCTAAGTTTGATCACCTTCAAAAGTTTGCCATTAATGTTAATTTGGGTCGATGCGTTTCCGAGAAGGGTCGCGATCATCTTGGTGAATTTATGACTACATCCAAGATCTCAGAGTGACTGCAGAATATAGTCCCATTCAAGCCTGTTGTAGGCTTTATCAAAGTCAATCTTGAGGAAGACCACATCTTGTTTAGACTCATTTGCAAATTCAAGTCCTTCCCAAATATCAATAATGGTTTCCAAAATTGACCTGCCTTTGATGAAACCTTTTTGGTCCTCGCTTAGCCACGCTCTCAAGTGGCAAGAGATTCTATTGGCAATGACTTTGGCGATGATCTTGTATCCTGTTTGGAGCATCGTAATAGGACTCCACTTCTCTATTTTGTTCTTTTCCCCTTTTTTGTGAATTAACTTGATGATACCATTGTTGAGACAAGAAGGAAGTGCGCCGAACCTGAGCGCCTCCTGCCAAACCAGACGAAGAGGGGTGGCAACCACCAACTTGAAGGATTTAAAGAACTCGTTTGTGAGCCCGTCTGGTCCCGGGCTTTTACCAAGAGGGAGCGCATCAATGACCTCAATGATTTCTGCTTCAGAGATAGGGGCATGTAGCAGGGAGCGAAGGTTGGGTGGTATCCTGCGGGGGGAAACCCTAGAAATGGCTACCATACAGTCCCTCCTATGGTGGGAGAGGGGGTTCGAGGTCCCCAGGAGTCTCGTGAAGTGCCCTTCAATGATCCCAAGATTATCTTCTTCCGAAATGCATACATTGCCATTTAAATCTAGCAATAGGGGAATCGATTCTCTGTTATGTTTCCTTTTAAGGATACGGCACATCTCTTTGGTGGGTTTGTCGGCTTTGCCAGCCCACCACTCGTTGAAGAAAATTTGCAAGTTTTTCCTTTGTATTTCTTCCTCGTATCTCAACAGCGCTCTGATTTTTCGAAGACCTTTCTGGGCTTGAGGTTTTCCTTTGTTCACTTCCTCCTCGAGCCTCCAGAGTCTGTGGTAAAGAGCTTCCCTACGAGCCCGCCGCACAGTCTCGAGCATCTTCTTGGTTCTAATCATGATCTTTCGAGACTTATCGACCGCACTTCTCCAGCACTTGGCTGGGGACAAGCCGGAGGCAAATGTCTCCTTCCACACATCAGCAATCTCTTGATGTACAGAGGGGAGAGAGAAGGTGGGCACACTGGCATGGAACCAAGACGCCTTGCGGATCTTGTTGGAAGGTTGGAAAGTGATAACGATCGGGTAGTGATCAGAGATGGTGAGGTCGGTGCGTTGCGCGAGGGACGGGCGGCCCCATTGATGGGTAAAACTCTGAGAGATGTAACATCTATCAAGTCTAGCTTTCCTCAGGTCCTCGCCCGCTTGGAGATTTGACCAAGAAAAGCCATTCGAGTCTTTAATTCAACCAAATCCAAGTGAAGTTTGGTCTTGTCCCATGTTTCTTTCTCTCGACTGTCGATGACCCTGCCCTTGCCCATCCATCTGTCCATAGGGTCCTCCACCATGTTGAAGTCTCCACAGATAAGCACGTTGTGGGGGAGCGAGTCCAAGGAGGCCCATGTGTTCCGTCTCTCTAATTCCCCGTTAGGGGCTTACAAAGAAACCAGAGTAAAACAAAGAGGAGAACCAAAAGAAACAGTGATCCATCGGTGGCTTTCATCTTCAATGGAGTTCTCAAGCTTTTCAAACCAAAGTTGATTAATACCGATTACCGTTCCACCGGACCCCCGCCGGTGCGCCGTTGAAATCCAAACATGGTTCGAGGAGACCTGTCTAAGCCGTTTTTGGAGGTCTTCTCCGTCAATTTTAGTCTCTTGAATACATATAAAATATGGGTTTATGCTAATGTCGCGAAGCCATTGACCAATGATGGTCGCTCTTGAGGGGTCGGTTAGCCCTCTAGCATTTAATGAGATGATGAGCATTGTCGTAGTGAGCCCTCTTTGCGGGAGGGAGCTTTGTCCTTTCTTTTCTTGGATTCATCTTTCTTTTTAGCTGGGATCGGATCCCGAATTAGCAATAGGTTCTTGTGGGGGCTTTTCCAGGGTAAATCCATAGGTTGTTTTCCTTTGCGGGATGCCTCCTGCTGGGAAGACTTGGGCACCGTTTTCGGCACTGTTTCCGAAATAGTCCGATGATGGAACTTTCACTATCCATGTTATCTTCGTTACTAGTGGTAAAGCCGTCTTCTTTGCTTGTAGTGTAGCCCTCCTAGGAGGT
Source organism: Ceratopteris richardii (assembly GCA_020310875.1). Taxonomy (NCBI): domain Eukaryota; kingdom Viridiplantae; phylum Streptophyta; class Polypodiopsida; order Polypodiales; family Pteridaceae; genus Ceratopteris; species Ceratopteris richardii. Next base: position 166,486,565 of record CM035420.1, on the reverse strand, counting down.
TTCTTTATTGTCAGGGATCAGTAGGGCTTTGTCGTTGGTGTCCACCTCAAGGAGGTTCCCACCTGGGTAGTCAAACTCATTGATCTCCTTTTCCAGATTGCAATACAAATTGCTAGAGGGGATAACTGACAAGTTGTTTCGCTCACAAGTCGCCCTAGGGCTTCTTTTCCTTCTTCTTCTGACATCGATGAACCCATCCGCATCAGCTTCTAGATTAAGGGGGCCCTTGCCTTCCTCTTCCTTCGTCGGGTGGGTCAAAGCGCCTTTGTTGTCTTGAGCGTTTTTGGAGGCTTCTTGATTTCGCTTGCTTTTTTTTGTCTCAACGGGCAACTTTAATCCTGTGACCTTGTTGGCCACAACGAAAGCACGCGTTGGGAAGGTTTTTGTAGTTGATGTCTTGCTCCCATACATCCCTTTCGCCCAAGTCCACTTTGATCTTCGATGGGAGCGGGTCAGCCTCGACACAGATTTGAGGGTGCCACCGAGCATTGAACGAGTGTCTTGCACCTTCATAGATGAGACCACCAATGTTGTGATTTTCTCCATCTTCTTTATACTTGCCATGTCTTTGAACCTCTGCAACGTAGGTCCATCCAAGCTTTTGGTTAACATGTCTGCAATATGATATTTTGTTGAAGTATGTATGACTTCAATTTCTTTATCAATCACCTTCTCTCTCAAGAAATGATCTTGAATTTCAATATTATTAGTCTTGGCATGAAATACAAGGTTAGCAGCTAGATACAATGAACTCATATTATTTCCATGAATAGTGTATGTACTCTTAATGATGTCAAAACTCTTCATGAGAGTTTTCAACCATATAACCTCCTTTGCAGCTTCAACCATACCTTTATACTCTGCTTCCGTGGATGACAAAGCAACTGTATGTTGCTACTTAGAACACCAAGAGATTAACTTATCTCCCACATAACATAGATATCCATAGGTTGATCTCCTATCATCAGGATTACCTCCCCAATCTGTATCACTATATATCTTGATGTTTGTATCTGATGTGAATCCATAATACAAACCCTCTTTGAGTGTATCCTTAATGTATCTTAACACCCTTTGTCTTGCAATCCAATGTTCTTTCCTAGGACAATGCATGAATTGAGACAACACTCCACTGACAAATCAGGCCTAGTTAATAATATAGATTAGACTACCAACCAGACTTTGATATAGCTTCATGTTCTTGAAGTCTTCTCCTCCATATCTTCTCAATTTGTGATTCACCTCCATTGGAGTACGTGTTACCCTGCAATCTTCCATTTTAAACTTGATTAGCAAGTTCTTCAAATACCTTTCTTGAGTCACATATACTCCATGTTGGGTATATGAAATCTCCATGCCCAAGAAATATTACAAGTCTCCCAAGTCACTAATCTTGAACTCTTTCTCCATTTTCTTCTTAAGACTTTGTATGCCCTTCTCATTTGTACCTGTAAGAATTATGTCATCAACATATATGCACATGTAAATGAACCCATCATCACTTGCTTTAACAAGCAAGCTACTATCTGCCTTAGACACTCAAAAACCAAGCTATTTCAAGAACTTCACAAGTCTATAATTCCATGCCCTTGGGGCTTGCTTCAAACATATATAGCTCTCTTGAGCTTACATACATACTTTGTATACGTTTTAACCTTGAAATCATTTGGTTGCTCCATGAAAACATCATCTGAAATATAACCATTTAGAAAAGCATTCTTCACATCTAATTGATATATCTTCCAACCTTTACATGCAGCAATAGCTATGACAGTTCTTATAGTTGTCAACTTTGCCACAGGACTATAAGTCTGATCATAATCTATACCATATCACCACAAGTCTAGCTTTATATCTAGACACACTTCCATCTGCATACCTCTTTGTCTTGTAGACCCATTTACATCCAATGATCTTCTGACTATTTGATTTAGGAACCAAATCCCATGTCTCATTCTCCATCAATGCATCACACTCCTCTTGCATAGATTTCTCCCAATTTTCTTTACCTTTTGCCTCTTCATATGTAGAAGGGTCTTACTCTGCGTTCACCATATATGCATAATCTTTAGTGGTAAAAAATGAAGTATCATAGCTATACCTTGTAGGTTTCCATTTATGCCTTGATGATATTCTAAGTTCTCCACTTCTTGAAGTTTCTAGTTCATCACATTCTGGATTAAACCTTGGCATTTCTTCAACTTCAACTGATGCTTCATTGTTCTCTTCTTCATCAAATATTTGAACCTTTGATTTACCTTTCTTTTGGTTCAATGTTTCTTCATCACCTGCATTAATGTTAATTGTACCTGCATACCAAGTAGCTTGCTCATCAAATGTAACATTCTTTGACACGAGGAATTGTTTTGTGGATGGGCTCCACAACCTATAACCCATCTGCTTATCATCATAACCAATGAACACATACATTTCAGCTTTAGGTTCCAATTTATGCCTCAACTGAGATGACACATATGCATAAGCAAAACACCCAAACACTTTGCAATGATCTAAGGTAGGTCTCTTACCCCACCATGCCTTATGGTGTCATACCCTGCAAAGCTTTATATGGTAGCCTATTAACCAAGTATGTGGATGTATTTACAGCCTCAGTCCACAAATAATTAGGGCAATGTTTGTCCTTCATCATTGACCTTGCAAACTCAACAAGAGTTCTATTCCTCCTTTATGCTACACCATTTTGTTGAGGAGAGTACCTGCAAGTAACTTCCCCTTTTATACCTGCATTCCACAAGTAATCACTAAACTCATTAGAGAAATACTCTCCCCCTCCATCTGACCTTAGTCTCTTCAACTTTTGTCCTGAAACTCTTTTCTGCATACACATGATAATGTTTAAATGTATTGAACACCTCTGATTTATCTTTGATCATGTATATGGTGATCCACGTGGTAGCATCATCAACATAAGTCACATAATATCTTGAACCATTAATGCTAAAATCCTTGGATGGTCCCCACACATATCTATGCACCAATTGAAGCTTCTCAGAATACATGAAGCCATGCTTGTTATATTATTTCTTATGGGCCTTACCTAATTGACATGCTTCACATCTGTATGCCATGTGTTTACGCGCAACATTAGGTAATCCAAGCACTGAACCATTATTGATCATATCCTTAATACCTCTTTCATTGAAATGTCCAAGCCTTTTATGCCAAAGATCTAAGTCAGAGATCTTGTGTCCTCCATAAGTGAACAAAGCATGACCAACATTGCCTTGAATCTTCAATGTGAATAGCCTTCCTTCTTTCTTCCCTGAAACAATTTGTTCATACCCATTGCTAGGGTATTCCACAAAAACTCCATCATTAGTGAACCTTACTTCATAAACTTTCTCTACAATTTGCCCTACACTTATCACATTCTTTGGGATTGTAGGAACATACAAAACTTAAATCTGAAGAGTGCTTCCATCCTTGGTCTTTACTGATCCAATGGACTTCACATTGTGCTTTGTGTTATCACCTGTTTGAACTATATGATTAGTTACCTTATTCTCCAAATCACTCATCAAAGCTATGTTGCCACTCAGGTGATTACTACACCCTGAGTCAATGTAAAAAACTCTTTGATATTCACTTTGTCTTTCAAAAGTTGCATTCATAATTAAGGTTGAATCCTCCTTCTAATATGAAGCATAGTTGTAGTAGGTATTATTGTAGGATTTACTTTGAAAGCCTCTTCCTGCATTTCTTCCAAAGTAACCTCTACTACCTCTACCTATGAAATTACCTCTCTAATTTCTATTACCTCTTTCTCTTGAATTAAAGTTTTGATTGGATCCTCCACCATTTTGATTATTATGCCAACATTCATGAGCTAAATGATTAGTCTTACCACAAATCCAGCAAATTTTAACACCATCTTTATTAGTTCTGTCTTTTCCTCTTCCTTTGCCACCTCCTCTTCCTCTTAGGAAGTTAGCTTGGCTAGTAGTGCCTTCATCTTCATTCAATTGTTGCTTGCCTTTGTTAATCTTCTTCTTGTCCTTTGAATACATTACTTGACCTGTGCTTTTATCAACATCACATTTGACATCCTGCTCAAAGGTTAGCATATGTCCTAGCAAGTGATTCAAATGAGAGGTGAAATGATCTAGTGACAATTCAGTGGATAGAATGAAAGTCTTCCACTTCTCATCACCAACCTTAAGGCTAACAAAATTTGTGGGGCGCCTCCCTAGTGGAAGTGCTGCTACTAGTCCATTGAAGATGTTCTTCATATCTTCTTTACTTGTCCCAACTCCAACATGCTCTAGCAGATTGTCAGAAAGAAAATTAGACTTCAGAAACATATCAGCTGGAAACAAGCTCTATTGGGAGAAGCAATTGGATGCTTTGCGACTCTCTGGAACACCATCAGAGGGGAGGTCCTCTAGAAGATCTAGTGGGAAAGATGTGCTTATAACTTTGGCGACTCCCCAAAGAGTGGTTGATTGAGAAAACATTGTTCCTCCTTAGTAAAAGAATCATTAACTGCAAGAAATCACCCCCCGTTAGGCATCATTAACTACTCCTTTTGATCAACAACAAGCTTAAACCCAAGTGGGCCCCTCATGAGGGTGAGGAGAGGATGATTGACCTTCTTTGTAATGCCATCTAATCTATGCAAGATCTTCCTCCGCTCTATGGGAGTTGGGGGGTCCGGTGGGCACTAGTCCCCTTCACTTGTACTTTTCTTTTCCTTTATTTAATACAAGTCCGGGAGAGTAGGCTATGGCCAAGCTTCCTTTTATTAAAAAAAAGAAGGTCGGTAAGCTTTTCATTTTTCTCATGGGGGGTCCCACTTACTCTTTTAGCCTACGAATTTCCAAAATGGACACCGGTGTTTGAATGGAGGGGATTTCTTGCAATTTCTAATATTTCTTAGAGTCATGAATACTTCTACCTAGACAAACAAGGGATTTCTCTATCGACCACTCTCTAGGATGTTTGTCAAAGCTCACCACACATATCTTTCCTTTTAGATTTTCCAAAGTGCTTCACCCATGATAGTGTTCCAAGGAGTGGAGGAGCATCCAATCGCTCCACCGAATACAACTTGCTTTTTGTTAACTTAATAAGCCAATAAATGGATCTTACTGAGTATCTACCAAGTCAAATGATCATAGGACAAGAAAAAAATAGATGGTCTAAGTCTTATCTACTACTAAAGCACATGGGATGACACCATAGATTTTATTGGATTTGACATTGGTCCATATCCTTTGGTAAAGAATGTTCCACATGAGGACTGCCTTTTTGTTTTCAATAAGTGGATGCCATAGGCCCCTAAACTTGAATTTCCATCTTATCTACTTCCACTTCAGAAACCACTTCTTGTTCAAAGAGTGATGGAGGTTAATATTTTTTTTATTATTCTTGGAATGTCCCCCATTTTGTTTTTTTTTGTGCCACTTCAAAACCTTCAAATAGGGGATCCTAACCAGTGAAGAAACCGATCTCGGATTCATCCCAAGCATTGATTCTAAGCCTTAAAAGCCACCAATCTTTGAGGTCTACTTTGCGATTTAGGCCAATTTCCTCAAATATGATTTAATGTCTTATATATTGGTTTTAGATGTGCTCCCACATACAAAAATCTTTGTTGGAGATTCTCTTCTATCTTTGGAGGTTCTCGTCATCCATACTAAAATCTATCTCTCACTTTCTATTACCACATATTAGAGGATGCAAGATGTCTCGAGAGACTTGGAATGCCCTAAATAATCTCTTTTCTTCTTGTACCAAAGTAAGAAAGAATGAGTTCAAGGAGATGAAGAGGAATCCAAAACAAACCATCATGGAGTTTGTTACAAAGGTCAAGGAGGTTGGAGATCAATTGGCATCCATTGGAGAGCTGATTGAGGAAGAGACCATCATGAGACAAGTTGTGAATGGGATTAGAAGTGACAAGCAATGTCAATCTTTCACCATACCCTATGACCTTATCATGGATGTACAAACTCTAGACTTCAACATCTTTCTTGTAAAACTCTTCAATCAAGAGGCCAACAGAAAGGTAAGTCCTATCATAGTTGTTTAACTCATGCTCTATATGCAAATAAGAAGGACACAAAACTAAAAGAAAATAAGAAGGAAGAGGATTAAGAGCAGACTCCCCAAGCCAACTTTGAAGTAAAGGGTAAGTGGAGAGGGAAGAAGAAAGGACCAAGAATGACAAAACCAAAGGGTAGAATTTACAACCTTGTGCTATGTGTGATAAGAGCAACCACACCACTTAGATTTTTTGGCTCAATCCAAAGACCGAGAAAACAAATGAAAGAGGTGGATATACCAATAATAAAGGCAGAGGTGGAAAAACTAGAAACAATAAAATAAAGGACTAAAATAATTATTATGAAGACCAACAACATGAATACTCATTGCTATTGTTCAATCTAAGACTGAAGGAAGGTAAAAAAGATGATCATTTATTCTACATAGAAGTTAAAGAACATTTGGGATGTTCCAATCATGTTGCAAGCAACATCGCTCTTTTATCGGACTTGGAAAATCCAAAGCATAGACAATAAGTCCAAACAGGGGATGAAACAAACAATAATGTGGACAAGATTGGTAATGTGAAGGCTTCCAATGGCAAGACAAACATTATGGGCAAGGTACTCTATGTTCCCACTATTACAAAAAACCTAATAAACGTAGGCCAAATATTTGAGAAAGACTTGCAAGTAAGGTTCACCCAACATGGAGCTTTTGTGGAAGATCTGTTGGAGTTAGACGTCTGCGGAAGCACGCGAACAGCACAAGGAAGAAGAAGAAGCTTGGAGCACAACACACAAGACTGAATGTATTACTAGAGAATGTACAAAGATAAGTAGCCCATTAGGGCAATAGGCGTATATACAAGCCAGGGGAAAAAAACCTCCTAAAGAGGGAAAAAAGTGCCCCGGCGGTCCTAGAGTGTTCACACACATCACTACCTAAATATATCAACAAATCCCCCCTGGGAGTGATGTGGTGAACAAGGAGCTGGCACTCATGTATAAGGAAGTGCCGAGCTATGTGGAAATCACTCCACAAAAGGAAGTAAGCCCAAAGCTTTACGGAAAGCTTCAAACTTCTCCCTAGGCAGAGCCTTCGTGAAAAGGTCTGCAATGTTCTCCTGCGTGGGCACATATGCCAAGCTGATCTCCCCAGCAGAGAACCTCTCCCTGACATAGTGATAATGCACCTCAATGTGCTTAGTGCGAGCATGGAACACAGGGTTCCTCGCAACTGCCAATGCGCTCTGTCTGTCAGTGAAGATGGTGGTGGCAGAAGACTGGCCAACACCCAAATCAGCCATAAGGCGTCTGAGCCACACACACTCAACAGTCGCTGTGAAAGCTGCCCTATACTCAGCCTCACAATTGGAAGTGGCCACAGTAGGCTGCATCTTGCTCAACCAAGATATACATGAGCTACCAAGCATGAAGCAAAAACCACTGGTGGACACACGAGTGTCATAGCAACCAGCCCAATCTGAGTCAGAAAAAGCATGCAAATCTGGAGGTAGTGATCCCCCCTTGGGATAAAACAACCCAAGTAGCCGAGTACCACTCAAGTAGCGAAAGATGCGCTTAACCGCTTTCCAATGCGTGACTCCTGGGCAATGCATAAACCTGCTCATCTGTGAGACAGCAAACTGAATATCTGGCCGAGTAATGCATAAGTAAATCAAGCATCCAACAGCTTGCTGATAGAGAACAGCATCAAATGCATCTCCAGCATCATGAAGACTCAATCGTAAACCTGTCTCCATAGGAGTGGCAATAGGCTTACAGTCTTCAAGGCCAAAACGTTGCAATAATGTGTCAATATATTTCGTTTGACACAAAGCCATTCCACCATCAACTTGCATAAACTGAATGCCCAAATAGTGATGCAAATGCCCCAAATCAGACATCTCAAATGAGGCATGCAAATCAGCCTTGAAATCAGCAATATGCTTCTCAAGAGGACCAGTGAGCAGCATGTCGTCTACATAGACAACAATGATCAAAAGCACATCATTAGCACGCTTAACATATAAGGTGCTTTCAGTTGGACTGTTCTCAAAACCATGTGCAATCAGATAGGCATGTATTTTCTCATACCAAGCACGTGGTGCTTGCTTTAAACCATATAACACCTTCTTTAACCTGCACACCTGGTTTTCATGCCCTTTCTGCACAAAGCCACGGGGCTGAAAAACATACACTTCTTCATGCAAGTCACCATTCAGAAATGATGTTTTAATGTCCAACTGATGTACATTCCAACCATGATGGGCTGCAAGTGCATAAATGCTCCGAACAGTAGTCATACGGCATGTAGGTGCAAAGGTCTCATCAAAATCAATGCCTCTTTCCTGCGCATAACCCTTTGCAACAAGCCTAGCCTTATACCTGTCAACTGTACCATCAGGTTTACGCTTCAGCTTGTATACCCACTTAGTGCCAATGGCCTTCTTGCCAGGAGGCAAGTCACATAAAGACCATGTACCATTCTTCATTATAGCATCATATTCAGATTGCATAGCAGCCATCCAATTTTCTGAATTTTGTGCTTCATCAAAAGAAATAGGCTCATTCTCATCACAGAGACTAGATGCAGCCATAGCATAGCAATCTGATGCAAAGGAGGTACTATGAGAGCCTGAACGAGTACGATATGACAAAGGTGCATCTAATTTGCTGTCACGCAAAGTCTGCACCAGCCATTTTGGCATAGTTTTTGCCTGTTCAATATCAGCTCTCTCATCAACAAGTGCATCATGTAAATCTGCATCAGAAATGGAATGATCTGCATCATCATATGAAACCTGCAAAGGTTGAGAAGTTGCCTCGTTAGGACCAGCGCTAGCCTGTCCACCTGTAAAAAGAGGCATCAAAGTATCATACATGTCTTTGGAGCTAACAGATGTCTCCTTACTACATGAAAGCAATGGCTGAATAGCATCTTCCACAAAGACAACATCACGGCTAACCAGAATGCGTTTAGTCTGTGGATGATACAGACGATAGCCTTTACTTTCAGAACTGTACCCAACAAAAATACATTTTACTGCCTTATTATCCAATTTTCTACGATGTTGTTCAGGCACTAATGCATATGCCAAACAACCAAAAACACGCAGATGAGCAACAGATGGCTTGCGGTCATGCCAAGCCTCATATGGAGTGATAGACTGCAATGCTTTCGTGGGACACCTGTTCAGTACATATGCTGCACACATGACAGCCTCAAGCCAGAAACTATGTGGTAAAGCCTGACTTTTGACCATGCACCTCGCCATCTCCATGAGTGACCTGTTCTTTCGTTCAGCAACTCCATTCTGTTGAGGTGTATACGGCACTGTACACTGGTGTTTTATCCCACGTTCAGCCAGAAATGCATTAAAATCTGAAGACATATATTCCCCCCCTCGATCAGAACGGAGGGTGCCCATTTTACATGCTGACAGATTTTCAGCCAAAACCAAAAACTGTTTGAAGCACATGAACACTTCGGACTTTGCTTTGAGTGGATATACCCATGCATGCCTGGAAAAATCATCAATGAAAGTCACGAAGTAAAGGTAATTTCCAAAAGAGGGTGTCTGCATAGGACCACAGACATCACTATGTACAAGCTGCAATTTCTGCATAGCCCGAACTGAACCATCTTTTGGAAAGGAAGAACGCTGCATTTTGCCCAAAATACAGCCTTCACAAACATGTTTTCCAGGTGCCTCAAGTTTGGGCAAAGAGGACACCATTTCAGATTTCTGCAGGCGTAACAAACTAGCAAAATTTAGATGACCAAAGTGTGCATGCCAAAGCTTTGCATCTGACATAGCCTGAGAATCATGAACTGCACATGCCGAATCATTCACAGATTTTTCATAGTCTATGAGCTTATACAGCCCACGACATAAAATGCCAGAAGCAATAATCACATCGCCATTTGAGAGATCATGGACTGTATACCTGTCATCAACGAATTTCACAACCAAGCCAATCTTGGCTAATGCAGAAACTGATAACAGGTTCTTTTTGATCCCTGGCACAAATAAAGCATCTGACAAAGTGAAGGAACTACCATCAGCAGTAGTCAAAATGATCTTACCAACTCCCATAACAGGATAAGAGGAGTTATTGGCGCATGTGACAGTATTCCCTGTAGGGGCAGGCTCGAGTGAAGAGAAGAAACTGCGCTGCGAGGTAATATGTTTGGTTGCCCCACTGTCAAAGTACCAAACATCTGAGTCTACTGCAGACATGCACTGATCATGAGAAGATGGGTCAAAACTGCAGATAATAGTAAACGCCCATTCTTCTTCCTGCACAAGATTTGCAGACTCTGTTTTTGGTGTAGAGGCCTCTGCAACAACCATTCCAGCCTCTTTCTTCTTTGCCTCTTTAGCAGCCAGTTTTGGACAGTTCTTTATAATATGATCATTTCCTTTACAGTACTTGCAGAACAATTTCTGCTTTTCTGATTTCTTCTCATCTTTATCCTGGTTCTTCGATTGTGCAGCATTTGCAGATTTCTGCTTACTAGTAGAAGAGCTCCATTTTCCTTTGCCCTTCTGACTAGCCAGGAAAGCTTGATCTGCAACACGCATAATGGACCTGTTCTGCCTGGACTGATCTTCCTGCAACAGAACAGAGACTAATTCCTCAAATGACAAGGCATTTGGATTGCCTTTCATCATCAATCGAAGAGTAGAGGCAAAACTCTGATATGAATCAGGAAGGCCATTCAGAACGGTCTGCACAAGTGAGCTATCTGGTATAACCTTATCAGCAGAAATCAATTGTTCCTTCAGGTCTTTGATCTTTGTAAGAAAACTATCCATCGAATCACCTTCATTCATGTGCTCACTCTCCAACTGTTTTCGGAGGTAAGCAATACAAGCCTCATTCCTAGCCTGGTACAAAGTGGTAAGTGTATCCCAAGCATCCTTTGCTGTTCTGCAAGAGCGAATGTGAGGAATAATGGCACGTTTGACAGACAAAGCTATCAATGCATGTGCCTGGGCATCTCTGCCATCCCAACGAATCTGCTCTGTAGTAGGTGCAACAGAAACAGCAACACGAACAGGAATCTGCAGAATATCATCTTCGACACCATCTTCATCAGCTCCAACACCTGTATTTGCAGTACCTGTCGTTACAGGTGTAACAGGACGTCTTTCAACACCCTGCACAATGTTCCACAATCCTTTTGCAACCAGTACATGTCGCATCATATAAGCCCATAATGGGTAGTTGGTACCATCCAACTTATCCTCAACAGCCAACATACGGAATACATCACTGCTTTCAGCCATGGCCGGTGACTAAAATACCTTGATGCAGAAAATTGACTGTATCTCAAAAAGTTGAACAGAACTGCCCAGACGAGTTCTGCTAGACCTGTAGCAGACTTCGAGACGCTTAAACTGGCGAACAGAAAGTGGTATATATCTTTGGCACAGAAGGACGAAATAGCCTGCACAAGCACTACGATAGTGCGTTCGGAGGCCGAAACGAGCTCAGATCGCAATTTCGGCACCACACAGCGAAGCTGTTTTGATCTCGGAAACACCCTAAGTATGCTCACCAAATTTTGTGCGAATCTGAGACTGCAAACAGAGGAGTGTCGACGGCGCCCTAGAAGAAGTAACGACCTGCTCTGATACCAATTGTTGGAGTTAGACGTCTGCGGAAGCACGCGAACAGCACAAGGAAGAAGAAGAAGCTTGGAGCACAACACACAAGACTGAATGTATTACTAGAGAATGTACAAAGATAAGTAGCCCATTAGGGCAATAGGCGTATATACAAGCCGGGGGAAAAAAACCTCCTAAAGAGGGAAAAAAGTGCCCTCGCGGTCCTAGAGTGTTCACACACATCACTACCTAAATATATCAACAAGATCACCATGAACATAGTTCTATTCAACTTTGGGACTCAAACCCTAAGTGAGCTTGAAGTGTGGCATAAGAGGCTGGCACATGTGAATGAAAGAATCTTAAAGTATATATGAAGGGATCAAAATGTTCTAGGATTTCCAAACATATCAAAGCAACACATGATCAATACATGTGATGCATGTCAGATTGGGAAGGCACAACGGAAACCTTTCAATCACAAAGGCTACATGCACAACAACTTTTTGGACTTAATACATACAGATGTATGGGGGCAAAGTCAAGAACCTTATTTTTACAAGATCAAGATATTATGTCTCATTTATTGATGACCATAATAAATGGATTATTTTGTACTTCATTAAGAGTAAGAATGAAGTGTTTGATTGCTTCAAAAAATATCTAACCCATGTCGAAGGAATTTAATGAGTTCTTGCAAGATAAAAGTATTAAGAGGGAAGTGAATACCACGTACTCTCCTCAATTGAATGGAATTGTAGAGAGAAGAAACAAGACATTGGTTGGATCACCCAGAACAATGCTTGAAGAGAGAAAGGGGAGGCTCAGGTGATCAATTATGTTCTAGAAGACATAGGATCTATCAAGTCTTGCTTTGTGAAGATCATTACCTAACCGAAGGTTCCGCCAAGAAGACCCACTAGAGTCTCTAACTTCAACTAGATCATGATGAAGCTTGAGAAAATCCCAACTATCTTTTTCAAAACCTTCTATAATGCAACCTCTTTACTACAACTATCTGAGATCACTTCCACCATGTTAAAATCTCCCCACATAATAATTTCCATTGGAAAGGCGTTGAGCTATCTATTGATTTTCTCAAGTTCATGGTTGGGAGAATACATAGAAGTGATGATAAAGGGGGTGTCGCTTATGGAACCTATAAGAATTATCATGCTAGGAAAGTCCTTTTAAGACAAAATGTTTTACCATTTTTACTTTCTCTATTTTCATAACAGATTTTGAAAGATGTCATTGTTGAGCTTCAATATATTGGTATGAAATCTAATGGAAAGCATCTCTTCCTGTTATTCTTCAACTTTTCTAGATTCTCAATGCTTTAGAAAGAAGAATGTAAGAATGAAAAAGACTAAAACATTTGGAATGCCCATCCTAGTGCAAGTAGTGCTTCAAAATGCATGAAGGTATGGGCCATCGTTTCTTCCCTTGTTCCAAGAGTGCAATATTGTGGAAATTTTTTTATTAGATTCTCCAAATTGGTTGGTTGGAAGTAGTCCTCTCTAGGGGAAGTGATTGTTGCTTGGCCACCCTTTGGAATGTGATAAGAGGAGAGTCCATCTAGGAAATTTTGAAGGAAAGAGATGCTTCAACCTAAAGGATTGTCCTAAAGAAAAGTTTTGCTACATTACTTAGGCATAAGAATTAGCATACATAACAGTGGATACCATTTCATGTTAGAAAGGCATTATTTTGTTTAGGATAATAGACTCAAAAGCCAATGGTTGCATCATGAAAGGGATAAAAGTAAATTTCTCTTTGATTCTCTTTTTTTTCTCAAAAGATTCTTTATAGTATAAATAAGGAAAAAGATACAAGAAGATTAAAGATAGATATAGGGGAGGCCTAAGACTTTTTCGTCCCTTTTGTGAAGGACGCAATTGTACTTCAACTTGTTATCTAGAACAATAAAACTATGTGCTGCCTAAAGGGGGAATACATTTTAGAATTGCAAATACTTCTACCTATGCATGCTAGTTATTGCTTGAGAGACTAATCCATGGGAGGCTTGTTGAAGTTGGTCACACATCTTTCTTTCCAAATTCTCCAAAGAACTTCACTTCTAGTAATATTTCACAAGAAAGCCAAGCAAATGGCTTTGTCATTAGTCGAGATCATATAATGGAGAATCTACCACATGAGGACCACTTTTTTGTTCTCAATGAGCACACATGCCAAAGATCATTGAAATAGAAATACCATATTAAGTAGGATCAATGAAGGCACCATCTTTTGTTTAGTGAAAGGTGGCGATTCAAATTTCTTTTGATTCTTGGAATATCTTCTAGCTTGCTACCATCAAAGCACTTAAGGACTTCTATGTGGGAGATCTACGCTGATCAAGAGATGAGGTTCATATCCATCTCATGCATTAATTTTTCTTTATAAGGGCATTCGTCTATGTAGTCAACTCTATGATTTAGTCCAATACCCTCAAATTGCATCCACTATCTTGTATCTTGGTTCCAAAAATGCTTCTCTATACAAAAGTCTTTATTCCAAAGCCACTTGGACCTATAGATCTACTCTTTCTCCACTCTCTTGATACCCACAATGAGGAACTAGATTGGTTCATGTTGTCTAATTCCCATAGCCTATTTCTTGGATTTACTAATGGTACAAACGTTTTTCATCATATTCCAACCTTTCCACACAGTGAGCAAACAATTTTTGAACCCTTGGAAACAACCATGATAGTAGAGAGCATAAGCCTAGTTTGCCAAGCCCTTTCGAGCTAGGGAACTTGGCAAGAGAGAGGTTCTTTCTATTCCAAAAGATAACTTCCACCCAAGCGAAATTGATGTCACACCAAGCTTTGATCAGCCTCTTGGACAGTAACTTGTCAGATAGAGAGCCCATGTCAAGAATACTAAAGCCACCCTTATCTTTTGTCTAGAGCTGAATTCCCATTTGATATTTTGATTCCCCTCCTATTGGGATCACCTAGCTATAAACATTTCTAGCAAAATTTAGCCAATTTGTGCATGTGCTTGTTGTTTAGTCTCCAACGGGCCAACAAGTTAACAATTGAAAAGAGAAGCAAAGTGTTATTCACCATTGCTTTGCTTCCCACATTTAGTTGTATTCCTTTCTAATAGCATAGCTTTTTATTGCATTTGGTGAACAACTAGTCTTAAAATTTACTTAAGGATACCTTGAAGCCCATCAGGATGCCCAAGAAGTGGAAGATTTGGCTATTTAGGAGCACTTTGGGACCTTGACCCTCAGAAGCTACGATAACAATTCCATAAATGCCTTGAAAGAGGTCTTATACTGACTAATTCTAGAACCAGAGGCCACACAAAAGATGTCAATGTGGATACCAAAATCTAGAGACATTGTTAGAATCATTCTATAAAAACACATCAGTGTCATTGGAAAAAATTTTGAGTTCCAACTCTTGTGTCCTAGGGGGATGGAGATGTCATGTAAACTGAATAGGTACATTTTATTTGTCACAAGACAATAGAGACCATCAGCAAAATGCAAAAAATAAAAGGGATGAGTTGTAAAGCATATATAATGTGATGCTTTAGGATAATAAGCTTGGAAAGATGACCACTAATTTTGATGTGCATAGAAGCATTTCCTATTAATTTTCTCTTACTTCCATGCATGTATATAACCCTCTTCTGATTGATGCTCAATTTAGGGTGGACATAAACCCCAATAAGGAGAATTTCAATGCAAACGTCAACCCAGTAAAGCATAAAAATCCTCTCACTAGCTTGAATATTGCAAAAGAAGTGTTCCATGTGAAGAAATTTAACTTCGTTCAAAGGAAAGTGGTGGACCAGTTTATACTAAAACCATATCACTCAATAGTGTGCATGGTATGAGTAAAAAAGCCTACACATTCTTACAAAGAATATTGAAACATTCCCTAAAAGCTAAATGAATCACTCCAAAACTTTTGCTAGGTATCAGTGATGTTTGGAGGCTATGAAAAAGACTCTATGCAAGTCTAAATGACTACATCGGGTTGTCCTACCATATAAAAAAGGAATTCAAAGGCATTATCCAATAATGAATAGAACAACGTCTTCATGGACTTTGAGCTCTTGCAACAAGGTGGGTGAATTCTACAATATCAACCATGTTGAAAAAAAAGGTGTTCTCAATTTTTTCTGAAGATGGAGGAGTAACAATGCAACTAAGAAATGTGTAACATGCACATCATCAAAGAGTACAAGCAATAAAGGAAGCTACATAATGTAGTTAAAGACCATGAGACTAGACCTAGAAATGCAAAGGTAGAAATTTGTCATCTAGTAGATAGTATGTTCAGGATGTGCAACAAGGAATCATGGTCAATTCAAGACATCAAACTATTTCAGGACCACCTTTAGCACTTTAGAAAACACTTCAACGAGGCTTGGACAAAGAACAAAATAACATTACATGGTAAAATTTTGAACTATTATCTTTAAAAGATACACTTTTTGAAAAACAAAATGTGGCTTGCATATGTTTCTACATACATATTCTATTATTGGTTATGGTAGCACATCATCTATGCCATCTCTCTTTCCCCATACGCAAATATGGTGATCCAAGTATTTGGAAATCCTAGGGTATGAAAAAGTCTCATTATATGGCAGATAATACATACTTCATACATAAACAACATGGCAGTGATATCCATAAAGGAAACATCCTTTGGAATATCTTGGAGTGTTATTACAAATGCAAAAACTTCATGCCAAGAATAGTGCAAATACATCAAAGATTCTTCAAGCCATAAAGGAACTTCAATTAGGAAGGAAAAAAAAAAGTTCAATCATTTGGAAAATCTAATGTTGTTGATGCACAAGAGAGCTGGAGAAGCAAAATACAAATTTATAATCAACGATGGGTGAAGGCATCGTGACCAAGTAATACTTTGTAAAGGACATTGCCCTTTATATTACACATGTTTTGAAATACGTCAAAGTTATGCACTCAATACTTTTATATAAAACAAAATTCTTGTACTACATGTCTTTTCCAACACATGATACACTATTCTCAATATTCTCCTTCTCATCTATTGGGTACTCTAATAAAAATTCTTTCTTTGGCTTCCTCTTGAATTGTATTAACCAATTTTTTCATAAGGTTGTAGGTTCTCACTATTTAGTATTCCTAAAGCTAGGGTAAGCCTTAAATAAGCAATAAAATATGCTCTTCTGAAGACCATGATGAGAGATGATAACCAAAAGTATCCCTTTACCACAATTATCTTCTCGTTGTTACTAGGAATAAGATATGCACCTAGATAGCGGGACAGTTTTTTGAAGAGGAAATTAGCTACAATACCATCATTGCAAAGGTTGTTGGGATGGACCATAATATTTTCCTTTATAGCTACTTTCAGGTGGTGTTGTCTGAGAGTTGCATCACAATCGTGATGTTCTCTTTTATGCCTTCCTAGGAATTCTTCTACTTCTCCAAAAATTTTATGTAAAAGAGTAAAATCCATGCACAACATCAATTTAGGATAGTATTTTTTCTAAAATCAAAGAGTAGAGAGCATCAGATATTCTTATCTCCACCATGTCATCATAGCCAAAAGTCTTTTCCTTCATGACTTCCATAGTGCTGCATTTGTCATCCCCTTTCCCATTCTTCAAAAATTCTCTTTTCTTTCTCAATCTTGTCATATCGAATACATCAAAGTTCTCTTCTAGGGGAAGCTCCTCCATTAAATCATTAAAGAGGAAATCCTCATCTTCCGCTACATTACATGAGTAAGTAAGAACTATGGATTGCTTAGATATGATACTCCTCTAGCCTTTGCCCTTTGAACAATCTAGCAGGTGGACATTGTCAATGGAATCTAAAGTAAGTGGAGCATGCTTGACTTATGCTTCAAATCTTTTGAACTCATTCCCATAATATTCTATGTTTGTTTTGAGTATATCCTTATAGGGAACCATCTTGTTGAGCTTCTCTACAATCTCATAGTTAATTTTTAAGTGTCTAACTTAAGAAACAAAGTCTAAGAATACCTCTTTAGTATCGAGTCACATTGGAGCCACTTTGTTTTTTAGTTTTCTCTTTATGGAGTGGGTTTTGCTCTTGGGATTGATAGATATACTAAATACTCCACCCGCAAGTGAGCACAAATGGTCCATGGTTATTGAAGTTGTAAGGCCCACATTATGAGGAGAATCCCATTGTGAGAGAGCAGACTGGACCCCTAACTTCCAACTAGAATGATTTCAATTCCTAAACCTTTTTTATGAGTTTCCTAAACCTTACTATGTATGTTGGTATGTATGAAGGGTATGTGTGTATGTTTATTTAACTAGAATGATTTCAATTCCTAAACCTTTTTTATGAGTTTCAGGTTATCAGAAGGAGGGTCCATTTAGCTTTAACCCTTATCTTTCTCACAGATTCCATTATTTTATCTAACCTTCTCCTTATCCATTCACTTATCCTTTTCTTTCCTTACCCTTTAGCCAAACTTCTTCAACCCTTAGCTTGATAGAAATTTATTAGAAATGCATTTAGTAAGAGCATGTACCCATGTTAGGTGTTAGTGCATGTACCCTTGTTGAATGTTAGATATGTTAGCTAATGTATGCATATTAGATGTTAGGTAATGCATGTTAGGTGTTAGAAGTTAGGTAATCCATGTTAGATTTAGAAGTTAGGTAGTGCATATTAGATGTTAGGAAATGCATGTAAATGTTAGGTATGTTAATGAATGTTAGATGTATGTTAGTGAATGTTATTTATGTAAATGTATGCATAGTTAATGCATGTATCTTAGATATTAGTGCTTGCATGTTGTATGTTAGTGAATGCTGTTATGCATGCATGTGTGCTAGTGCATGTGCATGTATGCATGTGTGCATGTTAGTGCATGCATGTTCATATGTGTATGTTAGTGCATGCATGTTCGTATAAGTATGCTTGTACATGCAAGTTCATGATAGGAATGGTATTCATTTATGTTAGTGCATGCATGATCATGTATGCATGTTCATTTATGCATGTGCATGTATGCATGTGAGTTATGTTAGTCTAATTTATGTTAGTGCATGTCATGTATGCATGTTCATTTATGTTAGTGCATGTATGCCATGCATGCAAGTTCATTTATGTTAGTGCATGCATGCGCACGTATGCATGTGAGTTATGTTAGTGCATGTATGTATGTGTATGCATGTTGTGTATGCATGTTCATTTATGTGTATGCATGTTATGTATGCATGTTCATTTATGCATGTGCATGTATGCATGTTCATTTATGTTAATGCACGTATGTTATGTATGCAAGTTCATTTATGTTAGTGTATGTTATGTCATGCATGTATATTAGTATGCATGTATGCATGTGATGTATGTTAGCATATGTAATATGTATGAATATGTATAAGTGTATGAAGCTATGTATATATATGAATTATATGATGTATGTTAAAGTAATGTATGAATGAATTATTTTATCGCAATGTGTATGTTAAAATAAATGAATGTACTTATATATATATGTGTTTTAGAAAAGTTAATTATCTTATATTAAACTAAGTTTTTTAAATATGTTAAGTTTTAAATGAGTGTTAATCTTTTATAAAAGTATACTTATATTTTTCATGTGATTTTTTAGATGAAATTGTTGAGCCCATAAAAGTCATATTGGTCAAAGTCAACCACAGTCAAAGTCAATAATAGCCAAAGTCAAAAGGTCAAAGTCAAACTGATCAAAGTCAACAAAGTCAAGGTCAAAGTCAGCAAGTGCAAAGTCAAAGTGCTAAAGTGCAGGTGTCAAAGTGCACAGGTAGTGCACAATTAATTGTCCACAAAGGGTAAATGGGAGAAACTGGGTTGCAAGTTGCAGAGGTATTTCTCTAATTTCCCTAAGGTTCAAAGTGTTTTTAAAGTGTTTTGGAAGGTTCAGGTGAACCCTCCCTTATGTGCACATTTGAAGAGTTAAAGGGACAGTCTAAAGTCACTACATGACAAAACAGGGAGTCGTTGGCTGCCACTTGTAAAGACAATCTTGGAACATCAAAGTGAGCACCAAGATACTCTTGCAGTGAGGAGCGTACGTGAATCGACACACTCAAATCAAAGCAAGGACTATTCTTGGACTATTCTGAGTGTAAGCCAGAGTGAGCATAGTCTATGTGAAGCAAGAGAGAGAAGTGCAAGAGACACACAGTGTGCGACGCAGAGAAGTGAAGTGCAAGGTGTGCATGAAGAGTGACCAAGGAAGTGTGCAGAGGAGTGCTAAGCTAGTCTCCCAAGGATCCCAAGGTCTCATTGAAGTGTGCGTGTGCCGACAAAAGGTATCCATCCCTCCCCCTTAGTAGAAGCTTGGTGCATGGTGTGCACAAGTGCAGGCTTGGAGAAGGTGGGGGTTTGGTGCAGAGGAGGCCGGCAACAACAAGTCTCTTCGGTATTTGGTATTTTGTAATTGAGCACTCTGTGGGATTTTGCACAGAAGCATTGGGTTGCATTTTGCTTCACATTGTATTTGTCTTATTATAATCAATCGACAGAGGCTTCCAGTGTGTATCTTTCTTCTCTTCTTTCACTTTTCTCCTACAAACACTCAAATCCCTTCTTGTCCAAGAATCCCCCAATAGAAATGCAGCCTTGTTGATGACGAACTGAAGCTTTGAAGTGTGGAATGAATCTACTTAGCTGAAAATCTATTGTTTAGTTTGTTTAGGATACCATTTTCATGTGATTTTTTAGATGATATGCAACCCTGTTGAAGACGAACTGAAGTTTTGAAGTGTGGAAAGGAATTTGCTTAGTTCAAAATCTATTGTTTAGTTTGTATAGGATATCATTTATAAACATTATCTTATAGTTTTGTATAGGAAATCAATCATTAATCTATTTACATTTCATCTTTTATGTCTAAAGAAGATTCATCTAGTAATATTTTTTTTACCTCCATCTACATTTGAAATATTATTTCCTAGTTAAATATAACAGAAATCATTAAGACAAAGTAGTTAGTGAGGAATTAATCTTACCATCCTATTTAGACATAGAGGAAAGATATAGAAATGCTTGGCCCTATGGACCTTAGGAGAAAATTATATTTGTTCTGCATAGTCAGCCTGTGTGCGCCGTAGTGAGACGATTGAATTGATCCGCCAATCGTCACGAATCGCTCCCACATTTTAACCCGACGTGAAAACCGGCACAGCAGGACAGTTATAAACACTTTTCCTTTTCTTGCATATGCATTAGCTTGGTTTAGGCTACGTGGTTGCAGCAGCTTGAGGTGGTCATCTTGCAGAGGTAGAAATTACAAACCTTGTAATTCCCTGGTTGTTGAGGGTTGAGCTTATGGTCTGAGCACCTCCACGGGAATAGGCAAGTAGTGAACCTCATCTCTTCACCCTTACCATCAAGTACTTGAAGAAATACGTTTGCACACACATCACTTAGATTCTTTGTATGAGGCATTTATTGCCCAACAAATGTATATTTGAAAATTTCACATGCACTCTAGCTTCTGCATCAACTGTCAGGTATATTTTCTAAACTTGGATATATTTGTTACTATTTAAGTAAGGCTTTAGGAGACATTAAAATAGGAATTTCTAGATTTAAAATTCAAAAAGAATTTTCATTTGAAAGTTAGTATCTATTTAGGATTCTTTGATAAGTACGAATTAGTTTAAAAATTCAAAAAGAAATTTATTTGAAAAGTTAGTATCTAGTTTTCATTACATTATTAAGGATTGTTAGATTAGCACAATTTTAGTTTGAAAATTAAACAAGAATTTTCATTTGAAAGTTGGTATCTATTTTTTTGAATTGTTTAAAGGATTTAAACTTAAGTAAAACTGGAACCAAACAATTTAATTAGCTTGGTAAGAGAACAAAAAACTAAAGTACAATAAGAAATTAAGGATTAAAAAACTTAAGTCTAGTTCTAAGATACATAATAAAATGGATGAGTTATTTAGAAATATGATGTCAGAAACCCAAGGACAGAAAGTAGTTGAAGCAATGCTAAAAGAAAAAGGGAAATTCACTCGAGTTAACGCAACTAATTATTTAGACACTTTTGAAGACCTAGCAAAACTACATGGTTTACTAGTAACTAAATGGGTAACATTTTTAGTAAGACTTGCAATAGGTTCAGCCATTAATGTAATAAAGCCTCATAGTGCACTTGAGTGGGAAGAATTTAAAAAACAAATGCATAAAGAATTTTACTTAGAAGATTATAGTCAACACAGTAGGGAAGGGTTTATGAAGTGGCTTAGCACTCCTAAGTCCCAAATATCCCTTACACAACTACATGGTGAATTTATGAAGAGATTTTCACAATTGCCTGAGCAAGATAGGACTGCACTTACACCAGATATAGTTCTTTATTTCCTAAAAGTTTTACCTATAGACATTAGAAGTGAAGTAGAAAGAAGACTAGAGGAACCTCGGAAAAGATATGGTTTAACCGAGGACTGGGCGGTTCTAAAACAAGTAGTAGAAGTAGTAGCACAAATGAAACAGAGGCAATCATTACTATATGATATGAATTTAAGTTTTCCAACAGTAGGACCAACTACTCAAAATCCTAAAATTAATATAAACTCTAGTACAACTGAACAAGCATCAACATCTAAAATTCCTAGTGAGTTACAGTTTGAGATATTATTTAATAAAATAAATAATATGATGCAGATGCATACGAATATAACTAAGGAAGTGGCAACACTTCAAAACACAGTTCATTCCTTAACTAGTCAAGATAGAACAATTTTAGGCACTCAGTTTACTCATGCACCACAAATAAATCCTATACCTATAGCGCCTTTAGTGAATCAATCAATAGCTCAAAATAATGAATGAAGAGGCGCACCCACCTGACGATGTGTTTGGTGCAACTCCACTGAACATATGTCTTATGCCTGTGAATCTTTAAAAGAGGAAAACCAAAGAAAACTAGTAATTGATATTGATAAAAAACTATGTGATTACCGCACCCACCTCCCACTAGGTGTAAATTGGGGAAAAGGTGGAATGCAAAAACTATATGAAAATATATCTGAAGCACAAAGAAGCTCATCTGGGGTTAGATTAGAATATGATGAAAGTGATCTAGATGATGAAATATCAAATGAAACCAAAAATTATTCAATAGAAGCATTGATAAAAGCTAGAGATGATATAATGAACAAAACAGCATGGAACTCACCTATAGATAATTTCTCTATTTTTTCACATATAACAAATGTGGAAGAAAAGAGAAAAAGGGATGAAACACAAGATTTAGATGAAACTAATCAAAGAGTAACTAGAAAACAATTAAGAAAAGAACGTAAAAATGTACAATTTAATGAAAATACAAATTTAGATTTAAATGAGCAGAAAAGAAGAGATATAAGGGTGGAACAACCTTGGTCGGGTGATCAAGGCCACGAGCTGATGCTAGTTTCATCATAGGCCTAACCTTTATGTTGTCATGTGTTTGCATGGGTCGGTAGGCGGGTGGAGTTACTCTGGTCGAGCGATCAGAGCCACGAGCTGACGTCGATTTCATGTAGGGCTAACATAATTTTGTCGTGTGCTATGCCGGGTTGGCAGACAAGTGGACTAAACTTGGCCGGGTGGACAAATCCAGGAGTCGCACCCAATTTTGGTATAGGCCAATTTGTAAAAAATAAATAAAGAGCTGAGTTGGGATGAAGTAATAGAGCAAAAGAAAAATGATATGAAAAAAGCAATGAATGGAGAGTCAGACCATAGGAAATAAAAGTAGGAGGCATATAATTCTATTATCTGATGAAACAAGTTTTGGTATATGCTGTTATGCAGGATAAGTTACTTATTCTAAGCAAGTTACATGAACAGAAGGACTATGACACTTACGATTTATTCCTATAAATGCTTGTTTAAATGTGGATTCAGAGATATAACATGATATTTATATGACTTGTTTCTACTTTGTTTTTTTAATGATTTGTACTAATCTTTTTAATTGCACAAAGTATGAATGCATGATAAAATAAAACTTTGAAAAATTTAAACCTTATTTTTTAAAAGAATTTGATATGTTCCACTTGAATCTGCAGGTTGGCCCATCGGGATGATGTGGAGGTTTAGTGGGGGCGGATATCGGAAAGAATTTATTACTCTTAGAATATTGCTAAAATTAAAAGATTAATTTATTGGAATAAGTTTGATTAAATTATGATAATTTTGACTAATGTTTGATTTTTTTTGCAGGACAAGAAGTTTGATGATTAATATCAAGATGGGAAGTATTTATCTAGGTGTTTTCTAATATAATTATGGGTATAGATGAAAAAGCAAGGGTTAGTCAAGGGTTTATCTAAATTTTGAAAGATAATTCAAGGGTATTTAAGGGTTAAATGTAGGTTTTATACATGTTTTATAGGGTTCAGGCTTAATTTCAAGGTTAATTAAGGGTTAATTAATAAATCTAGAGGGTTATGGAAGGTTAGAAGATTAGTTTATGGATTAGTTGGAGTTAATAATCATGGTTTGAAGTTAGTTGAAGGGTAAACCTATGGTTAAGAGATTAATTAAGTAGGTTTAGTCTATAATGAGTTTATAAATAGGGTAAATATAATAAATGGAACCTTAGCAAAATATTTCAAATAAAGAATATGTATTTATGTATGTATGTGTATGTATGTGTGAAAGTGTTTTATCTTAGTTTCATTATATTTTATTGTTATTATGACATGCATATGTATTGAAATGAATGGTTAAAAAATTTATTATGTATGTTGGTATGTATGAAGGGTATGTGTGTATGTTTATTTAACTAAAATGATTTCAATTCCTAAACCCTTTTTATGAGTTTTAGGTTACCAGAAGGAGGGTCCATTTAGCTTTAACCCTTATCTTTCTCACAGATTCCATTATTTTATCTAACCTTCTCCTTAACCATTCTCTTATCCTTTTCTTTCCTTACCCTTTAGCCAAACTTCTTCAACCCTTAGCTTGATAGAAATTTATTAGAAATGCATTTAGTAAGGGCATGCACCCATGTTAGGTGTTAGTGCATGTACCCTTGTTGAATGTTAGACATGTTAGTTAATGTATGCATATTAGATGTTAGGTAATGCATGTTAGGTGTTAGAAGTTAGGTAATGCATGTTAGATGTTAGAAGTTAGATAGTGCATGTTAGATGTTAGGAAATGCATGTAAATGTTAGGTATGTTAATGAATGTTAGATGTATGTTAGTGAATGTTATTTATGTAAATGTATGCATAGTTAATGCATGTATCTTAGATATTAGTGCTTGCATGTTGTATGTTAGTGAATGCTATTATGCATGCATGTGTGCTAGTGCATGTGCATGTATGCATGCGTGTATGTTAGTGCATGCATGTTCATATGTGTATATTAGTGCATGCATGTTCATATAAGTATGCTTGTACATGCAAGTTCATGATAGGAATGGTATGCATTTATGTTAGTGCATGCATGATCATGTATGCATGTTCATTTATGCATGTTCATTTATGCATGTGAGTTATGTTAGTGTAATTTATGTTAGTGCATGTCATGTATGCATGTTCATATGTATGTATGTGTATGCATGTTGTGTATGTATGTTCATTTATGTGTATGCATGTTATGTATGCATGTTCATTTATGCATGTGCATGTATGCATATTCATTTATGTTAATGCACGTATGTTATGTATGCAAGTTCATTTATGTTAGTGTATGTTATGTCATGCATGCATGTTAGTATGCATGTATGCATGTGATGTATGTTAGCATATGTAATATGTATGAATATGTAGAAGTGTATGAAGCTATGTATATATATGAATGATATGATGTATGTTAAAGTAATGTATGAATGAATTATTTTATTGCAATGTGTATGTTAAAATAAATGAATGTACTTATATATATATGTGTGTTTTAGAAAAGTTAATTATCTTATATTAAACTAAGTTCTTTAAATATGTTAAGTTTTAAATGAGTGTTAATCTTTTATAAAAGTATACTTATATTTTTCATGTGATTTTTCACATGAAATGTAGCCCTGTTGATGACGAACTGAAGGTTTGAAGTGTGGAAAGAATCTAATTAGATGAAAATCTATTGTTTAGTTTGTTTAGGATACCATTTTCATGTGATTTTTCAGATGATATGTAGCCCTGTTGAAGATGAACTGAAGTTTTGAAGTGCGGAAAAGAATTTGCTTAGTTCAAAATCTATTGTTTAGTTTGTATAGGATATCATTTATAAACATTATCTTATAGTTTTGTATAGGAAATCAATCATTAATCTATTTACATTTCATCTTTTATGTCTAAAGAAGATTCATCTGGTAATATTTTTTTTACCTCCATCTACATTTGAAATATTATTTCCTAGTTAAACGTAACAGAAATCATTAAGACAAAGTAGTTAGTGAGAAATTAATCTTACCATCCTATTTAGACATAGAGGAAAGATATAAAACCATGTAGGAAAGCATTCTTCACATCCATCTGATGCAAAGTCCATCCTTTTACTGTAGCTAATGCAACAAGTGTTCTGACAGTAGACATTTTAGCTACAGGGCTGAATGTTTCCTCATAATCAATGCCATATGTCTGTGCATAACCTTTAGCTACCAATCATGCTTTATACCTGCTTATGCTACCATCAGCATTATGCTTTACCTTGTAAACCCATTTGCAGCCTATGGATTTCTTTGCTTGTGGCAATGGAACCAGCTCCCATGTATCATTTCCATAAAGTGTAGCCATCTCCTCATCCATAGCTTTTTCCCAATCTACATTACCAATTGCATCTTCAAAACAAGAAGGTTCAGCATCTTGTATTACCTTTGTCATGTAGGCACAATGGCGAGCCATGTAACTATCATATGTCAATCGTTGCACTGAATTACGCATCCTCCCAGATCTTCTTGGTCCTGGGTCACTTCTTCTTGTATCATCTGCATGTGCCCTTCTTACTCCTGGGGTCTTCATAGAGGGCAATCCAAGTTCCTTTTCAATACTCTTTTCTGAACCACTTGAATCTCCATCAACATCTTCAAAACCTGCACCTGTTTTACTACTAGTAGAAAGCTTTTCTTTACCTTTCTTGGATGTATTTGATGAATTTGCTAGACTGAAATTTCCACGCAATCTTCCACTCCATGGATTTGAGTTGGAACTATTGCTTGGTGATGCATCCTGTCCACTCAAAACTTGAGATTCTGCACTAGATTTTTTAACATTTTCTTTGTCATTTGGTTCAAGATTCAGTCCTTCGTTGGCATCTGCATAGAAGCTTGACATTTCATCAAATACCACATCTCTGCTCACCTCTCGTGTGAGTGGGTTATAACATTTGTACCCCTTTTGCTCAAGGGAATATCCAATGAAGACACATTTTTCTGCTTTCGGATCAAGCTTTGTCCTCAACTCATCTGGAACATGTACATATGCAATATAGCCAAAAACTTTCAGATGTGATAAGTTTGGCTTTTTACCTGTAAACTTCTCTTCAGGTGTAACTTGATGTACAACAGCAATCGGAGTTCTGTTCATGATGTATACAGCAGTATGCACAGCTTCTACCCAATAACAATGAGGCATATTCTTCTCAGCCATCAAGGCTCTTGCTATTTCTACAATATGTCTATTTTTGCGTTCAGCAACACCATTCTGTTGTGGTGTGTACCTGCATGAAAACTGACGCCGAATTCCATGATTTTTTAGAAAATTACTGAACTCATTTGACATGTATTCACCTCCTCCATCACATCTTAATGTTTGAATGTACGTCCCTGTCTGCTTTTCCACCATAGCTTTAAAATTTTGGAAGTGAGTGAACAACTCGCTCTTCTCTTTCATGAAATATACCCATACTTTGCGTGTATGATCATCAATGAAGGTAACATAAAACCTGCAACCGCCCATAGATGTGGTCTTTGCTGGACCCCAAACATCTGTATGTACTACTTCTAGTACATTCTCACTAACATGCTTGTCATGTGGAAATTATGCTCTTGGCTGTTTACCAAATTGACATGCTGCACATACCTTTTGCATTTTTGCAACTTTGAAATTTGGTAGTCCATGGACAATCTCCTTTGACTGCATCATTTTCAGCCTTTGCAAGTTTGCATGTCCAATCCGTTTGTGCCATATCTCTATATCTGCAATAACTCCTGCACCTTTTGCAAACATGGTTGCATTCATTTCAGGAATCTTCACATTTAAGGTGAACATCCTACCCACTTTGTTTCCTTTGGCAACCAATCGTCCATCCTGCTTGTACTCTTCTACATATAATCCATCAGCATTGAACCTGACTTGTAATCCCTGGTCAACCATTTGTCCAACAAAGAAACCAGATTCTTTGTTATATTTGGAACATGCAACACATCAGCAAGATGTTTTACCTTCCCGTCCTCCATAGACAATGCTATGTTTCCTGTATGCTCAATAGGATGCGATGTATCATCACCTGTTTCAACATATCCAGGAACTGGCATTTTTTGCAAACTACTAAACCATTCTGCATGACTGGTCATGTGATTTGAAGCACCTGAATCAACATACCAGACATTATCATTCGATTTTGAAACACCAGCAGAGATCGTATTCATCATGTGATGTTGAACCATAAACAGCTTCTCAGAATCATCTGCACTTGTGGATGCATAGTTGTTTTGCTGCCTTCTGTTATTTTGATTCTTTAACCTGCAATCACGTTCAAAGTGTCCAGGTTTACCACAATTCCAGCATCCTTTACTATCATTACCTGAATCATTTCTTTGGAAATTTCTGCGACCTCTTTGGCTCCCCTTGCCTCGAAAATGTCCTCTTCCTCCTGCATGATTCTGTTGTTGACCTTGGTCTTGGTTACTGTTTCCTCTTCCACTTCCAAAACCTCTACCTCTGCCTCTTCCTCTGCCAGAGTAGAATACCTGCTCAGAACTGGGCTTTCCTTGGGAGTTTGAGTCCTCACCAAGATTCTTTTCTTTAATAATCAACATAGATACCATATCAGCAAAATTCGGAATATTTTCCCTGGTCTATATGGAAGTTCTGAACTGCTTATATGCAGCTCCTAAACCACGAAGGCACAATTCCACCTTATCATCATCATCATCTACATTCACGCCAATAGATGCAAGTGACTCACATATGCCTTTGATTTTAAGAGTGTAGTCACTTACCGACATGCTCTTCTTTTCCAATGTATGCAGCTCGTTCTTGAGTTGCAATTTCCGTGCCTTTGTATTAGTCTCATACAAAGTGACCAAGCTGTTCCAAACCTCTTTTGGAGTCTTGGCATCCTGTATGTGTCCAATCATGCTATCCTGTATGCTAACAGATAGCCAATACATTACCTTTCGTGCTCCTTGATTCCATTCCTCATATGCTCTTAACTGATCTGCACTTCGATTCCTTTCTGGTAACTACGGAGCATTTTCATTCTCTCCTTCGATGTACTTCCAGTAGCCTTTTCCCATCAGGAAATTCTTCATTCTGAATCTCCAAGCATGGAAGTTGTTCTTGTCCAGCTTATCGCTCATAAGCTGACTCATTCCAAGCGTTTGCCATTTCTGCAACAATTCACAACACTGCAAAACACTACAAGCAGCACTTTTGCTTGAACACTATCGCACTATGACGTGACAGTTCGATCTTAGAAAAACACAGTTTTCGTGTATCAACAGTACACGGTATCACTTGAAATTCTGGATCTAGAATATATGAGTGTCGCCGAACACAACGCAAGTTACGGTTTTTGAAAGTGACCTGGTTTTTTTGTGGGCCCCACCTTGCGGGCTCAAAACGGAGGTCGAGA
The DNA here is from genome assembly GCA_020310875.1 of Ceratopteris richardii. Classification (NCBI taxonomy): domain Eukaryota; kingdom Viridiplantae; phylum Streptophyta; class Polypodiopsida; order Polypodiales; family Pteridaceae; genus Ceratopteris; species Ceratopteris richardii. Next base: position 166,457,150 of record CM035420.1, on the reverse strand, counting down.
TGGCTCCGAAACTTCGATCTGACAAAAACGAGTGACCCTAAAGGGAAAACTCGCGAAAATATTTTGAGGTCTTCTACCTTCACGACAATTTTTGTAGCAAACAGAGGCCGTTTGTGAAATCGCTTTTTCTCGACGCCTTGCCGCATAGTCTTCACCGTCGCCTTCTCCACGAGCTCTCTACAGCCACGCTGGCTCTGATACCATGTCACGAGGAAGGAGATAAGGAAGAGAGCTCACACACACTCTCACTCTCAAGGAGAAGCACACACAGAGATTGAGGCAAGGAAGAATAATCTTCTTCTTCTTCTTCTATTACATAAAAGGAATGTACAAGAATGACCTAAAAACAAGAATACAAGTGCAATATATAAAGATCAGTACATAAGGAAAAACCTAATATCTGCGAATGCATATATCGGTAATGACCACTATACATGTCAAAGAAACGAAAAACTGGTACGTGTCATCCTGGATCATCACATGTTGAGATTGATATCTCAACATACTATGAGGAGGAGGACTCAGATAACCTTCTTTTCCTAGTGGAGACTTCAAAAGGATTAAGCAATGCAATTTGCCAAATGGAACTAATTCTATGTCCAGAATGTTGTGTGCTAGAAATGTTTGCTTAGATTTGTAGGGATTCAGACAATTTGATTGTGGATCTCTTGCCATGGATACATGGGAATATCATGCCAAGCCAACAATAGAAGATGATGCCTGTAAAGTCAAAGTGTAAGCAACCCATATAGATGAAGCCCTAGAAGAAGACTACAAATCCGACTAATGTGGAAGTTACAAAAAGCTAAGACTCTCAGGATGAAATAGTTGCCTTTGGTGGAGAGCTTGCATTGTGGATTTTGTTGATTGAACTGAATAAGATTAGAGAGGATATTTACAAGAGGAAGCTCATGAAGAAGGGGCAACTTTTCCGCCTCCCCATTACCATCATCCTCAGACCCCCTATTGACCCACTTACAGGAAGGAGGCCTCTTGAGATAAGGGATCCCCATAATCTCCATGTGCAAAATCTCAAGAAGAAGATGAAAATAAATCCATGTGCAACTATTGTGCCATTCTTGGTAGTGGTCGATCCAAATAACTGCAGTTGAGTGGAGGAATTCAATGATCGATTGTGTGAGGGCTACACATATAATGTTATTGGAGGTTCACACTCTGTAGAGGCCGGAAGACAGCTTGTTAAAGAGCATCCAACTACATACTTCTTCAGGTATGCAAAGTGTAAGATCTATATTGGTCCCAAGCTAGGAGGCAAAGCTCCTAGCTTGGGACCACAACAATGACATCAATTACAGGCAGAGGATGTCATCCATTGAATGTATCCGTTTCTTCCACCATGACTATGTTGATGAACTAAGGGCAGATGGTGGAAGGATTTATCCAAAGATTGGGATTCCAGTGGATGACAATGTGAAGTCACATGCATTTTGTAAGTTTGGCCCATGGTTCCAACTCACCTTCGGGACATTGGAAATCTAGGAGCTCCAGGATAAAATCTTCATAATGTGGGAGAACAAGGAGGTGAAAGGCTAGAAACAAAAGAAGGCAAAGCTAGATCCTCATGTGGATGTAAACGGAAAGGGAAAGAAAATAGATCTCTCAATTGAAGGGATTGTTGGGGATATGAAGCTAACACCTTAGAGAGCTTTGTAAGGCATTAAGGATGACACTTTGATAAATTCCACATTATCAAGGGTCATTTCAAAAGACTTGAGCCTTCAAGAGATGGCCATAAAGCTAAATAAGTAAGTAGAATCTTTTCACGAAGTGGTTCCACTTGCTCCTTTAGTAACTTATCATGTGGCTCCAAACTTCACAATGTGGTCACAAATTTTATCTGAAGATTCAAGGGGTGATGAGGAGGAGGCTTGGGTGGTTCACATGGAGTGAAGTCTAGGCAGAGTACCCGACCACCTCCTCATACAAAGAATTATCAGAATAATTTATATCGTTCCATGATTGGGTGAGGTCTCTTTCTCATTAGAATTTAGTATGATTGTGTTTGTCTAGTAGTTAGTGCTATTCAATGGGGAGCATCAACCTATATGATCATGCATGCTATAACTTGATGCCTTGCATCAAATGTCACTAGGATTCCTATGCTCGGCATTGGGTTTGAGCACAAAGTCAATGCTAGGTATCACTTCTCATAAGTAGTGGATGCCAAGCATTGACTTGAAGCTGCTGAGATGGCTTTGGGGCTTTATCCATTTATTCATTTCAATTTCCTATCAAAGACTTTATCCATTTATTCTATGTCAATCATGAGCATTATTCATGTATGTTTCACTTTGTATCAATCTTTGATTTGACACTCGTCCTTTGTTTGTGGAAACCTCGAAATAAGAAGAGTGGTGAGGCCAATGAAGACTGTCGTGCTACCTTCCTCACTCATATTCAAAAGGCAAGGCATGATAATTCTAGAATAAAAGTAGAGGAGATGGAGTTCGAGGATGAGTTCTCCAAACTAAAGTGTTTTTCGAACCCCATAGACCCTCTAAGGCCATTGTATTACAATGTATATTGTGATGATGTAAATAACATATGTACAGTAGTACCTAGGAAACAGACATCCCATATGGGTTTAGAATGAGTGGTTCCATTAATGATGATGAGCCATTCAAGCATCCACTAATAAGAAAGATGGCGATAGATTTTGCTAAATTGACAATGTCACCACTTTGGAGGATTTTCATTTTTCATAGGAGGGACCAATATTTCTCTGTATCAACAACATTAAAGTCAAGGTGTCATGTTGTAGAGTGTCATGGTATTGTCTTTTCTTTTTGTCTCTATGTTGAAATTTCATGTCACATTGTACTTCTAATATCAAATTCACAAGGTAAAGACAAATGTAAATGACACCCCATGACATAGGTTCGTTAGTGCTATTGAGTGCCTTACAATCGGATACTATGATGAAGTTAGTAAAAGAAGGGTCACAGAACATTGTAGTGAGAATGAAATTTCAAATGTACCAATGTTGTCTGCAGATACAAAGAAACCTCATTATGTGGCAGGGGACAAGACATTGGTTAATCCTTATTAGAAGCCCCAAAAGTTATAATAAGGTTAATCAAGTTGTTCTCTAATGATGATGATTGGGTCTTGGAATTATTCTCTGGCACAGGTAATTGTAATTGCAATGTTGCTCATCCACACTCTTTTGCCATCACCTCTAAATGATCGGTTATTTTTAGGGATGACACTCACCTGTGCCCTCAAAATGTTCAGGCAGTGCATAGGCTCTATAGTATGAAGCCCAAATCACCTTCATTAGGATGTGGATTGATGGCTTGAATGAGTGCCTAGACAAGGAACAAGAAGTTGGGAAGAAGCACATTACAATTTTACCTTTGTTCCACAACAACATAGGTTGGAAGAGACTCAACTAGAATCCATGCGATTGGATAACATCAAGGTGAGATGACTTACACCAAAGGAAACAAAACATCAGAAAAATAATGGATTATGCTTTTATCGTGAAGTTCATGACCACATGGTATTCAAATGTGTTGATATATTTAGGTAGTGATGTGTGTGAACACAGTAGGATGGCCAAGACACTTTTTTCCCTCTTTAGGGGGTTTTTCCCCCGGGCTTGTATATATGCCTATAACCCAAATGGGTCACTTACCTTTGTGAATTCTTTTGGTAATACATTCAATATTGTGTTGTGGTCCAAGCTTCTTCTTCTTCTTCTTCCTTGTGTTGTTTGCGTGCTTTCATAGACCTTAAACTCCAACAATCGGTATTAGAGTAGGTGGCTACTTCATCTAGGGCATCATCAATACTCCTTCGATTATAGTCTCAGAATCACATGAAAATTGGTGAGCATGCTCAAGGCAATTAGGAGTTCAAAACGGTTTCATTTTGTGATGTCAAAATTGCATTCTAAGCTCATTTCAACTTCCAAACACACTATCATAGTGAGTGTGCAAGAAATTTCCTCTTTTTTGTCCCAAATATATATATACTCAAATTCTACTACAAGTTTAGTAGGAATTGGTATGGGAGTTTGTTTCAACTTTTTGAGATACAATATTTTTTTTGCATCAGAGTATTTCAGTTAGTGGCCGTGGCTGAAAGTTATCATGTATCCCGTATGGTGGTTGTTGAGGATAAGTTGCATGGTACCAACTACCCATTATGGGCTTATATGGTGCGTCATGTATTGGTTGCAAAAGGACTATGGAATATTGTGTAGGGTGTTGAAAAACATCCTAATACACGTGCAAATACAATTACTAAAGCTAATGCAGATGGCATTGAAGATGGTGATATTCTTCAGGTTCTTGTTTGTGTTGCAGTTCTTGTTGCACCTACTATAGAGCAACTTTGTTGGAATGGAAAAGATGCTCATGCACATGCATTGACAGCCTTGTCTATCAAATGTGCCATTATTCCTCACATTTGCTCTTGCAAAATAGCAAAGGATGCTTGGGGTACACTTACCACTTTATATAAGGCAAGGAATGAGGCTCGTGTTTCTTACCTCTTAAAATAGTTTGAGAGTGAGCACATGAATGAAGGAGTTTCCGTGGATAGTTTTTTGACAAAGATAAAAGATTTCAAGGAGAAATCGATTTCTGTTGATGAAGTCCTGCTTGACAACTCATTTTTTTAGACTGTTTTGAATGTTCTTCTAGATTCATATTAGAGTTTTGCTTCTACTCTTTGATTGATGATGAAAATCAATCCAAATGCCTTAAAATTTTAGGAGTTAGTCTCTGTTCTCTTGTAGCAAGATCAACCTAGGTAGAACATGTCCATTATGTGTGTTGTAGATCAAGGTTTCTTGGCTAATCAAAAGGGAAAAGGTAAATGGAGCTCATCTACTAGTAAGCAAAAATCTACTGATTTTGCACAATCAAAGAAGGATGACAAGGATGAGAAGAAAACAGAAAGGTAGAAATTGTTTTGCAAATACTATAAAGGAAATGATCATGTAATAAAGAGTTGTCCAATAGTAGCTGCAAAAGAGGCAAAGAAGAAAGAGGTTGGAATGGTTGTCACAGAGGCCTCTACACCCAAAATAGGGTTTGTTAATCTTATGCAAAATGAAGAATGGACATTTACTATTGTTTTCGGTTATGACCCATCTTCTCATGAACAGTGTATGTCTACTGTAGAATCAAATTTTAGGTACTTTGATAGTGGCGCAACCAAACATAGTACATTGTAGTGTAGTTTCTTCACTTCACTTGAGTGTGTCCCTACAAGGAATACTATCACATGGGCCAACAACTCCTCTTACCCTATCATGGGAGCTCGTAAGATCATTATCAGTACTATTGATGGTAGTTCTTTTACATTGTGAGATGCTTTATTTGTGCCAAAGCAAGAAAAATATGTTATTAGTTTTAGCATTAGCCAAGATTGGCTTGACTCTGAAATTTTTTGATGATAGATGTACGGTTCATGATCTATCAAATGGCGACATCATTATTGCTCATGGGATTTTATGTCCTTGACTATAGAAGCTCATAGATTATGCAAAATCTATGAATGATTCATCATGTGCAGTCCAAGATTCTCATGCTATGTCAGATGCAAAGTTTTGGCATGCATGCTTTGGTCACATTAGGGGAAAAATGGAGCTCTACATGGGCCTTTTAGATTAGGGAGTGATTAGTGATGGACCAATGAGAAGAGGGTGGTGGACATAGTTTAGTCCTGTAATCACATAGACTAGGCATAGGCTTCCCTTGTTTCTTTTGTGGTCAAAGACGAAAAAACCACTTAGAACTCATGGTTTTGGCCATTTGAATGGTTTTGAAAGGCTTTCAAATGAACTAGAGCCCTTGGGTTGATTAAAACATTCAAAGGTTGAGCTTCAATTGCCAAAAGTCAAGGAAATATTGCACTTGAACCCTTGGATTCCTTTGAAATGCATGGCTAAGATTTGATGGCCTGCCAAAAGCACCTTTTATTGTGAGCCATCAGATTTATGAGAGAATCGGATGGCTAGGATGTGCTTTATATGCACGATTCTGCCTTCAATTCTTATCCATTGGATCTAAAGTTGATCCTAAGGTTGAGATCTCAATCCACCTTTGGATTCAAGATGCAAAGGCACCTTTTGCTCTGTGCCATAGGATGAAGTGCTTATCGGACAACCACACATCACTCCCATCTTAAGATCAGCCCCAAATGCATTGCACCTTTGGATTAGAGAGCATCTAATGGCAAAAAAAGAAATCTGAAATGGGTTCCTCTCTCCCAAACTTGAGGCGCCTCGTAAACATGTCTGTGAAGGCTGTATTATGGACAAAATGCAGCATTCCTCCTTCCCAAAAGATGGTTCAGTATGAGCTACTAAGAAATTGTAGCTTGTTCATAGTGATGTTTGTGGTCCTATCCAAGCACTATCTTTTGGGAACTATCTTTATTTGGTGACTTTCATTGATGATTTTTCTAGGCATGGCATGGGTATATCTATTGAATGCAAAGTGCAAAGTGTTTATGTGCTTCAAACAATTTCTGATTTTGGCTAAAAATGTATCAACATGTAAAATGGCCACCCTCTGTTCTAATCGAGTGGGGGAATATATGTCTTTTGATTTTAATGCATTTCTAATTGAACATGGGATAAAACATCAGTGTAGATTTTTGTACACACCTCAGTAGAATGGATTTGCTAAAAGGAAGAACATGTCACTCATGGAGATGGTGAGGTATATGGTCAAGAATCAGACTTTACCACATAGTTTCTAGCTTGAGGTTGTAATGTGTGCAACATATGTACTTAACAGGTGTCCCACTAAATCATTGGAGTCTTATCACTCCATACGAGGCTTGGCATGGTCGCAAGACATTTGTTGCTCATCTACATGTCTTTGGTTGTCTGGCATGTGCATAAGTGCTTGAACAACAATGTAGGAAATCGGATGATAAAGCAGTCAAATGTATTTTTGTTGGGTATAGTTTTGAAAGAAAAGGCTATCATTTGTATCATCCATAGACTAGACACATTTTGGTTAGCCGTGATGTTGTTTTTGTGAAGATGCTATTCATCCATTACTTTCATGTACTAAGGAGACATAAGTTAGCTCCAAAGATGTGTATCCCACTTTGCTTCCTCTTTTTACAGATGGATAGTCTAGTGCTGGTCCAAATGAGGCAATTTCTCAACCTTTATAGGTCTCACGTGATGATGCAGAGCATTCCATTTCTAATGCAAATTTACGTGATGCACTTATTAATGAGAGAACTGATATAGAGGAGGCAAAACTATGCCTAAATGGCTAGTGTAGACTTTGTGAGACAACAAATTAGATGCATCTCTATCATATCATACTTGTTCAGGCTCTCATAGTGCTTTTTTTGCATTAGATTGCTATGCTATGGCTGCCTCTATTCATTATGATGAGAATGAGCCTGTTTGGTTTGGTGAAGCACAAAATTCAAAAAATTGGATGGCTGCTATGCAATCAAAATATGATGCTATTATGAAAAATGGTACTTACTTGCCTCCTAGTAGGCACACGAATGGCGCTAAGTGGCTATACAAATTGAAGCATAAGCCTGATAGAACACTTGGTAGATATAAGCCAGGCTTGTTGCAAAGGGTTATGCTCAAGAAAGAGGCATTGATTTTGATGAGACCTTTCCTCCTACATGTCGAATGACTATTGTTCATAGCATCTATACACTTGCAACTTATCATGATTAGAACATACATCAATTGGACATTGAAACTCCATTTCTAGATGGTGACTTGCATGAAGCAGTATATGTTTTTGAGCCCTATGGTTTTGTGTAGAAAGGGCATGAAAACAAAGTGTGCAGGTTGAAAAAGGCATTATATGGTTTGAAGCAAGCACCATGTGCTTGGTATGAAAAGATACATGCCTACCTGATTGCATATCGTTTTGAGAATAGTCCAACTTAGAGCACCTTATATATTAATCATGCAAATAATGTGCTTCTAATCATTGTTCTCTATATTGATGACATGCTACCCACTGGTCCTCATGAGAAGCATATTGTTAATTTTAAGTCTGATTTACATGCCTCATTTGAGATGTCAAATTTGGGGCATTTACATCATTATTAGGGCATTCAGTTTATGCAACTTGATGGCAGAAGCTTTGTATCAAGAAAAAAGTATTGATGCATTTTTGTAGCATTTTGGCCTTGAAGACTGCAAACCTATTGCCATTCCTATGGAAAAAAGTTCATGGTTGAGTCTTCATGATGTCAGAGATGCATTTCATGCTATTCTCTATCACATGGATTTTGGATGCTTGATTTAATTATGAATTACTGAGTGCAATATTCAGTTTGCTATCTCATAGATGAGCAGGTTTATGCATTGCCCATGTGTGAAGCATTGATAGGTAGTTAATCGGATCTTTTGCTACTTGAGTGGTACCCGACTACTCAGATTGTTTTATCCCAAGGGGGGATCACTACCGCTAGATTTACATGCTTTTTCTGACTCTAACTAGGTTGGTTGCTATGACACTCGTGTGTCCACTAATGGTTTCTCCTTCATGCTTGGTAGCTCATGCATATCTTGGTTTAGCAAGAAGCAGTCTACTGTGGCCACTTGTAGTTGTGAGGCTGAGTATAGGGTAGATTTCACAACGAGCATTGAGTGTGTGTGTGTCATAGATGCCCACATATGAGAACATTACAGACCTTTCCACAAAGGCTCTACCGGGAGATAAGTTTGAAGCTTTCTGCAAAGCTTTGGGCTTACCTCCTTTTCTAGATTGATTCCACATAGCTTTGCACTTCCTTATACAGTGCCAGCTCCTCGTTCACCACAATAAGCCCACTAGGGGGATTTGATAATATATTTAAGTACTGGTGTGTGTAAACACACTAAGACCACTAGGGCACTTTTTCCTTCTTTAGGAGGTTTTTCCCCTTGGCTTGTATATACGCCTATAACCCTAACGGGTCACTTATCTTTGTCCATTCTCTTGGTAATACTTTTAGTATTGTGTGTTGTGATCCAAGATTTTTCTTCTTCCTTGTGCTATTTGCATGCTTATATAGACCTCAAACTCGAAAAAAATGTCCTAAGAAGAAGAAATAAGTTTGGTTCAAGACTTCCCTGATCACCATCCCACATCAAGAGGATCATGATCAAAGTCAAAACATGAGTATTGTCCATCATGAGAATCATGCCCTTGATTGTATACCTAGATATACTACAAAGCATTTCCACTTTCATCATGAATATCCATCATCATCATGTCCCGGTACCACATACCAAGAACTCTACAAAGACAAAGAGCTATGAAGATTCAAGTCCTAGTCTAAGAAGAGCTCACAATCACATAACCACTCCTCATGTCACTTGTTGCTTGAGGGGGAGGTGATGTCACTGACACAGAGGAAACCATCATGAACCTCAAACTCCATGTTACTTTCTATATCTTATGAGTGGTTCAGAGTATGGAAAATCCAATGCTTCCATTGCATCCACAAGGTCCCAAAACCCCAAGATTGACTATCTACTTACTAGATTTTGACATCCACAAGTCTTGTTTTCAATTGATGACATCCTCATTACATAACTACCCTTGAACTACCCTTGAAAAAGCTATATTAAAAGGGGTTGGCCGTATATATTCTCAGTCTTTCCAATGATTGTCTTCGTAGCTCAAGCATATTCTCAGTCTTTCTAATGTCTATATTGGGAGCTCAAGGAGTCATGATCTCCAAGTAAGTACTTTCCAAGTTCCAGTTCGAGTTCTAGACTTATTATTTGTTCTAGTCTTGTCCAATCTAGTAACTTGGACATCTGGCCTTTTCCTATTTTAACCTCATATTACGAGATTCTATTGAGTTATTCCTTGTATCTATTTCATCTCCCTGAAGGGAGTTTTGGTAACCCAAATATCTTGCTTCATACCTCAGATCCAAGGTTGTGGGATATCCTATATCATCACTAGTCTAGCTATCCATACCTATCAGTTCCAAGTTAAGGGATATTGTGATAGTTTGATACCTTTGTATTATTTTCCCTATGTGGTTGAATTTGTAATCAAAGTTATAATTCCAAAATCTTATCTAATCTGGTCAAAGGGCATAATCTAGTGCTCCCTTCATAGTAATTCCCATAACTCTTAGTCTTCCTAGTAACTTAACCATTTATTTTCCTATAAATGTTTTGTGGAAATGCATTTGGCATTGTTGCCAAATTATACAGTTGTTCAAAATAGGCTCATTCTGTACAGAAGTTTTCTACGATCTATCGATTATTCTATTATGTGTATCTAATTTCAATTCCTAAATTCTTTGTAAGTTTTTAGAGTAATCCATGGTTAGGGAATAGAAATGGAGTGAGTTATTCTCACTAATCCCAATCCCTTGAGCTCTAGTTCTCTACAGAGTTAGAGCAGCAAACAAGGTTAATCTTTCAAGCACAAGGTGGTCCTAATGCTCTTGCCTCATTACACAGAACATATTAGATTATCTAAAATTTGGAATGTCTCGTCAAGAAATGATCGCAACTAAATAACGAGCTTTACACGAAGAGAGTCGAGATTATGCTCCTATTGGAAACATGCTTTACAAGCGGGGCAAAGATAGCTTCTTATGCCTCTATGTCCATGAATATTATTATCTTCCACGTTTGGAAGCCATATACTCTAGTGTTGCAGGCATATATTTTTCAATAGGTTGGACAATTCAAAGTATCTTATTTTCTGGTCTATGGAGGCCCACCTTAGCATTGAGTTGCTCAAACATTCGTGAGTAGCTGTGATACTTGCCAAAGTGCAAAATATCTATTTAATAGAGATCAAATGCCTTTGCAGCCTATGATGATGGGATGATCATTTTTCGAATGAGGAAAGACTTGATTGGTTCCTATTAGTCCACGTGACAAAGGAACTCACACCGAGTACAGTAGAGTAGCAAAAAACTATCTCATTGGATAGGTAGAAGCATGCACTATAACTAACGTTGATGCTTAAACAAATACAAAATTTTTATTTGAGAAAATTTTTACAAGAATTCGACTCTAAAATGGGATAATTAGTGATCTTGATACTCATGTTCTTGTTCGCGTTAGACATCTGCGGATGCATGCGAACAACGCAAGGAAGAAGAAGAATCTTGGAGCACAACACACAATACTGAATGTATTACCACTAGAATATACAAAGATAAGTAGCCCATTAGGGCAATAGGCATATATAAAAGCCGGGGAAAAAACCTCCTAAAGACGGAAAAAAGTGCCGCGATGGTCCTAGTGTGTTCACACACATCACTACCTAAATATATCAACAAATCCCCTCTGGGAGTGATGTGGTGAACAAGGAGCTGGCACTCATGTATAAGGAACTGCGAAGCTATGTGGAATCAATCCACAAAAGGAAGTAAGCCCAAAGCTTTGCAAAAAGCTTCAAACTTCTCCCTAGGTAGAGCCTTCGTGAAAAGTTCTGCAATGTTCTCCTCTGTGGGCACATATGCCAAGCTGATCTCCCTAGTAGAGAACCTCTCCCTGACATAATGATAATGCACCTCAATGTGCTTAGTGCGAGCATGAGACACAGGGTTCCTTGCAATGGCCAATGCGCTCTGACTGTCAATGAAGATGGTGGTGGCAGTAGACTAACCAATGCCCAAATCAGCCATAAGGCGTTTGAGCTACACACACTCAACAGTCGTTGTGAAAGCTGCCCTATACTCAGCCTCACAACTAGAAGTGGCCATAGTAGGCTGCTTCTTGCTCAACCAAGATATACATGAGCTACCAAGCATGAAGCAAAAGCCACTAGTGGAAACACGAGTGTCATAACAACCAGCCCAATCTGAGTCAGAAAAAGCATGCAAATCTGGCAATAGTGATCCCCGCTTGGGATAAAACAACCCAAGCAGCCGAGTACCACTCAAGTAGCGAAAGATGCGCTTAACTGCTTGCCAATGCTTGACACCTGGGCAATGCATAAACCTGCTCATCTGTGAGACATCAAACTGAATATCTGGCCGAGTAATGCATAAGTAAATCAGGCATCTAGCAGCCTGTTGATAGAGGACAAAATCAAATGCATCTCCAACATTATGAAGACTCAAGACTCAATCGTAAACCTATCTCCATAGGAGTGGCAATAGGCTTACAGTCTTCAAGGCCAAAATGCTGCAATAATGTGTCAATATATTTCGTTTGACACAAAGCCATTCCACCATGTACTTGCATAAAAGTGAATGCCCAAATAATGATGCAAATGCCCCAAATCAAGCATCTCAAATGAGGCATGCAAATCAGCCTTAAAATTAGCAATATGCCTCTCATGAGGACCAGTGAGCAGCATGTCATCAACATAGACAACAATGATCAAAAGCACATCATTAGCACGCTTAACATATAAGGTGCTCTTAGTTGGACTGTTCTCAAAACCATGTGCAATCAGATAGGCATGTATCTTCTCATACCAAGCACGTGGTGCTTGCTTTAAACCATATAATGCCTTCTTTAACCTGCACACCTGGTTTTCATGCCCTTTCTACACAAAGACACATGGCTAAAAAACATACATCTCTTCATGCAAGTCACCATTCAGAAATGCAATTTTAATGTCCAACCGATGTACATTCCCACCATGATGGGCTGTAAGTGCACAGATGCTCCGAACAATAGTCATACGGCATGTAGGTGCAAAGGTCTCATCAAAATCAATGCCTCTTTCCTATGCATAACCCTTTGCAACAAGCCTAGCCTTACACCCGTCAACTGTTCCATCAGTATTATGCCTTAGCTTGTAAACCCACTTAGTGCCAATGGCCTTCTTGCCAAGAGGCAAGTCACATAAAGACCAAGTACTATTCTTCAGTGTAGCATCATATTCAGATTGCATAGCAGCCATCCAAATTTCTGAATTTTGTGCTTCATCAAACGAAACAGGCTCATTCTCATCACAGAGACTAGATGCAACCATAGCATAGCCATCTGATGCAAAAGAGGCACTATGAGAGCCTGCTCGAGTACGATATAATAGAGATGCATCTAATTTTCTGTCATGGAAAGTATGCACCATCCATTTGGGTATAGTTCTTGTCTGCTCAATATCACCTCTCTCATCAATAAGTGCATTACATAAATCTGCATTAGAAATGGAATGATCTACATCATCACATGAAACCTGCAAAGGCTAAGAAGTTGCCTCATTAGGACCAGCACTAGACTGTCCACATGTAAAAAGAGGCAAAAAAGTATCATACATGTCTTTGGAGCTAACAGATGTCTCCTTAGTACATGAAGCAATGGTTGAATAACATCTTCCACAAAAACAACATCACGGCTAACCACAATGCATTTAGTTTGTGGACGATACAGAGGATAGCCTTTACTTTCAGAACTGTACCCAACAAAAATACATTTTACTGCTTTATCATCGAATTTTTTGCGATGTTATTCAGGCACCAATGCATATGCCAAACAACCAAAAACACACAAATGAGCAATAGATGGCTTGCGATCATGACAAGCCTCATATGGAGTGATAGAGTGCAGCACTTTACTGGGACACCTGTTAAGTACATATGATGCACACATGATAGCCTCAAGCTAGAAAGTATGTGGTAAAGCCTGACTCTTGACCATACACCTCACCATCTCCATGAGTGACCTGTTCTTTCGTTCAGCAACTCCATTCTGTTGAGGTGTATACGGCACTGTACACTGGTGTTTTATCCCACATTTAGCCAGAAATGCATTAAAATCACAAGACATATATTCCCCCCCTCGATCAGAATAGAGGGTGCCTATTTTACATGCTGACAAATTTTCAGCCAAAACCAAAAACTGTTTGAAGCACATGAATGCTTCAGACTTTGCCTTCAATTGGTATACCCATGCATGCCTAGAAAAATCATCGATGAAAGTCACGAAGTAAAGATAAGTTCCAAAAGAAGATGTTTGCATAGGACCACAGATATCACTATGTACAAGCTACAATTTTTGAGTAGCCCGAACTGAACCATCTTTTGGAAAGGAGGAATGCTGCATTTTGCCCAAAATACAGCCTTCACAAACATGCTTTCCAGGTGCCTCAAGTTTGGGCAAAGAGGACACCATTTCAGATTTCTGTAGGCGTAGCAAACTAGCAAAATTTGGATGAACAAAGTGTGCATGCCAAAGTTTTGCATCTGACATAGCCTGAGAATCATGTATTGCACATGCCGAATCATTCACAGATATTTCATAGTCTATGAGCTTATACAGCCCATGACATAAAATGCCAGAAGTAATAATCACATCGCCGTTTGACAGATCATGAATTGTATACCTATCATCAACAAATTTCATAACCAAGCCAATCTTGGCTAAAGCTGAAACTGATAACAGATTCTTCTTGATTCTTGGCACAAATAAAACATCTGACAAAGTGAAAGAACTACCATCAGCAGTAGTCAAAATGATCTTACCAACTCCCATGATAGGATAAAAGGAGTTGTTGGCACATGTGATAGTATTCCCTGTAGGGGCAGGCTCAAGTGAAGAGAAGAAATTACGCTGCGAGGTAATATGTTTGGTCGCCCCACTGTCAAAGTACCAAACATCTGAGTCTGTTGTAGACATGCACCGCTCATGAGAAGATGGGTCAAAACTGCAAACAAGAATAAACACCCATTCTTCTTCTTGCACAAGATTAGCAGACTCTGTTTTTGGTGTAGAGGCCTCTGCAACAACCATTCCACCCTCTTTCTTCTTTGCCTCTTTAGCAGCCAGTTTTGGACAGTTCTTTATGATATGATCATTTCCTTTACTATACTTGCGAAACGATTCTTGCTTTTTTGATTTCTTTTCATCTTTTTCTTCCATCTTCGATTGTGTAGAATTAGTAGATTTCTGCTTACTAGTTGAAGAGCTCCATTTTCCTTTGCCCTTCTGACTAGCCAGGAAAGCTTGATCTGCAACACGCATAATGGACCTATTCTGCCTGGACTGATCCTCCTGCAACAGCACAAAGACTAACTCCTCAAATGACAAGGCATTTGGATTTCCTTTCATCATCAACCGAAGAGTAGAAGCAAAACTTTGATATGAATGAGGAAGACCATTCAGAATGGTCTACAGAAGTGAGCTATTTGGTATAACCTCATTAGTAAAAATCAATTGTTCCTTCAAGTCTTTGATCTTTGCTAGAAAATTGTCCATAGAATCACCTTCATTCATGTGCTCACTCTCCATATGTTTTCGGAGGTAAGCAACATGAGCCTCATTCCTAGCTTGGTACAACGTGGTAAGTGTATCCCAAGCATCATTAGCTGTTTTGCACGAGCGAATGTGAGGAATAATGGCACATTTGACAGACAACGCTATCAATGCATGTGCCTGGGCATCTCTGCCATCCTAACAAATTTACTCTACAGTATGTGCAGCAGAAACCGTAGCATGAACAAGAATATGCAAAATATCATCATCTTCGACACCTTCTCCATCAGCTTCAGTACCTGTAGTTGTAACAATTGCAGGTGTGATAGGACATTTTTCAACACCATGTACAACGTTCCATAGTCCATTTGCAACCAATACATGTCGCATCATATAAGCCCATAACTGGTAGTTGGTACCATCCAACTTATCCTCAACAGCCAACATACGGAATACATCACTGCTTTCAACCATGGCTGGTGACTAAAATACCTTGCAAAAAATTGACTCTATCTCAAAAATTTGAACAGAACTGCCTTGAGAAATTCTGCTAGACCTATAGCAGACTTCGAGACGCTTATGCTGGTGAACCAAAGCTGGTGTGAAGAGATGGATAGGTATGTGCTTGAAGATGAAGAGGTGTTGCAAAATCCTTGATCTACACCAGCCAAATGAACTACAGAAGTATATGGTGGGCGCTTTTAGCTTGCCAATGGATGTATTAGACACCCTATGTACCTTGGAAGATCACTCTCAAAAAGATAGATCAAAACAGATAAGTTGGAGTTGGCTCAGAGGTGAAAACTTGCTATTCTTGGTTCATACACCTGTCCAGTGTTTTACATAATTCTCTGAGCACAACAGCAATTAGCTTAATTCCTCTTGGGGAAGTCTAGGTAGCTTAAAGAGATAACTTTCAAGAGTAATCTCATAAAAAATAATGAACCACACACTGAGAATGAGTTTTAACAACTGATGACATCATCCCGATTTTCATGGGCTGCTATAGTTTGAGACCAGTGAGCAGAAACATCAACATAACTCAAAATATAGGAAGCCAATGATCATGAAAATTTGTATGGTTATACTAGACTGTAAGGTGAATCCAACAAGCTTTAAATCTCTGAATTTGGATAAGTAACCACTGAGAAATGGCTCTGACAAGATGAGTGAAAACGTCGGGTACCTGACAGAGAAGTGAAGATGAACAGACCCTGTTGACTTCAAATGAACATAACTGAAGATTGCAACATCCAAATGACATGAAAATTTGTGAGCATATATTAGACTTATAGAACTAACTTTAACAAGTTAAGTCACTGAAAATGATGCACCAAGCTCAGAGAAAACATCTCTGCAAGCTGACTGAGAAAAACTGAGAGTAATGGCAGTGAGTAGTACACTTCACAAGACCATGGAAAGATGAACTCAAATAATCATGAAAATGAAAGTATATTGCTTGTACAATACAATGACTTACTGATACATATGTGTGCCTTGTAATCACACCTTGATATGGCATAAAGCTCAGCTCTTGGAGGTCTTCACATAGGTCTCTCTAACCACGACTAAAACTGCCATCTATTTATAGTTGAGTTTGGGAGGCTAACTTCCCTCAATCACTCTCCAATCAATCAATGATTGATTTGATTCTCTACCTACCAAAAATCACGAATTTGTGGCCCCTCTTTCCCTTTTTGATCATGTGGACTCAACCACTTAAGTTTCTCTTACTTTTACATTAAGTAAACTCTTCAAAAAATTACAAGAGGTAGTTCACAAGTGAACTTTACATAGTCTTCATTTTGAGGCTTCTTCTAAGACTTTGTGAGACTCAAGCCAATACTTAGGCTTGTCATAGACTTGCTCCAACAGCTCCCCCTCAAGCCAAGTATGCTTGAGGTCTTCAATCTTCCAAGATTACCTGCAAACCAATCATAGCCTTGAATTTGCAAAGCTTTGTACCATCCAATGCTTTGGTTAGAATATCTGCATATTGTTGATGAGTGGACACATATGATATTTGAATCTCTTTGCTTAGAACCTTCTCTCCTACATAGTGATAATGAACTTCAATATGTTTAGTCCTTGCATGAAAAATAGGATTAGCAGCCAAGTGAATAAAACTCATATTGTCACCAAAAATAGTTGGAGTTCCAAACTCCAATCCAACATCTTTGAATAATGTGTTCATCCACATAGCTTCCTAAGTAGCTATGGCAAGACCTCTATATTCAGCTTCAGTAGAAGAGAGAGCAACTGTGGGTTGCTTCTTGGATGACCATGAAATTAGCTTTGAACCTGCAAAGGTAAGATAACCTGAAGTGCTCCTTCTATCTTCCTTGGAGCCAGCCCAATCTGCATCAGAAAATAGCTTCAAACCTAGATCAGATACATAAGGATAATAAAGTCCTTCATTTATGGTTCCTTTGAGATACTTGAGAATCCTTTTGGCAACATCCATATGTGGTTTCCTTGGTGTGTGCATAAATTGGCTTAGCACACTCACACTGTAACATATATCTACTCTTGTCAATGTGGCATAGTTGAGACTACCCACTAGACTTTGATATGATGTGATGTCCTCTATGAGTTCACCTTCATGTGAGTTCAATTTGTGATTGACCTCCATTGGAGTACCTGCAATCTTACAATCTTGCATCTTGAATTTTGCCAACATGTCCTTAATGTACTTTCTTTGAGTGAGAAACAAACCATGATCTTTGTAGACAACTTCCAAACCTAGGAAGTAGGTAAGTGAACCCAAATCACTTATCTTGAACTCTTCTCTCATCTGCTCTTTGATCTTCTTCATACCATCTGCATCATTTCCTGTCAATATAATATCATCTACATATACACATAGGTAGATGACCTCGGAATTACTCTTTTTAATAAAGAGTGAAGGATCTGCCTTGCTTGGTTGAAAGCCTTTGTCCTGCAAGAATGAAACAAGCCTGAAATTCCAAGCTCTTGGAGCTTGCTTGAGACCATACAATGCTTTGTTAAGTTTACACACATAATCAGGACAAACTTGATTCTCAAAACCAGGTGGTTGTGCCATATATACCTCTTCTGTTATCCAACCATTCAAGAGTGCATTCTTTACATATAGTTGAAGTATCTTCCAATTCTTGGAAGAGGCAATACTAAGCAAAACCCTAATAGTAGGTATCCTTGCCACAGGAGAGAAGGTCTCCTCATAATCAATTCCCTGAGTTTGTGCAAAGCCTTTTGCTACAAGCCTTGCCTTATACCTGTTAATTGAACCATCAGAATTCTTCTTGAGTTTATAGACCCATCTTGAGCCTATTACCTTCATGGATGAAGTCTTGGGCACCAAATCCCAAGTGTTGTTTTCCTCAAGTGCTTCAATCTCTTCCTTCATTGCATGCTTCCATTTTGATTTTGCTTTGGCCTCCTCAAATGATGATGGCTCCTCTTGGTTTATATCCTGTGCTATGTAGATAGAGTGTTTAGTTACTAATGAGGTTTCAAACCCATACCTTTCTGGTTTTTTCTTTTCCCTCATAGATCTTCTTAGGCCATGATGTGATGATTCTGCCTCATGTCCAAGTTCCTGCAATTTTGCTTTACCTTTAGACTTCCATGCTTTGATCTTTTCCATCTGAGATTCTTCATCATCCTCTGAGGTGTCTTGTTCTTCAATCTTCGGTTGTTCTCTACCAAGCTTTGGAAAATATCCTTCAAGATCATATGGTAAATTGACCTTCCTGCATGAATCTTCATACCATGAATTGTTCTCATCAAAAACTACATCTCTACTTACCAAGAATCCTTTGTTGGTAGGGTTGTATAACCTGTAGCCCTTTTGATTGTTGTCATATCCAATAAATACACACCTTTCTGCCTTTGGATCCATCTTGCCTCTAACCTGTGAAGCAATACATCCAAAAATTTTACAATGATCTAAGCTTGGTCTTCTTCCATTCCAAGCCTCATATGGAGTCATCCCATCAAGGGATTTTGAAGGCAACTTGTTAATCAAGTAAGTGGCTGTAGATACAGCCTCAGCCCATAAGTAATTAGGTAAATGCTTTTCATTTAACATAGACCTTGCAACTTCAACAATTGTCCTATTCCTCCTTTCTGCCACTCCATTTTGCTCAGGAGTGTACCTTGTAGTTACCTCTCTTTTGATTCCTCTTTCTTGAAGAAAAGAATCAAACTCATGGGAGAAGTATTCTCCCCCTCCATCTGACCTTAGCCTTTTTAGTGATTTACCTGTTTGATTCCCCACAAGAGCCAAATATCTTTTGGAACATGAAAAAACTTCATCTTTGTGTTTCATAAAGAATAGGATAGTCCATCTGCTGCAATCATCAATAAAGGAAACATAATACCTTGATCCAGATATTGAAGCTTCCTTGCTAGGTCCCCATACATCTGTATGAACCAACTCCAAGAGATCTCCATGCATATAACCTTTCTTCATGAATGGTAACCTGTGAGACTTTCCAAATTGACATGCACTACACTTATAAATCATATGTTGTTTTGACAAGTTAGGAAGTCCAAGTACACTTTGGTCCCTGCAAATTTGCTTTAATGACCTTTCACCAATATGTGCTAACCTTTTGTGCCATACTTCCAATTCTGTGAGTGTCTGACTACCATAATTAAAGAGAGCAATGTTTCTAGTGTCGTGTAATTCAAATGTGAACAATCTACCTGTCTTTTCACCTTTTGCAATTCTTCTGAATCCTTGACTTGGATCTTCAACAAATGCTCCTGGTTTTGTGAACCTGACTTGCAACCCTTTCTCTACTATCTGCCCAACACTTATCAAATTCTTTGTAATGGTAGGGACATAGAGTACCTTACTGAGTAGGTTGATGTTTCCATCAGGTGCTTTGATGTTTTGTATCATCTCCTGTTTGTACCTCATGCTTATTCCTTGGATCTTCTAAATCTGATAGGAGTGCCACATTTCCTGCCACATGATTTGAACAACCTGAATCTATGTAGAAAACATGCTCATCAGATTTACCTTGTGGCATAGCCATGTTCATTATCAATAATGAATCCTCTTTGTTTGAGTATTCTGTGTAGTTATTGTAGTCTCTCCTTCCTTTGTAGCCTCCTTGATAGTTTGAATGATTGTAGTTGTTGTAGTTTCCATGGTAGTTGTTGAACCTTCCTCTTGAGTAGCCATAACTTCCTCTATTGTATCCTCTGCCTCTTTGATTCCTGGAATTTCGAAAGCAATTTTCAGTTGTATGATTAGTTAATCCACAAATAGAACAGGAGTTGGAGTCTTGGGATCTCCCCCTGCCTTGTCTACCTCCTCTTCCTCTACCTCTGCCATGTCTTCCTCTACTTGCATAGTTAGCTTGATATGTACCTGCTTCATCATCCACTTTCTTTGCCTTTCCTTTGTTATCTTTAGACTTGCTTTTATCTGTGTATAAAGCTGAAGATTGATTACCTTTAGAGCTTTCTCCATTTTTGATAAGCTTTGCCTCTTGAGTAAGTAGTTGTCCAATGAGTGTGTTGAAATCAGGTACATGCATGTCCATGTACAAATCCATAGCTGTGGTGAATGCTTCCCACTTGTCATCTGCCTTCAAGCCATTGATGACCTGCCTTACAATTTGCTCTTCATCTATTACCTCTCCAATGCTTCCCAACTGATCCGCTATGTCCTTGAGCTTTGTGACAAAATCAGTCACATTTTGTTTGGGAGCCTTCTTGAGAGTTGTGAAATCCAGCCATAGTTGATGCTTCCTAGCTTTAGTACTTGAAGAAAAGAAGGCTTCAAGTGCATCCCACACTTCCTGAGATGTCTTACAACTTCTAATGTGAGGCAAAAAAAAATCTGAGATAGAGTTGAGGAGATAAGACCTTGCAAGTGCATCCTTGGAGCACCATGTGCTCAATCTTTCTTGCTCTTCTTGTGTTGGTTGACTTTTGTTCCTGAAACTTGGCATAACTTCATCTCCAGCCACATAACCATATAAACTTCTACCTTGGAGATAGGCTTCCATTCTTAATGACCAAGCTGAGTAGTTACCTCTGTCTAATTTGTCAATTGATGAAGGAAATCCATCTGCCATGTTGTCCAACCTTGCTCTGATACCACTGTGAAGAGATGGATAGGTATGTGCTTGAAGATGAAGAGGTGTTGCAAAATCCTTGATCTACACCAGCCAAATGAACTCCAGAAGTATATGGTGGGCCCTTTTAGCTTGCCAATGGATATATTAGACACCCTATGTACCTTGGAAGATCACTCTCAAAAAGATAGATCAAAACAGATAAGTTGGAGTTAGCTCAGAGGTGAAAACTTGCTATTCTTGGTTCATACACCTGTCCAATGTTTTACATAATTCTTTGAGCACAGCAACAATTAGCTTATTTCCTCTTGGGGAAGTCTAGGTAGCTTAAAGAGCTAACTTTCAAGAGTAATCTCATAAAAAATAATGAACCACACACTGAGAATGAGTTTTAACAACTGATGAAATCATCCCGATTTTCACGGGCTGCTACAGTTTGAGACCAGTAAGCAGAAAAATCAACATAACTCAAAATGTAGGAATCCAATGATTATGAAAATTTGTATGGTTATACTAGACTGTAAGTTAAATCCAACAAGCTTTAAATCACTGAATGTGGATAAGTAACCACTGCGAAATGGCTCTGACAAGATGAGTGAAAAAGTCGGGTACCTGACAAAGAAGTGAAGATGAACAGACCCTGTTGACTTCAAATGAACATAACTGAAGATTGCAACATCCAAATGACATGAAAATTTGTGAGCATTTAGTAGACTTATAGAACTAACTTTACCAAGTTAAATCACTGAAAAGAATGCACCAAGCTCAGAGAAAACATCTCTGCAAGCTGACTGAGAAAAACTGAGAGTAATGGCAGTGAGTAGTACACTTCACAAGAACATGGAAAGATGAACTCAAATAATCATGAAAATGAAAGTATATTGCTTGTACAATACAATGACTTACTGATACATATGTGTACCTTGTAATCACACCTTGATATGGCATAGAGCTCAGCTCTTGGAGGTCTTCACATAGGTCTCTCTAACCACGACTAAAACTGCCATCTATTTATAGTTGAGTTTGGGAGGCTAACTTCCCTCAATCACTCTCCTCAATCAATGATTGATTTGATTCTCTACCTGCCACAAATCATAAATTCGTGGCTCCTCTTTCCCTTTTTGATCATGTGGACTCAACCACTTAAGATTCTCTTACTTTTACATTAAGTAAACTCTTCAAAAAATTACAAGAGGTAGTTCACAAGTGAACTTTACATAGTCTTCATTTTGAAGCATCTTCTAAGACTTTGTGAGACTCAAGCCAATACTTAGGCTTGTCATAGACTTGCTCCAACAACTGGGATATATCTTTGGGGCAGAAATATGAAATACCCTGCACAAGCATTGCAATAGTGCTTTCGGAAGTCGAAATGAGCTCAGATTGTGATTTCGACACCACAAAGCAAAGCAGTTTTGATCTCGAAAACATGCTGAGTATGCTAACCAAAATTTGTGTGATTGTAAGACTGCAATGGGACAAGTGTTGACGACGCCCTAGATGAAGCAGCGACCTGCTATCATACCAATTGTTGGAGTTCGATGTTTGCGGAAGCACATGAACAACACAAGGAAGAAGAAGAAGCTTGGAACACAATGCACAATACTAAATGTATTACCACTAGAATGTACAAAGATAAGTAGCGCATTAGGGCAAAAGGCGTATATACAAGCAGGGGGAAAAACCTCCTAAAGAGGGAAAAAAGTGCCCCGGTGGCTTACAAGTCCACATTAGGATCTAGCCCTTTGAACTCGTTCTATGGAAAACATGTGAGTCTGCCTATTGACTTCCCTTATAATGGCTCTCAAATTGGCTAGAGATTATGAGTGGAATGTTCATGCATTACTTCCTTTGGTGGATAAACGTCATGCACTACAAGATGCACCTTAGGGATTTTGCAACGATCTATGCACATGAGAAATGACAAAATAATTAATATGAAAGTTAAGAAGCTTCTAAAAGGTGATCTCGTACTTGTTTACACCCTAAAAAAACATGGTAAGAAACTCTAAAAATGAGATCATGGACCCTACATGACACATTGTATATCACCTAGTGGTTCCATCCAACTAGCCATACTCGAACGAGATATTTTTCCAAACTATATGAATGGTTGTGGAGTTGAACTCTACCAACAACTCGTCACTATAGACATCTTAAGGCGATTACAAGTGGCCATGAATGGATGACAAGACGAACATTGAATCAAATTTGAAGCTCAACAGGAGGCCTTAAAGTGTACATCAAAATCACGTACATCAAAATATTACTCTAATGTGCAGAGATGAATCCGAATGGAGTCATTCATAAGACCACAAGCCTTTAATATGGCTATGTGTCAAGTGCACTCAAATGCAAATCCAATTAAAGATCAAAGAACATGCACAGTTTCTCAATTAGGGCATTGCCTTAAACATATGGTTAGATTTCTTATTGATATGGTCGTTGTAGCTAATGTGATAAGCTTGTCTCTCATACCAAATTTGAGGACTAAATTGCAACCTATTGGAGCGTACTTGGTAGGATCACGAGGTATTCAAAACCCACTTTTTGGAGAATTTTCACTTCCCATGCATTTAGGCAAGGCCAGTGGAAAGGAAAAAAATGTCACTCTACCACTTTTCACTTCCTATTCACTCAATGTCTTCATATCCAACGAGACTTCCAAAATCATCGAGCCTATCTCTTAGTCTTCAATCACTTGGACACTTCCACTTATCAATCATCCTAAGCAACAATGGAAACATACACAAGTATAGAAGAAACAAGAGAACCTAGGAGAACACTACTCTCAAGTGGTTAAAAAATATTGGTTACCCAAGTCTCGAATGGTTGGCACAAGCATGTCAATCACGTATTAAGGGGCCCAAGAAATTGGTAACAAATTTTGAGGATACTTTTCTCAGTAACAAGAAGAAACAATCCTCAGTAAGAAGGCCATTTCCAACACTCAAGCCACCACATAAGGATGTACACAATCCTCACCAAGAAGGCCATTTCCAACACTCAAGCCACCACATAAGGATGTACACAATCCTCACCAAGAAGGCCATTTCCAACACTCAAGCCACCACATAAGGATGTACAACTAGTAGTCCAACAGATTTGGATCCCCAAGAGAATTGGTGGAATAAACAATCGATACAATCAAGTTTGGGTTCCCAAATCTATCCTTATGGCTCAATCCACGTAAATCCCAAAGAAGACCAAAACCCTTGGCTCACAAAAACAAAGGCAGACTTGCACATCATAGGCAAAAAAATACAACCACAAGGGGATAGGATTATTCAAAATTGGGTACCTAAAAAGTCTCAACCACAATCCAAGAAGAAGACAATTTGTATTGTGTGGGTTTCAAAAAATTGCACCATTCCTCTTCCTCATCCCATAGTGACTTCTTCACCAATTGCTGAACACAAGAAACCACTCACCATCATAGAGTGTGCAGAACAATCAAATACATTCCTTTTCAGATCCTCATGATAAATGTGCACCTCAAGCTCTAGTAATCATGCATATGTTTTTGATGGAGCACATCTAGTTGTATATATGTATGTATGTATGTATGTATGTATGTATGTATGTATGTATGTATGTATGTATGTATGTGTATGTGTGTGTGTATTTATATTTACATGAAAAATACACCTATTAATGAAAGGCAACTGCACTGTTTTTCATGGAGAAATTCATCATGGAGAATTATGGTCTATATGAGGTCCATTCTTTGAATAGTTAGACAATCCTCTTCAACATGTATTTGGCGATGGTGATGTTTCCTATGTCAACTTCTCAAGGCCATCTACATTGACAAAGTTCATCGATATTATCAGAGAATATGAAGCAATGAAAACCTTAGAGTAACACATTAGGACTCTGTTGATTCATTACAAGCCTATCAAAAATCATTTTTCATGTTCTTTACATTCCAATCTACTACAACCAACAGGGAGGGGGAATCCATGCATCAACAGGTACCTATTCTCTATATCATATATCTTATCAATCCAGTTAAAAAAAAAAAAATCAAAAAAAGAAACTCCCACCCCCATTGCTTAGGCATCCTCTTCATTGGATAACCCTTGAGCATATCGCTCAACACACATCTTTCACATATATTTTTAATAAATGCATATAAAGTTGCTTTCATAGGACCACCCTAAAAGGCCATGAATAAGACACAACCACTTGAAAACCATGCATTGCAGTACCTAGTCCCTCTATGAATACTTCCACAATCCATCTTCAATATTTCTACCTCTATTTTTAAGTTCTAAAAGTAGATGTCGTTTCTTTTTATTTCTCCTAACACGCACAACCTTTCCATTTAGATCTAGCTTATTTTTACTTTTTCCACTAATATTTTATTTTGATTTTGAAGGATAAAAAATCACTCATGAACACCCTCATTTCGTATAGTATTATTTTCTTTTCATATATTATTTTTCTCTTTAGGGTATACATAAAAGATACTTAAAAAGTCCAAAAATAGACTCCAAAACGCTACAGTCTACTTGTTTAATTCTAATTTAAAGTGCTTTTAAGCATCGAGAGAGAGAGAGAGACAGAATGAGAGCCATACAAGAGAAGGTACCAAGGAGATAATAGCACACATGATCACCAAAGGGTCCCATTCTATATGGCAGATATATGTCCAAAGCCTTGTTTTAGATATGCGATTCATGCCTACTAGAAAATATGCATTTCAAGTAGTGTATTCTCCTATGTTTTAATGTGCTTCGATGTATCTAGAACTTGTCAAATAGCACTTCACAAGCTAAGGCACAAATTTTTGGCCGCTTACAAGATAGCACACATGTTCTATCCTACTTTGTGATTTTTGATGTTTCTTAAGCACATTCTAAGTATTTTGGACATGCATCTCTTCTAGATGGCATGAACAAAGGCAACTATAAGAAAGCAGGACAGAGACCCTAGATTGATACATGCATCAATGATGCCAGAAAACAAGAAAGAAAATTGTTCACACAACAAAGGAGAGCAAATTGAAGAGGATTAATAAAAAACTAAACATCCTACAGGAGTTCCAGGCTGCTTAAATGTAATTAGGGCTCTACATACTAAAGCGCCATTTTAAAGGGTTTCTAAAAGATTTGTGACATTGGGGAATGAAATATCAATGGAAGAGGATTGCATTGTTATGCATGCAACAATTTGCAAAGGATTTTTTAATCAAAATCTTCAATGACTTGGGAGTCCTTGCTGCTCATGCTAGCAAGAGGAATATCATGCCAAAGGACATGGAAACTTTGATAAGACTATAATCGAACGATGGCAAGCTAGTTCAGCAATCAAGTAGTCCTCCAGATGCAAGGATGGCATGGATTGTGCTTCATATCACTGGTCACTCAACCTAAAGAAAAGTCACTTGTGATTGTAACAGGTGAATACTATAGTGAAAGTAGATTGGTACCTTTTAACAGGTGAATACTATAGTGAAAGTAGATTGGTACCTTTTAAGACACATAAACAATGCTCAGAAACAAGTGAGACCAATACGAAGTGTACAAGAAGGTGATAAACCTTCTTTGTATCTCTCTCTACCTGCTTGTAAATTTTTCTTGCTTATAATTTTAAGCGCTTTTGTGAGTAAAAAAACAAGATAGATGGACTTGATACACACAAATTGGACAGGGTGGCGTGCGATCGACAGGCGACGAGGATGGCATGGAGGCGAACGATAACCGTAACTCTGCGTTCTGTCAATGTTCCCTGAGGGTTCACGACTGACAGGAAGTCCACGATCGACGGTGTTCACGAGTGACAAGGTGGCGCAAAGCTAAGTTTGGTGTCGATCGTGGTTGAGCGCGGTGACAGACCAGAAGCATCGGCTAGAACTTTGGAGCACGGCGACTGGCCAGTTTCTTTGTCGATCGTGGATGTGCGCGGCGACTGTTAGTGCGTCCATCGCTTTGCGGGTCCTTCACGACTGATTGACTTGGTTCGTGGTGCTGAGTTGGCAGTTTGTCCATCGCGCCTCTGAGGTTCCACGATCGACGAGCGACAGGGTGGCGTGCGATCGACAGGCGACTGAGTGTCCTTCGTCACGACCGACTGAAGGCGGGTCCCTCATCACGATTGACTGAATGAATCCGATTGATGGAGAGTGCTTGTCCGTCGTCATGACCGACTGAAGGCGGGTCCCTCGTCACCATTGACTGACTGAGTCCGAGTGACTGAGCGCATCCATCGTGTGGGATTGTGTGAGAGAAGGCGTTAGACAGGTCATTCAGTCCTGTCTTTCTCGATTGACGATAGTCACCGTCGCGATTCGCGTTAGTTTGATTAATTTGGGTTAAGTGTCTGCAAGGAGATAAAAAAAAAAAAAAGAAAAGAAAAAGAGAAAAGAAAAAAAAGGCAGTAGAAGAGAGAAAAGATGCGAAGAAAAAGAAGAGAAAAAAGTAAAAAGGAAAAAAGAGCTATGTATTAATGTCGGATGCTCCAGGGTTTCCAAAACTGATTGTAACCTATCGCCTGAGTGCATGCCATCTATCGCGATTTTGGGACGCGACAGACTACTTTCACTTTCCCTTATGTCAGGCGGACCCATGCTTCTCGCGCGCGGGGTTTTCACTCGTTGAGATTTAAGTTTTCAATCGGAGTGTCCCTCTTTTGTCATGGATTTGGCGACCCCCTCTCTTGTGAGATGTAACCTGGCCCCTCCTCTCGGGGACACCGATAACCTGGCCTCTTTGTTGGAGGGGGGTTCTTGTGCCGCCCTAGGGGCCTTCGAGAGTGCTGAACCCCCCTTGGTCTCCCTCAATAGATCCGCAATTTCGTCAACTCAGGAGGAGCTCAAGAAAGTTTGCCTCGTCGGCCAAATGTTCGGCCCTAAGCCCCCGCTCGAAACTGTGCGACAGTGGCTTCGCAACGAGTGGTTCCCCCGCGGGCTAGTTGTTTGTAAGTGTCAGTTCTTACCGGCAAGCCACTTGCTGCTAGTCTTTGAAAATGAAGATATGGCGTTTCGAGCCCTTAGTGTCGGAACTTGGCAACTCGGCCGGGCGACCCTGTGCCTATTCAGATGGTCCCCTGATTTTACTCCCGACAAATCGAAATCGCTTCGGTACCCTCTCTGGGTTGAGCTCCCTAACCTGCCATACTTCTTGTACAACTTCGTGTGGGACATCGTTTCTCCTATCGGCAAGCCGTTGGCATCACGCGAGGACATTGGTGGTCTCATTTATGAAGGTGCAAGACACTCGTTCAACGCTCGGTGGCACCCTCAAATCTGTGTCGAGGCTGACCTCAGTATGCCACTTCCATCGAAGATCAAACTGGACTTGGGCGAAGGGGATGTATGGGAGCAAGACATCAGCTACAAAAACCTTCCCAACGCGTGCTTTCGTTGTGGCCAACAAGGTCACAGGATCAAAGATTGCCCTTTGAGACGAAAAAGCAAGCGAAATCAAGAAGCCCCCAAAAATGCTCAAGATAGCAATGGAGCATTGAATCACTCGGCGAAAGTAGAGGAATTCAAGGGTCCCCTTAATCCAGAAGCTGATGCAGACGGGTTCATCGAAGTCAGAAGAAGAAGGAAAAGAAGCCCTAGGGCAACCTCCGAGCGAAACAACATGTCAGTTACCCCCTCCAGCAACTTGTATTGCAATCTGGAAAAGGAAATCAATGAGTTTGACTACCCAGGTGGGAACCAACTTGAGGTGGACACCGACGTCAAAGGCCTAGAGATCCCTGACAGTAAAGAAACCTTGCAGGAGGGTTACACTACAAGCAAAGAAGACGGATTTACTACTAGCAACGAAGATAACATGGATAGTGAAAGCTCCATCATCAGATCGACTATTCCGGAAACGGAGCTGAAAACGGTGCCCAGTTCTTCCCGGCAGGAGGCATCCCGCAAAGGAAAACAACCTATGGAGCTACCGTGGAAAAGCCCCCACAAGAACCTAATGCTAACTCGGGATCCGATCCGAGCGAAAAAGAAAGATGAATCCAAGAAAAGGAAGGACAAAGCTCCCTCCCGCAAAGAGGGCTCACTACGACAATGATCATCATCTCGTTAAATGCTAGAGGGCTAACCGACCCCTCAAGAGCGATCATCATTGGTCAATGGCTTCGCGACATTAGCCTAAACCCAGATTTTATATGTATTCGAGAGATTAAAATTGACGGAGAAGACCTCCAGAAACGGCTTAGACATGTCTCCTCGACCCATGTTTGGATTCCAACGGCGCATCAGCGGGGGTCCGGTGGAACGGTAATCGGTATTAATCAACTCTGGTTTGAAAAGCTTGAGAACTCCATTGAAGATGAATGCCATCGATGGATTGTTGTTTCTTTCGGTGCTCCCCTTTGTTTTACTTTAGTTTCTTTGTATGCCCCTAATGGGGAGTCAGACGGACCCTTTGGACAGATGGATGGGCAAGGGTAGGGTCATCGATAGTCGGGAGAAAGAAACGTGGGACAAAACTAAACTACACTTGGATTTGGTCGAATTCAAAGACTCGAAGGGCTTTTCTTGGTCAAATCTCCAAGCAGGCGAGGACCTGAGGAAAGCTAGACTTGATAGATTCTACATTTCTCAGAGTTTTACTCATCAGTGGGGCCACCCTTCCCTCTCGCAACGCACCGACCTCACCATCTCTGATCACTACCCGATCGTCATCACTTTTCATCCCCCCACCAAGATCCGTAAGGCTCCGTGGTTCCATGCCAGTGTGCCCTCCTTCTCTCTCCCCTCCGTCCATCAAGAAATTTCTGATGTGTGGAAGGAGGCATTCGCCTCTGGCTTGTCCCCAGCCAAGTGTTGGAGAAGTGCGGTCGATAAGTCACGACAGATCATGATTAGATCCAGGAAGATGCTAGAGACTGTGCGGCGGGCTCATAGAGAAGCTCTATATCATAGACTCTGGCGGCTCGAGGAGGAAGTGAACAAAGGAAAATCTCAAGCCCAGAAAGGACTTCGAAAAATCAGAGCGCTGCTGAGATACGAGGAAGAGATACAAAGGAAAAAGTTGCAAATTTTCTTCAAGGAGTGGTGGGCTGGCAAAGCCAACAAACCCACCAAAGAGATGTGCCGTATCCTCAAAAGGAAACACAACAGAGAATCGATCCCCTTATTGCTAGACGCAAATGGCAATGTATGCAATACGGAAGAAGATAATTTTGGGATCATTGAAGGGCACTTCACGAGACTCCTGGGGACCTCAAACCCCGTCTCCCACCATAGAAGGGACTGTATGGCAGCCATATCTAGGGTTTCCCCCCACAGGATACCACCCAACCTTCACTCTCTGCTTCATGCCTCTATCTCTGAAGCCGAAATCATTGAGGTCATTGATGCCCTCCCCTCAGGTAAAAGCCCGGGACCCGACGGGCTCACTAATGAGTTCTTTAAATCCTTCAAGTTGGTGGTTGCCACCCCTCTTTGTTTGGTTTGGCAAGACGCACTCAAGTTTGGCGCGCTTCCTTCTTGTCTCAACAATGGCATCATCAAGTTAGTACACAAAAAAGGGGAAAAGAATAGAATAGAGAACTGGCGTCCCATTACAATGCTCCAAACATGATACAAGATCATCGCCAAAGTCATTGCCAGCAGAATCTCTTGCCACTTGAGAGCGTGGTTAAGCGAGGACCAAAAAGGTTTCATCAAAGGCAGGTCAATTTTGGAAACCATTATAGATATCTGGGAAGGTCTTGAATTTGCAAATGAGTCTAAACAAGAAGTTGTTTTCCTCAAGATCGACTTTGATAAAGCCTACGACAGGCTAGAATGGGACTATATTCTACAGTCGCTACAAGATCTTGGATGTAGTCAGAAATTCACCAAGATGATCGCGACCCTTCTCGGAAAGGCATCGACCCAAATTAACATTAATGGAAACCTTTCAAAGGTGATCAAACTTAGAAGATCTATCAGACAAGGGTGCCCATTGGCTCCCCTTCTCTTTGCCATTGCCACGGAAGGACTTAGCAGGCTGGTGGAGCATCAGGTGGAAGCTGGTAACATTAAAGGCCTTCATCTGCCGCATGACCACAGTCAGATCACCATGAGACTTTTTGCCGATGATATGAACGCTTTTGTGCACAATGATAGTACCAGCCTTGAGACGTTCTGGAAGTTCTTGCTACTTTTTGTGAAGCCTCTGGATCCATAATCAACCACTCTAAGAACGCCTTTAGAGCTATTGGTGGGTCACAGCCCGACCTTCTCATTGATCATGGCTGTCAAATCATTCCGTAGGGCCAAATTTTTCGGCTTCTTGGGATTCCCTTGGGGTTTTGCGTCTCTATGGAACAGCGGTGGAACTGGGTGCTTGCCAAACTCGAAAACAAGCTTAACTATTGGAGAGGTATGCAAATCAATCTTGCTGGTCGTGCTATGGTTATCAACACGTTCCTCTTATCATCTACCATTTATTTCCTTTCTTGTTGGAGACCGAAAGAGCATGGTCTGTCCAAACTGGATAGTATTTGTAGAAACTTCCTTTGGACGGGCGACCACAATAGGAGGGGGGTGCCTAAAATCAAATGGTCCATCTGCACCAGCCATAGAGATAGTGGGGGACTTGGTATCTTGGACATTGGGTGCATGGCTAACAAACTGTCGACCAAATGGATGATTAAGGCTTGCTGCAACGGGAAGGCCTCGTGGGCCAAGCTGATCTTCAGAAACAAGAATGAGTTGGCGCTCATGGGTTTCCCAAATTGGAAGAATCTTGACATCTTGACCTTGTTGTTTTCCCCGATCCCCGTCTTCCCGAAAGGCTCTAATCTGGTGTGCTCCCTTTGGAAGAGTTGGAATAAAGTCAAAAGCTTCACAAGAATAAGTGAAGACTGGAAGTGGGCTGCCGGCATCAGACAAAACGACTCTATCTGGTTTCCGATCCATGGCATCCGGAGTGTGGAATCTTGGAACATTCAAAATGCCAAGAAGCTGTGGAACAAAGGCTTCAAAAAATGGAAACATCTCTGGAAACAAGACACCAACTGCTGGATCAACTTTGAGGATATTGACCCTAGCATCAACATTTCGCATGAAGAATGGAACACTTTGCAAAGCAGATGTCTCGCCTGGGACCGACACAAAGTTTGCCTTCTCATGGGACACGACATGTCGAGCTCGCTTGGTCTCAAATGGCACAATGGGAATAGCCTATCAAAAATCCCAAACATCAAAGAAACGATCGACTATCAGGTTAACCTTAACAAAAAGTGGTGCCTGTCATGGACGCGGCTTCGGTGGGACATGAAGTTCATGGCTATCTGGCACCCCCTCATAGAAATCAAAAAGTCTGTCCTCTTATGGCAAATTCTTCATCATGGAATCTGGACCAACCTTAAGGCTAGCAAAATTTGTGGGATCCCTCCCTGGTGCAAACGCTGCCACCGGTCTATCAAAGATGTTTCACACATCTTCTTTACCTGCCCCAACTCCAACAGACTCTGGCAGGTGGTTGGAAAGAGAATTAGACTTCAAAAACGTCTCAGTTGGCAGCAAGCCCTGCTGGGAGAAGCGATCGGCTGCTCCGTGACTCTCTGGAACGCCATCAGAGGGGAGGTCCTATGGAAAATCTGGCGGGAAAGATGTGCTTTCAACTTCGGTGACTCCCCCAAGGAGTGGTCAATTGAGAAATCGCTGTTCCTCCTTGGCAAAAGGATTGTCAACTGTAAAAAATCCCCCCCCTTTAGGCATCATCAAGTACTCCTTTTGATCGACAACAAGCTTAAACCCAAGTGGGCCCCACATGAGGGTGATGAGAGGGTAATTAACCTTCTTTGTAATGTCATCTAAGCTCTGTAAAAGCTTCCCCTGCTTTGTGGGATTTGGGGGGTCCTGTGGGCACTAGTCCCCTTCTCTTGTACTTTTCTTTATTTAATTCAAGTCCGGGAGAGTAGGCTATTGCTGAACTTCCTTTATATTAAAAAAAAAAGATAGATGGACTTTCCCCAACTTTAATAATTGAAAACCAAGCATCGAACCAAAATGTGAGTGTAGAATTACATCCTGTTATTGCTCATCTCCATAAATGAAAAAATGTCTGAAGGTGAGATCAAGGATAATCCTACTTAATATGGCGTTTCACAACAGTGAAATAACCTCGATTATTAAACTTCTTTTTTTAAATCAAAAGGAAGTTCAGCCATGGCCTACTCTCCCAGACTTTAATTAATAATGAAGAAAAAGATACAAGTGAATGGGACTAGTGCCCTCGGGACCCCCCTGAATCCCACAAAGCAGGGGCAGAACTTGCGGATCTAGAGTGTGTTGCAAATTAGGTTTGTCCCCATCATGTGGGGCCCACTTCGATATAAGCTTGTTGTTCTAGATGAAAAACACTTTATGATGCCTAAAGGGTGGGGTCCTCTTGCAATTGAAGATTCTTTTGCCAAAGAGGAATAGAGACTTCTTGATCACCACTCTTTAGGAGGATGTCCAAAATTAAAGGCACACCACTCCCTCCAAATCTTGTAGAGGGTTTCCCCTCTTATAGCATTCCACAGAGCTGCAGAGAAGCCCATTGCTTCGCCTAGAAGTGCTTGCTTCCACGTGATTTGCTCCTACAATCTCAAAATCTTCCCGAGGGTCTGCCAGAGCAGGAGAGACTTGGGGCAAACAAGGAAGATGTGACCCAAATCCTCAATGCTGTGATGGCAATGCTTGCACCATGGCAGACCACCACAAATTCTGCTAGCCTTTAGATTGGTCCAGATCCCAATCTAGATTTATAAACTTTAGATTGGTCTACATACCAATCTCGATTATTAAACTTATTCATGCAATGGGTCTTTATACTTTATTGCAGCAAAGTGTGGCTGTCTATTATATGTAACTCAGGAGAGGGTTGAAAGAATGTCACCATGTTAAATGGCTTGCATTTTGTAAATCATGTGTTGATCATCCGTATGGGGAAGTGAGTGAATCATTGAATCGCAACTTTTTTCGAATCTAATGCCCTTACTTCTCTTTGGAATTTGATAATGAACGATTCTACCTTACTTCTTTTCTTTTTTCTTTTTAAATAAAGGAAGTTTGGCCTTCATCTACTCTCCAAGACTTGTATTAATTAAAAGAAAAGTACAAGTGAAGGGGACTAGTGCCCACAGGATCCCCCCAATCACATGAAACTAGTGCTCTCTCAAAAGAGTGGTCTTTTCTTTTTTCTTTATGTAGGAAACCCAAAATAAATTAAATGCAAGTAAACATACATATATATATATATATATATATATATATATATATATATATATATATATATATATATATATATATATATATATATATATATATATATATATATATATATTCTTTGTAAGTTTTTCTCATAACAGGATGCTCCAATCTTTGTAAGGAACATAAAGAAAAATTCTAAATAAAAGAAAGGTTTCTGTTTGTAAAGAAGATTTGAGTTTAAAGGAAAAATCATGTCTTCGAAATCAAACAAAAAATACTCGCTGTGGTGTTCTCCCTCCAATAAATTCTTTGTGTTAAAGAGGTGTACAACAAAATAGGATTTGAATTAGTGTAAAAAAATGAAGTTCGGTCTTGACCTACTCTCCCGAACTTTAATTAAAAAAGAGGAACAAGTTACAAGTGAATGGGACTAGTGCCATGGGACCCCCCTCCCCGATCCCACAAAGCAAGGGTAGAACTTGCAAATCTAGAGAGTGTTAGAAAGGAGCTCTACAACCCTCTCATCCCCTTCATGCAGGGTGCACTTGGGTTTAAGCTTGTTGCTTTTGATGAGAAACACTTTATGATGTCTAAAGGGTGGGTTCCTCTCACAATTTGAGATTCTTTTGCCATGGAGGAACAGAGACTTCTCGATCAACCACTCTTTAGGAGGGTGCCCAAAATTGTAGGCACACTGCTCCCTCCAAATCTTTGAGAGGGTTTCCCCTCTTATGGCATTCCACAGTGCTGCTGAGTAGCCGATCGCTTTGCCTAGGAGTGTTTGCTTCCAAGTGATTTGTGCCTATAGTCTAAAAATCTTCCAAACTGTCCTCCAGAGCATGGGAGACTTGAGTCATGCAAAGAATATGTGAGCTAGATCCGCAATGCTATGACGACATCACTTGCACCACAGCGGAGCTCCAAAACTTTTGTTAGCCTTCAGATTGGTCCAGATACCATGGTAGAGAATTTGCGAGATGAGAACTGACCTTTTGATCTCCATGAGGGGATGCCAAATAGACATGAACTTTAGATCCCATTGCAACCTCGTCCAACTTAGGCACCACTTCTTGTTAAGCATGATATGATAGTCCGTGTTCACCTTGGTTGTAGGAATATTGGACAGGCAATTTGTGGAGAATGAGTTCTCCTATGCGCACCGAAAATGTGTAGTGAACCTTTGTACGTCCAGCACTTGGAGAAATAGCTGCACCTTAAATAGCTTGTTGCTCTCAATAAAAAACTCAAATGGACTTATGCCTTGCTGCTCTCTGATTCCATGCTCTTGGTGCTTGCTTCAAGCCATAAACTGCCTTTTTCAACCTACAAACAAAGTCTGGATGGTTTTCATCTTCAAATCCAACCGGTTAACTCATGTACACCTCTTCTTGTAGTTCTCCATTAAGAAAAGCATTTTTGATGTGGAGTTGATATAAAGGCCATCTCCTTGAAGCACCAATTGCTATTAATGTTCTAATAGTTCCCATCTTTGCAACAGGACTGAAAACTTCATCATAATCTATGCCTTGTGTTTGTTTAAACCCTTTGGCAACTAATCTAGCTTTATATCTAGCTAGTGAACCATCATCATTCCTCTTTACTTTAAACACCCATTTGCTTGGAACAATCTTCATACCTTCTTTCTTTGGCACTAGCTCCCATGTGTGATTATCTTTGAGAGCTTTGATCTTCTCTTTCATAGCTTGCTTCCATTCCTTTTGTGTGCAAGCTTCTTCATATGTCTCAGACTCTTTGTCTTTGATAACCTGCCTCATGTATGAAAAATGTGTCACCATGAAACTATCATAACTGAACCTTTGAGTTGGATACCTTGTCCTTGAAGATCTTCTTTCATTGCCTTTAGAAAGTTGCTTTTTTAACCTATTCAGCTTTACCATAAGAGTGGTTACCCCTTCATATTCTTCTTCACTTGCATCTATCTCACTATTTGGATTAGCACTTGCTTCTTCCACTCTACTATGAGCTGAATTTGGAGACACAGAATGACTCCCCCTCCATGTTGAACATTCTTCATTTGATGTAGATGCCTCTCGACCTGAAACCTTTGTGCTTGATTGTTGAAATTCTCTTTGATTTGTTCCTGCATAATCATCACAATCTTCTTCAAGAATCTTTTCCTTTCCTTTATCTTCATACCATGGTCTTAGTTCATCAAAGACCACATCTTGTGAGACTCTTACTTCCTTTGTTCTAGGGTTTTATCACTTGTATCTTTTTTACTCCATCAAGTAGCTGATGAAAATGTATTTTTCTGACCTTGGTTCCATATTTGTTCTAACTTCTTGTGGAATTTGAACAAATCAAACACATCCAAACACTTTGAGGTTGAAGTATTTCGGTATCGATGCACCACAATGCACTCTCCTTCTCAAGAACTCCACGATGTTATGCTCGGTGTAGAAAACAAAGCTCCTGAGGCTGCACACAATACTTCGCACAAATGGTACAGAATACACAGAAAACACAGTACATAGAGAAGCACGAAGACAGACTTCTTAGGTCTTACAAATGCGATCGATCTTACAGTCTGTGACTGACCAGGCCACTATATGTTTTATTAAAGAACATATACAAGGAAGTGTCCGGTGGCCATTTGGCCTTTCACATGAACAATAACGGTAACAATCTCCCACTAAAGGCCAACATGGCCAAAGCAACTATGGGAGTATTCAAACTATACCTCCCACCTGATGGGCATGTTACACAATATACAAGTGACTCTGTAAGATCAAGAATCAAGTAACCCCCATCAAGTGACAACAATGTCGAAAGCTATCTTGTGGTAGAGATTTAGTCAAAGCATCTGTAGCATTATCTCGAGTGTGAACCTTCTCAAGAATAATGCGCTCAGTGGCTAAGCAATCTCTAATAAAGTGATACCTCACCTCAATGTGCTTGGCCTTTGCATGATAGACCAGATTCTTAGCCAAAGCAATGGCACTCTCACTATCACTGAGCAAGCGAGGTACATGCTGAGGTAAACCCATATCATAAGCAAGACGAGAAAGCCACAATGCTTCCTTACATGCCTCACTTGCTGCAACATACTTTGCTTCTGTGGTGGAAACAACTGTACATTCTTGAAGATGAGATCTCCAAGAGATAGCACCTCTAGAAAAATGAAAAATGTACCCTGATTAGACTTACGATTGTCTACACAACCAGCATACTCAGAATCTGTGTAACCAATAATGGATGCTTTCCCTCTACCTAAGCATAGACACTTGTCCTTAGTGCCACTCAGATATCTCAAAATCATCTTGACGACTTCCCAATGTTTCTTTCCAGGATTAGACATATATCTGCTCATGACTCCCATTGCAAATGCAATGCCTGGTCTCCTAGCTACGATAGCATATATGAGACTACCAACAACAGATTGATAGGGAATTTTGGTCATGAATTCCTTTTCCTCATCTGATTTGGGGCAATCATCCTTGCTCAATTTCACATATGTGGGTAAAGGTGTACTCAATGCCTTTCCACCCTACATATTGAACCGGTGAAGTACTTTGGATATGTACTCACTTTGAGACAAGTATATGCATCGTTTACTCCTATCACCAGTAATGCGCATGCCAAGAATATGTTTGGCATCCCCCAAATCCTTCATATCAAATGTTTGACTCAATTTCATTTTGAGAACTAACAAATCATAAGAGTACTTCCCAACAATCAACATATAATCAACATATCATCAACATAAAGTATCAAGCATATCAAGCTGCCATCTGAGCATCTCTTTGTGTAGAGACAATGATCCTCATTGCTTCGAGAATAGCCTTGAGATTTCATAAAAGCATCAAAATTTTGGTACCATTGTCTAGGGGACTGTTTAAGTCCATACAAGCTCTTCTTAAGCTTACAAACTAGACTTTCCTTGCCAGGAACTACATAAGCCTCTAGTTGTTCCATATAGATCTCATATGTAAGATCTCCATGCAAGAAAGCAGTTTTCACATCCACGCTCTAAGTCCTCCATTACAACGAATCCAAGCAACATGCGTAGGGTAGTCATCCTGACAGCTGGAGAGAAGATTTCCTCGAAATCAACACCATGTTGTTGCTTAAAACCCTTTGCAACAAGTCGTGCTTTATACTTTGGAGAAGGACTATCTGATGTGAATTTTAGCTTATATACCCATTTACGTGGTAAAGCTTTCCTGCCCTTTGGCAAAGTTACTAAATCCCAAGTACCATTCTTGTGAATAGAATCCAACTCACTCCCCATGGCACGCTCCCACGACATGATCCTTTGTCTGCATAGCCTCTTTGTAGCAAGAAGGCTCACCAGCATGTGTTAGCATAACAAAATCTAAACCTGGAACATATCTATCAGGTGGATGTCGGACATGTGCAAAACGTCTCAATGCCTGTTGAATAGGTACATGTGCAGACTAATCTGAATAGACATTCTCTTGAACATCCCTATGTGCAGCATTTTTATGCATGCTAACCAGAGGACTAGTATCCTGAAACACCACTCTTCTCACTTCAACCTCCTTAATGGGCTATTTATGCATCTTAGACTCATTGAAAATGACATCACTACTTCTGATCACTGTCCGTGTTCCAAGATCCCATAAGCGATATCCAAATTTTCCTTCTCGACCATATCCAAGAAAATGCATTTCTTTGACTTATGATCCAACTTTTGTCTAAGATTCTTGGGTATATGAACATATGCTTCACACCCAAAAACTTGAAGATGATCATAATATGGTGGTTTCCCTGTCCACAACTCTTGTGCCACATTC
This sequence comes from Ceratopteris richardii, assembly GCA_020310875.1. NCBI lineage: Eukaryota > Viridiplantae > Streptophyta > Polypodiopsida > Polypodiales > Pteridaceae > Ceratopteris > Ceratopteris richardii. The sequence continues at coordinate 166,418,000 of CM035420.1, read as the reverse complement.
AGACCTTTGGCAATACTAGGTGAAAGGTTAATCACATGAACCGCAGTCAATACTGCTTCTGCCCAAAAGCCTTGTGAGAGGTTTGCATGATGCAACATAGAGACTACTCTATCTTGAATAGTTCTATTCATCCTCTCAGCTACACCATTTTGTATTGGAGTATAAGGAGCTGTAAACTCTCTACGAATCCCTCTAGACTAATAGAAAAGGCTCAATTCATGTGAGGTATACTCACCCCCGTTATCTGAACGTAAAGCCTTAATCTTAGTTCCTTTTTCAGTCTCAACTGAAGCAATCCATTTTTTGAAAGTGGGGAATACCTCATCCTTCAATTTGATAGGATATACCCAAACTTTCATCTATCAAAGTTACAAAGTAGAGAGAACCACCTAAGGACCTAATGGGCATAGGACCACACACATCTATATGAACGAGATCTAAAGGCTGAATTGAAGAGTCAATGTGCATTCTATGCACATTTCTGGTTTGCTTTCCATATTGACAATGCTCACAAAATGAAAAATCGAAGAAAGATAACACAGGCAAGTAGCCAGAACGAGAAAGATTTTCCATTCCACTATGAGATATATGTCCCAAATGACCATGCCAAATACAAGCCATAGGCTGTTCAGTAAGCTAACAAGTGTTCTTTCTGTGATACAAATAAAGGATAAAGTGAGCCAACTTTGCTTCCTTTTGCAATAACCATATTGCCCTTTGATATGCGAAAGGACTAAGCATAGAAGACCACCTTGTAACCAAGGTCATCAAGTTGATCAGCTGACATCAAACTGCGTGATAACTAAGGTACATGGCATACAATATGCATAGTAAATTTTGAACCATCAATGACCTGCACAACCACATCTCCAATCCCCACAACATCACACTGGTAAGAGTCACCAAGTCTCACGGTACCAAGAGACTTTGCTGCATAATTAGAGAACCATTCTCTATGTGGCGTCACACACAGAATCTAGCAGCAAGGTGTGGTGTTAAACGCTGTTTATTTTAACTGTTAGAAGTGCGTTTAAGAGATTCTTGGGTTCTTGGGAGTGGAAGGGGTCTGTTAGACAGAGGCCCTATACTTAGTTCCCAAACTAACTGCTTACACACAGCAATATACTGATGCTGAGAGCTCTATCAAGAATATGCTGTACTTAGACATTACAGTTCACAGTCTTAGCTCAACCACATGTACCGAATATGCTAAGATACTATGTTGCATCTGCACCTAACTTACTGACAATATCAGAAACAAGAGATATCGTCAACCTTTACCGAATGGATACCACAATCCGACCAATGTCTGAAAACACAGAGAATCCAAGCGTTCAGATACCCCGTACTGAAGGTTCAGTACGCAACCCAAGAAATCCTTACTGTAGCTTACTTTTTTACAGTAGGAGGACAAATCTCAATACTGAAGGCAATACAGTACAGATCCGTATCCCAGACACACGACCACGATCACACAGACTTCCGCAGCACGTCACGGTGTATTACCAGAAGATTAACACCACGATACACCTACTTAGTTGCACAATACCATAGAAACTCCACAGAATAACTCACTCAGACCACAGTCGGGTAATCTTCTAAACAACTATGAAACTCACCAATAGACAGGTCTCGACAGATAACAAAACATGAACAAGAGCAATATACTCAGGAATGCTCCACAACAACACAGTAACGTTCACTTAACCACCCAGACAGACAGTCTGGTGATCTTCCCAATCGTCTATAAAGTTAACAAACAGAACAGATGTCGACGGAAGACAAGACAAGAGGCGAACATAAACTCAGAATACTTGAAATTATGCAAACAAATACTACAGTAACGCCCGCTTAGTCACCCAGGCAGACAGTCTGGTGATCCACCACGGAACCGTCACTGGCGCGTCTTTCTTTGATTTATATAACTTTTACAAACTGTCTGTAACAACTTTTCGCTCGTGCGAACAAGATTCAGTTATACATTTCCAATCCGGCGGCTGCTAACACTTTGGCACACACGGTGGACTTGAACCCGCAGGTTTACAAAACTACTGCTCATCTATAATGCCTTCTAAGTACATATTTCTAGCTAATCTAAAGATGCGGGCGATCTTTTTCTTTAGAGTTTCTAATAATTGTTTGAGGGTGTCCAGTTCTATTAGCTGTGCATCTATTCTTACAGAACTTAGAGCTATGGCTTCGGTGAGCAAAATTTCTGCTTGGGTCTGCAAAAAGGCTTCTTGTAAATAAAATTCGTTCGCGAGCGCCGCATCTCTGGATACCTTCATATCTGCAACTTGTTGCTCCATCTTGTTTACTCTTTCCTTCTGATTTTCCAGCTGATTATCCCTTCTTTCGATTTCTTGAATCTGAAAATTTACAGTTCTGGAGTATGACTCCTTTTCGTGTCGGAGATCTGATATTAGCTTCTGTGTTTGAGCATCCTTGGTCAAATAATGTTTGAGCATGTTGTTGACATCTGATAAATTTTCTTTTGTTCTTTGAAGTTCTTCTTCTGTTAGCTTAGCTTGCCTCTGCTGTTCTTGGTTTTGCAGCACCACTTCATTGAGTTGTACTCTAGTCTCTTCCAATAGATTACCTAATGCTACTCTGGAATCTTCTTTATCCTTTAGATCGATCTTCAACTGACTGATTTTGGCCTGTGCTTCGTTTAGTAGCTTGTCCTTTTGGTTGAGATCTGCTAGTGCGGTATCTCTTTGATCGGCAATTTTCTATTGTTCTGCAAGTTGAGCTTGGAGATGGGTAATTTGTGAGTGCAGCTGATGGTTTTTGGCTTTGATCGCATCTATCTCTTCTTGCAAAGGCGTGATATCTGCTTCTAATACGTCCACCTTGTGTTGTAGCTCATTCCGGATATTATCTGTGACTTCTATCATTTGGATTGGTAATTGCTGTGATAGGTTAATGAGCAATTGACCCATGTTTGCCAATTCAGAGATTACGGGAATCGAAGGAAGTGGGAGATATTGGCGAGGTTGAGATGAGGACGCGGTTAGGAGTTGTTGGGAGTTGGGTGGGGAGTAGTTTGGGGATGAGGAAGAGGAGTCAGCGGGTTCGGCAAGGTGAATGGGTTGGATGGGGATAATGGTTTCGATTGGCGGCTCTGGTGGGGGAGTGGGAAGAACAGAATTTGACTGTGTTACCTTATCTCTGGTGTGTTGTGCAGTTTCTTCGGTTGTGGAGTCAACTGCCTTAAGCAGCTCTTCGAGAACTTCTTTAGCAATTTGTTCCTCATCTGCTTGTTGTTCCCCCTTAGATTGTTGCTGGGATGCTTCTTCTGTAGAGCTTGTGTCGGTTTCATTATGATTCTCTTGTTCTTGTTGGCCTTGGGAAGATGATTGTGCAGAGGATTCATGCTGCATCGATGTTGCGGTGTCGTGGAATGTTTCTTCGTCATGTTTTGCTTCTTCTTTGTCGTCATCTTTGTTTCCTTCGGCTGATCCCTGTGCTTCACTCTCAGAAGAACTGATTCTGATTCTCTTCCGGCGGAATAGTTGGTTTAGCTCCTCTTCATCTTCTTCCTCATCGTCCCATAATTGCACAGATTCTTCATGTCGCAGAACAAGCCCACGGGGTGGTGGTTGTGCTGCAAGTATTGCCGGAAAAAGGAAGGACAGGATGTGCAACAATCTGGACCTTGGCATGCCTCCCTTGTTCGCCTGTTTAATTATTGATACGCACTCTCGGTGAATGCGATGGAAGAAGAATGATGCGAAATTGACTGGCTCTCGGGCGGCTAAGTCTATGGCGGAGTAGAAAGGCCTAGAGATGCCATAAGTTCGTTTTTGGAGATTAAGGATGGCTACAAGGAATTGCAGCGCAGATCTTTCAGGTTCAGGTCGACATAGGATCGCGTACTTGTTTGAAGAATACCTAGGAAATAATTCTATCATTCTTGCGACTGGCAGACTCGGGCCATTTTCCCGACCTTGCCGAGGGAGTCTAAACGCTTCTACAAAAGCTTGGAAGGTGATCAGTGTACAGGATGGGAGGGAGGTGATCGGCCAACTCTGCTCGGTGGCAGGTGTGTTGGCGATGGCGGAGATGATCTGGGCAAAGAATGGGTGGGATTCCACTGAATGCCAAGACAGTTCAGCGAAATTGGATAGCCCACGAATGCGCAGGAACTCTCCTACATCGGCAGGGAGTCCATCACGGAAGGCGGCATAGTTAGCCAAAGCTTCCATGGCGCACACAGAGACATCAATCACAAGCACACAGAGCACAGGGTACGCACAATAACACAAATCACACAAACACAATAATGATTTTCGGCGAAACAGAAAGGGTTAAGTAGATGCGTTGCAGTGGAGAGCAATCAAGAGTGACTAATCATCGCGCGGTATTGAGATGATAATTCTTAACTTCGGTGTGCATGTGTGAGTAGCTGGAAAGGGCAGGGAGGCTGTGGACATAATTAGGTATTAAAACGCGGATATTTATAGACTTATTTTATTAAGCACGCCAAAAAAAGAAAAGAAAAAAAAATAAAAGAAAAGAGAACGCCAAAAGACGCGGCTAAGTGAACGTTTCAGTGTGGGTTAGATGTGTGTTGATACGGCCGCAGCTTCGAACCATTGATGACTTTTGGAAGAGGAATTCTGGTCAATGTAGTCAACCGAAAAGTTGCTGGGCCTACTTGTTCAGCAATCCGGTAGGGACCAAACCATCGTAACTTGAATTTGCCAGCAGAGCAATTCGATTTTGCATTGTAAAAGAGTACAAGTTGTTCCATCGAAAAAATTGGAGTCTTTAGATATCGATCATGTGTTCGAGCTTGTCTTAGCTGTACTTCCTGCATAGTCAAAAAACTGTGCCATCGATGCTCGTCTAATTCTCTGAGTGTATCCAACCGAAATGAGAGTGATTCTTCAGGTAGCAATTTCTGAGCAATTGCTACTCGTAAACTTGGCATAACTATCTCCATCGGTGCTATTGCTTCTAATCCATAAGCTAGTTTGAAAGGGGTTAATCCTGTTGTTACCTTGTATGTAGTCCGATATGCCCATAATACTGCAGGTAGCAGTTGATCCCATCTTTCCGGTGCTTCTAAAATGAGTTTTCGAAGCATATTCAACAAAGTTTTGTTTGTACTCTCAGCCAAACCATTTGCACGAGGATAATATGGTGAACTAAATTTATGTGTGACCTGAAACGAATGTGTGAGTACTTTCATTAAATTGTTGACAAAATGAGTGCCTTGATCTGTAACAAGTTCCACAGGTAAGCCAAAACGTGGAAAGACATCCTTCAGTAGACACTTAGCTACCGCAACAACTGTGGCAGACCGTAAAGCCCAGGCTTCTGCCCATCTGGTAGCATAATCAGTACATGTCAAAATATAACGATTATTACTGAGGATTGCTGGTGGTGTAATAGGGCCAATGAAATCTAGACCCCACTTTTGAAAAGGCTTTAATGGCAAGACAGGTTGTAGAGGGAAAAGATGACGTTGCAGGGGCTGTCCAGATCTCTAACAACTATCACATTGTTTGACAAACTGTGATACATCCCTGTACATAGTAGGCCACCAGAGACCACTTTGCAGAATTTTCCGGTGTGTTAAGTCTGCAGCGAAATGGCCACCGGAAGGAATTGAGTGAGCCAAATTAATGACTGAGTTAACTTCATGTGGTGGAATACAACGAAGTAAAACTCCAGTGTGATCTATATAGTATAATTCCCCAGCAATCAACTGAAATCGGCGACTGAAAACTGAAATTTTCCTTTGTATTGCAGGAGAAGTCTGAGTAGAAAGGTATCCATCAGTGAGGAAGGTCAAGATCTGATCATAATAGGTAGATGGCATAGGTGGGTCTATAATTTCATCATTAATCAGTTCAGAGACATAAATTGCCGGTGTTGTGTCATCTATACTGGCCGAAGCTTCACTGGAATCTAAGCGAGAGAGAAAATCTGCTAAGGCATGTGAACTGCCTGGCCGATGAATAAATTCGTAGTCAAACTCTTGTAAAAGAAGGACCCATCATGCTAATCTACCACCTAGATGCTGTTGCTGAACTAGATAGACAAGTGCAACATCATCTACATGAAAAGTAAATCTACGGCCCAGCAAATAATGTCTGAATTTCTTGACAGAATATACTAGACCTAGACATTCTCTCTCTGTTACAGAGTAATTCTTTTTAGCAAGGGCTAATCTTCGACTTGCATAGTACACTGGTCTGAACCACTTATCGGTTTGTTGCATTAGAACGCTCCCTATTGCTATATCTGAAGCATCAACAAATACATGAAATGGGCGATCCCAATCAGGAGGCTGTAAGATTGGAACCTGTGTTAGTAATCCCTTTAGACGATCAAAAGCAGTTTGACAGTCCCGGGTCCAGTCAAATTGTCGAGGAGTCTTGGTTATCAATCAGTTCAGTGGTATTGCCAAATGAGCAAGCCACCGTAAGTGCCGACCATGCCATCTTACTTGGCCCATGAAGCGCATTACTTCCTTAGGTGTAGTGGGTACAAGTGTTTCTAACACAGCTATGATTTTATTTGGATCCACCTGTATACCTTGTGCAGATACAATGTGACCAAGTAGCTTTCCATATGAAACCACAAACAGAGATTTGTTTGGGTTCAAACAGAGTCTGTATTCTCTGCACTTTTCAAAGCAGCAGCGTAAATGGGACAGGTGTGCTATCATCTTACCGAAAATTGAAAAATCATCAAGATATACTTGCATAAAAGAGGTAAGGTAAGGAGAAAATATTTCCTGCATACACCTTTGGAACGTACTTGGGGCATTTCTTAATCCAAACCACATAACAGTACATGCAAAAACACCCCAGTTGGTAATGAAGGCGGTCTTCGGTATATCCTGTTCAGCCATTCTAACTTGATTATACCCACTGTACCCATCTAAGAATGAGTACATTTCATGTCCTGCTACTCTATCAAGCATTGTGTCAAGAAAAGGTAGCGGAAATGGATCAGGTACCGTAGCTGCGTTCAGTTTCCGGTAATCTACACATATTCGTAACTGCTTATTCTTTTTAGGGACAATAACAATTGGTGAGATCCATTCAGCATGCTCTACTGGTACATTAAATCCGACTTTGAGTAGCCTATCAAGTTCTGCCTTTACCTGTGATGCATAGTTTGGATTCATCCGGTAGCTGGGTTGCTTAAGTGGTTTTGCTTCCGGCTTCAGCATGACCCTGTGTTGATAGATCCGCGAGTCCAAACCCTTCATATCTTTGTAATCCCATGCAAATACATCAGAAAATTCTCGAAGTAGTTGGATTAAATCTGCTTGAAATAACTCAGGTAAGCTCTCCTTTATCTTAACAGGTCGTGGATTTTCTTCATCACCTAAATTATAGGTGGTCAGTTGATCTTTTGGAACATAGAATTGTCGAGGCTTCTCTGTATCCTCAGATGGCTTAAAAAGTTGTTGTAGATCAGCGTCATCTATGGTAGCCTTATCTTCTTTCATATCTTTTTTTGTTACAGTCATCACCGTACAAACTGTAGGATTCCAATTATCTACAATAGATTGTAGATCAACAGTTCCTAGGGAGATCAAGTCAATGTTATTTTTCAGAAACTCTTCTTCTTCATCATCTGACAACCCATCTAGCATATGGACTGGTTCTGCAAAATACGGTCTAGCATGCAACTCGCAAGGTTGTATAGCATCTAATTTTACAACGTATCTACGATTATTATCTTTGAAAGTGAGTTCCTGTGCAGACCAATCTTGTATCACCTTAACGTGCTTCAGCCAAGGTCGACCGAAAAGGAGATTATAATCAAGGGTGGATTCCGGTAATTCTAGTATGACAAAGGTCATTTTAAATGTTGTACCTTGTAAAGTTATTGGTACATTTCGTACAAGTCCTACGGGATGGACTCTTGACTGGTCGGCCATTCTGACAAAAAACTGAACTGGTTCGATTTCGGTCCACCCTAACTTTTTACACAGTGCAACAGTAGCAATGTTGACACCAGATTTTCCATCAATTAGTACCTGTGTGATTTTATGATTTTTATACCATACCGTAATTAAAGGAACTAAATGATCGACCGTAGAATCAGGTTCCGGTTGCACTGTTGCTGTTGCTAGAATGCAAGAAGGCACAGGACTAAACTGTTGTTGGAATTGTTGTCGAATTCCCGGTACTAGTGCAAGTAATTGGCCCAGAGGAAGAGTGATGGATGCTTTAGATAAAATTTCCCAGGCCTTTTGTGATTGGATTGTATTTTCCACAGATTCTCAAGATGATGCGCTTGTTGAAGATGATGTGCCTGCTGCTGAATTAGAATCCTGTTGTTGTGTTCCTCCCTCGATTAACGGAGTCTGGGTCACCGGAATAGGATCTGGGAAGACTGGAGGTTTTGCAGTGGTCCATTGACTAGCTTTATCATACATCCTTTGTTGTTCACGTATGCCTGGTTCAAATATTTTTGCTGCTGGTTGCAGTTGTTTATCGGATCGGGTCTGAATTACTGCAGTGTGCGTTTCTACTGGTGTGATTTGTACCATATTAGCCATTGGGTTTTGACGTTCTTTCTTCCTCTGATCATACTCAACTGCATCCTTACAAAATCTTCTAATGTGACCAAATTCACCACAAAAATGACAGCGCGGTGGTGGAAAATTGGGATTTTCCGGTGCTGGTCCGGCCTGCTAGCGGTTTGCATTGTAGTTATTATTTCTCTGTCCTCTGTAATTGCGATATCTTTATTGTTGGTTGTTTCTCATTTGCGGAGGTACATAGTGATTGGCTGGCTGCCCTCTGTATAATTGCATTGACAGTTGCTATTCCCTGCACTTTGGCGTTATATGTGCAGTTTTCGGTGATGTGTCCGGTAGTGTTGCAGATAGCACAAAACAACTGATTAAGTGCACAAGTGGCACTAGTATGGCCTGAATTCTTGCATGTAGTGCAGTACATCTGTCTGGTTGGGTCTTCAGTGATATTTCTATTTGCTTTTAACCACTCCAGATCTTCTGTAAATCCTCCAACCTTGTTTTCAAGTTGCAAAGCCATTGCGATCACTGCATCTAGCATCATAGCTCCTACAGAGCATATGATCATAATCTGTTTAAGTTGTGGAGTCAATCCATTGATAAACCATTGAGTGATAACGTCATCCGGTAGGTTGGCATGTGCTGGTGGTAACTGCCTCAAATGAGTCCTGAAAAGAGTGGTGTATTCCTGTACTGTTTGATTTATCTTTTGTCTATTGATTTGCAGGTAGTCAACAATTTCGGCTGGATTCTTCTTTAGCTTGAATCTCTGCAAAAAGGCATCCCTTATTGCTTCATAGGTGCCGAAATGGTTAATATCATATTCTGTAAGCTATCTAGCTGCTTCGTTGACCAATGTCGATTGGAAAACAATAGCCTTATACGCCGGATCAGGTGGATGGTTGAGCACTGCGTAACTTATCTCAAATGTGCGTACATGAGCATCCGGGTCATCTCCTGGGAATCCACCAAATTTGGTGTACGTGACTCCTGTTGGAGTCGGCCTTGGTGGGCATAGTTGTTATTGTTGCTGCTGTTGTTGTTGCCCGTTCATGGCTCTGATGGTTGTATTGTGACTATCTTCTGTATCCCGGGATAACTGAACTATCGGAATCTGTATCGTCGGCCTGTGCACTTTCTGGTTCAATAATCTTGTTCAGTATGTTTCGAATCTCGGTTTCGAACAAGCTACCTTCCTTCTTGATGTCAAATGTAGGGAAGCTTACTCCCAATAGCGGTGACTGGGCTGAAGATTCTCGAGAAATGGTAAACCGTCGTCGAAAAACTGCGATTCTTCAGCAACTGTTACCGAAATATCACCGGAATGTGTCGAATCTTCACCAAAACAAGGTGCTTTTTTGCCTTCACTAATTTCTTTGGCTAAGGTGTTTCTAGTCGTAAACAGATTTGAATCTTTACCCAATGTTGTTAAACTGACTTCAGGCTGCGTCCTCGTAGATTCTGGAGTTACTATATCTTCGACAGACTGTGCCGAAATCGTACCGTAATTTACTAGAGGCGTGCGTAGCACATTCCACTGGAATATGACCGGAATCACTACTAACGTTCTTTACTTTCTTGACAACTGGGTTAGACCTAGTTGTACTTCTACCTCCCGGAGTCGTTCTTAATAAATTAAGTACCCCAGGCTGGCGGTTCTTTGGATACGTTTCACCGGATCGAGTAACCGGCATGTATCATCTTTTGTACTAATCGCGTACTATTACTGTCGATTAAAAATTTACAGTCACGTTTCCACAACTAGTTTGCAACAATCTGATCTGTTGCCACCTTCCCACAGATGGCGCCAGTGTTAAACGTTGCTTATTTTAACTGTCAGAAGTGCGTTTAAGCGATTCTTGGATTCTTGGGAGTGGAAGGGGTCTGTTAGACAGAGGCCCTATACTTAGTTCCCAAACTAACTGCTTACACACAACAATATACTGATGCTAAGAGCTCTATCAAGAATCTGCTGTACTTAGACATTACAGTTCACAGTCTTAGCTCAGCCACATGTACCGAATACGCTAAGATACTATGTTGCATCTGCACCTAACTTACTGACAATATCAGAAACAAGAGTAATCGCCAACCTTTACCGAATGGATACCACAATCCGACCAATGTCTCAAAACACAAAGAATCCAAGCGTTCATATACCCCGTACTGAAGGTTCAGTACGCAACCCAAGAAATCCTTATTGTAGCTTACTTTTTGCCGTAGGAGGACAGATCTCAATACTGAAGGCAATACAGTACAGATCCATATCCCAGACACACGACCACAATCACACAGACTTCCGCAGCACGTCACGGTGTATTACCAGAAGATTAACACCACGATACACTTACTTAGTTGCACAATACCATAGAAACTCCACAGAATAACTCGCTTAGAGCACAGTCGGGTAATCTTCTGAACAACTATGAAACTCACCAACAGACAGGTCTCAACAGATAACAAAACATGAACAAGAGCAATATACTCAGGAATGCTCCACAACAACAGAGTAACGTTCACTTAACCACCCAGACAGACAGTCTGGTGATCTTCTCGATCGTCTATAAAGTTAACAAACAGAACAGATGTCGACGGCAGACAAGACAAGAGGCGAACATAAACTCAGAATACTTGAAATTATGCAAACACTACAGTAACGCCCGCTTAGTCACCCAGACAGACAGCCTGGTGATCCACCACGAATTCTTTGATTTATATAACTTTTACAAACTGTCTGTAACAACTTTTCGCTCGTGCGAACAAGATTCAGTTATACATTTCCAATCCGGCGGCCGCTAACAGTGGGAAAGAGAATGAGCCATAAGCACCTCAGATGACACAGTGCTATCAAGTGTCAACACATCAGCATCATCAGAAATAGCATTAATTTCTTCAATCTTCAGAGTCGAAGTAGATGGTGCAGGTAACTATTTAACATGCCCATCAATGTTCTGTTCTTTACCTTTAGCATTCTTTAATGCATAACAGTCTTTCTTCATATGTCCTTTCTTATGACAATAATGGCATTCGATATCCCTCTTCTTTGACTTACTTCTACTCTTATTCCGTTGACCATTCTTTTCCTTGTTCTTGCTCCTACCACGTTGCTGATTCTTTCCCTGGTAAGAATCACGAACATTATATGCATCTCCACTCTGAGTACCAACCATAGATTTTCTACGAATCTCCTCACTCAAGAGTGCTCCACATATGTCATCATAGACAAGTTTACCACCAGGTGCACTATTGCTAATAGCTTTGCAAAATGTATCCCATAATGATGGCAGGGTGCATAACAACAATACTGCTTTTATTTCGTTATCCATATCCATTTTCTGAGCTTGTAACTGGGAGAATATAGCATCAAAGTCATTTAGATGAGCAGCAACACTATTTGTGTCCTTCATATGAAGATCTTATAATTTTCTCATCAGATACACTTTATTCGATTCTATCTCTTTTTCATATGTAGACCTGACCATTTCATCTAACTCATCCCAATCATCTTCATCCATGTCAGTAGGCTTCTTTGAAATCCCATTTACTAGCTTCCATTCCCTCCTTTGAATCAGCACGTCTTTAATCTGATTCTTCCATAGAGCAAAGTTTGTGCCATCAAATTTTTGGATCTCAAAATGGTCTTTACCCTGCAAGTTATAGCTCCTCCTCGGAACATAAGCACTAGACCCTAATCCACTGGATGTGCCTAAGACCTCTGATGCCATGATGGTAGAGAACTGAATAGAATGATAATGGAGCTAGAAAAGTCCGAACACCAACGAATAACTGTATCAAGGAGTAAATCGACCACCGTATAGCTGACAAAACCAAAAATCTAGAAAAATTTTGCCAGAGTATCCTCTGCAAAATGAGCGTATTACCAGTGTCGAAATATCATAAAACTGCAAGTACTGACATGTTTTCCTACATAGTGAATCACTGAATCCACTGCATATAATCAGTTACCCAATAGAAGCCAACTAGGCTTATCGAGCACCTATGAACAACTATCATACATCTCCTATGGCGAGGCTGGGTAAGTCTTCCACTTGCATCACCAAAGAGATCCCGACATCTGGGTGTCTCCCAGTTAAGAAAACCTCACCATGACCCTCTTTATCAAACATAAAAGGCTTTACGCAAAGAACGTAACCGCTATATCAATGACCACATGGACATACATAAGCCGTATCCATAGAAGCAGACATGGTGTGTATGTGCTAAATATATGCAGTAAAATGACACTAAAGGCTGAATAGACAACCCAAAAACTAGCCAATAACACCTGCAAGTATCTGTCAAGTATGATGTTTTAGGCTCAAAAAACCTGCATAAATTTGCAGCAGCTGCTCCCACCAAAACTAAAACCTTTCAAGAAACCTGTAGTTTTACAAGTGTGGCTGAAAAACACAGCCCCAAAGGTTGATATTTATTGTCGGAGAAGTACAAATAACACTCTTCTTGATGTTCTTGGACTTGTGTGAAGAGAACTATGTGCATAAGTACTCCCAAAATGGCTCCAAAAGACACCCAAAAATGCTTCAAAAATAGGCTTTGAAAGCAAAGAATGAAGCTTTGAGAGACCAAAACATGTTCAAGGTAATGTCAACCTTAGTCTTTCCCCTTCTTCAGACACCACAAGAGTGTAGCTTACCTCTTACCACTTCATGTTTGCTCATGTCCTTCAACTTTGGAATGTTGATGTGTCCTATTCTTTTGTGCCATAAGTCCAACTCTAAAATCTTCTTGTTCCCACATTGAATGTACATGACCTTTCCATGTGGATGTTGGACATCCAAAGTGAACATCCTTCCTTCTCTTCTACCTCGAGCAATGACCTTGAAGCCTTCCTTTGGATTCTTTATGAATCACCCATTCTCATTGAATATGACATGATGACCCTTCTCTACCATTTGTCCTATTGAAATCAAGTTCTTTGAAATTGTAGGAACATGAAGAACATTAGATAGTACCTTTGCTCTACTTGTATCTCCAAGCCTTATACCTCCAATATGTTCAATCATGTGTTGCGTATCATCACCTGTTTCAACACACCCTTTTCCACTTGGTACCTGTAGATTAGTGAACAAACTTCCTTGGCATGACATATGGTTACTACAACTTGAATCAATGTACCATATTTTGTCATCTTCACAAGAGCTTCTATACTCATGTCTCATTGCAAGTAGTGTGTCCTTGCTTCCTTCACTTAAGGTGCTTGCATAGTTGCTTTGGTTCCTTTGATTGCCTCCATTTGGTCTTCCATTCTTCAGCAAACAATCACTAGCAAAGTGTCCTACTTTACCACAATGATAGCATGTTATACCTTTATGAGAATTGTAGGAGTCTCCGCTTCTTCCTCTACTTCTACCTCAACCTCTTCCTTGTGTGTTGCCATTTGATGCATCCTTGTTGTCTTCCAAATTGTTTTGATTGTAGTTGGAGTTGTTGTGGCCTCTTCATTTTCCTCTTGAGCCTCCTCTTGAGTTCCTTCCTTTACCTCGATGTGCATATAACATTTGGTTGTAGTTGTCCTTTTCTTTGGGGCCACCAAAGCTAAGCTCTTCTATGACACGATGAGGGATTGGATGTTCAAAACGTGGATATGCATCTTTCAAGTTAATGGAAGTTATAAATGTCTTACATCTTTCATCTTCTCCCAATCCACTAAGAGTATAACACACAAGATCTTTGTCTTCAACCGTTGTCCCAATAGAAGCTAAACCATCACTTAGCTCCTTAATCTTCAAACTATATTCAACTATGGATTGACTCGAACATTTCTTGATTGTGTTCAACTCATTCTTGAGTTGAAGTTTCCTAGGTTTGGTATTTGTTGAATATATCCTTTCAAGAGGTTCTTAAGCATCCTTAGCTTTCTCTAGATGTTGAATATGCCCTACCATGGCATTAGTAATGACTTGCGAAATGAGGAACATGACTCTCCTATTTCTCTCTTCCCATTCTTTTTTTTGCCTCCTTTGGACTTCGGTGGCCATAGCTTGATTGATTTGAGGTTGAGCATCATCGCCGCTCACAATACCCCGTAAGCCTTTGCCCATTAGGTAGTTGGGCATTCTAAACTTCCACACGGGATAGTTATCCTTATCCAATTTCTCTACTTGTTGACCCAAGTCAGCCATTGAAGACTATCAAAAACTTTGAGAGTTACCTCGAATAGTTATATTGTCTTTTGCTCTTGCGTTTGTGAAGCTCCCCCTTGTTTTGCAGCTCCACTTTTGCTTTGCTTTAATGCCAGGTCTGCTGGCAAAGCTTCAACACCAAGTTTGCTCTGATACCAACTGTGGATAATGAGTTCACCTATGTGCAACAAAAATGTGTAGTGAACCCTTGTATGTCGAGCACTTGGACAAATAGTTGTACCTTAAATAACTTGCTGCTCTCAATAAAAAACTCAAATGGACTTGTGCCTTTAGCCAATCTAAGTAGAAAAAGAGAGCTTTCTAACAAGTTATAAATAACTTAATTTGGACAAGTTTGATTAGGTAACCCAACTGACAACGATGAACTACCTGTCCACACAAGTATGTTGAAGAACGGAGCTTCACTCTCAGACTGATAACTCCCTTAATATATATTCTTTGAGGAAGATATTTGGTACATAGAAGACACACAAAAATAGCTTTCCAAGAAGCTTTTTGAACCTGCAAACAAATTCTGGATGGTTTTCATCTTCAAATCCAACCGGTTGACTCATGTACACCTCTTCTTGTAGTTCTCCGTTAAGAAAAACATTTTTTATGTTGAGTTGATATAATGACCATCTCCTTGAAGCACCAATCGCTATTAATGTTCTGACAGTTCCCATATTTGCAACAGGGCTAAAAACTTCATCATAATCTATGCCTTGTGTTTGTTTAAATCCTTTGGCAACTAATCTAGCTTTATATCTACCTAGTGAACCATCATCATTCCTCTTTACTTTAAACACCCATTTGTTTGGAGCAATCTTCATACCTTCTTTCTTTGGCACTAGCTCCCATGTGTGATTATCTTTAAGAGCTTTGATCTTCTCTTTCATAGCTTGCTTCCATTCCTTTTGTGTGCAAGCTTCTTCATATGTCTCAGGCTCTTTGTCTTTGATAATCTGCATCATGTATGCAAAATGTGTCGCCATGAAACTATCATAACTCAACCTTTGAGTTGGATACTTTGTTCTTGAAGATCTTCTTTCATTTCCTTTAGAAAGTTTCTTTTTTAACCTATTCAACTTTACCATCGGAGTGATTATCTCTTCATATTCTTCTTCACTTACATCTATCTCACTATTTCGAGTAGCACTTCCTTCTTCCACTCTACTATGAGCTGAATTTGGAGACACAGAATGACGCCCCCTCCATGTTGAACATTCTTCATTTGATGTAAATGCTTCTGGACCTGAAACCATTGTGCTTGATTGTTGAACTTCTCTTTGATTTGTTCCCGCATAATCATCACAATCTTCTTCAAGACTCTTTTCCTTTCCTTTAGTTCATCAAAGACCACATCTCGTGAGACGCTTAATTCCTTTGTTCTAGGGTTGCAACACTTGTATCCTTTTTGCTCTGTTGAGTAGCCGGTGAAAATGCATTTTTCTGACTTTGATTCCATCTTTGTTCTAACTTCTTCTGGAATGTGAACAAAGCAAACATATCCAAAACTTTGAGGTGTGTAAGATCAGGTTTCTTACCGGAATATACCTCCTCTCAAATCAAGGGATGTATTCCTGATGTTGTGCACCTATTCATTAAGCAAATGGCCGTTGTGGTAGCTTCAGCCCAATAGTACAATGGTACCTTGATGCATCTTGCAATTTTAGGAATTTGCATATTTTTCCTCTCAGCTACTCCATTTTTTTGTGGTGTGTACCTACAAGTGAACTGCCTTTTGATCCCATTCTCTTGTAGAAAATCAAAAAATTCTTTGGAGAAGTATTCTCCTCCACCATCTGACCTTAAGGTTTTGATAGAGCTTCCTATTTCTTTTTCAACTTCAACTTTGAATCTTTTGAATATAGAAAACACCTCTGATTTTTGCATCATACAAAATAGCCATACCTTTCTTGAGTGATCATCAATGAAGGTGACAAAAAATCTATTACCAACCATTTATGCCTCTTGGGTTGGTCCCCATACATTCGTATGTATCAACTCTAAGACATCTGGGTCCACATAATTTCTCCTCTTGAATGGCTGCCTCGTTTGTTTTGCTAGTTGACAAGCTTCACATAACTCATGTAGTCCAATTCTATTAAATTTTGGAAGACCTCTTACCACATCATGTTCGCTCATGTCCTTCATCTTTGGAATGTTGATGTGTCCTATTCTTTTGTGCCATACGTCGAGCTCTGAAATGTTCTTCTTCCCACATTGAATGTACATGACCTTTCCATGTGGATGTTGGACGTCCAAAGTGAACATCCTTCTTTCTCTTCTACCTTGAGCAATGACCTTGAAGCCTTCCTTTGGATTCTTTATGAAGCACTCATTCTCATTTAATATGACATGATGACCCTCCTCTACCATTTGTCCTACTAAAGTCATGTTCTTTGAAATTGTAGGAACATGAAGAACATTAGATAGTACCTTTGCTCTACTTGTATCTCCAAGCCTTATATCTCCAATATGTTCAATCATGTGTTGAGCATCATCACCTTTTTCAACACACCCTTTTCCACAACCTATAGATTAGTGAACAAACTTCCGTGGCATGACATATGGTTACTACAACTTGAATCAATGTACCATTTTTTGTCATCTTCACAAGAGCTTCTATACTAATATCTCATTGCAAGTAGTGTGTCCTTGCTTCCTTCACTTGAGGTGCTTGCATAGATGCTTTGGTTCCTTTGCTTTCCTCCATTTGGTCTCCCATTCTTCATCCAACAATCACTAGCATAGTGTCCTACTTTACCACAATGATATCATCTTATACCTTTATGAGAATTGCAAGAGCCTCGACCTCTTCCTCTACTTCTACCTTGACCTCTTCCTTGTGTATTGCCATTTGATGCATCCTTGTTGTCTTCCAAATTGTTTTGATTGTAGTTGGAGTGGTTGTGACCTCTTCCTTTTCCTCTTGAACCTCCTCTTGAGTTCCTTCCTTTACCTCGACGTGCATATAACATTTGGTTGTGGCTGACCTTTCCTTTGGGGCCACCAAAGCTCAGCTCTTCTATGACAAGATGAGGGATTAGTTGTTCAAAACCTGGATATGCATCTTTCAAGTTAATGGAAGTTTTAAAAGGCTTCCATCTTTCATCTTCTCTCAATCCATTGAGATTATAACACACAAGATCTTCGTCTTCAATCATTGTGCCAATAAAAGCAAAAGCATCACTTAGTTCATTAATATTCAAAGTATATTCAAATTTGGATTGACTCGAACTTTTCTTGATTGTGTTAAAATCATTCTTGAGTTGAAGTTTCTTAGCTTTGGTATTTATTGAACACATCCTTTCAAGAGCTTCCCAAGCATCCTTAGCTTTCTCTAGATGTTGAATATGCCCTACCATGGCATTAGTAATGACTTGTGAAATGAGGAACATGACTCTCCTATTCCTCTCTTCCAATTTTATTGCTTGCCTCCTTTGGACTTCGGTGGCCATAGCTTGATTGATTTGAGGTTGAGCATCATTGCCGCTCAGAATACCCCACACGCCTTTGCCCATTAGGTAGTTGGTCATTCTAAACTTCCACATGGGATAGTTATCCTTATCCAATTTTTCTACTTGTTGACCCACGTCAGCCATTGAAGACTATCAAAAACTTTGAGAGTTACCTCGAATAGTTATATTGTCCTTTGCTCTTGGGTTTGTGAAGCTCCCCCTTGTTTTGTAGCTCCACTTTTGCTTTTGCTTTAACTCCAGCTCTGTTGATGAAGCTTCAACACCAAGTTTGCTCTGATACCAACTGTGGAGGATGAGTTCTCCTATGCGCAACGAAAATGTGTAGTGAACCCTTGTATTTCCAACACTTGGACAAATAGCTGCACCTTAAATAGATTGCTGCTCTCAGTTAAAAAGTCAAATGGACTGTGCCTTTAGCCAATCAAAGTAGACAAAGAGAGATTTCTAACAAGCTATAAATAAATTAATTTGGACAAGTTTTGATTAGGTAACGTAACTGACAAAGATGAACTACCTCTCCACACAAGTATGTTAAAGAACTGAACTTCACTCTCATACTGATAACTCCCTGAATATATATTCTTTGAGGATGATATTTGGTAGACAAAAAATATAGACAAATATCTTTCCAAAAAGCTAAAACTCAAGTAAGTTGTATGAGTTTTGGTTAGAAAAGTAAATTGACCAAAATAGACCACCTGTACACATAAGTATACTAAAAAACTAGGCCTCACTTTCTGACAGATATTTCATAGAATATGAATCCTTTGAATGTGATATTTTGCATAGAAAATTATGTGCGTAGAACTTTCCAAAAAGCCAAAAATCAAGTGATTGGGATATGTTTTGGTTGGGAAACATAAGAGACCAAAATAGACTACTTGTTCACACAGGTATGCTAAAAATTGGACTTCACTCTTTCACTAATATCTCACAAAATATATAAGCTTTTAAGGAGATATTTGAAAGCAAAAAGTACACAAGATGAGCTTTCCAATGAGTGTTTAAACGCAAGAAATGGTTACATATACACTGGGATATGAACTTCACAATAGAGCTATGTACAAAATGACGTGCAACTCGAAGGAGTCTATGGAAAGACAAAATGACAAAATGACTAGATCCGAGTATTGGGAGCTCTTGCCTCTTTCTCTCCGTGTTTAGAACATGCTCCCACTCCACTTTTATAACCAATGAGCATGTGAAGAAGCTTGTGCCTCCTTCTTAACTCACCACTTTGCCCACTACATGCCACTGACTACAAGGCAGATATTGTATCTTTTACTCATCATGAATTTTGACTAGACTTTTTTCTTTTTTTTTTCTTTTCTCTTCTTTTCCTTTATCTTTATATTTGGCAAATTTATCCAAGCATAGCTCATATGAAAATGAGCTTGTACATTTATCTTCAACACAATTGCCATTGTGCCAAATAAGACCCTCATGACAAGGTAGATCATGCCCAAGGAGGAATCAAGTTTTTTATCATTCCCAGGCAATGCATCTACTCAGGAGGAGAATCCATTCTTCATGGTTCACTCTTGTTTTAGGGTCTATGTCCTAATAGCTAATCCATTGGCCAATTTCTTGTTTCCAGAGGTGTTTTCAATGTCTCAAACCCTTGTTCTAAAGCCTCTTAGCATTTTGGAGGTTACAAGAAACCAACCCCTAATGCCTGTGATAAAAAACAAGATTGAGTCATCTTGTCTTATACCAAGCACCCATTTCCAATCTTCTCTCATTCTAACAAATTGTTTGAACTTGTTCCAACTCTTCCACAAGGAGCGCACGAGATTCGAGCCTTTAGGGAAAACTAGAATGGGGGAGAACAAAAGGGTAAGGAGGCCCAAGTCCTTCGAGCGAGGGAGGCCCAACAACGTAATCACCTTCTTCTTCTTGAAAATAAGCTTGGCCCAAGAGGTCTCACAATTGCACCAAGCCCTGATGATCCATTTTCCCACTAACTTTTCAACCATGCCTTCAATATCCATAATGCCCACACCCACACAATCCTTTTGGCTGATGCAAGTAGAGCATTTACTTTTGGGAAACCCCCTTCTATTGTGGTTCTCTTTCCAAAGAAAGTTTCTGCATATTCTTTCCAATTTTCTAAGCTCTTGATCCTTCAGCCCCTAGCAAGAGAGAAAGTAAATGGTCAAAGAGATGAGGAAGGTATTAATTACCATGGAGCACCTTGTGAGGTTGATTTGCATGCCCTTCCAATATGCTAACTTGTTGTCTAGTTTGGAAAGCACCCAATTCCATCGCTGCTCCATCCAGACACCAAAGCCCATCGCAATACCAAGAAGGCAAAATACTAGCCCTGTGGGGATAATTTGGCAACCATGGTCAACCAACAGTTGGGGTGGTGATCTATTGATGGCTCTGGAAGTGGCTTTGGAGTGGTTTATTTTTGAACTAGACACCTCACAGAATGTTTCAAGGCACCCCCAAAAGGTTTCAATGCTAGTCAAGTCATTATGCACAATTGCATTTATGTCATCCACAAATAGCCTCACTGTCATCTGACCGTGGTTGAGAACTAGAGAGAGACCTTTAATATGGCCCATTTCCATATGATGTTACACAAGACGGCTAAGCCCCTCCATGGAAATAGAAAAAAGAAGGGGGGCCAATGGGCACCCTTGCCTAATAGATCATTTTAATGTGATAGCCTTCAATAACTGACCGACATTTATTTGCATCGATGCATTCCCCAGCAAAGTAGCAATCATCTTAGTGAATTACTGACTACAGATGAGGTATTTAAGATATTGCATAATAAAGTCCCATTCAAGCCTGTCGTAGGCTTTGTCGAAGTCGATTTTAAGGACACCACATCTTGCATGGACTCTTCAGCAAAATCGAGACCTTCCCAAATATCAATAATAGCTTCCAATATTGATCTACCCTTGAAAAATCATTTTTGGTCCTCACTAAGCCACCTCTCTGTTTGCAATCATTGTTGCAAGAATCTTGTACCCCATTTGAAGCATCGTGATCGGGTGCCAATTTTCAATCCTATTCTTGATACTTTTTGTATGGATAAGCTTGATGACACCATTGTTTAGGCATTCGGGGAGTGCACCAAAAGCCAATAGCTCTTGCCAAACCAAGTGCAATGGGGTGGCCAATGCCTATCTAAAGGACTTGAAAAATTCATTTGTGAGGCCATCAAGAGCCGGGCTTTTCCCATTGGGGAGCATATTGAGAACTTTGAGAATCTCAGTATTCGAATGGGTACATCAAGAAGAGACTTCATATTGTGTAGTATTCTCAAGGGAGAGACTCTCGAGATAGGTGCCATGCAATCCTGCCTATGGGGAGAGAGGGACATCAAGACCTCAAGGAGTTGAGTAAAGTGGTCGACAATAATAGCAGTGTTTTCTTCTTCTATTTTGCATTTGACCCCATTGCTACCTATCAAGAAGGGAATAGAGTCTCTTGTTTGCTTCCTCTTAAGGATGCTGCATATGTCTTTAGTTGGTTTGTCAGTTTTACCCGCCCACCATTCTTTAAAGTATACTTGTAGGTTTTTCCTTTGAATTTCTTCCTCATATCTTAGCATGCCTCTGATATTTTGTAGCCCCATCTAGTATTGGTAGTTCCCTTTGTTCACTCCACCTCAAGGTGCTAGAGCCTCTGATAGAGCTTCTCTCTCCACCTCTGCCAAACATTGTGAAGCATCTTGTGACTCCTGACTAGAATTTGGTGAGTCTTCTCAATCGTAGCCCTCCAACTTTTGGCCGGTGAGGCGCCGATGGTGAATGTCGAGTTCCAAACCAAGGTAATTTCTTTATGGATAGAGGGAGGGAGAAAGACGTCGGCCAAGCATGAAACCAAGGCGATTTCGTGAGTTTGGTAATCGTTTTGAAAGTGAGAATAAAAGGGTAGTGGTTAGATATGGCGAGGTCAATGTGTTCAAAGATGGTGGATTGGCCCCACTGATGGATAATGTTCTATGCAATATAGCTTCTATTGATTCTTGCTTTTCTCAAGTCATCCCTTGATTGGAGGTTCGACCAAGAGAGGCCATTCGTATCTTTAATCTCCACAAGGTCCAGGTGGAGCTTGATTCTATCCCATATATCTTTCTCCTGACTATCAATGGTACGCCCCTTGCTGTCAGACCGATCCAAAGGGTCTTCCACCATGTTGAAGTCCTCACAAAACATCACATTGTGGGAAAGGAAGTCAGAGATCCAAGCCTCAATCCTCTCCAACTCCCTGTTTGGGGCACACATGGAGACCACAGTGAACTGAAAGGGGCCCCCAAAGGATGCAGCAATCCATCGATGTTTTCGATCCTTGGAGGAGTTGACTAGTCTACCAAACCAAAAGTTATTTATTCTAATAGTTGTGCCACTGGCACCTCTGGGGCGTGAAGTAGTAATCCAGAAATGAGTCAAACAGATGTGTTTGAGTTGTTTCTAAAGGTCCTCTCCATCAATTTTAATCTCTTGAATACACATGAAATCCGGGTTTAGGCTATTATCTCAAAACCACTGGCCGATAATAGCAGCTCTTGAGGGTTGTATCAACCCCCTAGTGTTAAATGATATGATAATCATTATCGATGGTTACCCTCTTTGTGGAGAGGGATCTTGTCTTTTTTCTTCTTGGGTTCGTCTTTTTTCCTCAAGAACAAGGGGTCCTGACCACATATCTTACCCTTAAGGGGCTCTTCCATGACATTTCCAATGGTTGTTTCCCCTTATGTGTCACCTTCTGTGGGATTGAACTTAGCACTTTTTTTGGGAGTGTCGATCTAATGATGGAGCTCTCACTGTCCGGGTTGTCTTTGTTACTATTAGTGAAACCATCCTCTTTACTACTCGTATAGCCCCTTGGTTATCTTCTTTGTTGGTGGCAGTCTCCAAGGTTTTATGTATGGTGTCTACTTCATGAAGATTCCCTCATAGAAAATCCGACTCAGGATTTGTACTCAAAAGAAGAACAAACAAAACCAAGAAGCCACCAAAGAAAATCAAATAAGTATTAATGTATAGTTTTTACGGGAAAACCTTAAAAACCATATTATTTTTTAAAGAAAAGTACCACAAACTAAGAAATGGCTTGCTTTTGCAGCTCTTCTACCGAAATAGAATACTTGGGAGATGGTGATTGACAAAAGGATGCAATGATATCTATAGGGATGGTGATGAAGATAATATTTTCAAGTTGAAGGAATTGAGATAATACACCTCAAAAATGACATCAAGGTGCTTCTCTGTTCTTCTGCATCACAACGTATGTTGTTATGATGCTGTTTTATCTTTTAATTATAGTAGTCATACCAATATTTCTTGTAGTGAAGGTTTTTCTTTTTGGTGCTTGTAGTAAAACTGAAATAGGATAAGTATACCTTGTCCATAAGACATCTCATAAAGGAATATCCAAGAGGAAAGAGAGGAGGGATTAGAGATGGAGATAGAGATAGATAGATACATAGATAGGCATCTGTCAGTTTTCCTGTGCACACATTGAAATGGTAAAATGTAAAGAGATTGTTGTTGTTATGGGATATAGAGAAATGGCATGGATACTAGCAAAGAGGGCCTTAGAAGGGGATCAATCTTGAGAAAAAGTTCCCTTTGGCAGGAAGACACAGTCAAACCTGGATTCCTCTTTTCCACCCATAACTATTCATGCCAAGTTGGATGGCACAGTTCATACATATATCTCAACGAACATCGTTTACCTTGATGTCATGGAAATCACATTGGTAGGTCCAAAGCTATTAACTTCTTTTCCCAAGAATGATCCATGTGTTCCCTTTGTTTGGTCCCTTTTTTTCCATAATTTTTTATAGTTTCTGATTTCCATGTAAACAAGTAGTCCCAAAGGAAAATGATAGTATTATCATTTTAAGAGACACGAAGCCTCGTCTTTCCACCCAAAACATGAAAAAGACATGAAGCCCCCCCACAAGACATGAAGAGGAAGGGATAAAGTCAATGGTTGTGATCCTTTGGAAGACATGAAGCCTCTCCTTTCCGGACAAGGTAGTCAATAAACGGTGGGAATTATAATGTCCTAAACTCATAAAGATTTTCTCTATACAGAACGCAAAGACAAGTCAGGGTTGAGGGTAGTGTTTGAACAAAATATGACTTAGCGTGGAGCTCGAGGTGGGATTTTAAGTTTCAATAAAAAAGTTTGTGCTCATGTGGTAAATCCTCCACCAAGGAATCTGGACCAATGCAAAAGCTAAGAAAATTTGCGGGGTTCCCATGGTGCAAACAATGCCTACGTGGCAAGAAGGACTTGGGACACCTCTTCTTTTTGTGCCCCAAGTCCATTTTGGTCTCACGGGCCCTCGAGAGAATCATGCGGATATAGGGACAAATCAATTGGAAGGAGGCTTCACTAGGTTAAGCAATTTGATGTTCCTTAGCACTCTGGAATGTTATAAGAGGTGAGATCCTCTTGAAGATTTGGAAAGAGAAATGTGCTGCCAACTTTGGAAGCCCTCCTATAGACTGGTCGATTGAAAAATCTCTTTTGCGTTTAGGCAAAAGAATTTCTAATTGTAAGACGCCCCTACCTTTTAGACATCATAGAGTGTTTTTCCTAGAGAGCAACAAGATCAAAAGCAAGTGGGTCCCACATGAGGGGGATGAAACGGTTATCAACCTTCTTTGTAATGTTCTCTAGTAGTGAATCAACAAACCCTACTTTGTAGGATTCAGGTGGTCCAATGGGTACTAGGCTCGTTCACTTGTACATGTGTTATTTCTATTAATTAAGGTTTGGTAGAGTAGGCTTCTTCTGAACATCCTTTTGAAAACGAAAACGACTTAGCAATTGAGTTTTTAATCCTAGCCCTAGCCCTAGCACAACCCTAGCCTTAGCCCTACATAGCCCTAGCCATAACCCTTTTGGTACCCACAAGAAGAGTATCCAAAGAACACCAAATGCGCGATGCATGTCAATGACAGAGGAAAAGTCCATACCTTCTACCCTTTGTCGAAAAGGGAGGGGAGAACGCATGCCCGGATGCTCCATCACTCATATGGCAAAGAAGGGTTGGCTTAAGACTTTGGACTTTTGGCCTTTAGCGTTCCATGGTGACCCACTCAAGAGCTACAGATTTGTAATCAATATTATTCGTAAAACAGAAAATATTCAGAAAATACTTTTGTCTTGAGTATGGCCCCATAAGGTCCTTCGTCCTCTTTGCATGGGTCCTCAATGTCCTCCCTACGCAACGACTCATGCACACACAGTCATCCATGAGAGTACGGATCTCTTATATCCATTCCTTGACTTTCCTTTTCTGAACATTGGTAGTTTGTCAGAATATGCAATAAACACAATTGAGAAACAGAGCTGAGAGGATGGAAAACTCCAAGTTCTCCGATACTTCCAACTTTTTTTATGAGATACATAAAGGTGAGACGGTGGTTCCAGTACTGCACTAACCACAGACAACCCCTCTCTCTCTCTCTCTCTCTCTCTCTCTCTCTCTCTCTCTCTCTATATATATATATATATATATATATATATATATATATATATATATATATATATATATATATGACAACCCCTCTCTCTCTCTCTCTATATATATATATATATATATATATATATATATATATATATATATATATATATATATATATATATATATATATAAACAAAAGAAGAAAATGCATGGCCTCACAACAAGGGGCAGAATCTTAGCGTATAGATAAATTTCTAAGGATATACATAGCCTTTTCCAAGGAAAAAGATATAGCTATCGAACCTTTCCTTGTACCTTTACTAGTTTATAATGTAAATTGTGACCCTTAAGACTGAAGTAGGTAGGGAGATCTTTGAAGGATTTAAGAACACATTTAACATGAGATAGCACCCGCAAGTTCATGCAAATGAAGACCTTTCCGAAAATCCTCCTAAGACTATCATCATTGGTTGAGGATCTAACTCATCAATCCAACATAAACTTGTCTTTTTTTAAAATAAAAGGAAGTTCTGCCTTAGCCTACTCTCCCGGACTTGTATTAAATAAAGGAAAATAAAAGTACAAGTGAAGGGGACTAGTGCCCAAGGGACCCCCCAAGTCCCATAGAGCGGGGGTAGAACTTACAGAACAGACATCTTGTGTGGGACCGTTCTAAAGTCCATCTTCTCATGGGGCACGAGTCGCCGTGCTCATTGGGTATGAGATGGCATAATGGAAATCACCTAACGGATATCCCGAATATCAAAGGAAACATTGACTATATGGTCAACCTTAACAAGAAGTGGTGCCTATCTTGGACAAGGCTGCGATGGGAAATGAAGTTCATGGCTATCTAGCACCCTCTTATAGAAAACAAAAAGTTTGTCATCTTATGGCCAATTCTTCATAGGGGAATATGGACCAACCTAAAGGCTACCAAAATTTGTGGGGCGTCTCCCTGCAAGTGTTGTTACCGGTCCATTGAAGATGTTAGTCACATCTGCTTTACTTGTCCCAACTCCAACAGGCTTCGGAAAGAAAATTAGACTTCAAAAGAATATGAGTTGGAAACAAGCTCTTGTAAGAGAAGTGATTGGCTGCTCAATGACCCTCTGGAATGCCATCAGAGGGGAGGTCCTCTGGAAGATCTGGCGAGAAAGATGTGCTTATAACTTTGGTGACTCCCCCAAAGAGTGGTCGATCGAGAAATTGTTGTTCCTCCTCGGTAAAAGAATCATCAATTGTAAGAAATCCCCCCCTTTCAGGCATCATAAAGTGCTTCTCCTAATCAACAACAAGTTTAAACCCTAGTGCACCCCACATGAGGGTGATGAGAGGGTGATTAACCTTCTTTGTAATGTCATTTAGACTCTATAAACATGAACTTCTCTTGATGAACCTTCCAAATGCCTGCATAAATTCGCACACCCAAGGACATACAACTAGAGACTACATGACGAGGAAGAGATCCCAAAAAAATAGTAGAGAAGCAATCAAATATCTTAAGAGGGATGGCTCTTTGGGCATGGAGTTGGTGACTTTGGATCTACCCCCTAAGAGGACCTCACCTCCCCTAATGAAACATTTTGTAAATGTGGAAAAATACTCTTCCTCTCGGTTGAACAAGTCTGAAGGATGGCCACCAAGAGTCAAAACGGATCCACTTCAGTTAGAAGGAAAAAGATGGGGCACAAGAACCCTAGGAAGGAGGCCAAAGCTCCTAAAAAAGCACCCTCTTTCATATAGAAGAAAGATATCGAAATGGAGAAGGAAATGAATGTCTTCCATTACACATGTATTTTAGTTGAAGTGGATGACTTGGATGGGCTTGGGAGAGCTCCCAAGAGTACTAATCTAGCAATAAAGAGGACAATCCAGATAGGGAAAGCTCGGTCACTAGGTTGATATCTAAGATACCTTATAAAGAAGAAGAAACAACTAAAAGAAAATGGAAGGAAAGAGAAGATCCACATGGTTCTAACCCCCAACATTGAAGCTTGTCACACCTGAAAATGGAAGGACCGAGAAACCTTCTCAAACCTAGGAATATGAAGAAAGAGGAGAACAATATTAAGACAATCCCCGTTTCAAAGAAAAAGTCATAAAGGTTATACCACTTAATGTTCATGGCCTATCATAATTGAATACGGTCACAACTATAGTCCAATGATGAAAAGATAATAACTTCAACCATGATTTGATCTAGTTTAAAGAGGTAAAGATTAAAGGAGAGGACTTGACTAATAAATTGAAGAAGGTCTCCTCTAACCACTCTTTGCTTACTACAAACCTTCTTGGATGAGCTAAAGGAGAGGTCATTGATGGATTGTGTTAATCTCCAAAAGACAAGCTATCCTTGATGTAAGACCATCTCTATATAAAGAATAACTCTAAACTTCAACCAATTTTGGAAGACAAGTGCCAAACTATCAAGACTTTAGCTAACTGTAAAGAAAGTCATTTCATAAAAAAGTCTCCTGCACATTACTCACTCATTGACTAATCAAATGTGTCAAGTTTTTTATGAAAATCTATACAAGATGTCCCCTAAAGTTTGCACACCTCCTCCAAGTTAAAACATCTCAAAATGTTCAGTAGATTATGAGAAATGATCCAAACAATCTACCTATGTCTGAAACTGCCTTCTTGTAGAGTCGACTTTGACACCTGCAACTTCTAACACATAGTTCTCCCAAACTAGAACGCGTTTAAGCAAATGCTTTTAGCCATAGATGGATTACCTTCCAACTTAGATTTTGACTCCTCATTTGTGCAAAACTTTACATTGTGCACTGAGAACTGATCAACTCTTTGACCATCGAGATTGCGCCTGTTTCAGAAGACACTCATCACTTCTTCACATATAAATGTTCCTACACATAGTTCTCTCAGCCTATTTGCAATTAGCCTCTCAAATCTTAACCATAGATGGATTGAGCATGGAATTAGATATCTACAAAAGGATTTCTAATGTAATCAAACACAAAAGGAGAAATGGAGAAAAGATCGACATGCAATTCTCTGAAAATTCTTTATATTCAACTCATAATACATCTGATGGATGGTACACACAATACTCATGATCTATTCCTTTCTATCTCATCTATACTTCATCTCTCTCTTTTAATACGACCATATACACGTACATATATATACATATGAGTATTGATTCGTCATTACTTCAAGTATTTTGAAGTATTTACAAAACTAATGTACATATGTTTATAGAACTTTTCTTCTTGAAGATTCACTTCACTTCATGAACTTAGACTTAAATCTTTCCTTCATGTCTTCATTTCTAAGATTCATATCATCACCAATTTTTGATTGTCTTGCTCAAACAGCTCCCCCTCAATCACGAATTGTGATTACCTACACCTTCTTTATTCCTGCCATATCTTTAAACCTCTGCAACTTTGCTCCATCCAAGCTCTTTGTCATCATATCTACAAGTTGATCTTTTGTAGGAGTATGTATGACTTCTATTTTTTATCAACAACCTTCTCTCTCAAAAAATGATACTGAATCTCAATATGTTTAGTTCTAGCATGAAACACAGGATTAGCTGCCAAATATAAAGAACTCATATTGTCTCCACAAATGATAGGATTACTCTGAATGATATCAAAACTCTTCATAAGAGTCTTTAGCCATATTACTTCCTTTCCAGCTTCTACCATGGCTTTGTATTCTGCTTCTGTAGATGATAAAGCAACTGTATGTTGCTTCTTAGAACACCATGAAATTAGCTTATCTCCCACATAACACAAATATCCATGTGTTGATATTCTATCATCAGAGTTACCTGCCCAACCTGCATCACTATATATCTTGATTCTTGTATCTGAAGTAAACCCATAGTACAAACCTTCTTTAAGTGTGCCTTTGATGTACCTAAGTACTCTTTGTCCTGCAATCCAATGTTCCTTTCTAGGACAATGCATGAATTGAGATAAAACTCCAACTGCATATGATAAGTGAGACCTTGTTAATGTAGCATAAATCAAGCTACCCACCAAACTCTGATAAAGCTTCATGTCTTTGACTTCTTCTCCTCCATATCTACTCAATCTATGCTTCACTTCCATTGGAGTTGGTGCTATCATGCAATCTTTCATTTTAATTTTGATTAGCAAATTTTTCAAATACCTTTCTTGAGTTACATATACTCCAACTTTTCTTTCACACTTTCTCCTTTTGATTCTTCAAAGTTTGAATTTTATATATCTGCAACAGTCTGGGTCTTCCTTTTCCTTCAAATCTGATGAATCCTGGTCTGATACCACTGATGGAGAGTGTTAATCTCCAAAAGACAAGCCATCCTTGATGTTAGACCACCTATATATCAAGAATAACTCTAAACTTCAACCAATTTTGGAAGACAAGTGCCAAACTATCAAGACTTTAGCTAACTATAAAGAAAGTCACTTCACAGAAAAGTATGCTGCACATTACTCACTCATTGAATGATCAAATGTGTAACATTTCTAATGAAACTTTGTACAAAATGTTGGCTAAAGGTAAGGCACCTCCTCCAAGTTAAACGATCTCAAAATGTTCAGTACATTATGAGAAATGATCCAAAAAATCTACCTATGTCTGAAATTGCCTTCTTGTAGAGTCGACTTTGACACCTACAACTTCTAACACATAGTTCTCCCAAACTAGAACCGGTTTAAGCAAATGATTTTAGCCATATATGGCTTACCTTTCAACTTAGATTCCGACTCCTCATCTGTGCAAAACTTTACATGTGCCTTTGTTTGAGCTCTAATTCCTCTACTACACACGTAGAGTGCTGGAGATACCTCAAGGGGATTCCCTCCCCCCACAATTATTTTCAAGGACTTCAATGTGGTGAGACCTTCATCCAATTGATGATGGGGAAATGATCATGCAATTCATGGGGATGAGAAAGTATGATGGGCTTTTCTCAAGCTTCATTCAGAGTTCCAAGACATAAAGAAAGAAGAATTCTTCACTTGGCCAATTTATAGATCCATCATAGACCTGCTAGGGTCTACCTTCATAAATATTATTCTTTAACCCAACTAGCGGTCTTCTTAGGATCACTGAAAGTCTGTTGCTTCTTTTACAAGCCTTTAGGGGGAAGTAAATCTTCTTGGTTCAAAATTGATTTGTATCTTTTCTCGCTCCCCTTGCTTATTCATGCTATCGTGAACATATAGGCTAATGCTTTCCAAGAAAGGGCCTCATGACCTCCATGTTGGATTGACATTGTATGCAACACTAGGATTATTGGACTGCATAGCACAAGAGAGGCATAGAAAGCTAGGTAGGAGAGAACCGTGATGTTGTATGCTAGACACTTGTGCCTCGATAAAGAGATGAACAAAGGTAAAATTGAGATTCATTTATATCTCATAAAACTTTAAAGCAAGATTGTGTATGAGGAAAAGATGATTTTTCACCACATCCATCTATACTTTAAGGAGTGATGGATAGGGAAATTGGATAAGCTGACCAAATAAATGTGCAATCTATTGAAAATCAAGTCTCAACCATACGAAATGTCTCATCCATAAGTTTTATAAGTGGACTAATCATAATGGAGGATCCAAAGTTGCAAAATCAAGTTAGGAGATCCCCTAAAATCAATAAACTTCAAACCCCATCAATTACCCACCAAAAACTGCATCTACACTCACTAGTGGGTGGTTAGATAGATTTTAGGAAAAGTAAAACTTCTCCAAAAGCATCATTTTGATTTTTTTCTTTTAATTGATTTGTAAGCATTGCATGAATTCCCAACAAGTTTAATGAAGTCCTAAACTCTATCAAGCATCCCCCTTGCTTTCTTATCTCATTTTCCCATTACTTTTATCCACTCTATCTAGAGGCATAGGTAGGCTTTCATGATTATGTTTGTACCAAATTCTAGAGCATTCTTTGTTGTCTCATTATAATCATTTTTGTTGAATTATAGCTTCATTTTTTCTCTAA
Source organism: Ceratopteris richardii (assembly GCA_020310875.1). Lineage (NCBI taxonomy): Eukaryota > Viridiplantae > Streptophyta > Polypodiopsida > Polypodiales > Pteridaceae > Ceratopteris > Ceratopteris richardii. Next base: position 166,386,449 of record CM035420.1, on the reverse strand, counting down.
TATAGTTTGCCAAAGTGCACCAAAGTTTCAAGGCTTTCTACTGAGTGAATTGTGAGACATTTCTGAGTTCGTGAAGGTATATCTCTACATATAGGTAGAGGGTGTTGTAGATGGATAGCTTAACTTGATGTGGATGGTCCTCAAAGCTCTAGCAACCACATGGATTGATTCAAAGCTTGTTGGATAACTTTCAAAGTCTATTTTAAGTGTGCTAAATTTCATTTTATGTCTCTTTATGGCTATAGAGAAAAGACTAGAGTAGTCAGCATATATCACTATTTATGGGCCTAGTGGAGGGAAACCATCTTCCATAGCTGCATTTGGGTGTTGGAATCTTGCAACATCACAATCTTCTCAAGAAAACAAAAATTAGAGGTATTATTATGATGATCACCAAGGGGAATGGTAGTAAATCTGGCATGTATAGAGACTCACTAATGTATTGTGAACCATTTTATGGATTTACTTAGATCTACCTCCAATGGGCACCCTGCAAGTTGATATTGTATTTCTAGGATTATAGAACCTAAAGTTGCATAAAAATTTCTAGGCAAGTCGAAAAAATCTCTTGTAAATAAAAAATGTTTGAAGTCATTAATGGATTTCCTAAATGTAAAAGCCTAGGCCAACATGATGTTGTTAAACTTATGTGTTCCTTAAGTAGCTTTGATGTGAACCTTTTCCCTGTACATGGGAACTTTTTACTCTAGTTTTGGGTAGAGCATTTCTCCCATGTTACCCCATACATGATTCACTCATATGTGATGGTACTTTTTAATTAGGGATATTATTCAACTCTTACTTTAGCTCTATTCATCGTGAATAGAGGAAGCTCTTCCAACCATCCATCTTCTCCATGTGTCTTGTTATGTTTGTGATCTTTGTGTATGCTTCTCGTGTGTCACTCGCACTTCTACACACACCGAATAGTGGTATCACAATAGATTCAACTTCTTCTCAAGTTTTTGTTATTTGCGTCACGGCATGCATGCACTTTTAAGAGTGAAAATCAACTTCATAGCATAGAACAATGATTTTCAATAGCTAAGAAACATTTCCATCAGTTGCACTTGGGTTAGTGGACATTTCAAAGCCATTCATGCAGTTAGAATCACCATCCGTGTGATGGATTGTGAGCTAAAATTTCAGCACTCATTTTAGGTTTTGTTGAAGTAAAGATCTTGTCACATTCTTCTTCTTTAGTGAAATGGCGGGCAACAATGACTTTTTTGGTATGCTTCAAGCTGAAGACAATCTTGATGGTACCAGCTATCCAATGTGGTCTTACATGATGAAACATGTTCTTGTTGCAAAAAAACTAGGGAACATAGTGGTAGATATAGATCAAAGACCCACGAGTTCTTTTACTTCACAATCTACTATCACAGATGGAGCTTCTTCTTCAAGTACAGTGGCTAGTCCTTCTTTACCTACACAGGAGAAACTTAGATGGGATGGAAAAGATGCTCAAGCTCATGCATTTGATTGCACTTTCTTTGAAGCATCATATAGTTCGACACATATGATCATGTTCTACATCAAGAAATGCATGGGATTGTTGGTAGTAGTCAAGGAGGTCGAGGATTGACATGACAAGAAAGCATGAGAAAGATGATTCAAAGGGAGCAAGGGCAAAGGGAAGGTAAAAATGCACCGAGTAGACAAGGGAGTCAACACATATCCAACGAATAGGTGAAGTTTATTTTTCTCTAAACAAATGTGTAACCAATAGTGATTTTGATCAGTTCACTACATTCTAAATTCTGTTTTTGATAAATTAAGATCCACTGTTTTCAAATTGAGGATTCTTCAAGCTTGAGGAATAATATATCTACCTAGGTACCAATTTTCATAATTTTTAGAGCTCATTTGAGCCCCCAAATTAGCTTAGAAACCTAATTTTTAACTAGATCAGACACTAGGTCTGAACAAAGGCCACACCTAGTCAAAAAGTATAAAAGGAGCTAGAGATCTCTTTTTTGAGGTTGGATTCTTGGATATTGAAGAAAGCTAAGAAGATTGTAAACTTTCTTCTAACGAATTGAAGGCTCCTTTGCTCCATCTCTTTGTCGTACCATGTATGTGTGTGCATGTTATTGTGCTTCTCACTCACACACTTGTGTACTCATTCACTCATGATTGTCATACATCATGTTTCCTTGTATTGACAATTATGAGGTGGATCTACTCATGTTGATACTCATCATTCTGCAAGAGTGACACCAAATTTGGAACCATTGTCAAGGATGGAGCTTCGAGGATGAGCATGTGATGGTAAGAAGTAGATACATGAAGTTCCAAGCATAGGTAAAAACATGTTTTTTACTTTTTAATCCCCTTCATAATCACCTCTACCATCTCTACTCCCTCCCTACCTCCATTCCCTTCCTCCCCAAAATTTCACCAATTTTGGTCATATTTTCACCTTCCATTCATTCTTCTCATTTCAGTTGTGTGTGTGTGTGTGTGAGAGAGAGAGAGAGAGAGCAAGTTCTTGTGCTATATTTTGTGTGTTTTGTGAGCTTTCTGGCAAGTATCGACATCCACAACATCTGCAATAGCTCCAAGAGGTACATAATCTCTATGCATGCACCCTGGGATGAAGATATCTATCCATCGTGATGGATAGAAAAAGTGGAAATTTGGTAAAACAAACTAAACCAAACTAGTGTAGACCATGTGCACATCACAAAAATATAAAAATTGCATTTTTGTTGTCCATCGTGATAGATAGTATTAACCATGACAGACAACTATCAATCACTGATAGATGATGGATATACCAGGACAGACAACTTTTCCATCACGACAAAGAGACCTCACATGATATACAAGTTTTAGGAATAGTTGCATATATCATGATAGATAGCTTTCATGATAAACAATATACATCGCAAACTCCATCCATCACACTGGATAGACCATCAATCATGCCAGATAGTGTCCATCATGTGATAGAGAGGGTCCATCCTGTCAATTGTGATACATAGAACTCAATGGACAACCTATCCATGGCAATAGATAGACCCTATTAATCGTGATAGATAGTCCTTTTTGGCCCAAAAATTAGGGTCTTTTAGTTTGGTGAATTTTAGAGCTAAAATTTGATATTGTTGCAAGCACTTGGAGTTCCTTGGCAAAGAAAAAGTTGGCTAGCAATTGAAGCATGCTTGGGGAGCACACTTATAGGAGCACTAGACTCGAGGTTAGAATAATTATTAACCCCCTCCATCAATTTCTAGCTAGGCACGATTCAAGTGCAAGAACACCTAATCACTCAATCGCTAGTATGCATGTTGAAAAATGTTGCCTTCAAAATGTGCATCGGTATACGCATCGATATGGGCACTGGTATAAGTGTCGGTATCTTTTGAGAAACACTGATGCTTATACCGATGCGTATACTGACACGTATACCGATGTGCATACCAACGACAAGTTTAATTACCCAAGAGCCAAAAGTTGAGTAGTCCTCTATTTTGAACAATGATCGGTTTTCTTAGTCAAACTCGCGCATGAACATCTTGATCTTTCCTGCAATGTACTCGTCTTATGCTCCTTGTCTCTCCCCTCACACATCCACCTTCCTCTCTTTCCATACATACATACATATCTCTCCCTCTCCCACACACACATACACAAATATCTCTCTCTGCCCATAAACACACAAAGATCTCTCTGTCTCTCTCTCTACATGCACACACACACATCTCTCTCTCTCTCTTGCATCTTGGTAAGTGATACACTCCTTCACCCTCTCTCTTTCTCTATTTTTTTTTCATTCCTAATTTCTCTTTCATTTTGTTTTGCAAGAGCTTTTTGTCATCGGTTTTTTGTTTGACAAGAGGCAGTGTTGATTGAGCAATGATCGGAAGGAAATTACATCGATGTAAGTGATTTATGTACATGCATATACTATTTTTTCTTTATTAGAGAGAGAGAGAGAAAGAGAGATAAAGAGAAAGAGACAAAGAGAGAATACACACACACACAATCACATGCATAGATACACACACATGCATATGCATGCATACAGACACACATGCATATGCATACATACATATGCACATGCATATGGTTTTAGAGAATACACACACATACATACACACACACACACTCACATGCATAGATACACACACATGCATATGCATGCATACAGACACACATGCATATGCATACATACATATGCACATGTATACACACACATATGCATACACACACATATGCATACACACACATATGCGTACACACATACATATACATATGTACACATACACTCACATGCATACATAGATACACATAAGAGACACACATATACATGCACACATACACCCACATACACACATGTTTTCACACACACACATGCATACACACATAGACACACACATATACACACACACACTCACATGCATACATAAAGACTCATGCATAAATAGACACATATACCTGGCGGCTTTCGATGATCGCGGTAAAGAACTGGGAGAGTGCTAGCAAAGTGTGCAGACAAATTCATTTAGCTTCCGGTTAATGAAGAGGAGGATATGGTGTTTTATCAAATCTGTCTTTAGGGTCATCCGAGGTGCTACATGTTCTCTGTTGATCTTCTAGGTGACGGAGGTTCTTGCTGGCTTGTTTACTAGTCCTTGAGGTTAGGCGCGTGGCTTGCCAGGTTGTAGGTATCGTGATATCTCCTCGGAGGTGACACGATATCTCCTTGGTAGTGATGTGCACTGGTGTCATGATACTATCACGGTGTCGTCAACCTAGTGGTATCCCCACCTGTTGGTATCGCTTCGTTTTCAGTGTCGTATCGTATCGCTGCTGCTTGCAAGGTGCTATCGTCCGGTGGTGAGGACGACCTTGTGTAGTGGTATTGCCAGTTAGTGTGGGGTGTCGTATCGCTTCCTTTGCGTATCACTTCCCTGCAAAGTGGTATCGCCAGTTAGAGCAAGGTATCGTATCGTTGTGCTTCAGTGTATCGTATCGTTGTGCCTGAGAGTATCGTCACGGGGGAGGTGTATCGTATCGCTGCCCTGCAATGTGGTATCGCCAGGTAGAGCGGAGTTTTGTATCGCTGTTGCCTTGCTTTCTGTGTCTCGTATCGCCGACTTGAGAAGTGGTATCACTAGGCAGAGTGGAGTAGCTTATCGCACTTCCATTATAAGTAGTTGAAATAGTAGTATCAAGTCTTCAAATGCGCATTGGAATCAGTGCCTTAATCAAAGCAAGCGAAATCAAGAAGCCCTCAGAAATGCTCAAGACAACAGAGGGGAATTGACTCACTCGATGAAGGAAGTGGATGTCAAGGGCCCCCGTAATCCAGAAGCTGATGCAGATGGGTTCATCGAAGTCAGAAGAAGAAGGAAAAGAAGCCCTAGGGCGACTGCTAAGCGAAACAACATGTCAGTTACCCCCTCCAGCAACTTGTATTGCAATCTGGAAAAGGAGATCAATGAGTTTGACTACCCAGGTGGGAACCAACTTGAGGTGGACACCAACGACAAAGCCCTAGAGATCCTTGACAATAAACAAACCTCCCAGGAGGGTTACTCTACAAGCAAAGAAGAAGGCTTTACTACTAGTAACGAAGATAACATGGATAGTGAAAGTTCCATCATCGGATCGACTACTCCGGAAATAGTGTCGAAAACGGTGCCCAGTTCTTCCCAGCAAGAGGCATCCTGCAAAGGAAAAAAACCTATGGAGTTACCCTGGAAAAGCCCCCACAAGAACCTATTGTTAATTCGGGATCCGATGCCAGCGAAAAAGAAAGACGAATCCAAGAAAAGAAAGGACAAAGCTCCCTCCCGCAAAGAGGGCTCACTACGACAATGATCATCATCTTGTTAAATGCTAGAGGGCTAACCGACCCCTCAAGAGCGACCATCATTGGTCAATGGCTTCGCGACATTAGCCTAAACCCAGAATTTATATGTATTCAAGAGATTAAAATTGACGGAGAAGACCTCCAGAAACGGCTCAGACATGTCTCCTCGACCCATGTTTGGATTTCAATGGCGCACCAGCGGGGGTCCGGTGGAACGGTAATCGGTATTAATCAATTCTGGTTTGAAAAGCTTGAGAACTCCATTGAAGATGAATGCCATCGATGGATTGTTGTTTCTTTTGGTACTCCTTTTTGTTTTACTTTAGTTTCTTTGTATGCCCCTAATGGGGAATTGTTGTTTCTTTTGGTACTCCTTTTTGTTTTACTTTAGTTTCTTTGTATGCCCCTAATGGGGAGTTAGAGAGACTGAACACTTGGGCCTCCTTGGACTCGCTCCCCACAACGTGCTTATTTGTGGTGACTTCAACATGGTGGAGGACCCTATGGACAAATGGATGGGCAAGGGCAAGGTCATCGATAGTCGGGAGAAAGAAACATGGGACAAAACCAAACTGCACTTGGATTTGGTCGAATTCAAAGATTCGAATGGTTGTTCTTGGTCGAATCTCCAGGCGGGTGAGGACCTGAGGAAAGCTAGACTTGATAGATGCTACATTTCTCAGAGTTTTGCTCATCAGTGGGGCCACCCTTCCCTCTTGCAATGCACCGATCTCACCATCTCTGATCACTACCCGATCGTTATCACTTTCCATAATGCCGAACTTCCTTTATATAAAAGAAAATACACACATATACATACACACATGCATATGTATACATACACACACATATACATGTATGCATGCACACACACATACATACATTCACATAAATACATGTCATGCATACACATACACTTACATGCATATATACACGCAAAAGAGACACACATATACACATGCATAGACACACATACACATACACACACATGTACATACACCCATATACACATACACACACATACACATAAACAAACATATACATACATACACATACACATAGACACACATGGCTTGTTTGTGAAATTTGTTGATGACAGATGTACAGTTCATGATCTGTCAAATGGTGACATGATTACTGCTTCTGGAATTTTATGGCATGGGCTATATAAGCTCATAGACTATGAAAGATCTATAAATGATTCAGTATGTGTAGTACATGATTCTCAGACTATGTCAGATGCAAAGCTTTGGCATGCATGCTTTGGTCATCTGAATTTTGCTAGTTTGCTACGTTTGCAAAAATATGAAATGGTGTCCTCTTTGCCCAAACTTAAGGCACCTGGAAAACATGTTTGTGAAGGTTGTATTTTGGGCAAATTGAAGCGTTCCTCCTTTCCAAAAGATGGTTCAGTTCGGGCTTTTCAAAAATTGCAGCTTGTACATAGTGATGTACGTGGTCCTATGCAGACAACTTCATTTGGAAATTTTCTTTACTTCTTGACTTTCATCCATGATTTTTCCAGGCATGCATGGGTATATCCATTGAAGGCAAAGTCCGAAGTGTTCACGTGCTTCAAAAAGTTTTTGGTTTTGGCTTAAAATATGAAAGCATGTAAAATGGGAACCCTCCGTTTTGATCGGGGGGGGATAAACGTTTTCCTATTTTAATGCATTTCTAGATTAACGTGAGATAAAACACCAGTGTATAGTGCCGTATACACCTCACCAGAATGGATTTTTTGAACGAAAGAACATGTCACTCATGGAGATGGCGAGGTGTCTGGTCAAGAGTCAAGCTTTACCACATAGTTTCTAGCTTGAGGATGTCATGTGTGCAACATATGTACTTAACATGTATCCCACTAAAGCACTGCAGTCTATCACTCCATATGAGGCTTGGCATGATCGCAAGCCATCTGTTGCTCATCTGTGCATTTTTGGTTGTTTGGCATATGCATTAGTGCTTGAACAACATCACAAATAATTGGATGATAAAGTAGTAAATATATTTTTGTTCGGTACAGTTCTGAAAGTAAAGCCTATCGTCTGTATCATCCATAGACTAAATGCATTCTGGTTAGCTGTGATGTTGTTTTTGTGGAAGATGCAATTCAGCCATTGCTTTCATGTACTAAGGAGACATCTGTTAGCTCCAAAGACATGTATGATACTTTGCTGCTTGGGTCCTAATGAGGCAACTTCTCAACCTTTGTAGGTTTCATGTGATGATGCAGATCATTCCATTTTTGATGCAGATTTACATGATGCACTTCTTGATGAGAGAGTTGATATTGAGCAGGTAAAAAACTATGCCAAAATGGCTGGTGTAGACTTTGTGTGATAAAAACTTAGATGCACCTCTGTCAGATCGTACCTGATTAGGCTCTCATAGTGCCTCTTTTGCCTCAGATTTCTATGCTATGGCTACATCTAGTCTCTGTGATGAGACTGAGCCTGTTTCATTTGAAGAAGCACAAAATTTAGAAAATTGGATGGCTGCTATGCAATCTAACTATGATGCCATAATGAATAATGGTACTTGGTCTTTATGTGACTTGCCTCTTGGAAAGAAGGCCATTGGCACTAAGTGGGTATACAAGCTGAAGTGTAAACCTGATTGTACAGTTGATAGTTATAAGGCTAGGCTTGTTGCAAAGGGTTATGCACAGGAAAGAGGCATTGATTTTGATGAAACATTTCTCCTACTTGTCGAATGACTACTATTCGTAGAATCTGTGCACTTGCAGCTCATCATGGTTGGAATGTACATCAGTTGGACATTAAAACAACATTTCTGAATGGTGACTTGCATGAAGAAGTGTATGTTTTTCAGCCCTGTGGCTTTGTGCAGAAAGGGCATGAAAATCAGGTGTGCAAGTTAAAGAAGGCATTATATGGTTTAAAGCATGCACTACGTGCTTGGTATGAATATATACATGCCTATCTGATTGCACATGGTTTTGAGAACATTCCAACTGAAAGCACCTTATATGTCAATCTTTCTAATGATGTACTTCTGGTCATTGTGTTGTATGTTGATGACATGCTGCTCACTGGTCCTCATGAGAAGCATATTGCTGATCTCAAGGCTGATTTACATGCCTCATTTGAGATGTCTGATTTGGGCCATTTGCATCATTATTTAGGCATTCATTGTATGCACGTTGATGGTGGAATGGCTTTGTGTCAAACGAAATATATCGACACATTATTGTAGCATTTTGGCCTTGAAGACTGTAAACCTATTGCTACTCCTACGGAGATAGGTTTATGACTGAGTCTTCATGAGGTTGGAGATGCATTTGATGTTGTTCTCTATCATCACGCTGTTGGATGCGTGATTTAATTATGCATTACTTGGCTAGATATTCAGTTTGTTGTCTCATAGATGAGCAGGTTTATGCATTGCGTAGGAGTCATGCATTGGCAGGTGGTTAAGTGCATCTTTCGATACTTGAGCGGTACTCGGCTACTTGGGTTGTCTTATCCCAAGGGGGGATCACTACCGCCAGATTTGCATGCTTTTTCTGACTCTGATCGGGCTAGTTGCCATGACACTCATGTTTCCACTAGTGGCTTTTGCTTCATGCTTGGTAGCTCATGTATATCTTGGTTGAGCAAAAAGCAGCCTACTGTGGCCACTTCCAGTTGTGAAGCTGAGTATAGGGCAACTTTCAGAGTGAATGTTGAGTGTGTGTGGCTCAGATGCCTTATGGCTGATTTGGTTGTTGGTCAGTATTCTGCCACCACGATCTTCACTGACAGTCGGAGCACATTGGCGATTGCGAGGAACCGTGTGTTCCATGCTCGCAGTAAGCACATTGAGGTGCATTATCATTAAGTCACGGAGAGGTTCTCTGCTGGGGAGATCAGCTTGACATATTTGCCCATGCAAGAGAACATTGTTGACCTTTTCATGAAGGCTCTGCCTAGGGAGAAGTTTGAAGCGTTCCGCAAAGCTTTGGGCTTACTTCCTTTTGTGGAGGGATTTCCACATAGCTTGGCACTTCCTTATACATGACTGCCACCTCCTTGTTCACCGCATCACTCCTAGGGGGGGATTTGTTGATATATTTAGGTAGTTAAGTGTGTGAACACACTAGGACCACCAAGGCACTTTTTTCCCTCTTTAGGAGGTTTTTTCCCTCGGATTGTGTATACGTCTATTGCCCTAATGGGCTACTTATCTTTGTATATTCTAGTGGTAATACATTCAATATTGTGTGTTGAGCTCCAAGCTTCTTCTTCTTCCTTGTGTTGTTTGTGTGCTTCCGCAGACGTCTAACTCCAACAGTATACCCAAATCTGAAGGAGTATGGGTATTTTATGTTCTTCTAAAATTGCTAATAACTTAGCTACCAAATGGATTCTCAAGTGTTTTTCTTGTTCAAACATATGGAGCTCTATCACTTTCACTTTAGCACAATGGAAAGTACCAACATGACAAGATCCACCTCATAATTGTCAATCCGGGAAGATGTGAGGAGGATATGACGACCATGAGCAAGTGAGAAGCACGTGTGTAAGTGAGAAGCACACTAGAATGCACAAACATACACACACATGCCCACACATGACAAGACAAAGAGATGGAGCAATGGAATGTGTTCTATTACAAAAGATCTATTTTACATTATCTTTAATCTCTCATAAGACAACTTCAAAAATGAGCTCTCTTTTGTTATAGTTTTTTATCAGCTTTTAGCCCTTTCCATACCTAGTATCTGGCCTAGTTAAAAATTAGGATCCAGGGCTTATTTGAGGGCTCAAATAGAGTTTAAAAATTATGAAAATTGACATGTAGGTACTTCTAATACTCCCCAAGATCTACGACTCCTTGGATTGAAAAAATTGGAGCCTAATCTACCAAAAATGGTATTTAAAATGTTAATGTAGTGATGAAAATCACTATTGAGAAAGATTTATCCTTTGAAAAATTCTATAGCCCTAGTTTCCAGATCTTTGTTGAATACTCTGCCTACTTGGTCGTGCTTGAGTCTCCCTCTATTCAGACTCTCTTTGATGGCTTCCTTGTCTTATGACACCTTGGCTGCCTTGGTTGCTAGCAACACCCTCCCTATCTCACGTATGTCATCCCTAATAGACCCTTTTTGTAAGGAGTTTTTGATGTAATATTCGATGACATTTGTGGCTAGATGATGTTCTTGCAACCGAAGTCCTCATGCCAGATCTATCATGAGCTGATCCCAATCTATTGTACTTGGAATGTCCAGATATGGTAGTCATAACTGATCGGCATGGATGGCTTGTTCTACTACAAACAGATGCAACAGGTGGGTTAGTCTGGGAATGAAAATTTGAGAGTGGTATTCCCAAACCCATGTTGAGAACATCTCTTCAAACGTGTGCTTGTAGCAAGCAGGTAAGTACTTGATGCACGCATGCCAAGCGTAGATGGTGTTGATTTAGGGGGTTTGGCTCATATCATATGCTAGATCATCATTTCCTTTAGAAAACCCTAGGGCGGAAATATAGGGAGCTTGAACTTTTCAGAAATTTTTGAACATTACCGTCATCAGTTCAAAAATCTTCATACACATCTTTGTAGCAATGTCCATCACATTCTTGAATCTTGTAGACTAGTGGCATATAAGCCATAGTGGGTGGCCCTCTGGGAGGAGCAAACTAAGGATAGTTGATCCAATCTCAACACCATTTACTATTTCGAAGTTTGATGGCAAATGCCTGCCAAGATCGATGATGGGCAATAGGAGACTACAAGGATTATATTTGATGTATAATGGCATATTTGACCATGTGCGCATTATTTCAGGATAATTTCTCAATAGTCGTGTGTGACAATTTGGTTGAAAAGTAGATCCTACATGTGCATTCTCAGGTACATCATCTAGCTTGAATTGAGTAGCAAACGTGGGCTCTTTTCATGTGTGCCTTTTAATTTCCGCATTATAATATGTCAATAATACAAAATATGGCATGTATTGTTGTTCAGATGTGGTGGTGAGGTGTTGATGTGATAAGCTCTGGAAATAAGTGGACTTGAGAACCGTTTCTTCAAGATTAGTCATTGATTGAATCTATACTACTATCCTATCATAATGAGTCTAACCTATCTCTTCTACTCGCTTGATCCAATCGGGTGCTTCAATTTCAAATGTGTCTATACCCTCTTTCATGATTCACCCTCTAGGTATTGGCATGGGTTTGTTGTTGATGCACGAAAATCATCAATTGATGATTTGGACAAAGATTTGAAGTCAGAGAATGAAGCAAAGATCAACATATGAGGCTTGAAGATTAGTGCATGGTTAGAAGATGAAGATTTGTATATACATGTACATTAAACTTAAAATTAGTTCACTTATACCTTTGTAATGGTGATGAGTTTATACATATATGCCTATATATACAAGTTTAGAGTCGGGACAAAAGTGAGAGGAAAGATATAGACCAAGTAGAGATGAGTAGAAGAAGAATGTATGAAATGAATGAATGAGATTCATCAAATCAACTGTTTTCATGAGAATAGAAGAAAACTTATGAAATTTGAGTCGTGAATTTTTCTGCATCTCTCCTTTTGTGCTTGATCATTTCATAAATCCTTTTGTACATGTATAGTCCATAGTTAATGCATCTATGGTCAAGATTTGAGATTCTAATTGTAATCAGGCTGAGAGAATTTGAAGTAGGAACATTTACATGTGTGAATGTGAAGAAGTGAAGACACAAACAAGTGCAATCCTGGTGGTCAATGTTTTGACCAGATCTCCCTCCATAGTGTAAAGTTTTAAGCAAATAAGAACTCATTCTTTAAGTTGAAAGGTAAGCTATGTGTGGCTAAAAGCATTTGTGTAAATGAGGTCTAATTTGGGAGAACCATGCATTAGAAGTTGCAGGTGTCAAAGTTGACTACACAGGAGAACAGTTTCAGACATAGGTACATTGTTTGGAGTAAACCTCCAGAATTACTGAATCTTTTGAAGGGATTTAACTTGGGGAAGGTGCAAAAAATTTACGTGACACCTTGTGTAAATTTTCATCAAAATCTTTACACATTTGATCAATTAATGAGTGAATTAAGTGCAACAGACTTTTCTAAATAATTAGTTTCTTCACAGTTAGTTCAAAGTTTGATAATTTGGCATTGGTCTTCCAAAATTGTTGAGGTTTTGAGTTGTTCTTGGTATAGAGGTGCTCTAACATCAAAGATAACTTGTTCTTTTGGAGATTAACACTCTCCATTAGTGGTATCACAGCCAAAGTTATCAAAATTGAAGGAGGACCCCGACTGTTGCAGTTATACAAAAATCAACCTTTGAAGATTCAAAAGGTGAAAGTTTGAAGTGAAAGCTAGATAAGGAGGTCTGAAGCTATCAAGAAGATCAAAAGGAGCTACATTCAAAGTAAAGGTACATTCATTATTCACAAAGCTTGAAGAATTTATTGCATAGGTGAAGAAAGGATGGGAGATTCTCTTCAAATAGAGAAATTGGATAGAGAAAACTATCCTGCTTGGACATACCATAGATGAAGAAGAAAAACCAGAATTTAGGGATCCTAGTGTTCTAACTCTCATATTTGAAGACATGGATGAAGAAGGATGCTAAAGCAAGGAGCATTATCTACATGGGAGTCATTGATTACTTGCTACCTCACATTAGTGGACTTGAAAGTGCAAGTGACATATGGAATGCTTTGGAGGAGCATTTCCAAAAATCTACAAAGTCAAGGAAGGCATCTTTATGGGTGGAATTCACCACATTGAAGAAGAAGGCTTCTCAATCTATTTCTGATTATGTAGCAAGGATGAAGGATATTGCAGATGATTTAGGAGCAGTTGATGAAGATATTGAAGAGGAAAAATTGGTAAGACAAGATACCACGATGAAGGATTTGTCATAAGAGAACATACTTTTTGATTTCTATGAGAGGGTGCCTGATAGCCATGAACTTCATGTCCCACCACAGCCGCGTCCATGACAGGCACCACTTCTTGTTGAGGTTAACCTAGTAATCAATGGTTTCTTTGATGTTCGGGATCTTTGTTAGGCAATTACCATTGTGCCATCTGAGACCAAGCAGGCTCGGCGTGTCATGCCCCATGAGAAGGCGAACTCTAGAGCGGTCCTAGGCAAGGTGTCTGCTTTGCAAAGTATTCCATTCTTCATAGGTAATGTTGACACTAGGGTCAATGTCCTCGAAGTTGATCCACTAGTTGGTGCCTTGTTTCCAGAGATGTTTCCATTTTTTGAAGCCTTTCTTCCAAAGCCTCTTGGCATTTGGAATGTATTCCATGATCGGGATGCCATGGATCGAAAACCAAATAGAGTTGTTTTCTCTAATATCAGCCGCCCACTTCCAATCTTCACTTATTATTGTGTAGCTTTTGACTTTATTCTAGCTCTTTCATAGGGAGCACACGAGATGCGAGCCTTTCGGGAAGACTTTCATGGGATTCCCAAAGTGGAAGAATCTTGACATTCTGACCCTTTTGTTTTCTTCAACACTCTTCTATATGTTTTCCTTCCTTAATTTTAAAGCTAGCATTGTGGAAAAAACGGTCGAGTGTATTTGCACTCGTAACATAGACTAACTAAAGCTTGAAAGTTCATGGAATAGATATGGCCCTACAGAACATGTAAATCAAGGGTAACATGCGCATTTTGCAACTTGAACTGAAGTAGGGACCCTTGATAGGCCACACACCTACTACTTGTCAAAGCTAACATCGTACATGAGACAGGAAATTCATTAAATGAATCAGAATTCATGGTTTAAAGGCAGCCATTGACTTCTCTGAATCTATTGACGTTTGTCCAAATCTAAAGATGGAAACAAAAAGATCTACTTTCCGTTTTCTTGAATCACAAGTGGCATTTCAATTGTCTCCCTGTATATAAATAAATAAATAGATGGATAATTAATAAGCATATATAGGGAAACTCCATATCAAGTAGGATTGTCCTTGATTTCATCACCTTTCGGACAAGGAATGGATATGTAATCTGTAAAAGAAACAAGTGCAAAAGAAAGAGTGTAATCTGTAATCCTGCTTTTAGACAGACTTAAGATTTTTTACTTCCATGGATCATCATGAATCTTGAATGGATCACGGAAGGTTCACTATTCTATTGTCTATCTTCCTTGCATATTGCATTTCAGTTTACCTCATTTTTGGATAGATCTCAAGGGTTTTCAGAATGAAGTTAATGCCTGGAAAGACTTGGTCATCCTTGTGCGTATGTATACACAGAATGATGGGACCTAAAAAAGTAAACTCCATTGCATCAAAGCAAAAAATGCCTAACATATTGAACTCATATGAAGTTTGTATATACATTTTCTCATTGCGCAGTTATACACTCTAATTTTACACTCATATTTTGGTTCCATTCTTGGTTCTCAATTATCAAAGTTTGAAATATTTGGTTCTCGTAAGGTAGAGGCACCGATCTTGGGAAACTCTGAAGCATCCAGCCCAGGGTGGGACTTGAACCCTGGCCATCTACCTAAGAGTACAAGGCACATCCGCTAAACCATGCCAGCTGGATTGTACCTCATTTTTTGGTAGAGCTCAAGCTTGAAAATGAACTTGATACCTGCAACGACTAGGTCATCCTTGTGCGCATGTATACACAGAATGATGGGTTACCTCTGCATCAAAGTAAAAGCTGCTTAAAAGATTGAATCCATATAAAGTTGTAACATTTTCTTGCCCTGTGTGCTCTCGTTGATTCTCTTCTACCTCTTCTTTTGTCATAATTTAAAAGCTATCTTATAAGAAAAAGAGATTCAGATCTACCGTATTCCAATAAGTAGTTTAAAAAGTGGAGTTTGAAGCAACTGACCATGCATTCCTCGCAAAAGTTTCACATCATTTAGAAAACTGTTCCTTTGTTAAGTTCTATTCCTTGTTCATTGCACATGAAATGATCATTCCTTGGAACCTCTGGAATAATATTGATATGGACTAGCTATAACTTAGAACTAGTGCACGGAATAGACATAGTATAGAGTAATTAAAACTTGAAATTACACGGAATAGACAGAAAATGAACATGGCCGCACAAGGCAAACAAATCAAGAGTAACATGCTCATTTTGCAACTTGAACTCAAGTAGGCAGCCTTGATAGACTACAAACCGACCCATGAAATAGAAAATCATGCATTAGACAGGAAATTTATTAAATGAATCAGAAGCTAATAGTTTACAAGGCAGGCATTAAGCTCTCTTACTTCATTGAAGTTTTTACATATTCTAAGAAAACAAGAATAGAGTTGAGATTACATGTGGCATTGAGATACTCTATAGATGAAAAAGTAAAAAACAAATATCTTATACACACACTACAATTATGTATGTACGTGTGTGTATATCTATGTATGTGTGTATGTATGTACATTATATGCATACATACAAATACAAATGAAGCATTTGTACGTATATACATACACACACAATACATACGTTTACCCTCTTATAGCATTCCACAACATAGCATAGAAATTGGTCGCTTCACCCAGATGCACTTGCTTCCAAGTGATATGTTCTTGCAACTTCAAAATACTCCCAAGTGTCTTCCAGAGTAGGAGGAACTTGGGGAACCCGAAGAAGATGTGACTCAAATCCTCAATGCTGCGATGGCATCTCTTGCACCACAATGGAGCTCCACAAATTTTGCTAGCCTTTAGATTGGTCCAAATACCATGGTGGAGAATTTGCCACATGAGAATTGACTTTTTGATCTCGATGAGGGGATGCCACATAGACATGAACTTCAGATCCCAGGATATCCTAGTCCAAGTTAGGAACCACTTCTTGTTGACTATGATATGGAAGTCCGTGTCCATCTTCATTCTCAAAATTTTGGACAAGCAATTACTGTTGTGCCAAATAAGACTTTCATGGCACGGGGACTCCCTCCCAATGAGGAGTCATGTTTTTTATCTTTCCCACGCGGTGTCAGGAAGATGCGGATGCTTAGTTGATAAATCAATTCAACCACCAAATCCAACAGCATGTGCAGGGTATTTGTTGCAAACTCAGGTGTGGTGGAGACTCAAACAACATGATTTTTAGCAATTCAAGTAAACAAGGAACCCGCAAAAACAATAATCCGAAAACACATCATATCATCATAAAATCTGGAGTTCAATGATAATTTTTTATCATCATATATATGGCATGAACTTTGTTTCAATTATGTGTGATCAAACCGAAGCATCGTTTCAAAGAAAAATCATGTATATCATCACTTTGTCCATTTACAAATGTTTCCTTATTGCAAACGATATTAGTAAACTTTATTAATTGTGTTTGAGATGAATAAACAAATGGAGTTTTCTTTTATCCTTCATCAAAGCTTTGATGAACGAAAATCTAGGTTTTATTTTTCATGGGAAAAAAACGTTCTAATCGTCCTTGATCTAGTGATAATACAACATATATTGTATTTTATGTTATTCCAGTGACAATTCTCTCTTATTAACTGAAGTGAATAAATTACGAATTAAAAAATTCTGTAAAGTAAAGAAAAAAAAGTACAAGTGAAAAAAGGGACTAGTGCCCACGAGATCCCCCTAGTCCGGGAGAGTAGGCTAAGGCCGAACTTCCTTTTATTTAAAAAAAAAAAATTCTGTAAAGACTCACAAGTAAAGTCTGATTCAAACTCCTACCAATAATCTCGTATGAACAATACTCCTGAATTTTCTTAGTGTTGTTTGACTCTTGCTTCAAAGTGTAGATGGCATTACAAAGAAGGTTAATCACCCTCTCGTCACCCTCATGTGGGGCCCACTTGGGTTTAAGCTTGTTGTTGATCAAAAGGAGCACTTGATGCCTGAAGGGGGGGGGGGTTTCTTGCAGTTAGTGATTCTTTTATCGAGGAGGAACAACGATTTCTCAATCAACCACTCTTTGGGGGAGTCACAAAAGTTATAAGCACATCTTTCCTGCCAGATCTTCCTCAGGACCTCCCCTCTGATGGCATTCCAAAGAGTCACGGAGCATCCAATCTTTTCTCTGAGCAGAGATTGTTTCCAATTGATATGTTTCTGAAGTCTAATTTTCTTTCCGACAATATGTCAGAGTCTTTTGGATTCGAGATAAGTAAAGAAGATTTGAGTAACATCTTTGATGGACCAGAAACACCAAAGTTATAAGCACATCTTTCCCGCCAGATCTTCCACAAGACCTCCCCTCTGATGGCATTCCAAAGAGTCGTGGAGCATCCAATCTTTTCTCTGAGCAGAGATTGTGTCCAATTGATATGTTTCTGAAGTCTAATTTTCTTTCTGACAATGTGTCAGAGTCTTTTGGAGTCGAGACAAGTAAAGAAGATATGAGAAATATCTTCGATGGACGAGTAACAACGCTTGAAACATAGTTACAAATTCTTTTTCAACGTCCTTCAACCAATGTGTCACCTCCGCCAGTTGGATATGAGTCAGATAAATGGAAGTACATCAAAGAATAAAAATCATGTAGAGGTTTATGGATAAAGGAAGCTTCAGCAATGCCGTCAAATCAATCTTTGCCTCGCTTTTGACTTTATAACTCTTAATTTAGAGTTTGCTTTTGTTTTTTTTTATTCGCTCCTCATCAAGCATAAAATATAAAGTATGCAATAGACATTATATGTTTATTGAACCACAAGATTATGATGTTCTTTCTCTTTCGTTAACATTGCTAACAATTCTTTCCTTCCAATAGCCTCGAACAATACACAAATTATATCTTAAATCTTTGCTCCAAACAATGTTTTGATTTGAAGCAAGTGCAAGTGAGAGTAGAGATGAGAGTCTTTATGAAAACGGTGTATCTACTTTGAACAAGAGTCCATTCTTTGTAGTTCACTCTTATTTCAGAGACTATGTCATCATATCTAATCCAATGTCTAGTTTCTTGTTTCCAAAGGTGTTTCCAATGCCTGAAACTCTTGTTCCAGAGTCTCCTAGCCTTTTAGAGGTCCCGAGAATGCACAACCATGATGCCCATGATCGAAAACCATATTGAGTCATTTTGTTTGATGTCAGCTTCCCATTTCCAGTCCTCATTGATTCTCACATATTGTTTGAACTTCTTCCAACTTTTCCACAAGGAGCGCATGAGATTTGAACCTTTAGGAGAGACCAAAATCGGGGAGAATAAAAGGGTAAGAAGGTCCAAGTCCTTCCAACCAGGAAGGCCAACCGATGTGATCACATTCTTGTTCCTAAAAATAAGCTTTGCTTAAGAGGTCTCATAGTTGTAGCAAGCCCTGATGATCCATTTTGCTGCCAGTGTGTCCGACATGCCCTCAATACCCATGATATCGAGACCCCCACAACCCTTTTGGCTGATGCAAGTGGACCACTTAATTTTGGAACCCCTCTTCTGTTGTGGTCCCCCATCCATAGGAAGTTTCTGTAGATTCTTTCCAACTTGTTGAGGTCTTGATCCTTCGATCTCTAGCAAGAGAGAAAAAAGATGATGGAGGAGAAGAGAAAGGTGTTAATAACCATGGCGCCTCCCCACCCTCGATGTTGATTTGCATAGCCTTCCAATATGTAAGCTTGTTGTCTAGTTTGAAAAGGACCCAATTCCATCATTACTCCATCGAGACACCAAAGCCCATCGAAATACCAAGTAGACGGAAGACCTAACCCCTAGGCATAGATTGGCAACCATGGTCAATCAGTAGTTGGGGAGGGGGACCGATGATGGCCCTGAAGGTAGTCTTTGTGTGGTTTAATTTAGAGCCCAAAGCCACACAAAATGTATCAAGGCACCTCCAGAAGGTTTCAATGTTGGTCACGTCATTATGCACAAATGTATTCATGCCATCTGCAAAAAGTCTCACGATCATCTGACTGGAAGGGAGAAAGACACCTTTGATATGGCCCATATCCACGTGATATTATACAAGATGGCTGAGCCCAGCGAGAAGCAAGGGGGCCAATGGGCACCCTTGCCGAATAGAGCATTTTAATTGGATGGCCTTTGATAACTGACCATTGTGTGTATTTGCAAATCAAAAAATTGTTCTAAGAATTGGACCTAAGCAAAGGACTATGAAACGTTTCATGTCATTTAGAAGTCTGTTCCTTTTTCATCAGAGAGAAAATTTCTCATGAAACGTTTCATGTCATTTAGAAGTCTGTTCCTTTTTCATCAGAGAGAAAATTATCATTCCTTGGACCCTCGACTATGAAACCCCGCCTTTCAAACACCATAGAGTGTTTTTCCTAGAGAATAATAAGATTAAAAGATAGTGGGATTTGAGAGTCCCATGCGTACTAAGCCCATTCACTCGTACATTTGTTTTCCTTATTAGTTAAAGTCTGGGAGAGTAGACTATTGCCAAACTTCCATTAAAAAAAAACACTAGATATCGTGATAGAATCTTACTATGTTCTCTAATGGAAATAATGGTATATACTAACTATTACTTGGAATTACATAGAATATGCATAGTATGACTAAATAAATCTTGAAAAGTTCATGTAATAGATGATAAATTAAATCATGCGTAACATGCGCATTTGGCAACTTGAACTTGTGTAGGCCAGAAACCTAACCATCAAAGAGAATATAGTACATGAGACAAGAAATGCATGAATCAAAATTTATAGATTAAAGGGCAGGCATTGACTTCTCTAGAAGTAATGAAGTTTGCCCAAATTTGAAGAAGAAAACAAAAACTTCTGTAGAATCACAAGTGGCATTCCAATCCTCTCCGTCTCTCTCTCTCTCTATAATATATATATATATATATATATATATATATATATATATATATATATATATATATATATATATATATATAGAGAGAGAGAGAGAGAGAGAGAGAGAAAGAGATACGCACACACACGTATATATGTGTGTTAATGTGTGTGAATTTATGTATCTATATATGCATATGTATTTATGTTTAAATGTATAAAGACACACCAGAGGTACATACATACATGTATATATGCACACAACTATGTGGCTGTGTGCGTGCCTCTCTCTCTCTCTCTCTCTCTCTCTCTCTATATATATATATATATATATATATATATATATATATATATATATATATATATATATATATATATATATATAAACACACCTTGTGCATCCTTGCCTTCAAGACAACTTCGGGAGAGATATCTATCATTAGAAGAAATGTGCGTATGGAGTTTGACATGAAATGACTAAAAGCTAAAATCCGGAAGTGGATAAGTACACTCCTTGTCATATCAACTCCTGAGGGTGACTTAGTTGCGTGAGTTGCTTAGAAATGCCTCGGCATCGTCAAATATGAGAGAAAGTATTGCACCCTTAACATGATATGATATTGACAGATTGATTGGAAAGTTTTCTGTATTGAAATCGTAATCTATTGACATTACGTGTAGGATGTCCTCTACACAATTCCAATACAATCAAGTCGACCAAAGAAAAAAAACTGTAAAATAGTTGGATCTCTCTTTTTCAGTATGTGCATGACTGTTACTTCCTAAGTGAGTGATATGACAATACACTACTATGACTCTCTCTCTCTCACTCTCTCTCTCTCTCTCTCTCTCTCTCTCTCTATATATATATATATATATATATATATATATATATATATATATATATATATATATATATATATGCTCTTGTTAGTTCCTGATGGAGTGATATGACAGTACATCATTATGAATCTCTCTCTCTCTCGCTTTCTCCACCTCTTTTTTTTTGAGAGTACAATGAATTGCAAAGACACACACACCCAACCTCAACCTCGTAAGGTAGAGGCACCCATCTTGGGGAACTCTGAAGCATCCAGCTCCGGGCAAGACTTGAACCTTGACCATTTGCTTAGGAGTACAAGGCACATCTGCTAAACCAAACCCACTAGATCTCTTTCTCCACCTCTTGCTCTGCCTCGCTCTCTGAGTTTTTCCTGTCACATTCTATTCCACATAAGCTTGTGGAAAAATAGATTCATTCTTGATGACATTATTCTGTTATGTAATACAGAGAACAAGTAATGAGCAGAGACTAAGAGATTGTGTTAGAGTTTCAATTCCAATGAGCTCAATAATCATCTTCATTCGGATTTTATGCTATAAAGCTTTTCAATGGTCTAGCTCAAGGATCATCCGAGGAAAAGTATCTCAAGTTGTAGGGCATGCATGCATATCAAAGAATTTTACACCCAAGGGCATATGAGTCAAACTCATCTATGGTTATAGAAGAAACTTATGACCAGATGCAATCAGATCAATATATGCTATCTATAATTCATCAAACAGATAGTAGAAGCAAATGAAAATGATATAGAAGGCTAACCAAGCATGTGCAATTTTGTCAGTGAATGTGGCAAGATCTTCCAAAGTCATATGCCAAGAAGATTACTAATCAGAAAGGGAAGGCCACCCTTGATCTTCCCATTCCTTGAAAGTGTCTTGTAAAAGGGAAACTAACAACAAAGAATGGCCCAACACAAAAGAAAAACCTGGAAGGGCAAAGAAAGAATAACAAAGATAAAGCCCCAATTAAAACAGACCGTTTCATTCGTCAATTATTCTCCCGGCCTCTTTCAATGTTCATGGGCTTTTGGACCCCTTCCAAATGGATATCATTAGGAAAGGGTTTACGGGCAACCATATTAACCCATATTTCATGTGCCTTTAAGGATTCAAAGTTGATGGGGATAACTTGGTGAAAAGGTTTAAGACTATTTGTGATCATCACTACTAGGTTTTCGTGACTTACCCCCATGGTTGAAGTGGTACTATTTTTGGGTACAAGCAAAGTTGGGTTTTTTCCTTCGTTGGGTCTTCTTGTGATCCCAATCATAAGTGGGTAGAGATCTGGTTAGAAAGCTGGTTCTCCTTCTTTATGGTTTCAATGTATGCCCCAAATTGGGATCGCTTGAGCCCCATCAAGAATTGATTGAATTCAAATACAGATGAAATCCAGGTTTCCATGTTTGGGTTACCACATCACACCCCAGAGGGACCCATAGCATAGCTATCGGAATAAATAACTTTTGTTCTAGTAGACTAGTCAACTCCCATGAGGAACTAAAACATCGTTGGATAGTTGCTTCTTTTGGGGGGCCCTTCCAGTTCACTGTGGTCTCCATGTATGCCCCAAACAGGGAGTTAGAGAGGCTTGACATCTGGGTCTCTTTGGACTCACTCTCCCACAACGTGATGCTTCGTGGAGACTTCAACATGGTGGAAGACCCTTTGGATTGGTGGGATAATAGTGGGCATCCCATTGATGGTCAGGAGAAAGATATCTAGGACAAAATCAAGTTGCACCTAGTGGAGATTAAAGATATGAGTGGCTTCTATTGGTCGAACCTCCAATCTGGGGATGATTTGAGAAAAGCAAGACTCGATGGAAGCTATATTACATAGAACATTATCCAACAGTGAGGAAAACCTACCATCTCTCAACACATTGACCACATTTATAGCTCCTACATAAACTAGCAATTGTGCGGCCGCAATGAAATCCGCATTTAATGCAAAATCTATATCGGACCACTACCCTTTTATTCTCACTTCCAAATCAATTTCCGAACTCAAGAAAGCACCTTCATTTGACGCTTGCATGACGGCTTTCTTCCTTACCTCTATCCATCAAGAAACTACCTTGGTTTGGAAGTTGATGTTCACCATTGGTGCTTCATCGGCCAAATTTTGGAGGGCTACGGTTGAGAAGACTCGTCAAATTCTGGTCAGGACTTCCAAGATGCTTTGCAATGTTTGGTGGA
Organism: Ceratopteris richardii; assembly: GCA_020310875.1. Classification (NCBI taxonomy): domain Eukaryota; kingdom Viridiplantae; phylum Streptophyta; class Polypodiopsida; order Polypodiales; family Pteridaceae; genus Ceratopteris; species Ceratopteris richardii. The sequence continues at coordinate 166,362,893 of CM035420.1, read as the reverse complement.
GGCAGAGAGAGAAGCTCTATTGAAGACTCCGGCAACTTGAGGAGGATGTGTGGCATCCTCAAGAGGAAGCAAACATGAGACTCTATTACCTTCTTTATAGGTGGTAATGGGGTCGAATGCAAAACAAAAGAAGAAAATAGTGGCATTATTGTCGACCACTTAACTCCTAGGGGTTTCGATGCCTCTTTCTCCCTACAAGTAGGATTGCATGGCGTCCATCACGAGAGTCTCTCTCACGAGAATACCACATAATCTGAAGTCTCTACTTGACACACACATTTTAGATAATGAGATTCTTGAAGCTATCCATATGCTACCTAATGGAAAAATCCTAGGTCTTGATGACCTCACAAATGAGTTTTTCAAATCCTTCAATAGGTGGTGGCCACACATCTTTAACTTCAATCAGGTCCAAGTAAAGCTTGATATGGTCCCAAATTTCTTTCTCTTGCCCATCAATAATCCTCCCTCTATTTCGCCACCTATCAGAAAGGAGCTTCAACCATGTTGAAATCCCCACCAAGCATGATGTTGTGGGAAAGAGAGAACTGAGAATGCTAGGTGGTAATCCTCTCTGAGTAGGAATTGGGAGCATACATTAAGACAATGGTGAAACGAAAAGGGTTCCCAAAGGAAGCACCAGTCCACTAATGATTTTGGTCTTCTTGGGTGCGTGCTCACGAGTCTATCAATCCACTTGTTGAAGGGTTTTCATAAGCCCATGAACTTAAACTACCATTTGATACTTGACAAACTGAGACACCATCTCTTGTTGAGATTGTTATTCCAATCCACATACTTCTTAAAATTTGTACCTTTATCCAATTTTTGCCCATTGATCCATCATAGCCCCTCAATGCAAGTGAGATCATGCCCAAGTAGGAATGGGGACTTAAAAATCTCTAAAGATCTTATCCTACTCGTCAAAAGGCACCACTCCTCATGGTCAATTCTAATTGTCACGTCAATATCCTTGAACCTAATCCAACATTTTCTTTCTTGGTTCTAGAGATGTTTCCAAACATGAAATCCTTTATTCCATAGATTTTCCCCCTTTGATGGTCTAAGAAGTCAATTTTTGTGCTTCCCCTTATGGGAAATCAGATAGAGTCATTCTATGTGGTTTAGAAAGTAAATCATAAACAAAAGAAAAAAGGTGTTAATCACCATTAGCATGCCCCATTATGTTGACCAACATTCCTTTATAGTAGAAAAATGTGTGTTCGAATTTTGTGAGAACCCAATTCCATCTTTACCCTAGAGAAACTTCAAAACCCATTGGTATTGCCAAAAATCTGAACATTTGCCTGCTAGGGAGCACCAAACAATCTTGATTGATCAAGAATTCAGCGGTGGGCCTCGGGATGACCTTGAAAGTGGTGTTAGAGTGGTTAATTCTAGAACTAGAAGCAATATAGGATATGTTAAGGCATTGCTAGAAGTTCATAATGCTAGTGTCATCATTTTGAAGAAAAGCATTCATATCGTCTATGAAGAGCCACAATAACATCAGGTTCTAGTTGTGGGGAAGAAACAGTCCCTAGATCTTCCCAATCTGAGCAAGATGTTTAACCAAGCAATTGAGGCCATCGGTGGCAATAGCAAATAGATGTGTGGCCAAGGGGAAACCCTATCTAATCAACCTCTTTAATTTGATTGCAAAGGAGAGTTGTTCGTTTATGTTAATATGCACTGAGGCATTTCCTAATAACATTGAGGTCATCTTGAGGATTCTAGGCCCACATCCCAAATCCTTCAAGGACTATGAATTGAGTTCCAAGTCCAAGTGATCATAGGCCTTTTCAAAATCAATCTTGAAAAAAAACCTCTAACTCCAATATGCAAAATGGAAGTTATGTAGCATCTTCTAGAAATTATCATGTTAGAGACATGCTTATTAAGGCCTAATTTATTAGCTGCTCAGATATCCAATGATGCTAACATTTTTTCCATAGAGTACCAGCTTTGTAACAAGCTATGGATCACTCTAGTTGGAGTTCAGAACACCAAGAAAATAATTGCCTAAATACAAACTACCTATCAACTCAGGTTAAGCAAAAAATAGAGATTTGGAAGAATTGCTTCTTGGAACTATTGGAGAAGAATATGATAGAGATATTTGGAAGAAAAAGAAGTACACAAGACAAGCATTCAAAGAAGATATCATATCCGTTAAATGGATATCTACACAAAGATAAATGGCTTCTGCAAGATGGCTATGTACAAAAAAGATAAACTAATAGAATACTTGTGTGCCTTGTAGCAAACTATTCGGGGAAATTTTGATAAGCTCTGCAAAGAGAATGACCCAAGAAGCTTCTATGCCAACTCCTTATTATCTCCACAAAAATTCACACCCAAAAAACCTTCTAGATATATAGAAGCTTTCATGGGTTCTCGTGCCTATCCATCTACCCTTGCATCTTTTCTCTCCTCATAACATTCCACTTTTGCTTGAATGCCTATCATAAACCATGCTTCTTACAAACATATACAATTAAATGACATCACCTTGGTTGCATATATTGTTCTTGATTCACTCTCTTCCTTGGTGTCCTCTCTTTGCAAATATCTCTCTTTTTATACCTTCAGGACTTCATGGCTTCTAAGCTTTTGTGCCCTGTTTTGATCTTCCTTTGTTGTTGAATCATCTTCGACTTTGTCTATGAGTAATTTTTGTTCAAACGTCAAGCTTACACTATGCTTGAGGTCGATTTAGTCTACATCAAAAACCTATTGTTTGGATTATGTCAAAAAATATCCATTCTAGAGTTCTTTTATTTAAGCTCATTTATTGTATTTTTCTAAATTTTTTTGGGTAATTTACCAATGTAAAAGCCTAGAACTTTACACATGTAAAATAAGAAAAGGGGATCTCAAATTCCACGAACTTCAGGTGGTTAATTTTTACAATTAAACAATCAATCAATCACCTAAAAGTAGATCAAATTAGATATTCACTTTTCCTAGATTGTAGGAAAGTGAATTGATTCTCTTCAAAAAGCTATGTTGCCTTCATTTAAATTCAAAATCCACTTCTAGAAGTCATGAAACACTTCAAGAGTCTATATAAAGACTTCAAATCACTTGTACATTACATGAAATTAATATACATACACTTTTGGCCACCATTTGCTGGCTCCTTCATTTCTTTCCACTGTCTTCTTCAACAACAGTGAATTTGTGGAGGCTAGTGCTCTCTCTAGAGAGCTCCAAATTGGATGTGTGAGAATTAATTAGCACAGTATTAGTTTCTAGTTTATGTTTACCAATTTTCAAAGCATTGTGTTCAGTAGATGTGGAGCACTATCAATCTTACTGTCTCTGGGTGTATCGTTGGGCAATCCTAGAAATAGGGAGGACTTCTGTTGAGTGTAAGGAAACATTTCAATTGTAATCATGCTAGCTGCTATGAGCATTTGAAAATGATTGTTTCATCCATAAATTAACAAGTTTTTGGAGCTAGTCAATGTGCAGACCTACTTGTTTTCTATCAACTCTCTCTCCTTGATTTTCCAAAGTACATAGTGGATTTTATTGCACTAATCACATGCCTATAGAGTATATTTGAGTTTCCATAAGCTCAAGGGTTGGCCCTATGTCGGTTTGTTGGACCAAACTTTGTCACTTTGAAACTCACTTTTCTACCTCCTACGAGCTTCTCCAAGTTCTCTCAATGGTGTCACAGCTAGATCAAGATGGGTCATGGATTTCCATAGATGATTAAGAAGCTTGATAGAAATAACTATGCAGCTTGGAAAACCAAAATGGAGGCCTATTTCCAAGGTAGAAAGCTTTATGGAATTGTAGAAGGTGATGAAGTTATGCCTACTCCAAAATCCAAAGGAGGACCTACACAAGGCGATACAAATAAGCTCACACTTCGGTGTGCAAGGGATGCTCAATCAAGGTCATACATGCTAAAATCTATCTCTGATTTTCTCTTGCCACATATTAGAGGGTTCAAGACATCTCAAGAGACTTGGGATGCCCTAGAGACTTTCTTTTCTGCTAGTAGCAAAGCAAGAAAGAATCATCTTTGGAATGAGTTCAACCAAATGAAGAAGACACCTAACCAAACTATCATAGAATTTTCTACCAAGGTCAAGGAGGTTGCAGATCTGTTAACATCCATTGTGGAGCTGATTGAAGAAGAGGAAATCATGAAGCAGATTCTAAATGGAATAAGAAGTGATAAGCAATGGCAATCTTGCACCATGGCATATGATCTCATCAGGGATGTGTAAACTCTAGACTTCAACATCTTTCTTGGACACCTCTTCAATCAAGAGGCCAAAAATAGCATAAATGAGGGTAACTCCTATCGTGGATATTCAACTAGTGCTCTATATGCAAATAAGAAGGACAAAAAGCTAAAAGGCAAGAAGAAGGAAGACTCAGGATGAAGTGGAGACTTCCCAAGCCAACTTTGCAAGAAAGAGCAAGTGGAAAGGGAAGAAGAAAGGACCAAAGCATGACAAAACCAAAGGCCAAATTGTTCAACCTTGTGCCATATGTGATAAGTGTTGGAAGATCAAGCTTACACTATGCTTGAGGTGGATTTGATCTACATCAAAAATCTATCCTTTGGATTACATCAAAAGAATATCCATTGAAGGGTTATTTTAGTTATGCTCATTTATTGTATTTTGTAAGAACATTTTTTATGGATCATTTACCATTTTAAAAGCCTAGAGTTTTACACATGTAAAAGGAGAAAAAGAGAGATCAAATTCTACAAATTTTGGGGGTGGTTGAACATGGAATCAATGAATCAATCAACCACCTAAATGTAGATCGAATTAGATGTTCACTAGGAAAGTGAATTGGTTCCCTCCAACAACTAATCCCGCCTTCATTTGAATTCAAACTCCACTTGTAAAAGATATGGAACTCTAAACGAATCTTTATAAAGACTTCAAATCAACATACATACACTTGTGGCCATCATTGACTTGCTTCCATGTACATTACATGGAAGCAACATACATACACTTGTGGCCATCATTGACTTGCTCCTTCATTTTTGTGCATCATCTTCTTCATCAATAGTAAGCGTGCAGAGGTTGCTACTCTATCTACAAAGCTTCAAATTGGATGAATGAGCACTCCTTGGAAATGTATTAGTGTCTAGTTTATGTGTATAAAGTTTCACATTTGGTTCAGTAGATTGGGAGAAATGATAGTTTTTCTATCTGCAGGTCTATCTTTATGCATCCCTGATTCATTCCAAAAGCATATTTTACTTATTTCTTGTAATCTTGTGCATTCTATACACTCAACCCTATGTGTATCACGCCTCTGAAAGGATTTTTTCCATTTCTAATCATGTTGGCTATTGTGAGCATTTGAAGTTGATTGTTTCATCAAAAGATAGCAAGTTTTTTGAGTTAGTCAATGTGCAAACCTATCTCTTTTGTATCGACTCTTTCTCCTTGATGCTCCAAAGTACAGAGTTCATTTTATTGCACTCATCGCATGCCTATAAGTTCTATTTGAGTCTTCATAAGCTCAAGGGCTAGTCTTGTGCCGATTGGTTGGACCGAACTTTGTCGCTTTGCAAATCACTTTTCTACCTCCTACAAGCTTCTCCAAGTTCTTTTAGTGGTATCAGAGCTAGATCAAGATGGGTGATGGCTTTCCTTGAATGATTTAGAAGCTTTATTGACACAACTATGTAGCTTGGAAAACTAGAATGGAGGCCTATTTGCAAGGTAGAAATCTTAATGGGATTGTAGTACATGCGGAAGTTATGCCTATTCCAAGATCCAAAGGAGGACTTACACAAGAGGAGACACATAAGCTCACACTTTGGTGTGAAAGGGATGCTCAAGCAAGGTTGTGCATACTAAACTCTATCTTTGACTTTATATTACCACATATTAGAGGATGCAAGACATCTCAAGAGGCTTGGATGCCCTAGAGACTTTGTTTTCTTCTAGGACAAAGGAAAGGAAGAATCATCTTTGGAACGAGTTCAACCAAATGAAGAAGACACCTAAACAAACTATCACAGATTTTGTTACCAAGATCAAGGAGGTTACAGATCACTTAGCATCCATTCGAGAGCTGATTGAAGAAGAGGCTATCATGAGGCAAATTATCAATGGAAATGGAAGTGATAAGCAATGGCAATCCTTCACCACGACTTATGCTCTCATCATGGATGTGCAAACTCTAGACTTCAACATCTTTCTTGGACAAATCTTAAATTAAGAGGCCAACAATAGAAGAAAGGAAGGTAAATCCTACTATAGTAATTCAACTAGTGCTCTATATGCAGATAAGAAGGATAAGCAGCTAAAAGGCAAGAAGAAGGAAGAAGATGAAGAGGAGACTTGCCAAGCCAACTTTGCAAGCAAGAGCTAGTGGAAAGGTAAGAAGAAGGGACCAAAGCATGACAAATCCAAAGGACAGAATGTTCAAACTCATGCCATCTAAGATAAGAACAGCCAAGCCACTCAAAATTGTTGGTTCAGTGGAAAGACCCCAAAAAGGAAGTGGAAGAGGTGGATATGGCAGCAATAGAGGTAGAGGTGGAAACAACTTCAAATATAACAATAGAGGCCATAATAGAAGGGACTACAACAATTACTTTGAAGATCAAGCACATGAAGACTCATTACTTCTAATGAATCTAAGCCACAAAGAAGGTAAAGAAGATGATCCTTTGTTCTATGTAGATTTAGGATGTTCAAATCATGTTGTAGAAAACATTGCTCTTCTATCTGACTTGAAAAATCTAAAGCATAGACATGAAGTAGAAACAAGGGATGATACAAAGCACAATGTGGAGAAGATTGGTAATCTCAAAGCTTTCAATGGTAGGACAAACATTTTGAGTAAGGTTCTCTATGTACCCACTATCACTAAAGACCTAATAAGTGTAGGGCAAATAGTTGACAAAGGCTTGCAAGTTAGGTTCACCCAAAATAGAGCTTTTACGGAAGATCCATGTCAAGGCTTTAAGAAGATAGCTAGCGGTGAGAAGCATGGTAGGCTCTTTACTTTTGAAGTAGGAGAAACTAAGAACATAGCTCTATTCACTTTTGGGTCTCAAACCCTAAGTGAGCTTGATGTGTGGCATAAGAGACTTGCTTATGTGAATGAAAGAACCTTGAAGGATATATGTAGGCATTAGAGAGTTCTAGGACTACCAAACATATCAAAGCAACACATGATCAACATATGTGATGCATGTCAGATTGGGAAGTCACAAAGCCAACCATTCAACCACAAAGGCTACATCCACAACAATTCAAGAACCTTCATTGGTTGGATCAAGGTATTATGTTTCATTGGACTTACTACATACAGATGTATGGGGATCAAGTCAAGAACCTTCATTGACCGGATCAAGGTATTATGTCTCATTTATTGATGTTCATAGTAGACGGACTATTCTATACTTTATCAAGAGTAAGAATGTAGTGTTTGATTGCTTCAAAAAGTATCTAGCACATCTGGAGAATCATATAAGTAGATCACTCAAGAAGCTCATAACTGATGGAGGGGGAGAATAGTTCTCCAAAGAATTTGATGAGTTCTTGCAGGATAAAGGTATCAAAAGGTAAGTGAATAATAGGTACTCTCCTCAACTAAATGGAATTGCAGAGAGAAGAAATAAGGCATTGGTTGGATCAACCAGAATAATGCTTCAAGAGAAGAGGTTTCCACATTATTTATGGGCAGATGCTATTTCAACTACTATGTACCTTGTCAATAGAGTACCATCCAAATCTTTTCAAGATATGACTCCTTATGAAGCATGGCATGGAAGAAAACCTAGACTTAGACATTGCAAGGTGTTTGGTTGTTTACGTTATGTTCATGTTCCATCAGAAATAAGAGGTAATCTAGATGAAAGGGCAATAAAGGTAGTGTTTATTGGGTATGACTCAACTGAGATGGATTACAAGTTTTATAATCCTTCAACCAAGCAATTCACTACAAGTAGAGATGTTGTGTTTGAAGAACACAAGTCTTGGTATGATGAAGATAAAAAAAGTAACTCTACCATATGATCTTGATTCTGATTCTCATCGATCAAGAAGCAAGCATGATAAGAAGGTCCAGGATCCATGAAGGTGAAAAAAGTGAAGACATTAAAGAGTATCAAAGCTTGGTAGGTAGCTTGATATATGCTACTCATACAACGACAGACATCTCATATAGTGTAGGGGTGCTAAGCCAATTCATGCACTCACCAAAAAGACCACACATGGATGCAACTAAGAGAGTACTTAAGTATCTTAAAGGTATAATCAATTAAGGTATATTCTATCCTTATTCTTTAGATTTGGATATCAAAATCTATTCAGATGCAGATTGGGCAGGAGCTAAGGATGATAGAAGAAGTACCTCTGGTTACTTAGTAGTTGTAGGTTCCAAGCCAATGTCATGGAGTTCCAAGAAGCAACCAACAATTGTTTTATCCTCAATTGAAGCACATTGCAAAGATTTGACCATAGCAACTCAAGATGCAATATGGTTAAAAGCATTGTATAAAGCTTTGGGACTTGTGAGTTCCAAACCTCTATATTTCGAGATAATGTAAGTTCCATGCATCTAGCAAAAAACCCTATTTCCATGCAAAAACCAAACACATAGAGGTTCATAACCACTTCATCAGGAAGAAGCTCATGGAAAAAGAGATTGACATTTCTTTTGTGCCAACTGAAAAGCAAGTGGTAGATATGATGACAAAGGCACTTGATGGAATAAAGCTTTGTACATTTAAATCAATGGCAGGTATTCAACCTATTAGAGAATGAAGACTCAAGCATACTTTAGCTTGAGGGGGAGCTGTTGGAACATCAAGCTTATAGTATGCTTGAGGTAGATTTGATCTACATCAAAAAGCTATCCTTTGGATTACATCAAAAGAATATCCGTTGGAGAGTTATTTTAATTATGCTCATTTATTGGATTTTTTTAAAAGATTTTTTATGGATCATTTACCATCGTAAAAGTCTACAGATTTAAAAATGTAAAAGGAGAAAAAGAGAGCTCAAATTCCACAAATTTATGGTGGTTGTTCTTGGTATCAATGAATCAATCAATCACCTAAAAGTAGATCAAATTAGATCTTCACTTTTCCTAGATTGTAGGAAAGTGAACTGATTCCCTCCAAAAACTAATCCTGCCTTCATTTGATTTCAAACTCCACTTGTAGAAGTTTTCCAACACTTCAAGAGTCTATATTAAGACTTCAAATCACTTTTACATTTCATGGAAGCAACATACATACACTTGTGGCTATCATTGTCTTGCTCCATTTCTTTGCATCATCTTCTTCAACAATAGTAAGCTTGCAGAGGCTGTTGCTCTCTCTACATAGCTCTAAATTGGATGGGTGAGCAGTTATGGGAATGGTATTAGTGTCTAGTTTATGGTCATAAAGTTTCAAAGCATTTGGTTTAGTATATTTGGAGAAATATTAGTTGTTCCGTCTTGGGGTCTATCTTTATGCATCCGTGAAAAATAGGAGGTACACTCTTGAGTGTCATGTTCATTCCAAAAGAATATTTTGCTTATTTCTTGTACTCTTGTGTATTCTATACACTCAACCCTATGGATATCGCTCCTTAAAAATGATTTTTCCAATTCTAATCATGCTCACTCCTATGAGCATTTGAATTTGATTGTTTCATCCAAAGATAGCAAGTTTTTTGAGTTACTCAATGCACAAACCTATCTCTTCTGTATCAACTCTTTCTCCTTGATGCTCCAAAGTACGTAGTGCATTTTATTACACTTATCATGCATATAAGGTCTATTTGAGTCTCCATAAGCTCAAGGTCTGGTCTTGTGTTGATTGGCTAGACCGAACTTTGTCGCTTCACAACTCACTTTTTGACCTCCTACAAGCTTCTCCAAGCTCTTTCAATAAGACCAACCACACAACTCAGAATTGTTGGTTCAATGGAAAGACCCAGAAAGGAAGTGGAACAGGTGGATATGAAAACATTAGAGGTAGAGGTGGACACAACTTCAACAACAACAATAGAAGTTACAATAGAAGGGACTTTAACAATTATTCAGAAGATCAACCACATGAAGAATCATTGCTTCTAATGAATCTAAGCCACAAAGAAGGTAAAGAAGATGATTATTTGTTCTACATAGGTTCAAGATGTCCAAACCATGTTGCACGCAACACTACTATTCTATCTAACTTGGTAAATTCAAAGCATAGACATGAAGTACAAATACAGGATGATACTAAGCACATTGTGGAGAATAATGGTAATGTCAAAGCTTCCAATGGCAAGAAAAACATTATGAGTAAGGTTCTCTATGTATCCACTATCATTAAAAACCTAATAAGTGTAGGCCAAATAGTTGAAAAAGTCTTGCAAGTTAGATTTACCCAACATGGAGCTTTTGTGGAAGATCCATGTGAAGGCTACAAAAAGATAGCCAGAGGTTAGAACAATGGTAGGCTCTTTTCTTTTGAAGTACGAGAAACTTGGAACATAGCTCTATTCAAATTTGGGTCTCAAACCCTAAGTGAGCTTGAAGTGTGGCATATGAGACTCGCTTATGTGAATGAAAGAACCATGAAGGATATATGTAGAAATGAAAGTGTTCAAGGGTTGTCAAACATATCAAAGCAACACATGATGAATAGGTGTGATGCATGTCAGATTGGCAAGGCACAAAGATAACCATTCAAACACAAAGGCTACATCCACAACAACCTTTTGGAATTAGTACACACTGATGTGTGGGGACAAAGTCAAGAATCTTCATTGGCAAGATCACGGTATTATGTCTCATTAATTGATGATCATAGTAGATGGACTATTCTATACTTTATCAAAAGTAAGAATGAAGTGTCTAATTTCTTCAAAAAGTATCTAGGAAATGTGTCAAACCATAGAGGTAGATCACTCAAGAAGCTTATATCTGATGGAGGGGGAGATTACATCTCCAGGGAATTTGATAAGTTCTTGTAGGATAAAGGTATCAAGAGGGAAGTGACTACCAGGTACTCTCCTCAACTAAATGGAATTGCGGAAAGAAGAAACAGGACATTGGTTGGATCAACCAGAACATTGCTTGAAGGAAAGAGGTTCCCACATTATCTATGCACAAAGGCTATTTCAACTGCTATGTACCTTGTTAATAAATTACCATCCAAATCTCTTCAAGGTATGAATCCTTATGAAGTATAGCATGGAAGTGCCCTTGCATTTTTTGAAGGCATAATTTAGCACTTCTAGCATTTGGGTATTGGAAGCTAGAGACTTGCCCCACCACTCTACTTTGCTACAGAAACCTAGGTTTAAGCCTTCAAGTCAAACCCCATGTAAATATGCATAACCTACATCACAATCACTATGTCAAAATTCATCCCACATTGTATACAAATGAATACCTAAGAAAACCCTTAATTAGCTCCATAACTTTGTAATATCTCACCCACATGCCTTGACACAAATTAACATGATAATTAATGATCAATTGTTCTCATAAACCATAATAAATCTTTTAAATTTGCATGTAAGTTCATGAGAAAATGAGAAATGTAAAAACCTTGTAACATTCACCTCAATAAATTCTGTAATGATCCTACATGATCTTGTTAGATATGATCAATACTCTACCCTCAAGTGACCACAAATGATTGATGGTGCTCTAATTTGTAATGCCCCCATTATGAGGAGAAGCCATTGTGAGAGCTCGGACATTTTTGGAACCCTAACTTCTAAGTTAGATGAGGTCTTTTGTTGACTATTGATGATTATAGATGATGTTTGTGATCCTAGTCATTAGGTTAGTGTCACAATAGTTAATGGATTGAACATATCTCCCTCGCGAGAAAAGTCTCGACAAAGAAGCCATAGAGAGGCAAGGGTCAGAACCAAGCAAAAAGGCCAAAAGAAGATCAATTCACCTCTTTGCCAATAGTAAGAAGGAAATCATCAAGGGTATGGGTTTGGAAGCCAAAAGCACCAGCGGCACCCAGAGAACCAAAGAGCCAACCACAAGGGATACAAAATGTAAGAAACCCTCCAAAGATGAAGATGCCAAAAGTGATCTGGACACATCCAAACACTATTCTAAAAGAAGATCTATACGTAGGAATGATCAGTTGTCATTTAGCCATCAATTTCTTGCATCATTTTGAGATCCAATGGATACCTCCAAATAGAGATTTCATCAACATCTGCAAGTAACATCAGAAGCCTCGGCGTGCGAAAACCATGTGCCTTTGGCATAATGCCATTTTTTGCACCATTCAGGTCATGCATTTCCACAATATGCATTATTATAGGGCCCTATTATAAGATCGTGCATAGACACAGTTGAGAATCCCAGGCACATGAGATACATTTGACATATGTAAACTATTTTATTGCTACTAATTGCTTTCTTCTTGTTTTGTGTCATTATTCCAAAAAAAGAGAGATGAAAAAGAGAGAGAAAAAAAACAAATAGAAAGGACAGGACTGTGCACTCAAAGAATCTCATAAGTGAGCCATCAAAAAGGACATCCATCAACATGAAAGACAAGCCAATGGTCAATCACCATGATGGGAGTACAACGCAAAGAGATGAATGTCGATGGACCTTTGACCATGGTAAGCATCGCCTACTTGGGCAATACTATAATAGTAATAGATTAGGAAACCTCTTTCGCAGCATACCCTTGAGTGCTCATCCCAAGACCCCATTACTTGCACCATACTTCTTCAAATGCATTCCCCAAGTATGCATGCATAGGGCCACATTACAGGGATGTGCACAAGGCACATATTTTGTTCAACCCATGCACTAATACACTTACCCATCATCCATTATGGGTCAAGAGTACTTGGCATGACAACTATGAAATCCATGTTTGAAAGATCCAGAGGACATAAAGGTTACAATATCAATAGCAAGGAAGCAATCCACCATCGATAGCTACTCAAAATCAACATTGACAACCTCTTTTGAGCAGCTAGCAATTTTTGAAATCACACAAATACACATTCATGTTGGAATTAAAGGAAGACTTACATATAAAAGGACTAAAACTTGCAAAGGCTAGCAGTGGCAAAATGAAGAACCAAAGAACCGATTCTACTAATGTGGAAGACAGACCACTCTTGTGGATACATGATGGACACTACCTATTAAAGCACTACATAGAACACCCACTCCTATAAGGGTTTGTCAGGGATGATAGACTTGAGATGGGGGAGTGTTGACATGCAAGGTCAAGCACAAGGTGTGGAAATGCATCAAAGAAGTGGACACACAAGAAGAGGGAGCATGTAGGGAGCTCCAATGAGTATATGTCGAATTTTCAGAACAAATCCCTATAAAAATAGTGATTTTGATCACTACAAACCATTGTAAATATCATTTACATTTTTATATCTCCATTTTTTTCAAGACAAGGAGTCCTAGAGCTTGAGGAATATTAGAAGTATCTACCTACCAATTTTCATAATTTTTAGACTCCTTTGGAGCCCTCAAATAAGCCTTGCAACCTACTTTTTAACTAGGCTGAAGACTTGGTCTAGACAGGGGCAAAACTAGTCAAAAAACTATAAAAAGAGCTAGAGAGCTCATTTCTTGGGTTGGTTCTTTAGAGATTGAAGCTTGCGTAAGAGGCTTATTTTTTAATAGAAAGCTTTCCATTGTTCCTCTATTTGTTCTTGCCTTGTGTGCACATGTGTGTGTATATGTGTGTGCATGGTTGTGTGCTTTTCACTCACGCACTTGTGCCTTCACTTGCTCTCAGTCTTCATACTAGTCCTCATGTCTCCACAGATTGACATTTATGAGGTGGATCACCTCATGTTGGTACTCACCATTGTGCTAGAGTGACACTGAGGTTTGTATTCTTCTTCAAAGGTGGCCTCCACTGGGATAATAACCGTTTCTTCTATCGCAGGGATGTCTAGTGGTGAGTCTAGTCTGGGGATCTCTGAGTGATCTGGTATATGAGCTTGAAGGTCTAGTACACCTGCCCTAAAGGTTCTTAATTCTTCCAAGATTTTAGGCAGTGCGACTACTTGTATGATAGGCGGGTTAGTGGGCTCTTTGAGTCATAAATTGGCATTGTTTCTTTTTGAGTGCTTGACACTCCTTAGTTAGTTTTTTTTAAATCTTCTAAGAGACGTGTGTGATCATCTAGCAACATCTGCATAGTTTCTTAGGCAACCACCTTGAAATGGCTTGGACTAATCAATTTGTTAGGTTTGTCCAATGCAGCTTCAAAATTTGCTTTGTTTCGTTCTTGTAAACATTGATTTTCTTCTTTGGCTGCTACCAAGTGGCAATTTAGGAGTCCCATATTGCATGTTAGTTGAGCATTTCTGAGGATTGTTGTCGCAAGTGTTCTTTAGCATCGATGATGGCTTCCTTGGTCTTTTGCTCTAATTCTAATTCCATTGAGTGATAAGCTTCACGAAGTTCCTGATGGCATGCATTATGTGAGGCATTTTCAATAGTCAATGAATTGAGGTTGGCCTATAAGTGAATGGTCGTCTACTGCAAGGCTTAATAATGTTGTCCTAATGATGCAAACTCTTCATGAAGTTGATGCATACAAGAAAACATTTGTTGAAATGTTGTATCTACAGTGGAAGATGAAAATAATGATGGTGTGCTCAAAATGTGTGTTGTGCAGTGTGTAATGTAGGGGGAATGGGAGTCACGTCAGGGAGTGTGGATGCCATGGTGATAGTGGAGAAATGTGTGGGTGTTGGTATGTGTGCATTGGTGATGGATGTGAGTGCAGGTTCGCTCAATGGTGAAATATCCATGTCACTACTGTTGGAACAAATCAATCCCAAATTGATGATTATAAAGAGCTTGAAGCAAGTCAAGGATTAGAATGAAGTCAAAGAGTCATTGGAGAAAGTGAAGAGATCTCAGAAATGTAGTTTGTACACATATGTACATTATTAGATGAGAATTCTTGTAAAATGGATACAGATGATCCTTAGGATGATAAGGAATATGTAATAGATGTGGGATAAGTCTAGAATCATATGTATATAAGTTAATGATGTAAAGAAATACATGAGAGAGTCATTAGAAGCCAAGTGTCAATGAGATAGATGTGTAGAGAGTCATCTTCAGAAGTTAGCATCAAGTCTTTCTCCGATTTCTCTCAGCCTGATCATGTGGATCACGAAATCTTTCGTACACATCTAATCTAGAAGCTAATGAATCTATGTTGAAAGTTTCATGGTCTAATTCCTTTCATGCTATGAGTATGATCAATAGGACCATGTATATGTAAAGTCTGTAAATAGACCTCTTAGAGTCGCGCACCTTTTCGCATCAATGTTTTTCTTGGATCTTAGTATATAATGTAAATTTTTTGATGAGTCAGCATTCAAAATCTAAGTTGGAAGATAAGGAAGCTATGGCTAAAAGAATTTAGCAAAACGGGATCTGCTTTGAGAAATCAACCTTAGAAGTTGACTATGTCAAAGTTGCTGCTTCAGGAGAATAATTTCTAACATACTTTTGATCTTAATGATCAAATTGAAGATTTAATGATTCATTTGAAGGATTAATGGTTGATATGATTGCACAAAGGGAGTATGGAGATATGTATATCATTAGATTGAAGAAATCTAAAGATATGTGCAGGTAATGAAGTCAATCTTTGAAGCACACTTCTTGAAGAAGGAAAATTTTCATTCACAGAAGTAATAGTGGAAGACTAGATAAATCAAGGTAACATTTGTGTAAAGTTTGGTCTATAACTGATATAGAGGTGCTCTTCAATCACTATAGATCAAGTCTTTGGAGATTTAGAGGTCTCCAACAGTGGTATCAGAGCAGAAGGTGCACTACAAGTGAAGTAAGAGCATTGGAAGTCCTGACTGTTGCAGATATTGAAGTCTTTTCAAATTGAAGGTGAACAAGTTCAAAGTTTTGAAGACAACCTGTAGATGTGAAGATTGAGTTTGAAATGATCAAGAAGGATTAAAGCTTCATATCAAAGGTACAGTATATCACCATAAATCTTAGTAATTGAAGACACAGAAGATCAAAGATGGGAGAAAGATTGCAAATTGATAAGCTAGATAGGGAGAACTATCCAACTTGGTCCATGAGGATGGAGGCACACCTCATGAGCAAAGATTTGATGGAATTCATCACAGGAGAAGAAGAAAAGCCTGAGTTTGAAGATCCCAGTGTTCCAACTAGGGAAGAGCTTGCTGATTTGAAGAACTAGATGAGAAAGGATGCTCAAGCTAGGAGCATTATTTACATGGCTGTAAATGATTATCTTCTACATCACATTAGAGGATTTGAAAGTGCAACAGATGTGTGGAATGCTTTGGAAGAGCATTTACAAAATACAACCAAGTCAAGGAAGTCCTCATTATGGGCAGAGTTCACAACTTTCAAGAATAAGAGCTCACGATCAATTTCTGATTATGTGGCAAGGATGAAGGATATTGTAGATAGCTTGGGAGTAGTAGATGAAGACATTGAAGAAGATGAGTTGGTAAGACAAATACTTACAGGTCTGAGAGGAGATGAGAAATTGCAGCCTTTCATATTGTCAATAGAATTGTCATTAGATCATTTTACTCTTGATCTTAATCAATTTCTAGGACACATGCTAACTTTTGAGCAGGAAATTAAGGGAGATAATGATAGGAGTGCAAGTCAAGCTATGTACTCCAAGGATAAGAAAGAGAATGGCAAAGGGAAGTAGTAAACTGATGATGAAGGAACTTCAAGCCAAGCTAATTTCACAAAAGGAAAGATGAACTTCAGAGGTAAAGGAAGAGGAGGTAAGAACAAAGAAAATACTAAACCTTGTTGGATTTGTGGTAGAACAAATCATTTGGCAAATGATTGTTGGTATAACAATCAAAATGGTGGAAGTAATAACCAGAGTTTCAATCAAAGAGGTAGAGGAGGTAGAAATCAAAGAGGTAACTTCAGAGGAAGAGGTGGTAGGACATCATATGCTAGAGGAGGTGGAAGAAGTTTTCAATCTCAGTCCTACAATGACAATTACTATAATTATGCATGAGATCAGAAGGATGACATGACTCTCATCTTAAATGCAACACATGAAGCAGTAGGAGAAGATCAAAGGGTGTTCTATATTGGCTCAGAATGTAGCAATCATTTGAGTGGCAACATATCATTGATGACTGACATGGAAGCAAAGGTGAATGGACATACAGTACAAACAAGAGATAACACTAAGCATAAAGTTGAAAGCATTGGATCAGTAAAGACAAAGAGTGGAAGCACACTCTTAAGCAAGGTACTTTATGTTCCTACTATTCCTAAAAACTTGATAAGTGTAGGAAAAATTGTGGAGAAGAGATATGAAGTCAGATTCACAAATGATGTTGTTTATGTGCAAGATCCAAATCAGGGATATAGAAGCATCCTTACAGGTCAAAAGGAAGGAAGACTTTTTACTCTCAAGGTCCAAGGCAATGTGGGACATGCATTGTTTACTTATGGAAATCAAAAGATGTCTGAGTTAGATCTATGGCATAAAAGGCTAGGTCATTTTAATGAGAGCCATAAAGGAAATGTCAAAGAATGATGTAGTGCTTGGATTGCCAAATGTTGAAGGTCAACACATGGTGTACAAGTGTGAAGCTTGTCAATTAGGTAAAGCACACAAAAGGTCATACAATAAAACAGGATACAAGTATTCAAACATGCTTGAGTTGGTTCATACAGATGTGTGGGTTCCTTCAAGGGACTATAGCATAAATGGATCTAGGTATTATGTGTTGTTTGTTGATGATGTAACAAGGTGGATTACACTTTATGTAATGAAAGACAAAATCTGAAGTGTTCAAGACATTCAAGCATTATCATGCTTATGCAGAAAGAATCAGAGGACAAAAGCTCAAGAGGTTGACATCAGATGGAGGGGGAGAGTATTTTTCTAAAGACTTTTATGATTATCTGTGGAATGCAGGTATAAAAAGAGAAGTAACTTGCAAGTACTCCCCTCAACAAAATGGAGTTGCAGAAAGAAGAAATAGAACTCTTGTAGAGTTTGCAAGATCAATGATGAAAGAGAAGAATTACCCAAACTACTTATGGGCAGAAGCTATCAACATTGCAACATACCTTGTGAATAGGTTACCTTGCAAAGCTTTGGATGGTAGAACACCTTATGAAGCATGGTGGGGTAAGAAACCTACTCTTGATCATTGTAAAGTATTTGGATGTTTGGCATATGCTTATGTTCCTTCACAATTAAGACATAAGCTAGAACCCAAAGCAAAGAAGTATGTGTTTATTGGGTATGATGATAAACAGATGGGTTACAGATTGTGGAGTCCATCTACAAAGCAATTTCTTGTGACAAAAGATGTTACATTTGATGAGCAAAGCACATGGTCTATAGGGTCAACAAATGATTATGCAGATGTTGAAGAAATAAAAAGGAAAGGGAAGACAAAAGTAAGGGTGTATGAAGAAGATATTGATGATGTTGATTGTAAAAGTAATTTGCAAGGCAATGTTGAAGATGGGCCAAGATTTGATCCAAAATCAAATGTGGCTGAGACTTCAAGAAGTGCAGAGGTTAAAAGATCCTTGAGAGAAAGAAAAGAACCTATCAGGTACATCTATGATACATCTTTCTTAACAACAAAAGACTATGCTTACATTGTGAAGACATAAGAAGATCCAACCACATATGAAGAAGCTAATGGTAAACAAAATTGGGAGAAGGCAATGCAAGAAGAGTATGATGCTCTACTTGAGAATGAGACATGCGAAATGGTGCCAAGACCAAAGAACCAGAAGGTAATAGGATGTAAATGGGTGTATAAAACAAAGAGGTTTGCAAATGGTGAGGTGTCTAGATACAAAGCTAGACTTGTGGTTAAAGGTTATGCCCAAACTTATGGCGTAGATTATGATGAAACCTTTAGTCCAGTTGCTAAGATGTCTACAATTAGAACTCTAATTGCTATTGCTACTTGTAAAGGATGAAAGTTATCACAATTAGATGTGAAGAATGCATTTCTGAATGGATATATTGTAGATGAAGTGTACATGGAGAAACCAGAGGGTTTCATGGATTCAATTGGATCAGATTATGTGTGTAAGCTCAAGAGAGCTTTGTATGGTTTAAAGGAGGCCCCAAGAGCATGGAATTATAGGCTTGTTAAGTTCTTGAATGAATTAAGCTTCAAAAGCAGATAGTAGCTTGCTAGTGAAGGCAAGTGAAAATGGGTATATATACATGTGTATTTATGTTGATGATGTTATTGTCATAGGGACAGATGCTCAAGGAATCAAAGAGCTTAAGAAACAAATAGAGAAGGAGTTTAAGATAAGTGATTTGGGAAACTTATCTTATTTCTTAGGAATGCAGATTGTGTATACTCAACATGGAGTATATGTTACACAAGAGAGATACTTGAAGAATCTTCTGGTCAAGTTCAACATGGAAGAGTGCAAGCCTTCAACCACACCATTGGAGGTAAATCATAAATTGACAGATATGGAGGTGAAGAATTTAATGACATGAAGAAATATCAGAGTTTAGTAGATAGTTTGATCTATGCTACCTTGACAAGACCAGACCTATCATATGCAGTTGGTGTTTTATCACAATTTATGCATTGTCCAAAGAAAACTCATTGGATTGCAGCTCAAAGGGTACTTAGATATATCAAGGGAACTCTGAGTGAAGGTTTGTATTATGGTTTTACTTCTAACACAAGAATCAAAGTGTTTAGTCAGATTGGGCAGGTGATTCAGATGATAGAAGGTCTACTCATGGGTATCTCTGTTATATTGGAGATAAGTTAGTTTCTTGGTGCTCAAAGGAGCAACATACAGTTGCTTTGTCATCCATAGATTTTGTTCTTCAATACTTGTGTAAAATATCTGCTACAAAAGGATAACACAATATGGAAATTAATCATGATCCCCATAAAGTGAGACTACAATCCCTTTCCATAACCGATGTGTAGCCATTGTAGCCCAATGTGGTGAGGTGATTATGTAATGATCTCTCAATAACTAATGCATGTCTCTAGACTTCCTACATCCATTGAGTAATGCATACATATCCTTTCATGAGAGATGTCATTACTGGTGATGGTGAGTTAGTAAAGGTCAATTTTTACAAGGATTAGGTAGTAGTGAAAGATTACAAAGGGAATGGTTAGCACCATGAGGTTTCATATTGTACAATGGGATGTATGTAGGGCTTTGGGGGCTTTTTGGTACCCATTTCTTAGTGAGTGGTGAATGTAAATGGTTCGCTTGCATGAATACAAAGGATGAAGTGGGAGGTGATATGGTTGATGACTTGTGTGATTTTGGTGAAGTCGGGGTCACATGGCTAGGTTTCTGAGCTATAAGACAGGCCTTATGCACCCAAATTTGAGTGGTGTTGGGTGTGGCCACTAAAGACTTCTTAGGAACCCAAATTTCTTGAATTTGCATTGATGGAGAATTTCTAGTGGTCTAGAGCATCAAGGTTGATTCTGGTTCTTGTCTTTAATCGTCATAGATGGTCAGTGCTCGCTGACCTTTGGGTACACACATTTGCTTATTGCCTATTACTTTGGTATATCTACACAACATCTAGGGGTTAGTCTTGAATGGTCATCAGTTGGGATGTCCAAGTCATGGTGGACTTTCCCATGATGGTGGTTGAGAGGTCAGGTGGACACTCTCCTTTGGAAAAGAAGGGAGGTCCAACACTTGCATGACTTGCCCATTAGGAGGTGAGGCATTCTACAAAACGGATCTAGGCAAGCATGCAGGGAGTGTGGAGCATGAGCCTGAGGGGACTATGGTTCCCATTTGCCCACCAATGGTGCCCATATGACTACTGATGGTCTCCATTTGTCTATGTATAGCCCATTTGACCAAGGGTTATTTTCAGATGGACTTGTCCAAAGATCTTTCGAGCCTACTTCACATTCATTATATAGGGGTTGGGGTTGCTTTCCTCTGTGGCCATGGTTAGGGAACTCAAGCAGTATCAATCACAGTTGACCTACTATCCTGAGCTAAAGAGAGTATCTTCTAAGGTTACATCCTCTATGAGGATAGAAGGTCCACCTCGCCCATCAGGGAGTTTCCATGCCTCCTAGCCCTATGAAATATGCCTCTATAGGATGCATTTCTAGTCCCATGTCTTGACAACGAGACCACCTAATCGTACTAGTTATAGCACCTGAATCAATTAGCACCCTAATCTCTTTGAGAACATTGTCATGTTCTAGCAAAATTGTAATGAATGGTCTCCAATCCACTATGCTAGGCCGAGGAGTTAACTTTGTTTGACACATTGCCATGGGATATCGGGGGGTTTCTATGTTGGTAGAGGGGGTTACTTGGAGGCCTTCTAATTGATTAAAATGTTCCTCCCTAGTCCTTGTCTTCTTAATTTCATACGTTTAATGCATTCTAAGGACTTTTCTTGAGCTTCCTCTCTTATTCCTTGCTCTTCCTCCTTGCACATCTTTGCCAATGTGAGTCATCTTAGCAAGTCCTCGATGAGAGGTTCTTGATAAAGCTTGACTCCACAACCACTAATACAGTTAGGCATTATCTCTCCTTATAGAGTGGCTAATTGTACTGCTCCACTTGTTGAAAGCCTATTTATATTCATAGGTCCATAACCGTGTTTCTCTAGCTTTCATGCATGTTATTTTAGTGTATATAGTAGGACTAAATCTCCTTTCTTCAAGCCTTTGTCATTCACATGTGCATTGAAATAGGATTTTTGTCTCTTTTTGGCTGCATATAATAATGGTGCAGCTTTCAACCTAGTTTCTCCTAATTGTTCCAAGTCCATGATCCTTGATGATTAACTCATGGCCACTCCATTGATTCTCTTGTGCAATGTTAAGGGTGGGTATCAAAAAATCCAAGGGAAGCATTGCATTTTGTCCAAAAACCATCTCAAAGGGAGTTGAATGGAGTATGGTCTTGTACGCCATTCGATATGCCCAAACAACATGATGTAACTATCTGTCCCAATCTAAACGTTTGTTGTTTACTAGTTTAGTCAGTACATTGCAAAGGATCATGTTAGTACTTTCAGCCTCTCCATTGGCTTGAGGATAATATGGTACAGACTTCTTGTGAATCACCATAAAATCTTGTAACATATATTCAATGACTTTGTTTAGAAAGTGAGTTCCTCTGTCGCCCACTTGCTCTATAGGTAATCCATACCTTGTAAAGACATTATCAAATAAGAATTTTCTAGTCTTGTATGCATCATTCCTTTTGGTAGCCTTAGCCTCTACCCATTTGATGAGATAAATTTATTGCTACAAGGATGTATTCGCCATGAGTGCCTTTAGAAGGGGGGTTAATGGGTCCAAAAAAATCTATACCCCACTTAGAGAATGCACGTCCTCCCATCATGGGTTTTAGTGGCATCTCATCTATGCGCATTGGAAACTAGCTCTTTGGCAAACATCACATCTCTTTAAATATGTATGTGCATCCATATGAAGAGTATGCCACCATAGCCCTTAGAATACTATGGCCTTGATTATCCAATCGAGACAAAATGACTGCCTGCAACACCCTAGTGTGCAACCTCTAATATGCTCAAGTAGTCACTCTCATGAACATACTGTCTTAGATAGCCATCTCTTCCTCTTTTGTACAAATTATCACCAATGAGTGTGTAGTCTTGAGATTCTTGCTCGAGACTCCTTTGTCTTGCTAAATTCATTCTTTGAGGGAATATTTTCATCCTCAAGTAGGTTACCATTAGTTCGCTACATTCTAGTGTTAGAGACATATGGTATAAGGTCGCATGTTCGCCTAGTGGTCTAACACAAGATACTGGGCATTCCCTACATGTCCTATAGACATCTACTTCCTTCAAAGGCCAATACACTCCTAATCTATGCAGATTTTGTAGTGTGCGGTGTCTCGAGTGATGTTGCTCTAATGCACCTATATGTGCTACTTGCAACCATTTATCATACTTTGATTCCTCTATGCAACAAGCAAGGATTTTTTATTATCATGCTTGTAAATAGTTCCTGCCATTATTTGGTATCTTTCTGACTTATTTATTTCTCCTTCCTTGATCCTAATTTGAGGATTCTTGGGTCTAAATGTGAGAATGGGAACAATTGGTTTGGCCCATTCATGCACTAATTCAAGGTTAAACAAATATGCACTTAGTAAATCATCAACTATCCCTTGAGGGGCTTCTCTCGTAGCCATTCATGAGAGATGATCAACTCTAAGTGGGTCTTCCCTTTCCTAACTACCACTTCAAAATCATACTCCATTAATAGTGGAAACCAATGTATGAATCTTCCCATGTTACAAGGCTTGTTGACTTGGTATAGTAGAGCTTGATGGTTTGTGAAGAACTTGAACTTGTTTGTCGCCAAGTAATGTCTAAATTTTTTTACTCCGTAAACCATTCCTAATCCTTCTCGCTCAGTGGTCGTGTAGTTTCTCTCAATAACATTTAGCTGCCTACTTGCATATGCTATAGGAAGTTCTATATTTCCCTCACTTGTAGGTTGTGCTAACACACAACCGATAGCATAATTGGATGCATCCACATGTACATGGAATGTATTCCAATCTAGTGTCGTCAAAATTGGTGTTGAATACAAGCATTGTTTAAGTTCATTAAATGAGCTCTCACATTCATCCTTCATTCAAATTTAGTCAGACGGGTGTACAAAGGCTTTGTAATGATTGCATACATGTGTATAAAGTGTTGATAGTAACCACAATGACCCATGAAAGCTTGTACTTCCAAGATGTTCTTTGGCCTAGGTAGGTCTTCTATCTTTCTAAATTTCTCTTCATCTTAGAGATCTCATTCTTTGACACAATGTGTCCTAGAATCTTGCCTTGCCTAACCATGAAAACACACTTTTCTAGGTTCAAATAGACCTGATATTCTCAACATTTGTCAAAGACTTGTTTCAATTCAGGAATGTGTGTTTGCCTAATGTTGGAATGAGCACACAAATCATCAAGATAGACTTCCAAGTTCATTCATAAGAACTCCTTAAAGACATGACACATCAACCGTTGAAAAGTAGCACGTGCATTTGTAAGCCGAAATGGCATCACACAAAACACAAATATGCCCCATTCTATGGTCAAAGCCATCTTGTGTTGATCTTCAGGAGCAATGGCTACCTGATTGTAACCAAATAATCCATCAAGGAAGTTGTACACTTCCTTGGCCACAACTTGTTCTAGTAGGTGTTCAGTGATAGGAGGCCGATAACTATCTCTAATAGGGACTGCATTGACTTTTTTTAGGTTAATGCATACTTGTAGCTTTCCTTTCTTTTTGGGCACTACCACAATGGGTGATACCCATTCGGTATGCTCAATCTCATAGGTAAATATGACTTCTATCAAACAATCTATCTCTTCCTTAATCTTGGTAGCATAATTATCATTATAGGTGTATGTCTTCTATTTTGAAAGCTTGGCTTCTTGAGTCATGGGAATTCTATGGGAGCATATTCAAATCCTTGTAGCTCCATGTAAACATGTCTCTATACTCCCTCAATAGGGCTATCAATTCTTCTTCTTCTTCTTCTTCTTCTTCTTCTTCTCCTTCTGCCAAATCATGCCCTATATATGTGCTTTTTTCTCTCCTTCTTTGATTTTTGCTACAATGTTCTTTGTCTTTTCTTGATTATCATATGCTTAGCCAATGCTTATTTATCTCTTAGAAATTCTTACCATGATTCTTCTATCTTGTATTTCATATTTCTCAAAGTCCTCCGGTACTTCCAATAAGGATTCTTCTTCCTCTAGCCTAGGATAGTCCTTTCTTTCTTTCTTCTTCTTATTATCCTTGATCTCTGGGAGTGTTGTGCACTGCACCATTTGATTATCCTTTCCTTCCTCTGGGGTTGGCTTCTACAAAATAAAGATATTCTTCTTTTGAGGAACAAAAGGGTTCCATAATAATGGACTCTAGATCTTTTTCGCTTGTCTCATCTAGCTCTTGGGTCATTTCAGTGCACTGTTCTAAAATAGTTTCTTCTTCCATGGGTTCTATCATAAAGATAGAGATATCACAGCCATCCTCATCGTAGTGATGGGTCCATTGTTCTTTGTTTACTGCTATGTCCATGGTGGCTAAGATCTCTGCCCAACCATGAGGTTCAAATTTCTCATCTGGAAATAATATAGGTGCAAAGGCAGGATCTTGAAGTGTACATGGGAATTGTTCAAAGCCTAAGGTTCCAGCTTTTAATCATTCTTCCTCTTGTTTAGCTACCTTACACATCCATAAATGAGTAATGCAACCATGAAGGGCTTGACTATAAAGATTGAATAGACTCAACTTCTTCATCCCCTTGCTCAGCTCATAGCACTTACTTCAACTCAATTACATGGTCATAGGGATCTCTTGTCCCATCGAAATAGTTTTTCATGGATTTCACTAATTGGGTGGGTCTCAGTATTCTTGGGTGCTCTCGATGTCTAGGTAGAGGAAAGTCATCTTTACCACATTGGGGTCTCAGTTCTCTTGGCTCTCCATCCTATGTATTTCTACTACTCATCAGTCTCCTCCTACCGTGTTAGCAAAACTCACTTTAGGTCTCTCTTTGCCTTTTTCTCGTTGGGAACTATGCACCATGGATGTTCTTGCCCCTTGGTGGCCAAGGGCAACATTAGCTTGTGCTAGGGAAAATGCCAATTCATCCCTCCATGTATAGGTGTGCCTCTGATGCTCTAAAACCACAAACAATCGTTCTAAAGTGTTATCTAGGTACACCACTTTTCCAAGTGTCTCTCGATCCTTGAACTCATAGATAGTGACTCTTCCTACTTCACTTGGTTCCTCAAACCTATACATCCATAATGCCTCATTAGTATCCCTATTGAGGAACAACTCAATGTTTTTGTTATCTTAAGGAATCCATTCTGGGTTGAGCATCCGTGTCAACATTGATTTGCCTCTCAAAATTCTAGGTTCACCATCTAATTGTTCCTATTCAAAGTCACCCATCTCCGCGTCAAGGTTACTATTACGAATTCATTGGTAATGTTGGGTTGATTGGTAATTATGTACATTGTTCCCTCCTTATCGATATATGCATCTCTCTCAAATTTAACCACTAGATGCTTTAATCCAATGAGTTAATCAAGGTTTCTAAATTGAATGATAGACCTTTTCAAACCATCCTCATAGATGCGAACACCTAATTGGTTGGTTTGAATGTACTCTAATTGAGTTCTATATGGTCATTTAGGTCGTTCTAAGTAAGCTAACCCTCAGCTGCCTTCTCGTCTCTCCATGCTGTAAGACATTTTAAACTCACTTGTTTGTGAGATTAGTTTGCATGGGTAGCCACTCAGTTTTTGAGCCCAAGATTGTGTTGTGGTTCTAACACTAGCTTCAAATGACTTAACACTATATCGGTCAGCTCTTCCTATCCCCTTTCTTGATATGATTCTTTTTTACTTGATTTGTTTTTACTTTCCTTAATCTCTTGTCTTTTTCACTTATGTAGGTGGGGTATCATTTTTTGTGGTGTGATTAAGTTATTGCACCATTGAATTTAAGTTCCTTTTCCTTTGTGGTTTCTCATTGCAATATCTTAATTTGTGCTTGAACTTGAGTAATTAAGGTTTCTTGCATTTATATCCTTCCTAATGTGACCCTAACTAATCAATGACACTAATCGTACTTAGCTTTTACCAACAATTGACTGAGGGGGTTGACAAATCATCCAACCTCAAGTCCGATGCTTTGTTGATTGCTCTTATGCACAAGAAGATGTGCTTTCGACTTTATTTCACAGACAAACACAACTTCTTCAAACATTTACTAGGGGGCCCCTAAGATGCACCATTTGCTTCAAGAAATCACCCAAATTTGACTTAAAAATTCCAAGAAAATCAAAACCCTAATTTTTTTCATTTAACCAAACCATCGTGATGCTCTGGCAGGATCCCGATGGTGATGAACTATTGCGATGGTCTTACCCAATTGTGATGGTGTAGCACAATCACGATGGCATGAAGCATCATCAAGATGGTGTGCAATGAATGCAATGCAATGGCTAGGGCCCATTGCAATGTTGTGAAGTAGTTCTCAGGATGATCTAAATCACTCGTGATGGTGTGAACGAATCATCCTAATGGTATGAACCAATCATGACGGTTAGTGGTCATCATGATGGCATGATCCAATCGTGATGGTCAAAAAGCAATATGATATGGTATCATCCTCATGGTATGAACCAATCATGATGGCATGGATGTGGTGGTCATCGTGATGGTACAGGCGAGTCATCGTTATGGCTTGAGCCCAACACAATGGTCAGACATCATCGCGATGGCGTGAGGCAATCGCGATGGTCTAGTAGGATTAGGATGGCATTAGGCAATTGTGATGGTTCAAAAAAATGCAAATTTTTGGGATGTAGCTATGGATTCCCTAATGTGCTAAGATGTTCTACACCTACATATGATGCATTCACAAAAACCTGAACTTCTGAGACCATCACAATGGTCTGAGGCATTTGACAAAAAATGGTGAAATCTCAAAAATTTTACATGTGGAGTGTTGTAATCTTGTACTGAAGCAATATCCTACAAATAAAACTCACAAACACATGCAAATGCACTCTCTCACTTGCTCTCTCTCTCTCTCTCTCTCTCTCTCTCGCTCTCTCAGAGATGAGGGAAATGAGAAGAGAAGGGTGGATATGGTGAATTTTGGTGAATTTTTGCAATATGTGAAGAAGATGTGGGGATGAAGCATGGCTATAGGGGAGGTGAAAGAAGATGAAAACAACACAAAAACAACAACAAATCACTAATTAATTACCTTCCAATGCTAATCTCCAAACACTCTTACCATCACACGCTTGTCCTAGAGCTCATCCTCGAGAAGGTGCCAAATTCCGTGTTGTTCTAGACAATGGCAAGTACCGTGTCAAGAAGCTCCACCTCCTTAATTGTCAATCCAGAGAAGAGATAGGGTGATATGAAGATCATGAATTAGTGATGTGTGCGAAGGTGAAGGTGAGAAGCACACAAGTGCACACACGTACATGCACACAAGGTAGAGACAAGAGGAGATACAATAAAAGACAAGAATCACACTTGTATTACTCAAACATAGCTCTTAGAATGCTCTTTACTCTCTCTACTAATCATCCACAAGCTACAAGATAACCTTAAAAAATGAGCTCTCTACCTCATCTCATAGTTTTTTGACGAGTTTGACCGGTTTCGAACGGTGTCTGGTCTAGTTAAAAAATAGATCCTAAGGCTCATTTGGATGTCCAAATGAAGTCCAAAAAGTATGAAATTTTGTATTCACGATCTATCTAGGATCCGCAAGCTTGAGGACCCCTTGGCTTGCACAAAATGGAGCAACTCATGACAACATTGGGGTTTTGTATATTACATATGTTACATGAGTGATAAAAATCACTATTGGGAGTTTGGTTACTTATTATGAAACAAACCTTTTTGAAAAAGAATGAATATGCCCCCTTATGATCTTCATGCATTCCCTTTTACATGCTTGCTCTATGTTGATGTCTGTAGCTTTTGTGGTTGCACTGCTAACATGCATCCTCACATGCATGTTCATAAGTAAGTTGCTCTTCATTACATGCTGTTGCAATAAGTGAATATTCCACAAAATTACTTGATGCATGGCGAGAGCTTGATCTTGTTCTACCAAGTAAAGGTGTACTCAATTTGATGTCTTGCAAAGTTTGTTTCACCCACTTTGGCTGAGTTTGTGAACTCTTGATAGACATGTGCTCATTAATTTAATGCATCCTCAACCTGTATATCATGCATCGATTTAATTTCATGCTCATTTTCAGCCCTATTTTGTCCGAAATGTTCAACCATATATGATTGGAAATTTCTAGCAGTTTTGACCATTTTTTGTTGAAATATTTCAACCATGTTTGGTTGGAACTTCTCTGCATTTTCAACTTTATTTTACTGGATTTTTTCAGCTCTTTGAGCCTCAATTGGTCAACCACACCACTTTGGAACAAAGGTATGAGTGTATCAAGCACATCTTGTGAGCTATCTATTGGCTATTTTTTGCATTGAAATAGAGGGAAAATTGAATTTTGAACAAATACCACATCTCCACTCATAATAATTGTGTTCTTAAAGGGATGGTACAAAAAATATCCCTTACTTTTAGCACTATAACCAACTTACATCAAGTTTGTGACATTATTGTGATGGCACAAGATCATATGTAAAACAACCAAACACATGCATATGAATAACTATAGGTTTTTGTCTATTCCAAGCCTCATAAGGAGTGATGACTCTCAATAATTTTGTAGGGAAATGATTCAACACAGTTTGCACATATGTCTGCTTCCATCCAAAACTTGTCAAGAATGTGCTTTGCTTTGACCATACATCATGCCATTTGAAGGACTGTTCTATTTTTAGGCTCTCAAACACCATTTTGTTGAGGTGTATATGGCACCATTAATTGGTGTGAAATTCCTCTTCATGAAGAAAAGCATTAAACTCATGTGACATCTATTCACCGCCATGATCTGTGCATAGGATCAAAAGCTTATTTCCAAAAATAGTTTCAGCCACAACTAAAAATGATTTGAAACAAGAAAATACCTCATTCTTTACTTTCATAGGATATGCCCATGTATGGTGTTGAGCCCATAAAAGTAATATTGGTCAAAGTCAACATAGTCAAAGTCAAAGGATGAAAGTCAAAGTAGTCAAATTCAACATGTTCAAGGTCAAGGACAACATGGGCAAAGTCAAAGCGTTCAAAGTTTGGGCATCAAGGTGCACAGGTTGTGCACAATTAATCGTTCACAAAGATTATATTTTGTAGAAAGTTGGATGCAAGTTGCAGGTTGTAGAGTGTCCTTCTGTAATTTCTCTAAGGTTCAAAGTATTTTTGTAGTGTTTTGGAAGGTTCAAGTGAACCCTCCCTTAGGTGCACATTTGAAGAATTAAAAGGTAAATATGAAGGTATGTGAAGCGGCAGTGTATGCAAAAGTGAAAGTATGGCCCCCCAATTAAAAATTTTGTTTTAGTCTAAAGTCACTACAGGACAAAACATGGATTCATTGGCTGCCCACTTTTGAAGACAATCTTGGGACATTCAAGTGAGGGCCAAGATGCTATGGGAGTTAGGAGCGTACATGAATCGACACCCAAGGGAAGGAGTATTCTTGGTTGGACCAAGCTATTGTGAGATATTCAGAGAGAGTGCACGCTACACAGAGAGCCATTGCACTGTGCAAGAAGAGTGACTTAGATTGCATGCAGAGAGAGGGAAGGAAGGAACATCAAGAGTTCAAAAGTCCTATTGAAGGTGCGCGTTGACAGGTGTCCATCCCTCCCGTTATTGGAAGCTTGGTGCAAGGTGTGCACAAGGGCAAGCTTGGAGAAGGTGGAGGTCTAGTGCAGAGGTCGACGGCAGATTCTAAGCCCTTTTTAATCTTATTTCATGAGCATTATTTAGTCTTTGGCATATTGCGTAGAGCATTTGGCTTATGAACAAGCTTGTATTCTTCTCTTCCTAATTGATTAGAAGCTTTCGATGTCATTAATTCTCTTGTTCTCACTCTCCATTCTCCTACAAACACTCAAGTTCCTTTCTGCACAAGAATCCCCCAACAAAATTTGGCACTTCAGTGGGACCTAAGGAGGTTTGAGCATAGGAGAAGCAATATTGCAGTGTGGAGAAGCATTATTCAAGTGCCGATAGTGCTACGGTACTACTTCATTGGGCTAAGAGGTAAATCTCGTTATTAATTATCTTAGCCAAGAGGATTATGAACAGTTCATGACCTCAACCCAGTCTCAAATATTGAGGGTCACTTGAAAACCAACAAGAAGGAAGGTTGTTAGAAGATCCCCCAGTCCACTATCCTCAACATCGCCTGTAAAGAACATGGTAGGTCAGGTAGATTTGGAAACTCTACTTTCTAGATTAAATATAAAATTTCCATCTTTCAAAGGCTTAGGTCAAGAAGATTTGGACGAGCACATTAGGAGATTCTTAGCATTATGCAAAACAAGAGGTTTGATGGGAAGAGAGGATGCCTTTTTTATCCTCTTTCCTGCCACATTATAAGGGCTAGTAAATGGTTCAGCCAGTTTGCTGAAAACCATTTCACCATGTGGGATTTAATGAAAGAGGCATTCAAAACTCAATCCCAATATGGGAACACTATAGAGATAATCATTGAGGAGCTAGAAAACTTGAGACTAGGTCCTAGTGAAATGTTTCCTGATTCTGTAATTAGAGCCAAGGCATTAATGGCTAAGTTGCTAGACCCTCCACATGATTTATTTATTAAGAAATGCTTAGCTAAACCACTTCCGGTGACTACACAATGTAAAATCAAAGAATTAGTGTTGCCAACAGCCTCCATAGAAGAGTTCATCAATACAGCTACATAACTAGATCACATAAGACAACAATATGGAGCAAGTTCTTTCCAACTGCCCTATTCTGCAGAAATTGAGGATCCAGTGATTAAATTAAAGAAAGAGCTGGAGAACTTAAAAAGGAGTAAACCTCAAAAGGAAGAAGAAAATCGAGTAGCTCTGTTGAGGCGATAAATTGAAGCATTGAAGCTACAAAAAGAAGAGGAAGCACAAGTAGAAGAGCTAGTCAACTTTGATAGGAGTTCCAGGAACTCAAGGGAGGTGGCATCAAAAGTGGACTATGGTGCACCATGTGCAGTAAGCAGGGTCATGTTGTAAGTGAGTGTCTGCTTCTAAGTGTAACTTGCTAGCTATGCACAAAAGCTAGCCATGAGACCTTAGAATGTCAGTCAAGAGGTATGCCTGCAAGAATATATTGGACACAAGGAGGAGCCCAACCATCAGCTAATGTGTTGGCGATTGCACCTAATCAAGGTAACAATTACAACCCTAGACATAGGGATAACTTTGGAAATGGGCCAAGGAGGGCAATTATCTGTTTCAAATTTGGAGAATGTGGGCATTACCAAAGTAGATGTACTCTTCATCTGGGCCACACATTCAAATGATTGTTGTGAGCAAAGAAGAAGTTGTGGAACAAGTCAATGTGCCATCACCATCTACTAGAGTGGTGCAATTAGAAGAAATTGAATCTTTTATAGTGCACACAAGAAGCAAGTGGAAGGCTCAATTGGACATAGGTCAAGAATCAAGGATTAATGGGCTCAACAAAGACAATTAGACATCTGATGACAAAGCCAACACATGTACAAGGCAAAAAGAAAAATCTCATAGGTACTAGTGATGCCATTGGACATGCATTCAGTAGGGCTCATGAGGAGTTTGATAAGTCAATTGGAGCCCATGCTCTTAAGGAATGAGAAGCTTCAAGACTACTAAAGTCTGTGAAAAAGGAGGTCAATATTTTTTATTTAATAAAGATGGATGAAAAATTCAGGTCAAAACTCTTGCAGATAACTGATGAGGTTTCCACAACAAGTTTAGTGGCAAAGGCTGTTGTCATGCATAAAGATAAAATTGTAGGGGAAGCACCCCTCACAGATTATAAGAGCCCTCAACTAACATTCTCTATCAAAGGTCATGAGTTTCAAGGAGTTATTGTGGATGGTGGATCTAACATTGACTTGACGCCTGAACATACCATGAAAAAGATTGGACTACAACCTTCAAGACCTGCCAACTTCACTATAACATTGGCAAACCAAAGCATAGTAAGGCCTATGGGAGTGGTTCTTGGAGTCCCAGTCGAGATATCGAGTGAAATAGTCTTAGTCAAAGGCTAGAGAAGAGAGAAGAAAAGAAAAGCCCTTAAGTGCATCAGCGATATAGCTATTTCAAATCCTATATCAACAGCCACTTTGTTATGGATACTGGTATGGATATCATCTATTATGTCAATTTTTTGGTAGTAAGTGCAGGGATTTACAAAGATGAAAAAGGAGTACATGCAAGTCTTTGGAAATAGAGGATTTTATTGGCTGAAGAAGCTAGAATAGTAAAAATGACGTTTTGGAGATTAAGTCACACATTAGTTGAAACAAAGATACAAAAGATGTAGTATGGAGGAGATAGTATTCTAATGAAGGATTTAGGGTGGCCCTATCAGATGGTCAATATGCCCAAAAAGAAGACAAAACAAATGAAGTGTAGTACAATTGAAGATTATGGAGGGGTTTCTCTTGGTCATCATATCATGGCTCAAGGCCTATCATCGACACAACTGAAGCTTTTTGAATCACTTGTAACTTGCAAATTCAGTCGAGGTTGTACATAGCCTTCTAGTTCTATTTCTTTTGCTTAAATTTTTGTAGTTTTATCCATTTCATGCTTGTTCCTTGAGATTTTATGCAACTTCGAAGCCATTTCATAGCCCTTTGCATAAGCAATTTTTAAGGATTTTTTTAAGAGCATTTTTAGAATTTTTTTAGGATTTTTCCCAGCATTTTTCATCCTTTTCAATGTCATTTTCTTGATAAAATGGAGGAAGAAAGGAAGTTCTCTGTGGTTTTGAGGGAGATTAAATGGCCTAAAGTATTAGGGAATTTTTGAGATTTTTTTATTTTTTTTGGATTTTGTTTGAATTTTTTTGGATTTTATTTGTATTTTTAATCTTATTTTTTAATTTAAAAAAAGAGGGGCCCCATGGATAATATTTCCAAAAAAATGCCCTCTCTCTCTCTCTCCCTTTCCTCTCTCTCTCTCTCTCTCTCTCTCTCTCTCTCTCTCTCTCTCTTTCTCTCTCTCTCTCTCTCTCTCTCTCTCTCTCTCTCTCTCTCTCTCTCTCTCCCTCCCTCCCTCCCTCCCTCCCTCCCTCCCTCCCTCCCTCCCTCCCTCTCTCTCTCTCTCTCTCTCTCTCTCTCTCTCTCTCTCTCTCTCTCTCTCTCTCTCTCTCTCTCTCTCTCTCTCTCTCTCTCTCTCTCTCTCTCTCTCTCTCTCTCTCTCTCTCTCTCTCTCTCTCTCTCTCTCTCTCTCTCTCTCTCTCTCTCTCTCTCCCCCTTCCCCCCCTTTCCCCCCCTCCCTCCCCCCACCCCCTTCCCCCCCGTCCCTCCCCCCACCCCCACCCCCTCCCCTCCCTCTCCCCCCCCTCCCCCTCTACTCCCCCTCCCCGCCCTCCCCCCCCCCCGTTGCCCCCCGGGTCCCGCACCGCCCCACCCCCCACCGCACACCCTGCCCCCCCTCCCCCCCCCTACCCCCCAAAGAAAAACAAAAAAATTTTATTATTATATATAATAACAAATACATTAAATTTTAAAAAATATTTTTTTTTTATTTTCCTTAGGCTTATGTTTTGGCTCTCGATTGTGCCTCGATTGGCCATTTTTTTTTAACTTGGGGTCATTTTCATGTCTTGCACCTCTAGACTCATTTTTTGACTTAGTTTTTCCAAAATCCTAACTTTTCTCTGACTTTTGGTCAAGACCCACATGTTTTGAGCACATTGATCACATGTTTTTCATTATGCACATCGTCCCCATGGTTTATTCTCACTTTATTTTACCATATATTTCCTATTTTCCCATGTGCACTATCTGTAGCTTTATTATTTTCTCCTTTTAACCCTCTCCAAAGCCCATAACCCTACTCCTTGACCTCCCTTTAGCCTTCTCACAAGCCCCATCCTTACCCCTCCATACCCTATCCCTCTCAGCCCCTCAACCCCCTTCCAAAATCCTCTTACCCTCCATTCTCTATCCTTTGCTCTTCAATGCAAAATTTCCACCTTTTGGTTCTTGACTCATGTTTGTTCTTTACTACTCCTCGTGGACTTGGTAGCTGCTCAAGTGTCCTTTTGAAGATTTTGCAGCACAGGAATCGTGGTGTCATCTTTACTCAAAGTTTTGGCTGGTAGCTCTCGGGGACGGAGAGCGCATTAGGTGGTGGGCAATTGTTGAGCCCATAAAAGTAATATTGGTCAAATTCAACACAATCAAAGTCAAAGGATCAAAGTCAAAGAGGTCAAAGACAACATGTTCAAGGTCAAGGTCAACATGGGCAAAGTCAAAGCGTTCAAAGTTTGGGCATCAAGGTGCATAGGTTTTGCACAATTAATTGTTCACAAACATTATATTTGTAGAAAGTTGGATGCAGGTTGTAGGTTGGAGTGTCCTTTTGTAATTTCTCTAAGGTTCAAAGTGTTTTTAAAGTGTTTTGGAAGGTTCAGGTGAACCCTCTCTTACGTGCACATTTGAAGAATTAAAAGGCAAAAATATGAAGGTATGTGAAGCGGCAACGTACATAAAAGTGAAAGTATGGCCCCCCAACTAAATATTTTGTTTTAGTCTAAAGTCACTACAGGACAAAATAGGGATTCCTTGGCTGTCCACTTTTGGAGACAATCTTGGGACATACAAGTGAGGGCCAAGATGCTATGGGAGTTAGGAGCATACATGAACCGACACCCAAGGGAAGGAGTATTCTTGGTTGGACCAAGCTATTGTGAGATATTCTAGAGCAAAAGAGAGAGAAGAGACACATTCAGAGAGAGTGCACGCGACACAGAGATCCATTGCAAGGTGCAAGAAGAGTGAGTTAAATTGCATGCAGAGAAAGGGAAGCAAGGAACATCAAGAGTTCAAAAGTCCTATTGAAGGTGCACGTCGATAGAAGGTGTCCATCCCTCCCCTTATTGGAAGCTTGGTGCAAGGTGTGTACAAGGGCAAGCTTGGAGAAGGTGGAGGTCTGGTGCAGAGGTCAGTGGCAGATTCTAAGTCCTTTGTAATCTTGTTTCATGAGCATTATTTAGTCTTTTGCATATTGCACAGAGCATTTGTCTTATGAACAAGCTTGTATTCTTCTCTCCCTGATTGATCAGAAGCTTTTGATTTCATTAATTCTCTTGTTCTCACTCTCCATTCTCCTACAAACACTTAAGTTCCTTTCTACACAAGAATCCCCCAACATATGGCGAGTAGCATCATCAATGAAGGTAGCAAAATATACATGCTTCCTAAAAGATGGAGTATGGATCACATACATCACTATGAACAAGATACATTTTTCTTGTAGTGTGTGTATGACTATCTTTTGAAAAAGAAGCACAACACATTTTTCCAAGAATGCAACCTTCACATGCATGATTTTAAATGGACTCAAGTTTTGGAAAACAAATCACCATATCCTTCTTTTGCAAGCTAAGAAATCAACATATGAGGCAACCATCTTGTATGTATCCAAGTGACAAAAACCATTGCATGATGTACGAGACATCAAGATAATATCACCATTTTTGAAAACATGAACCATACACTTATCATCAACAAAGTGTACATGAAGTCAAACTTTGGTTCTTCTTTATACCGCATACATACAATGCATTTTGGAAGAGAATGACACCTCCATTAGTAGTCGTAAGCTAAATTTATCCTACTCTAATTATAGGATAAGAGGCATTTTTTACACACACCACATGTCCTCCTTTGGATGCATCTTTCAAAGATGCAAAAATAATTTGCATGAAGTTATGTACTTTGAAGCACCACTATCAAAGAACCAACCTGAATCAGCCTCGCTCATAACATTTAGAATTCATGATATGTAACAGCACATGCCAAAAAATCTTGAGCCATGTTGATTTCATCATTCTTTGCATTTGAAGAATTTTCAGCAATAGATATGTTGGATTCCTTCTTCTTTTCATTGTGCTTAACAAGCTTTCTAACTCATTAATAGTATGATCAACCTTCCGACAATATTTGCATCTCTTCTTCTTTTGTAAATTAGCATCATAGAGGGATGAGTGGAAGAGTAAGGTTGAGGCTTCGGTTTTTATGAACCCAAAGCTCAACCATACTTGCTTTTCCCTTTTTTGTGAGATAGCAAGTGCTTGCATTGCCATAATCAAACCAATCCTGTTCACTCAAGGTTGCTCTTCTTGCAAAAGAAGAGACACAACCTCATCAAATGCATACATGTTTGGATTCCCTTTTGCAACAGAATGGAGTGTCGCGGCAAAGCTTCGAAAATATTTTGGTAATCCTTTCAACAATGTAAAGATGATCTCATCTTTGTTTTTCAAATTTTTGAGGATCATTGTTCTATGCTTCGAAGTTGATTTGCACTGTTAAATGTGTGCGTGCACCATGACACAAAAGACCAAAACTTGAGAAGGAGTTAATAAGGAGTGCAAATGTAGTAAGACACATGGAGAAGACGAATGGCAGGAATAGTTCTCTATATTGAAGATGAACAACACTGAAGTAAGAGCTCAATAATATCCCTAAATAGAAAGTACCAGCACATTTGAGTGAATCATGTATGTGATCACATGTGAGAAAACATCTAGCCAACAATAGAGTAAAAAGTGCCAATGTATAGGAAGATAGTTCACATCAAATGTACTCGAGGAACACATAACTGTAACAAGTCCAAGTACACTTTGATCTCTACTAATTTTTTTGAGTGATCTTTCTCAAATGTGAGCTCACCTCTTGTGCCAAACATCTAAATTTGATAGGGACTTAGTGCCATAGTTTGACATTGATATGGATCCTCAACATAGGCTCCATGCTTCTCACTCCTTTTGCTATCTTCTTGAAACATTGATATCTTCTCTCACCTCTTCTCTCCTTTTGCTATCTTCTTGAAACATTGATATGGATCCTCAACATAGGCTCCATGCTTCTCACTTGCAAACCTTTTGAAACAATCTAACCTACACTTATAAGATTATTTGTACTGGTTGGCACATAAAAAAATTTTCATAGTAGGTTCATGCTACCATTAGATTTCTTCACATTTCCTATCTTATCAATTAGATGTATTGTGTCATCTTTATGTGGACTTCATGTTTGTTCTTTGGATCTTCAAATTTTGAGAGTTGAGCTACATTTCATGTCACATGGTTTGAAGATCCAAAATCTATGTATAACACATGCTCATCAGACTTAGCTTCCTTTATTCTCAGTTTCATGAGTAGAAGTGAATCCTCTTGAGCTTCATCATCTGTGTAGTTCTTGTAGTCTCTCCTTCCTTTGTATCCTCCTTGATAATTGTTGTTAGATGAATTGTTGTTGTATACAAAAAATCCTTTATTAGAGGCCATGTTGAGTAGTTGTTCGGATCCAACTTGTCAATAGATGAGGGGAATCCATCACCCATATTGCTTAGTCTTTAACTTTGCTCTAATACCACTATGAAGATGTGATAGGCAGAGTATAGAGATAAGATTCTCTTGGAAAAAACCTACTCAAGACCTAATTACTTGGCTTCTAATTACTTAGAAGATTCTTTCCATCTTTTACTTTTATATTTGACTAAGATAAACTCAACCCTTTAACCTTTGAAAACTCCAACTCATATGATACAAGGAGGTTACATTTATGCTTCCTAAGTGATGAGAAATCCAAATGCATTTAGCCAAGCATTTAGGCTTGCTCCATGCACGAACAACAAGCTCCTTGTGCATAATAAGTAACTCAATTGTAATCTACAATGAGGAACATAGCTAGAAGAGGGCCTTCTTCAATAGGAGGCACTACTTGTACTACTATAGTAGGATTCGTGGACTAATGTCAAACATTATATTGATAATTTCAAGTGGTGAGATCATGGATTTTCACAAGTTGCACAATAGAATTGATTCAATGCATAATTCACATTTAAGAAATGTATCCTCCAATCATACAAAGTGAACATACTATGTCGAAACTCCAAATCTTCCTATTTTATTTTTGTATATATAAGCAAGTCATCTTTTGCTAGCTAACTACTAACTTGTGTAGGAAGCATATCATTTAATCCATTTACAAACCATTGATTCAATACTAAAATAGGAGGTCATTGATCAACTACCATTTTCTAAAGTATACCAAAAATCAGCATAGCATATTATTGTACAATATCTATAGGTTTTTTCTCCCATATTTCCAATAATTCAACAAATTTGAAATATCCTTGGCTTTCTAGAACTAGTGTATAAAGGCATCTTAAATTCCTTAAAATTTGTATATGAATTATCATCATATTCAAGGATCCACTTAGAAGCCTTACCTGCTAAGGTATCTTGAATCATGAAAGTTTTCTAGCATCCACCATACCAACTAGTAAGGCGTAATTATCTAGAAATGAGTCAATGGGCACATCTAGATCTTTTTAGGAATATCCATTGAATTTTGTATAGAGCATCTTGGTGACTCTCTAGTTTAGTAGAACCATTTGTTTTAAATTTTCAAAGAAGTCCTTATCATCTGAAGCAGAGGAATTGCTAGTATCACTTGGTGATTTAAGCACTGAAACAAAATGATTCTCTTTGTCTTCCATTTGTTCATTGCTAATATTTTTATCTTCTAACTACTCCATAATGCTTGCAAATAAAACTACACAGAATGTTTTTGCAATAAAAAATTGAGTTTCTCAATCAATTCCTACTTATTCTACTCATCTTGAATTGGTTGCTTCTTTTGCCAACAACAATTTCTTCTAGAGAAAAATCTCATTGAGGTGTTTAATTTCCTTGAGAGTGCATTTTAGGTACTCATTTCCATCCCAAAGATAGACAAATAGGAACCATTGGCCCTTGGTGTCATTAGAAGTCCCAAAATAGAGGAAAAGATGCATTATTCTATAAGAACAAAGGTTAATATCCATTGAGTAGTAATCTCATACAAAACTTCTCCTTTTTTAGGAAGTCCATCCCATTTTAATTAGTCACCAAATTGTTTTGATCCCATGTTACTGAGAAAAAATATTAGGGTTCCAAGAACGAGCACTATCCAAAGACGACTTTTTCATCTAAAATACCAAGAGCCCCCCCCCCCCCCCCCCGTTCAAGCATCATAGAGTCTTCGTAATAGAGAATATCAAGCTTAAAAGCGAATGGCTCCTGCATGATGGAGACCAAGTCATCATAAAGCTCCTTAGTTTTTCCCATTAGTTTTTGCCCTTAGCAAGTTGACAAGGCCTTTAGCCTCCTCTATATCTCCTTCTTTTCTCTTGTACTCTCTCCTCTGTTAATATATTATCAATTGGTTAAAAAAACTAGTTACTTCTAATGACTAGAGATTTGAGAAACAAAGAAGCTTCACGGGAAAATCTCATTTTCAAAAATAATGACATTCTTTCTCTCACCTAGATTCCCAAGTAGAAAGAGCTTTGTTTAATCACTCTCTTGTTCTCTCCATTCTTGGTTGTTTTGAAGGTCTTGGATCTTGTCCACTCGTTATATAAAGATTGGAACAAGATGAAACCCTACTACAACATTAGTGAAGATTGGAAGTGGGAAACATGCATCACATCAAATGAATCAATTTGGTTGTATATCATTGGAATCACAACAATGGAATAAAATTACCTCCAAAGATGTAAGAGTATATCAAACAAAGGATTTCATATGTGGAATCACATATGGAACCAAGAAAAAAAACATAGAGGGACTTGAGGATCTCCCTCACTTTTAAGTTATTGATAGGATTGTCCAAGAAATCAGCCATGGTATTTGGGATTTTAGGGCATCTTATCTAGAGAAAATAGTCATGCCAACTCTTCTTCTAGTAGTGAGCTTAAAAGAGGAAACAAGAATGGATCTAAAATTACTCATAATGAATCATGGTTCTTAGTTGCCAGTAAGCATTTTTTGTCATTTTCCCTGTAATTACTAGGATAAATCTCTTGATCCGTTTCTTTTTAATATTTGGAACATTTTCTTTTTCGTTCGATCAACTTTATCAAACCACCACTCTTTAGAAAACAACTAAAGATGGCAATACTTGAGCTCGTCTTCTATCCTAAGTTTGCCCCTAATCTTTAGGAGATAAGATTGCTACTACACTTTGACTTTATTGATTTCTTCCTCCAACCTCTAGAATTCGGAATTGAGATTTTTCCTCCTCACCCAAGTTATTGTTAACATTTCTTGTTCATATTTTCTTAGTTCCAATCTAGTCCACTTCACCAATTGGGCCCAAAAATGCATAAGAGACTCGATACCAAAAACATGGGTCCAAATTCTCTCAATTCAGTGTTATACTAAGCGAATATTGAATAGGGGGAGTCCAAATCAAACCACAAGGCTCTACATCCCTATTACACTTAGGAAGGAAACCATGATGGGGATGTTCATAGTAGAGCCACGCCAATATTGAGAAATATTTTGGCATTACCTAAGTCCCCACACAACTACTTGGAAACACAAAACCTCTCTTGTTGAGCTCTAGTTAGATCTTGCTCTCATTTTAGATTAGACCACGGCATAAATTCATTTTATTTTATTTCTTGGAGATCTATTATAGCTTGAGGATGCCCTACTCAATCCTTTATGACCTATTTAAAGTTGTACCTCTGCAATCCGGTCTACTGAGTTCTCAAGCATGTTAGATTCATCAATCAAGGTTGCTTGAGGGTGATTTAAAGAGGTCACAAACACTCAAAATTAGTTTCATAGCTATTGAAGGCATAGATAAGAGTGATGTGGAATGAACAAGGATCCTTGAAAGAGGCCATGATCCACTAGTTTTTCCCATTGTAAAAGTACTAGTTGAGAAGAGGACTCCAATGATTAATGATTTTCTTTTGAGGAAATTCCTTCATCGAGCAAGGTCTAAAGGCATTGATGGGAGGGTGCGGATCAAATGGTTGACCAATAAGAAATGTATTTTTGAGTTCCTCTTAAATTTTATTAATTTTCACATTCATGGGAGACACGACAGGAGGCCCAACACGAAACCATAAAGAAAGAAGATCTAGTTACCTTAGCCAAATGAACTTATCTTCTATTAATTTTGATTAGGGTGGGAATAATCATCTTTTGCCACCTTGCTAAAAGAAGCAATTGAAGAAGAGAATCCAAGGTTTGAGTATCTATTAAGAGGTCGAAAAGGATGGATGTCTAAGAACATGTTACACTTATGTGCTCCTATAGTAGTTTTGATGTGAAAATTTTTAGCATTGACTAAAGGTTTTTTCCCCATTTTACCACATACATAATACAATTATATGTGGTGGTACTTTGTACTTAGGGATATTATTTAGCTTTTACTTTTGTACTTTTCATCATCAATAGAGAGAGCTATTCCAACCATCCATTTTCTCCATGTGTCTTGCTACATTTTTGCTCCTTCTATGTGGCTTTTGTGTGTCCCTTGCCTTCTATGCACTCCCAATAGTGGTATCAAAGTAGGTTTAGCTCCTTCTCAATTTTTGTTTTTTCCCATTGTAGCATGCATGCACTTTTAAGAATGCAAATTGACTTTGGAGCATAGAACATTGATTTTCAATGTCCATAAATAATTCCCATCAGTTGCACTATACTTTTATCCGCATTTCCAAGCCATTTGTGCACTTGGAATTGCCATCATAGTAACGGATTGTGCACTAGAGTTTAGCATTCATTTTCAACTTTCATTGAAGTCAATAGCTTCTCACATTCTTGTTCTTTAGTGAAATGGAGAGTAGCAATAACTTGTTTGGCATGCATCATGCTAAAGATAATCTTGATAGGACCGACTATCCGATGTGGTTTGACATGATGAAACATGTTGTTGTTGCAAAAAAACTATGGAACATAGTGGGAGATGTAGATCAAAGACCCCCAGGTTCTTGTACTTCATAGTCTATTGTCATAGATGGATCTTCTTCTTCAAGTACAATGGCCTTCCTTCTTAATGTACAGAGATGCAACTTAGAAGGGATAGCAAAGATGCTCAAGCCCATTCAATGATGCACTTCTATGAAGTGCCATATAGTTTTGCACATTTGTTCATGTCCTACATGGATTCAAGCATGGGATACTCTTGCTTTTTTGTATTGCTTGTGTAATGAAGCACACATTGCATAATTGAGGAAGTGGCTTCAAGATGTATGCATGGCTGAAAATGAATTTGTGGATATGTATATGACATGCATCAAGGACTTGAAAGAGCAATAGGAAAACATAGATGGGATTATTTTGGATGCATCACTCATCTCTAAATTGTTGAAAGGATTACCATAATCTTTTCAAAGCTTTGCCACTACAATCTATTTAGTCCCAAAAAGGAATCCAAATATGTATGCATTTGATGAGGTTGTGTGTCTTTTT
Source organism: Ceratopteris richardii (assembly GCA_020310875.1). Lineage (NCBI taxonomy): Eukaryota > Viridiplantae > Streptophyta > Polypodiopsida > Polypodiales > Pteridaceae > Ceratopteris > Ceratopteris richardii. The sequence continues at coordinate 166,319,944 of CM035420.1, read as the reverse complement.
TTCCAAGATGAGAAATCTAGAGTGAATGGGAGTGATTCTATTGAAGGAATGCAAGCACTTGGTATCTCACAAAAAGGGAAAAGCAAGTATGGTTCGTTGGGTTCATAAAAACCAAAGCCTCAACTTATTCTTTCACTCTTTCCTCTAAGGATGATGATTTGTAGAAGAAAAAGTTCCAGCATGCCTATTGCTGAAGACTCTTCAAATGCAAAGAATGATGAAGCCAACATGGCTCAAGATTTATGGGCATGTGTTGTTACATGTTATTATGATGCATCATTGCATTCTAAATGTATGGTTGCGAGTGAGGCTGATTTGGATTGGTTTTTTGATAATGGCAGTTCAAAGCACATAACTTGATGCAAAAGGTTTTTTGTAGCTTTAAAAGATGTACCCGAAAGAGGAAATGTGGTGTCTGCAAGTAATGCCTCTTATCCTATCAATGGAGTAGGAGAAATCGACATTACAATTACAAATGGATGTGTGGTTCTCTTGAAAAATGCATTGTATGTACTTGGTATAAAAAAGAACTCAATTTTAGTTCCTTTGATTGCCAAAGTTGGATTTCATGTTGATTATAATTGTATGGTTCATGTTTTCAGCAATGGTGATATTATTCTGATGTTTAGTACATTATATAATGGTTTGTATCATCTGGATAAATACAAGAGGGCTACCACAAATGCCTTGGTTTCTCATACTTCCATCATGGTTGAAATGGAGCTTTGGTATGCATTTTTTGCTCACTTGAACTTCAATAGTTTCCTTTAGTTGTAGGAAAAGTACATGGTTATTGGTTTGGCAACACTTGAGTCCATTGAAAAGCATCCATGTGAATGTTGCATTCTTGGAAAATTTCATTCTAATTCTTTTCCAAAAGATAGTCATATGCACACTAGAGGAAAATTGGATCTTGATCATACTGATATATAAGGTCCCTCAAGACTCCATCTTTTAGGAAACATGCTTATTTTGTTAACTTCATTGATGATGCTAATTACCATACATTGGTGTATCCTATGAAAGCAAAGAATGAGGTATTTTCTTGCTTCAAAGCATTTCTAGCTATGGCTGAAAGGTTTCCTAGAGACAAGCTTTTGACTCTATGCATAGATCATGGTGGTGAATACATGTCACATGATTTTAATGCTTCTCTTCAGAGGATTTTTATCAATGTATGCTGTCATAAACACATTAGAAAAAATAGTGTTACAAAGCATAAAAATAATCATTTCTTGAAATATCATGATTTATGGTTAAAGGAAAGTACCTTCTTGACAATCTTTGGATGGAAACAATCATGTGTGCAAACTATGCATTGAATCGCTACCCGAGAAAAGCATTGAGAGTCATCACTCCTTATGAGGCTTGGAATGGATATAAACCAACATCTAGTCATATTTGCATGTTTGGTTGTTTGGCATATGCTTAATGTGCCATCACAACAATGGCACAAACTTGGTGACAATGCAAAGAAATGCATATTTTTTGGTTGAAGTGCTGAAACGAACTCAACTCTAAGCAAGAAGTTCAATGGACAATAGCTCTAGCCTCTACTTCCTATGATACAACTTCTCCATAGCTTTATTGCATTGGGAAACAACGATAAAAGACTTTGGGCACGTGAAGAAATAGTCATGAGAGGTCGAACTCGAAGCAAATTACAATGCAATTTGCATGGAAGTAGCACATCATTAAAAAAAAATGCTCATTAGTCTCTTTCTAAGAATCAATAGGCTCTTGTCGGGAATTATGACATGCGCTAACTATAACTTGAAGGTACACGGAATAGAAATAATATGTACTAAATAAAACTTGAAAGTACAAGCAATAGACATGGTATAAAAACATGCGTATTTTGCAACTTGAAGTCAACTAGGCAGCCTTCATAGGCAACGAACCTACCCATGAAAGACAAAACCATACATGAGACAAAAATAATGAATTAAATGAATAAGAAGTCATAGTTTGAAAGGGCATGCATTTACTTCTTTAAATCGAGAGGATTTAACCCAAATTTGATGAAGAAAACCGGAGAGGACCTTCCTCCCATTATTTAGACTCTCAAGTGGCATTCAATCTCTTTCTCTTCCCCTCTCCCTCTCTCTCTCTTTCTCTTTCACTCTCTCACACACACATGCACAGCTCATATAGATACATACGTGTATACAGATACATATATAGATACATACATACACATATAGAGACATACATACATATATATATACATACATACATACATGAATATATAGATACATAAATACATACATATATAAATACATACATACATGAATATATAGATACATAAATACATACATATATAAATACATACATACATGAATATATAGATACATATAGAGATATATATACATATATAGATACATACATACATACATACATGAATACATATCTACACACATGTATACATACATAAGTTCACAAACACACACATGCGTGCACACACACACACACACATATATATATATATATATATGTGTGTGTGTGTGTGTGTGTGTGTAAATGTATGTATGTAAGTGTATCTATCTATATTTGTATATATGTATGTAAATATATATATATATATATATATATATATATATATATATATATATATATATATATATATATATATATATATATATATATATATATAAGTGTGTGTGTAAATGTACGTGTGTGTATATTATATATATATATATATATATATATATATATATATATATATATATATATATATATATATATATATATATATATATATATATATATATATATATATATATATATATATGTGTGTGTGTGTGTGTGTGTGTATGTATGTATATATATTTATGATCTTACTTTTATACATATATATGTACTCTAAGAAATACACACACATGCCTTATACATATCCATATATTCACACACCTACACATACACAGTTATGTTTCTGTGTATTTATGTTTGTACACACATTGTCCCTACCTATTCCCTTTCGAAATATCTTATGGGCAATACATCTCTATCATGTTCTACAACAAAGAAACAACAAAATAGAAATTAATAATGATCAATGTCCACAGAAATGTGTAGATGGATTTTGACATTGCATGAGAACGAGCTAAAAGGAAAAGAAAGTACACCTTTTGTCATTAATGAGGACTTCGTATCAATTTCCTCTTCTTTATTATTGGAAAGGAAACTTTTCTCTCCTCTTCAATGGGTTTTTGTATTGGATTCGTACTCTATACTAATCCTTGTCGGAGGCAACGAAAGAGGACCAAAGAAAATGCTCGACATGAATCTTTGTCGGATACAACGAAGGCGGCCGAAGAGAAAAACAGTGAAATAAATACACCTCTCTTGTCCAAAATTCTTACTCATCAGTCCCCGAATCTCCATCATATGAATTGATGTTATTTCCTATTAGAGTGATATGACAACAAACGACAACATACACACACACACACTCTCTCTTTCTCTCTCTCTCTACCTCTATCTAGGTCTCTCTCTCTGTGTATCGCTTGCTTGTCTGTTTCGTTGTTCATATTTTATGCAAACTAACCTCTTGAAAACACAAGGAGAAAGGGATGCGAAGCTACAAAAGAATACAAATAAAATTTAAGGATTATAAAAAACTAGGAGATTATATGTTTCAATATCAATTCCAGTCAGCTTCATAATCATCTTTATTTGATTTTTATATTCTCAATTTGTCTGAATGTTGTCGCCCAAAGATATCCACTGAAGACATATATTGTAATAGCGATTCCAGTAAGCATGATGATCATCTTCATTTGGTTTTCATGTCATGAATTTCTTCATGATATCGTACATGAAGTACCTCATGATTACTGTATGCGTGCATATCAATGTATTTCACAATCATTAATATTATATGAGGGAAGCTCATATATATTGTATGTGAGTGTATATGTGTTTGTCCGTGTGTATGTTTGTTTATGCATGTGCGTATGTATGTATGAATATGCATATGTATGCACGTGTGTGTGTATGTGTGTATCTCTATGTGTGTGTATATGGGTATGTATGTGTCTCTAGGTAAAATTCAAGACTAGCATAAATACATTGTAATGCCAGTACAGTTCATCAATCACATGGCAGAAACAAGGGAAGATGATCCAATAGAACATGGTATCCATGAATGCCACAAACTCTTCCAAACAAGCAAGATCTTCCGCACCTTTTGGGGGTCCTCCGTTGGACCGCATCAAATATGGGTTGCTTCCTTTTTTGATAAACTCTATTCCCTTATCATCACCACTATGTGTGCCCCCAACCAGGAAGTAGATAGAATTAACATGTGGGATTCTCTCGACACCTTGCTCTTGGATATTATGTTGTATGGTGACTTTAACATGGTGGAGGTCCTCTCGGATAGGTGAGAACAAAAAGGCCAATTTATTAAAGGATTTAAAGAAGACAATTTGGATTGGTTGAAGCTTAATCATGATCTAGTTGGAATTATTGAGTATAATCAGTTTTCTTGGTCAAACCTTCAATCTGGGGTTGATCATCACAAATCAAGGGCTGCTTAACCAATGCTACATCTCTGAGAACATAATCAATCACCTAGGTCTCCCCTCCCTCTCTCTCAATGCATGGATATTGCAATTTTGGACCACTATGTTATTAATAATTCTTTGAGACCTCTTTTTGTAGGGAGGAAGGCACCAAGGTTCCATGCCAATCTGTCGATATCCTCTCCCCTTGGTTAGAAAAGAAACTTGACTTGCTTTGAGACATGCCTTCCATGAACATTCCTCCCCTTCTAGGCATAACGGTTGGACTATTGCATTAGGAAAAAAAAGTGAACCCTGCATGGGCCTTGTAAGGATTCCTAATGGGATTAAGCTTAATCTTGTACTTTGTTAAGGGGACAAAGTGCATTTAATAGAGCACTTTTTGGTAGGCTGAAGTAGGCTTTATGTTATTAGTCCTAGTGAGGTACAGATGGTATGTGATGAAGCAGGTGTTAGTACTAGAGCATACACTGCATTGTACAATCTTTTGAAGCACGCTCTACAAAACAAAGGTATTTTCCAGAGCATTTGTCCATGCCCTTACAAGGTGTCTCTAAAGAAGAAGATAACCAATGAGGATGTAGCCAATACTCTTGGCAATTACCTGCATATAGAAGATGTTATGCCTGCATCCATTTATCATTCATCTACATCAAAGAAAGAGTTGAAAAACACATCTAGAAAGGGATTCGTCTACACAAAGTACAACAACATATTTGTCAATTTGGAGAGGCTTCAAAAGGAAATGGTTAAATTTTACAAATCCACAATTCAAGGTATATCCATTCTTTTGATAATGACATTCATAGTATTTTTAATAATATAATGTTTGTTATTTGATGTAGATTGTGGTTCCAAACTCAAGTTTCTATTGAATCTAGACGAATGTCAAATCATAAAGGGACGCCGTATGGAGAGACTTAGTGTGACACTCATGAACGAAGCTATGGCCCATGCTATTATTGATGATAGTGAAGAATCTACCCATCACTTTACATATAGTGTCCAATCCGAGAAAGATATATGGTGGTTAGGTGCTATTGAAGTACCTAAAGAATCCAATGATGTTCTTACATGGATTTTGAATAGGACCCCATGGATCACAGAGGTGATAACTTCTCAAATTCATGGTGCCAAAATCACTGTAGAAAGCCTTGGTGATTTTGAAGTAGAGTGGCACTTAGGTGGAGACTTAAAGACTATCAAATGCATGTTAGGGTGCAAACAAGGTGCATCTACTCTCTATCCTTGTCCATGTTGCACACGAGGTTATAAAGGAACAAAGAGAAAACAAACAGATGCAACTCCATCTGCTGAATGGGATATACCTTTAATGAGGTGTCCCATGTTAGGTAAACCTAATCATGACATGTCAGATAAGGATTGGAATCCCATTATTTCCCTTTAGTCAATGTCCACTTTTGCACCTTGCATGCCTTCATGAGAATTTTCGATAGACTATTAAAGCTCCATATAGAATACACATTTGTCATGAAGCCAGTTGATAAATCTATTCAAGCTATAAAGAAATTGGAGGAACTTCTTAATTCAATTGGTTGTCATGGTGGAAATGTAACCCTAGTCGTTAAGAAAGTTGGAGAATCTCAAGATAGCTTGCAACAAGTGTCAATGACAGGGAATAAAGCAAGACATTTTTTTAGAAGAGCTACTAGCACTCAAAATAATGAACATTATGAGCTGTGGAAAGACCTATGCATGATCACAATAGACAATGACTCTCAAGTCGATCTTTGTAATAAGAGAAAGAAAGTTTGGTCGAGCTTTGATAAGTTGGTAGGCTTAATGGGTCTGACTAGGTCTAGTTCTATTCAACGTCAAATTTTTCAAGAAACATTAGTGGATTCACCAAGTGTTTCATTCAATCTTGGGGAGAGAGCAATATAACACACTACATTGTAAGTGTAATCTTCTTCTACAAGTGTTCATTGCACTTACCTTTTTCCAATGTACTTAACAATTTTTAGCATATTTTGTTTGCACATGGAGCTTATTTCATGCATCGATATGGGTCATTAGAGATTTTCATTACCCAAGGAATGGAAAAGTCACACTACAAAGCGAGGGGTGTCTACTTCAAAAACACCCGACATGGTGGTGGTCGAATGCAATCAAACTACATGGAGGAGATGTTTAATTGGTTTTACCGCACTACATTCTCGAGAAAGTTTTTTGTGGAACGACTTAGGGATTCAAAATTGGCAAAACTTGCAAGAAGGATGCAACACAACATTGCCAGTGAGAAATGGAAGTCATCATTAGGTCCTCTTCATCATGCTTAGTGGCGTGCTAGAAGACAACGAGAAGGCCCAGCTTGGAAGTAAAGCGACTTCATTATTTCCCATTATGTGGTAAACCTATGATTATTGTAATCTTCGTTTCAATGTGTTATTATTTAATATATAATATTCTGTATGGTTTTAAACAGGTTTTATCCATTCTAGTGTGAACAAACAGTTTTTTTAAAAACTCTATAAATAGAAAGAACTCACTTCATTTCACACTTTTTGCAACTCAAGAGAATGGCACATACCAAGCAAACTGCAAGGAAAGATCGCGTCTTCTTTCCTAGCCCTCATCTAGGGACACAACACCCACCATGGTTGCAGCCCCCCCAAAGACCACGAAGTGGTTCCCAGAGCACATCTGTGCCTGCGTCACATGATGGCACACCACCTGGGAGCAGTCCAGCGTGAGAAAATGAAGTATCCAATAGATAAGAGTATTTCACTCCAAGACGATCAGAGTCCATTTCAGATGATGAGCCACCAACAAGGACACCCATCAAGGCAAGACCCAAACAGAAGTTGATCAGAAGGGGTGTACTAGAGAGCGAAGAGGAGTCATCCCCGAACGAAGAAAGTAGCAATCAACCACCATGGAATGATATGCAAATTCCAATGAGCCATAGGGTGACACATGGAGGTAAGACACTTCCACAAGGACAAGGGCAAATACAAACAGAGGAGGAAAGAGAGCAAAGTTAACAACCACATCAACAACAAAATGTGCAAGATGAAGTACATCAGAGAAAAAAAAAACTATCAACCATGACGTCGACCTCAATGCCAGCCAAACATACCTCCCAACAGAAGAGCTCCACAAAGACGAAGGAGGCACTGCAGGGCTTTTGCAGAGATACGACACTACCAAAAGTCCGTTGAACTACTCATACCACGAAGAGCTTTTGCAAGGGTAGTAAAAGAGGAACTACAAAGCTACCGTGCAGGTCTACGAATACAAGGGATGGCACTTGAAGCACTTCAAGAGGCAGCTGAGGCCTACCTCATCTCCATGCTTGAGAACTCTAACCTCTGTGCTATCCATGCCAAGAGAGTAACCATACAACCGAAGGACATTCAGCTAGCAAGAAGAATTAGAGGAAATAACCCATGTTGTGTATATTGTACCCTTTCATAGGCCTACTTTGCGATGTAATACAATGGATAATAGAAAAATTTGTTTTAACCTATATTCTTTGTCTTTTTTTTTTCTCTCTCTCTCACTCTCTCTCTCTTTGACTCCCAGCATAATTGTATGCAACTAAATTTTCTTTCAGTCAGTTATATATGGATTCAGTTGAACATGCATGCACTTGCCTATTGTTTTATGACTAGATATGTTCTTTTTGTACCTATTGATGTCCCACATCTCATTTTCATGCCAAAAAACCCCCAATCACAGAAATGCGGGATTCAGCCCTGCAAATTTTTTGTAGGGTTCAATCCCGCGTTTCTGTGGTTGGGGTTTTTTTGCTGCATATTTTGGGCTTGTGTAAGCATAAAATGTATGGCAGAGATGTAATGGTCTATTAAATCAGAGGTTATACCCTACAAGTAATCATTGGTATGCATAAAAGGTATGGATGAGATCTTTGGTCAATTAAATGTAGAGGTTATACCCTATAGGTAATATTTGGTCTTGATTCTACCAAAACCAAGTGAAAATGAGGAATTAAATACTTTCCTATGCTTTGTAGTCCCTAAAAACACCAGAAAAGGCCAAAAAGGCCCCAGCCACAAAAACGCGAGAAACAGCCCTACAAAGTTTTTGTAGGGCTGTTTCCTGTGTTTTTGTGGCTGGGGCTTTTTTGGCCTTTTTTATGCATTTAAGTATAAAAATAGACCAAAGGGACAACAAAAAGACTTCAAATTAGATACAATTTATGGAGAGAAGATAAGTTCAATTTATTAGCACATTCATACACAGGACTAGACAAATAAGGAAAAAAAGAGTTTATATTATCAAAACATTTACATCATTTCTCAGTTGCCTTCAATTTCTCTACAACTTTCTTTCTCCTTTGGAGAGATTGAGGCAGCTGGTAAGTCAATACAGATCTTGATATTACATGAGGGTCTTGCATTCCGAGACCCATGGTGATACCTGTTTGCCCTAATACTTTTGCTCTAAAATTAAGTCCTAATGTAGTTACAACTAAGGACTTCCTAACCAAAATGACACAATTAGTGCCTTGGGTAATTGTACATAAACACAAAATTTTGCTAAGGGCCTTCAATCACCAAGTCATGAAGTGCCCATCCGGACTGTAGTCTTTTTGTATGATAACAAAATCATCCTTTGGCAACTTTTCGATGTAGTTTGCCAAGGATGAACCACTCCCGCGAGAAGCTCGATCCCCACCAGATCTTGATGCGAACTTGTCGAGCTCAATTGCTTCCTGTTAAGAAAAAATGAGAATTCAAGCTCTTACAATGTTAACTTAAATTCTCCATTTATTTAATTTAATTACCACTTACATCATGAAGCTTGTCTTCTTCCTCCCCTCTTCCAAGGGCATCAAGATCAATGCTAGAGTGGGCCATGCCACTCTGCTCTGCTACAGGGGATGTAGGAATTTTTTGCTTCATTATCCTCTCCCGTGCTGCACTGAACTCCTCCTCCATAGTAGAATTGTTGTCATCTTTTAAAATATCAGCACACACCATTGCTATGGTGTCTACCACAGAATCCCCAAGTGGGATTTCCTTCTTTTCAAGTATGTCAGATGTGTTGTCAAGCGGAACATCTGACATTGTGGAGAAAATACTCAAGCATTCATCTAGACGTAGACCGAATACCTTCTCAATGTCATGAAGTAAAATAAATTCCTCTCCATCCACAACGATGCTGGAGAGATATTCAAGTTCCACCTTTGGTAATGTAGGTTGAGAGGGGTTGAGATTTGAAGGGGGGCCTCCTACATGCTTGATTGCTCACATAGTTTGTCCTCAACACCACCAGGAAATTCTTGGTGGATTATAATGCTTTCTTTGGCAAAATTTATGGCCTCTGGTTGAGGCTCATTCTTCTCCTTAACAAAACCCCCAGTGACAAGGTTGGGGAGCTCGACATGTGTAGGTTCGGGCTCCTCATTAATGATAAAATATGTTGTTGCAATGTAGGAAAGGTACTTTGTACCCATCCTCTTCTTTTTGTTAAGTTTTTTTTACTAATGGCACAGAGTCATCTAATAAGTGCCCTGCAGTTCAGCAATTGCCATGAAGCGCTTAAAAGGCGCTTCATGAAGGCTTCATTACCTCTGTGTATGTAGAGTAGAAGGTCACATGGGACCCATTTACCCTCATAAGGTGGTATTTCTATAGAGTAACGCAAGATGAAGTACTCAAGGAACTCTATGATTTCCTCGAGCACATCAGAGTTCAGTTGAATTGTTTTGTCTAGATCAGGGACTCTAGAACATAGGTCATACAAGTGGTTTTGACCTTTGAACTCAGTTGATTACAAAAACTCATTGAAGAGTTCACGTGGACGTTTGGGTTTCAGGGTACTAGAGGATGCGGCAGCCATTGCGTGTGATGTTATCTTGTGTGCGTGCTCTACGAGTGATTCTAGCTCTTCTTGGTTGCAAAAGTGAGAAATGAGAGAATAAGTGTTGCTATAGTAGTTTCAAAATTTTAAAGTGAGTAGGACTCATTTTAAAACTAAAACTGATACCTTCAAATAAAACAATCATGCACAGAACTCTCAAAAAAAAAAACTTTGGCTCATAAAAAAGATTGAACAGAATCATTAACCAGAATAAGATACACCATATCTACACAATAGAAAAAATAAATTCTCAGAACTTTAAAATTATAATAAATTGTCATTGGAAAAATCAAAGATTTGGCAAATTGTACATCGTATTGAGATCAAAAAATTTTACATGCTACATGTCTTGCATGTTAAATACATTGTTGCAGACGAAGGATTATAAATGGAACATAGGTTGTGTGTACCCTCTAGCACTCAAATAGTTCTTGAGCTATGACAACGAAAGTTGAGTTGCATGCACACTCCATTCAAGAAGGACTTTAATTTTATCCTCCAACCTCTTATCAATCTGCAGACAAATACAAAACTTTAAATGAACATATTTGAGTATAAGAATTTGTATAAACAAAAGAAAAAATACCATATGCTACTTACCTTATGCCCTTGTATTCTGAACTTTGATTGATCCAGATCCTCAAATCCCATGATTAATAGATGTTCTCTCACGTTGGGAAGAGTCCAATGATAATTTACTGAAATAACTTCCATTTCGTTGTTGGGTAGATTTATCTTAATTTCAAATGAAATTAAAAAACCCTCAAAACTTTGTAATGGTATCCATTCACTAAGTTTACACATCCAACGATCATAATAGAATCTAATGTACAATGAAGTACGATGTTTCAAGTATAGAAATCATATGCTTGTTGCACCAATTTTACAAAGGTATCTATCCCCTTTGGTGCATCCTTCTACAAGTCCCCAATTTTCACCTAGTAAACCCTCTACCTGCTCATACGTTATATCTTTTAACATGAACATTGTTGAAGACTCTAGAATTGTGAATATCTGAAATAAATGTACAAAACAATGAACAGGAACACACCAATGTAATCCTATAGATCTTGAAACTCTTGTAAATTTCAAAGAGTTGTGTATGTCCATCACCATCTTATGCTTCAAAGATGTTAACGTCCATACATCAGGCTGTGGCCACTCGAGTTTTAAAAGAGAATCTAGCTTAATCATCTCCAACCTGCCAAAATCATTTGATGAAGAGGGTACAACATATGTATGTGTGTAAAAGAAAACTCTCTCATGTAATAGCTGAGCAGGACGGGCTTGTGGAAAGACTATCGACCCAACATCTCCATGCAATGCTTGGAAAGTACCTGTAAAACTATGAAGTGGTTGTTCTTCCACCAAGGTAGAAGGAAATATGTCTACAACAAAAAACTACACAACTTAGCTAGGTATATTATGAAATTTGGACAAAAGTCAATGAGTAATACTTATAGTTGATAGGATATCTCATTTTGTTTGAGTTTTCCAATTTCATGCTTGACATTGTGAAAACATGTTGTACAATGGCGACAGTTTCACCATTTTTTAGCTTTTTGAAGCCTAATAACTTCCCTTTCCAATGAAGATCCAATTTTCCACGATCTCTTACACGGTGAGGACCAAGACCAGAGGGTTGCATGTACACCCATGCACCTTTGCAGAACTCCTATCCTAACCAAATTCCTTCTGTAGCCTTGATATTGTGACATTTTATAGCGATAACCTCATCTTTTGGATGTCTATGAGATTTAGGTTTCTCCATTGGAGTTCAGGCTATGGAAGTGACAGTAGGAATTCAAAGAAGATGATGCAGAGAGAAAGAAATGGAGACGCAAAAGCTGCAATGGTGTGCTAGGGAGAGAAAGTAGTGGAAAGAGATGACTTTTTGGGACCTGGGTATGAAAATGTGAGGTTTTGGAGGGAGAAAGTTGCATTTTGAGTTATTTTTGAAAAAGTCACTTTTTTCATTTCAGTTCATGCATGGATTTTGATTTAAAACCCAAAAATAGCAATTTTGATCCTAAAAAGTGGTTGGGGGACCATTAAATGGTGTTATGATGAGTTTTATGAATTTTTAAAAATTTTGAATTTTTGGGCCCAGGTAAGTTACGAGATTCCTTTCTCTCTCTAGAGGCAAAACTTGAACATAGGGGAATCATGTCCCCTCATCCCCCTTCAACCTAGTGATTTATAGGCTATAGACTGTGTCCACCACCCTCCTCTCATTGGTCCATCACCAATCACTCCTTAATCTAAAAGGCCCATGCAGGGTTCATTTTTTTCCCTAATGGTTATCCATCCAATCTAGACCATTTTCCGCACACTCAAAAAGAAATCCAAAGAATCCATAGGAACATGAGTAAATATCACTTCCAAAATTGCCTTTCATGATAATCACTTTGCTTGAAGCAAATTAAGATGGATGATTCAACTTAGAATTCGCATCTTTGAAGATTGAATATGCTATGCACAAAACGTCCATATGCCATGTTTAAATTAGTTGTCTATTCCAAGTGACTAAATGTAACTTTTACCAAAATGTGTCAAATGCTCTATCTAAGTCAAGTCCAGACGTTTTGGAAAGTGGTAAGGAAGAACCAAAACTCTATGTAACCAATTCGAAATCTTTAAGATAATTAATCTGATTTGAGCCAAACTCTATGTGACTCAAAATTATAACTTTACAAAGATTTGTTCAAGTCAAGGTTGAAGCATTCTATCTATTGCAAAGAGAATGAAACTCGATTCTCAAAAAACTCTTGGAGTAAAACTAAACCATCATGCAACCACTAGACATGGATGTGTGGACCCATCAATCTTTTATGAATAATGATTCACCTTTTACAAAAAACACTAATGCTTCAACTAAGAACAATTTAATCTTTTCATCTTCATAATATCTTAAGACTCCTTACTTGAAATTGAGTTCTTATGCATTAATTTGATTCAAGAGATTGATTTCATTGAGTTGCATTATCAACTGAGTGCTTCAAAGTTATTCTAAATAACCTTGGTTAAAAGGATCTTTACTAAGTAATTTACTTTTCTAGGTTTCATTTTGAGATGCAAATACCTTAAATGAAACCGCAAGACTATAAGAAAAAATAATATCATGGCTGAATAGACAACAAGATGAGAAAAAATGCAGGCAAAGAGAGTTGCAGACTGAGAGGTAGAGAACTCAAATTCTCAAATTGCCAAGAGCAATGCAAGAACAAAGATGGGGTTGTCAACCCATGCATTTCCAATGATTAGCTTTGATGGCGATCTAGATAGAATCTAGATGAAGGAATTTCTAGTGCGCAATGCTATGTAGACATTTAGATGGGACATGCTTACATAGCTTTTACAAGGTGAGTCGGTATAGATAAATGCAATCAGGATAGACAAAATAGTCGAAAAAATATATAATCTATCAATATCTCCATGATCAGAAGTCCTATTTTCTCATCCATAGGAGTTGATAGGATAGCTCCCCAAACCCTCCGGAAGGGGGCAAGCCCTCCTCTGCACTCCCCCCATTAAGTTTATATGGGGAAACTGTGCAACACCACAATGGCTTTATTTTCACCATGAATGAAACCTAGTGGCCCGAATGTTTATGTCCTACCTAACCTAATGGCTACGCTTGCAAAGATCATCTATTAGCGAAAATGGTCACACATAGACCTCATTTAACTTTGAAGTAAGGCTTCCACAAATGTCCGGGCTCTCGTAATGGCTTCTCCTCATAATGGGGGCCTTACAATTTATAGCACCATGGAACATTTGTGATCACTTGAGGGTGGAGTACTGAGTATATCTAACTAAAAAATCTCTCAAACTCTTCTAAAAAGAAGATGCTTTTAAAGTTTCAGAATTCCTTAGCACTATGCATGACATTTATATAGACGCAAACATGAAATAACACAAATTTATCAAGCTTCAAAGCTTAATTTTTTTCTAATTTCGACTAATTATATTTTTCTTCCATCATCTTCTATGATGGAATCAAGTGAGGGATCTCAAACAAAAGTGCTCATGAAAGTCTCGAACTATTTTGAGTTATCCTCCTACATAGGATGCGTGAAAAGTTACACAAGAAGGTGTAAGGTCTCTTATAACTTTCTCAAATGAGACTCTAAGCATCTCGAGCACTTAGAGTACACAACTACAAGTTTGTACAAACACGGACTAGAAGAGTTCATAGAGTGTAGAGATATAGAATCCTCCTGTATCTTGTGGATAAATTCCATTGTTACAAGGCTAGGACATCTCTATATGTGTAGTCTTTCAATTTGAATTTTGTCATTACCCCTAAATGTTATAAATAAAAGGAATTGGTACACCCATATTGCATTGTTTGCAATTTTCTCATCAAGGTAATATCATTTCATACACGTGGTTCTTTCCAAATTCACATATAGCAAATGTGTGCTTGAATTATACACCACAATTAGTGAGAGTGATACCTTCCAAAAATACTAATGGTCATTCAATATGGCCATCAGCCATTTGAAGTTTTATTCGTGTAGGTCTTAATGCGAGTTTAACCATGGCATCCACAAAGATGTGATCACAATGGCAACACCTACGATTGAATCTAGGATTACATTGGTGGTTTGACCCAGGTAGGTAATGGGAGGATAGGTGTTTCTTTCTTCAACCTCACTCATGTCTCCTACCTTATTGATCGCAATTCAAGCACTTTCCTCTTAGATCCTACCTTCAAATGAGAGCAATCAAGTTATGGGATGATTTGTTGCATGTTTCCATAATTTTGGTTTCACTTTTAGAGGCTCTTCTAAAGCAAGATTGCACTGCACTTTTGAATTATTCAGAGCCTCTATGTTCATAGGTATGGTTGAATCTTTGTTTCTTACTGGTACCATGGGGGCTCTACATTGAAGTGAGTTGGATTCCCATGGGACCATGAAATATAGTAATTCTTGTAAAGAGTTGGATTTAAAGTCTTATCCTTCTTCTAACTAAGGTTCTACCTGATCTCCATAAAGAGATGGAATAACTTCGAGAAATTGATCATGTACATCATTGATCTCTTGAATGGAAGGGGGATTCTATCGTTCAATGACCCACACCTCTTCTTGAATTTCCCATAAGAAGTTTTCAAAGTACTTGGTGATGGAAGAACATATTCCACACTTTGTTAGGAATGTAAGCTTCTATTTGAAAGAAAGTTCCTTTCTCACTTCTAATGCAATGAGCCTTTTGTCCTTTGTGGCACCAAAGCCTCTAGCTTGGTTTCCATTTTCTCTAATAATTCTATTGATCCTTGAAAGTACATCTATGGTTTAATTGAGTTGTTATGATTGAAGAGTTGTCTACCTTCAAACATAGGTTGCAACATCCAAATTAGCTCTGAGATGACACTTTTCTAATTTAGCTTCATTTGACCCGTCTTTAAAATGAGTCTCGTATTCTTTAAACATCATTTATAAGCCTTCTTGAGTGGGATCTACTAAAGTTGAACCTGACTTAGGGATGGATGGTATGAATGATGGGATTTGAGGGGATGGGGTGATCGACTTGGTTGGCTTGCTACAAAGCTTGTGTTTGCATAGCTGCCAGGATTGGAACTATTATGGTTGTGCTTCCACTAGAACTTTACATTATGCCTACGACGTTGGTGGGAGTTACCCTCAATGCATTGTTCACATTCTTATGGCAATCATGAATGAGATTCTCCTTGCCATAATGCATAAAAGCCTTGAATCATGATAGATTAAGGTTTTCATGCCATGTGGAGGGTGTGGACATTCACATATACAAATAATCTCCTTGACATCTAAAACATGGTCCTCTAGGAGCTTGTGGCCTAGCTTGCCTCACCTAGGGTATAGGGTTGGGATTTGTGTACATTAGATTAGCATAATCAAGTTCTCCATTATATTCTTGTGGAGGGGCTTTGTCTTGGTAGGACTTTGGATGCTTTGTTGACTATGTGTTGTATGTGGGTATGCTATTTCCATGTGAAGAGTCAAAGCTATTTGCATTCGGATCATTTTCTATAATCATGGGAGAAGCCGATCCTAGGTCCCTATCTTGATTTTCTTCCACTATCACATACTTTATGGAGATCACATTTGTAGGGATTGGCGGTTGTTGACCTAAACCAGGTTGTGGCTTAGGTTGGGATTGGTAAGGTTGTTGATAGTTGTGTTGTGACCTCTAGTATAATTGAGTGTAGTATGCAAGTATGCTATGGCCATGTGAAGAGTCAAAGTTATTACCATTAGGATCGTTTTCTATAATCAGAGGAGAAGTAGGTATTTGCTCCTATCTTGATTTGCTTCTACTTTCATATATTTTATGGACACCACATTGTGTTCTTGATTTCATATTTCAGACGTGGAATGCAAAAAACTATTAACAAGGAGACTCATTCTTTATTTTATTAAGATGTTACAGACCCATGTGAGTTTCTTTGAAAGGCGGAACAATGTGGAAGAAAGAGTGTAATATATAATAGTTGGCCACAAATCTTTCCTTAGAAATTTCCAAGAGAGCTTCACTCATAATAGTGTTTCAAAGAGTGAAAGAGCAACTCATAGCTTCACCAAGCAAAGCTTTCTTTCAATCGACTTAATGTCCAAGCAAAAGGATCTTGCTCAAGTCCCATCTAATGAACGTCCCATTCTAATCATCTAATCTTTGATCTTCATTAACCCTATTTTTGTAAAGCCACCTACACTCTGTAAAAGTTTTCTTCGCTCTGTGGGATTTAGGGGATCCCGTGGGCACTAGTCCCCTTCTCTTGTATTTTTCCTTTATTTAATTCAAATCCGGGAGAGTAGGCTAACGCCGAACTTTCTTTATATAAAAAAACAAATCCTTGACCTTCATGCCGCAAGATGTGGATAGTCTCCGCATTCTTGAGGTGCTTGCATTGCTACTACTGATAACCTCGAGGTCTTTAGCGATAGACAGCTCCCAGAGATAAACTCCTTTCGCTCCCGCGACATACGGAGTTCACGATAGACAAGTTGGTGTATCGTGGCTGAACTCGCGATAGCCCACTCCTCTTTTTTCGCGATCCCTAGTCCTCCCTTTCTCGATTGAAAGCTCTTTTTATAAAAATAAATCATATGTGAATCAATAAGTGCCACGATACTCACCATTGGGACAGAGTGGCTTTTTAATTTGGCTTAAGCGTCTGCAGGTAGTTATTAAAAAAGAAGAAAACAAAAAAAAAAAAGCAAAAAAGAAAAACAAGAAAAGAGAAAAAGCAAGAAAAAGAAAAAGACAAAAAGAAAAAAAAAAAAAGAGAAAAAAGCAAGGGAACATGGCAAGAGCAAAAAAAAGGACTTGGAGGTTGTTTTGTTGTTCGAGGGGTTCCTTTTCAAGTAGGAAAGCAGAGGTTCTTGCGTGGTTCAAGCAATTTCTTTTTTTATTTGGAAATTGAGGGTGAGGGTTAAGTGTAGAGCTCACGGTAGAAAGCACTCATTTTTGGAAATTGAGGGTGAGGGATAACTGCAGCACTCAGGGTAGAAAGCTATTTGAGTGTGAGGGTTAAGTGTAGAGCTCAAGGTAGAAGCAAAGTTGGTGGTCCGTGGTCTTCTCAAGTTTATCTCTCTGGTGCACTTTTCGAGGTCCTTGTCATGGCTTTGGCGGCCCCCTCCCTCGTGGGAAGCAACTTGGCCCCGGCTCAGGGGGAGATTGGTAACCTGGCCCCTATTTTGGAAGGGGGATCTTGTGTCGCTCTTGGGGCCTCCGAGGGTGTTGAGCCTCCCTTGGTCTCTCTTAGTAGAACTGCAATTTTGTCAACGCAAGAAGAGCTCAAGAAAGTTTGTCTCATTAGGCAAGTGTTTGGCCATAGGCCTCCGCTTGAAACCGTGCGCCAATGGCTTTGCAAAGAGTGGTTCCCCAATGGGTTGATTGTTTGTAAGTGTCAGTTCTTACCAGCTAGTCATATGTTGCTAGTCTTTGAGAATGAAGATATGGCATTTCGAGCCCTCAATGTCGGAACCTGGCAACTTGGGCGGGCAACCTTGTGCCTGTTCAGATGGTCCCCCGGGTTTACTTTTGACAAATTGAAATCTCTTCGCTACCCTTTCTGGGTCGAGCTCAATAACCTACCATACTTCTTGTACAACCTATCGCAAGCCATTGGCTTCGTGGGAGGATGTTGGTGGTCTCATTTATGAAGGTGCGAGCCATTTGTTCAATGCGCAATGGCACCCTCAAATCTATGTCTAGGCTGACCTCAACACACCGCTTCCATCTAAGATCAAAGTGCACCTGGGCAAAGGTGATGTCTAGGAACAAGATATTAATAATAAAAACCTACCTAACGCGTGCTTTCGTTGTGGCAAACAAGGCCACAGGATTAAAGATTGCCCACTGAGAAAAAAAAGCAAACAAAAACAAGAAGCATCTAGAATTGTTCAAGACAACAATGGGACATTGAATCGCCCGACGAACGAAGAGGAAGGTAAGAGCCCCCATAACCCAAAAGCCAATGCAGACGGGTTCACAGAAGTCAGAAGAAGAAGGAAAAGAAGCCCAAGGGTGACATCTGATCGAAACCGTATGCCAGATACCCCCCCAAACAACTTGTATTGCAATCTAGAAAAGGAGATTAATGACCTTGATTACCCAGGTAGGAACCAGTTTGAGGTGGACACTAGCGACAAAGCCCTAGAGATCCCTAACAACAAAGAAACCTACCAGGAGGGCTACACGACAAGCAAAGAAGATGCCTTTACCACTAGTAATGAAGATAACTTGGATAGTGAAAGCTCCATTATTGGATCGACTATTCCATAAATGGTTTCTTGTTCATTCCAACAGAAGGCCCCCCGCAAGGGAAAACAACCTTTTAAGCTACCCTGGAAGAGCCCCCACAAGAAAAAACTGATAAGTCAGGACCCCCTCTTGGTGAAAAAGAAAGAAGAATCCAAGAAGAGAAAGGATAAGGCCCCTTCCCACAAAGAGGGTAACTTACGACAATGATCATCATCTCGTTAAATGCTAGAGGGCTAACCGACCCCTCAAGAGTGACCATCATTGGTCAATGGCTTCGCAACATAAGCCTTAACCCATATTTTATATGTATTCAAGAGACTAAAATTGATGGAGAAAACCTCCAAAAACATCTTAAACATGTCCCAGACCCATGTTTGGATCTCGACGTCGCACCCCTGGGGGTCCGGTGGGACGACAATCAGTATAAATCAATTTTGGTTCTAAAAGCTTGAGTGCTCCATTGAATACCGGAGCCACAGATGGATTTCTATTTCCTTTGGTGCCCCCTTTCGATTTACTTTAGTTTCTATGTATGCCCCTAATGGGGAGTTGGAGAGACTAAACACCTGGGCCTCCTTGGACTCGCTCCCCCACAATGTGCTAATTTGTGGCGACTTCAATATGGTGGAGGACCCTACAGTCAAATGGAATGGCAAGGGCCGGATCATCAACAGTCAGGACAAAGAAACTTGGGACAAAACCAAATTGCTCTTGGATCTGGTCGAATTCAAACATTCGAATGGATTTTCGTAGTCAAATCTCCAGGGGGGCAAGGACCTGAGGAAATCTAGACTAAATAGAAGCTATATTGCTCAGAACATTATTCATCAGTGGGGACGTCCTTCCCTCTCGCAATGCACTGTCCTTGCCATCTTTGATCATTATCCGATTATTATCGCTTTCCATCCTCTCACCAAAATCCATAAGGTTCCTTGGTTTCACGCTTGCACGGCTTCCTTCTCTCTCCCCTCTGTCCATCAATAAATTGTTGAAGCATGGAAGGAGGCATTCGCCTCCTACTCATCCCCAACAAAGATTTGGAAATATGCGGTCGATAAGTCGTGGCAGATCATGATAAGAACCAGGAAGATGCTCGATACTGTTTGGCGGGCACATACAGAAGCTCTATATCATAGACTATGGAGACTTGAGGAGGAAGTGAACAAAGGAAAAGATCAATCCCAGAAAGGTCTATGAAAAATCAGAGCGTTGCTAATATACGAAGAAGAAATACAAAGGAAAAATTTGCAAATATTCTTTAAGGAGTGGTGGGCTGGCAAAGCCGACAAACCCACCAAAGAGATATGCCGCATACTCAAAAGGAAACAAAATAGAGAATCGATCCCCCTATTGCTAGACTCAAATGGCGATGTATGCAATATAGAAGAAGAAAATTTTGGGATCATTGAAGGGAACTTCTCGAGACTCCTAGGGATCTCGACCCCCCTCTCCCACCATACATAGGACTGCATGGCAACCATTTCTAGGGTATCCTCTCACAAAATCCCACACAACCTTTGTTCCCTGCTTGATGACCCTATCTAGGAAGAGTAAATCATTGAAGTCATTGCTGCCCTTCCTAGTGGTAAAAAACATGGGACCGGACATGCTCACTAATGAATTCTTTAAGTCTTTCAAGTTGGTGGTGGCCACCCCTCTTTGTCTAGTTTGGTAAGAGGCACTCGAGTTTGGCATGCTTCCGTCTTGTCTAAACAATGGCATCATCAAGTTAATACACAAAAAAGGGGAAAAGAACAGAATTGAGAATTGGCATCCTATTACGATGCTCAAAACGGGATATAAGATCATTGCCAAAGTCATTGCCAACAGAATTTCAAATGATCTAAGAGCATGGTTAAGCGAGGACCAAAAAGGTTTTGTCAAAGGCAGGTCAATATTGGAAGCCATTAGAGATATTTGGGAAGGTCTCGACTTCGCAAATGAGTGAAGACAAGATGTGGTTTTCCTCAAGATCGACTTCGACAAAGCTTACGAGAGGCTAGAATGGGACTATATTCTACAGTCACTTAAAGATCTCGGATGTAATCAGAAATTCACCAGCATGATCTCGACCCTTCTGGGAAATGCATTGACTCAAAATAAATGTTAATGGCCAACTCTCAAAGGTGATCAAACTAAGAAGATCTATTAGACAAGGGTGCCCGTTTGCTCCCCTTCTCTTTGTCATTGCCACGGAAGGGCTTAGTCGGCTAGTGGAACAACAAGTGGAAGTTGGTAATATCAAAGGCCTCCAATTGCCTCGTGACCATGGCCAAATCACTATGAGACTTTTTGCCAATGATATGAATGTGTTTGTCCACAATGATAGTACTAGCTTGGAGATGTTTCAGAGGTGCCTGGATAATTTCTATGAAGCCTCCAATATCAACCACTCTAAGACCACTTTCAGAGCCATTGTCGGGATCCAACCTGACCTTCTCTTTGATGATGGTTGCCAAATCATTCCTCAAGGCCAAACTTTCCTGCTTCTTGGGATTCCCTTGGGATTTGGTACCTCTATGGAGCATTGGTGGAACTGGGTCCTAGCTAGACTGGAAAGCAAGTTAAACTATTCGAGAGGTATGCAAATCAATCTTGCTGGCCGCGCAATGGTTATCAACACGTTCCTCATCTCGTCGACCATTTACTCCTCCCTTATTGGAGACCAAAAGAACAAGATCTGTCCAAACTGGAAAGTATTTGTAGAAACTTCCTTTGGATGGGCGACCACAACAGGAGGGGGTGCCTAAAATCAAGTGGTCCATATGCTCTAGCCAAAGAGATAGTGGGGGCCTTGGCATTCTAGACATTGGGTGCATGGCTAACAAACTTGCGGCAACATGGTTGATTAAGGCTTGCCTCATGGGGTCAAACATCAAAGAAACCATTGATTATCAGGTTAACCTCAACAAGAAGTGGTGCTTGTCGTGGACATGACTGCTGTGGGACATGAAGTTAATGGCTATCTGGCACCCTCTCATAGAAATCAAAAAGTTTGTCCTCTTATGGCAAATCCTTCATCAAGGAATTTGGATCAATCTAAAGGCTAGCAAAATTTGTGGGGTGCCTCCCTGGTGCAAACATTGCTACTGGTCCATGGAAGATGTTTCTCACATCTTCTTTACTTGTCCCAACTCCAATAGGCTCTAGCAGATTGTCGAAAAGAAAATTAGACTTTAGAAACATATCACTTGGAAACAAGCTCTACTGGGAGAAGCGATCGGCTGCGTTGCAACTCTCTAGAACGCCATCAGAGGGGAGGTCCTATGGAAGATCTGGCAGGAAATATGTGCTTATAACTTTGGCTACTCCCTCAAAGAGTGGTCAATTGAGAAGTCATTGTTCCTCCTCGACAAAAGAATCGCTAACTGTAAGAAATCCCCCCCGTTCAGGCATCACCAAGTGCTCCTTTTGATCAACAACAAGCTTAAACCCAAGTGGGCCCTGCATGAGGGTGATGAGAGGGTGACTAACCTTCTTTGTAATGCCATCTAAACTCTGCTTTGGGATCCAGTGGGCACTAGTTCCCTTCACTTGTACTTTTCTTTTAACTAATAGAAGTCCGGGAGAGTAGGCTAAGGCTGAACTTCCTTTATTTAAAAAAAAAAGAAAGTCCTATTTAATATAAGACATTTTACCATTTCTTTTCTCTGCTTCCACAAGACATTTTGAAAGGAGCCATTCCTCAGCTTCAATATAGGTGATAAGTCTAATAGAAAGCATCTCTTCTTGTTATTCTTCAACCTATCCATATCCTCAACGATTTAGAAAGAAGAATGTTATAATGCGAAAACCAAAAAACTTTATAATGTTATAATACCAAAGCCAACAAACCTTTTTGTTTTCCAATGAATAGTTTTAAGAGGTCATGCATTTCTCACGAAAGTTTCACATAATCTAGAAATGTCTTCCTTCGCTAATTTCTATTCTTTGTTCATTAGAAATGAAATGATCATTCCTTGGAACCATGATAGTTATAAGTAAACGGAATACGTTATAAGTTATCTCGAAAATGTGATAGTTATAAGTTAGAAGTACACGGAATAGACATAGTATATACTAATTAAAACTTGAAATTACATGCAAGTGAACTCTAGTAGGGAGCCTAGATACACTAGAAACCAACACATCAAAGAGAAAATCATAGAAAAGACAAGAAATATATTAAATGAACAAGAAATTCATAGTGTACAAGGCAGGCATTATATTCTCTGAATCCAATGAAGTTTTTCCGAATCGAAGAAAACAAGAATCGAGCTGGAAAGAATCTCCTTTCCGTTTTCTTCCATCACATGTGGAATTCAGATTCTCTTTAAATAAAAAAGTATATATATATATATATATATATATATATATATATATATATATATATATATATATATATATATATATATATATATATATATATATATATATAATGCACACATACATATGTATGTTCGTACGTGTGCATTATATATATATATATATATATATATATATATATATATATATATATATATATATATATATATATATATATATATATATATATATATATATATATATATATATATATATATATATATATATATATATATATATATATTGCACACATACGTACATACATATACATAAATACATATGTATGTACGGATATATATATATATATATATATATATATATATATATATATATATATATATATATATATATATATATATATATATATATATATATATATATAGCCCTTGTTCATTATCGTTTACTTTCAAGATATCGTAAGAGAAGATACTTCTATCTTGTTCTAGTTCTGCACCAGACAATAAAGAAAAGAAAATAAGAGTAAGGATCCGTAATTAAAAAGATGATAAAAATCTAAAATACGAAAGAATAAGAGAGATGATAAAAAGCTAAAATACGAAAGAATAAGAGAGGACTATTTATCAATACATCCAACTTGAGGTAGTTTTATAAGTTGATTTTAATAAGCTTGATCATTATCTTCATTTGGGTATCATCTTATAAAAGTCATTAATTCTGTAGCGCAAGGATCATCCTTTTTAAAGTGTCTCAAGTGTAGTGCATGCATGGATATCAAGGAGTTTTTCACTCATGATCTTTTTTTCACATAACAAAACTTATAGGCGTACATGTTTGATTGTTGAATCAAATTGAGGAGAGACTCTGGAAGGTGCTAAGCGAGACTTGTGGTATCCACATATGGCTCTTACGTTTGAGTTCATTTGAAAGAGCAAGAGGAGTCACTGCACTCTAAAGCTCTCTTGTTTTCTTGCTTGAGAGTGCATGTGTACGATTTTGAGAATAAGTAGGATTACTAGGAAATAATAGATTGGAACATAATTAGTATCTCTAATATTAAGAATGTTGTAGGCTGCAATAGGGGCATTATTTATTATACATCAAGTGATTCAAAAAAGGACATTGAATTAATGGCCTTATCTAGTTCCAAGGATATGATGAACCCTGATTCCGACAATAAGTAGATTGGATGTCAAAGCTTGAATATGAATACCAAATCTGGATTACCTTCACTCATAATCATGCATTAGGAGCTACCATCTATCCAAATGATTATGGTCAATCTATTGGTGGATTAGGCGAGCTCAGGGATCTTAAGGGGATAGAAGTCTTAGATGATATTGGTCTAGATCTAGAGTTACAACATGAAGAAGGTAAAATAGATCCGAGTGCTTTACCTTCTCTAAAAAGGACCTTTTCATCAATAAAGTTTTACATTATGGAATATCTCTATAGGTATACTTTGCTTTGGGGTCCAAAAGAACCTTTTTGACTTCTCCACTAGCTATTGGCAGGGATCCTTATCATTTGCATCTTCATGAGTTCAAGAATTCAGATCAATCCTTACCACCCATCTATGAGGATGTGAGGAAGTGGCTATATTAGCCAATGGGGTAGATGACCAATGTCATTTTACACATCATGATCTACCCATCTTTGTGAATGGCATCCTGAGAACCATACTTACTCCAACTTGGCATCCTAGGAATCTGATTCCACAATGCTCCAATCAATCTAGTCAACCCTATTGTAGAACTTAATTCAAGTGCATCATCCAGAAACATTGCCAAAATAGTATAAACAAATCAAATTCTAGTGAATGAGATTGTGCAAGCCTCAACATCTATTACCACTATCATATCTCTACCCAAAAGTGCAACCACCGCATGAAAACTTTTGCCCATTGTATCTTTTGGAACAATGCTCATTGTATCTTCTGGAACAATGCTCATTGTATCTTCTGGAAAAATTCCCATGCAAGGCACACCATCCCCATATCAACCTAATATGCCCCCAAAATTTTTGCAATGGCCACCTCAAATGCCATATCTAGTAAATCCACTCGTCTACCAAATGCCTACTATGCCACATGCCACTCCTCTTTCTCAAGGCTTGGTAGAACCAGCCCAAATTACACAAACTCAAGTCATAAGACTTGAATTTGGAAGAAGGCTTAAAAATTCTCAAGTGGAAAAATGTATGTGAGATTACTATGAAGGACAAGGTGATCCTTGGACACTTGAGTTGTGAATTCAAACAAATGCTAAGGGTTGAGCAAGTTTACGATTTCTTCATTTGATATAAAGCCTTTGGACTCACCTTGAAAGGAAGTGCATTAACATGATTCCATCGACTATGCATACATAATCTTTTTAAAAATAGATAAACTCTTTAAATCTTTGAGAGAAGAATTTGTTGAGGGAAGACTAAGAAATGATGCCTCAACAATAATAACAAGCTTCAAGCAAGAAGCTAATGAGGACTTGAGTTATAGTTATGGACAAGAGGCTTTCCCTCGAAGATTCCAACAAGGAGATCACACATCTATGATGGTAGTCCTTAACAACTTGGGCATTAGGGTAGTTTTGGATGGGTAAAGACGATATATGTTCTCTATCCATTCAAAAATCACATACAAGGATTTTTATCACTAATGTTGTACTTGGAAACTTTAGTATCCTTGAACAATTCAGTGTCTTAAGAAAGACACATTATTTGATGAATTTTCTAGATTACTAAAGGAAATTGTTCATAAACTTAACTATGGAGAATGTTAGCACAATTAGTGAGTATTTTTTAAAAAATATATTTTCCCTCAAAGGATATAAAACAATAAGATTATTCATTCCTTTTATGTTGCTAATTTCAATATTGGCACAAAAATTATAGTGATGTCAATTAGTGTGGATTTCTATCAACACAATGATCTCCCCAATTTTATTATTGTAAATGCAATCAAATATCTTTTTTTATCTACTTGAATATGTTTGATCCCATGATTAAAAAGTTATAGTTATTTTTACTAGATTTATGGCAAGAAACTAATCACATATGTGCCATGATAATGTTGTCGTCTATGAATTATTTTGCAAAGTGGTGGTATGAATTTAAATAATTTTGTATTATCAAAATACTACTAATAAGCATCCTATATTGTAATAAGCTTATAACTATATATATTTTTAAATTCCCAAGACTTGTGTTAAATGATTATATGGCTTAAAATTATATAAAAACTATTTAAATACGAGGAAAAACTTTTCTATGGAGAGATTTGTTTCTTCTCATATATAAGTCCACAAATAAACAGATTTTCATTATCATATTCAATCATTTCTACATTTTAGGTTATCAAAAAGTCTTATTTTAAAAGAAATTGTATTTTCTATAAAATATCTACTATAATTCTTTATGGGGTTTTAAGTTTCGTTTCAAAATTTTATTTGATTACTACACATGTTTTTTTATTTAGAAACATCTAGTTTAGGTCCTAAATAACTATTCCAAGTTACTTCAGTAATTTAGGATGAGTATACTCTAAGAAATAAGTTTGAGATTGTAGGGTTGTAATCTCGACATTTCAGGAGGAAGACAGTGTGCAGACATAGGTAGCTTGATTGATTCATAACTCAATATTGACTGAACCAAATGAAGTGAAATTTGATATGTAACAACTAGACTAATTGCTCTTTCTATAATAAGTTAAACAAATGCAAATGATTAACTATGTGCAGAGTACTTGATCAATCAAAATCACTAAAATGAAGAGGTTACAATAGAGAACAGTAGATAGAGATTATCATGAACTAATAACTCAAATTGTATATGCTAATGAATGTATGATACAAAGAAGATGTAGGGGACTTACTCATACATATGTGAGCTCAATTTATGCTCGACCATGAGGCTCAATGGCACTCTCTTCTTGTCATATCCCATGACTAAAAGTTACTCCTATTCATACTCATAGAAAGAATTTGAATTAAAAGTGTTCCTACACTTTAGGTATTGATTGACCTGATTCCAATGACCAATTAGTCGTGGCTCTTGGCTTCTAATATCATGGGATTCCTTCAGGTCATTTCCATTTATTTTTATTTAATGAGATAAAGTTCATGACTTTTACAAGAGATGCTATTCTTTAGTGAGTTCAATGTAGATGTGAGAATTCCTAGTCATTTAGTCAAGCATCTAAGCTTGTCAAATGTACAAACAACTCCTCAAGCCTAAGATGATTGATTCTTGAATCCTTTGGTATCTCCTACAATCCAATCATAGATTCGAACCTATTTAGTTTGCTTCCATCCAATGATTTGGTCATCATATCAAAACATTGCATGTGAGTAGCTACATAGAAGAGTTGTAGCTCCTTACTCACAATCTTTTCCCTGACAAAATGATAATGAACTTCTATATGTTTGGTTTTGGCATGAAATATAGGATTAACAGCTAGATGAAGTGAACTCATATTATCTCCAAATATGTATGGAGTACCAAAGTCCAGCCCTAAATCTGTGTATAGGGTCTTGATCCACATGGCTTCTTGTGCTGCATTTGCTAACCCTATGTATTTAGCTTCTATTGAGGAAAGAGCAACAATAGATTGCTTCTTTGAAGACCAAGGTACGAGCATTGTACTCGCAAATGAGAGATATCTTGATATGCTTCTTCTATCAGCTTTGGAACTTGCCCAATCTGCATGAGTGAATAACTTTACATTCAAACTAGATGTGTAGTGGTAATATAAACCGTCATTAATTGTTCCTTTCAAGTACTTCAATATCCTCTTTCCTGCATTGATGTGAGGTTTCCTAGGTGTGCATGAATTGATTGAGCACACTTACTCCATAGCAAATATCAACCCTAGTTAGAGTAGCATAGTTCAAACTCGCCACTAGGCTTTGATATCTTGTGATGTCTTCAATTAGTTCTCCTTCAATAACACTTAGTTTGTGGTTGACCTCCATGGGAGTACCTACATTTTTAGCTTCCTGCATTTTGAATTTTGCAAGCATATCGTTTATATACTTTGTGTAAGGAACATCCCTTGATCTGTGTAGAGTACTTCCAATCTAAGGAAGTAAGTAAGCAGTCTAATATCACTTATCTTAAATTCCTCCTTCATTTGGGTTTTGATTCTTCTAATCCCATCAATATCATCACGTGTGAGGATTATATCATCTACATACACACATAAGTATATCCTTTCATATTTACTCTTTTTAATGAAAAGTGAAGTATCTACTTTACTTAATTGAAATCCTTTGTCCTGCAAGAATTTAACTAATCTATGGTTCCAAGCTCTAGGATCTTGCTTCAATCCATATAAAGCTTTTCTAAGTTTACATACACACTTAGGATGTGATTCATCTATAAATCCAGGAGGTTGTGCCATGCACACCTCCTCAGAAATCCAACCATTCAAGAATTAATTTTTTACATCCATCTGATAGATGTTCCAATTCTTTGAGGTAGCTACACTCATTAGTACTCTGATGGTAGGCATCTTTGCCACAGGATAGAAGGTCTCTTCATAATCTATACCTTGGGTTTGAGTAGACCCTTTAGCCACAAACCTTCCTTTATAGGTGTTTATTGATCCATCTAAGTTCTTATTTACCTTATAGATCCATCTAGATCCAATGATCTTCATGCATGGCTTCTTGGGAACCAATTCCCATGTCTGATTCTTTATCTCTTCTTCCATTGCTTCTCTCCACTTTGATTTCTTCTTACCTTCTTCAAATGTTGAGGGTTCTTTTGAATTCATATCCTCATTAATATAATTGAGTGCTTAGTGAGAAGTGTCAAATCCATACCTTTCTGGCGTCCTTTTTTCCCTCATTGATCTTCTTATTGTTTATTGAGAGGACTCTGTAAAATCTCTCATCTCCTACATCTCTTCTTTACCTTTTTTACTCCAAGCCTTGATATCTCTCCTTGGTGTCTTGTGATTATCATCAGAATCACTTGAGTTTTCATGTAGGCGATCACTTCCCTTTTGCAATGTTGGGAAGTCCTCTTCTAGGTCATAAGGTAACTTGACTTTCTTGCAATCATATTCAAATCGAGGGTTGTTCTCATCAAAGACAACATCTCTACTAACAATAAAACCTTTAGTGCTTGGATTATATAGTTTGTACCCCTTTTTATTTAAGTCATATCCAATGAACACACATTTCTCTACTTCAGGATCCATTTTACCTCTTATTTGTGATGGAATATGTGCATAAGCTATGCATCCAAATATCTTGCAATGATCAAGGCTAGGTCTTCTTCCATTCCATGAGTCATAAGGTTTCATCCCATCTAATGCCTTTAATGGGAATCTATCGATGAGATAGGTGGCTGTAGACACAACCTCTGCCCACAAATAATTTGGTAATATTTTCTCATTTAACATGGAGCTTGCTACTTCAACAATAGTCCTATTTCTTCTCTTTGCCACTCCATTTTGCTCTCGAGTGTACCTAGTTGTGATCTCTCTCTTACTCTTGGAGATAAGTATCAAATTCATGGGAGAAATATTCTCCCCCTCCATCTAACCTTAGCCCCTTTAGTGTTTTACCTGTTTGATTTTCAACAAGAGCAAGATACTTCTCGAAACATGAGAAGACTTCATCCTTATGCTTCATAAAGCATAGGATGGTCCATCTGCTATAATCATCAATAAAAGATACATAGTACCTAGATCCTAAAATTGATGGCTCCTTGATAGGTCCCCAAACATCTATTTGGACTAGCTCCAACAAGTCACCATGAATGTATCCTTTCTTCATGAAAGGTTGTCTATGTGATTTCCCAAGCTGACAAGCACTACACTTATATATCATGTGTTGCTTGGAAATGTTTGGTAGGCCAAGCACACTTTGATCCCCGCACATTTGCTTCAAATTCCTTTCACCTATATGAGCGAATCGTTTGTGCCATATTTCTAATTAAGATAGGGATTGATTGCCATAATTGAGTAGAGCTATATTTCTAGTGTGTTGGAGTTCAAATATAAAGAGCGGACTTTTCTTTTCTCCTTTTGCAATTCTCTTGAATCCTTGTTGTGGATCTTCATCCATTCCTTGTGAACCTTACCTCTAATCCTTTCCCTACAATTTTTCCAACACTTATGAGATTCTTTGTTATGGTAGGTACATACAATACCTTGCTGAGTATATTCATGTTTCCATCTCAAGTCTTCACATTTCTAATCTTTTCCACTAAGTGTCTTGTGTCATCTCTTGTTTGAACCTCATATCTATTTCTTGGATCTTGTAAGTCTGAGAGTAGAGCCACATTCCCTGCTACATGGTTTGAACAACTAGAATCTATATAAATTACATGCTCATCTGCTTTACCTTACTTCATGGTCATGTTCATCAATGGAAGTGAGTCCTCTTGAGTTTGCTCTTCAATGTAGTTGTTGTAAGCTCTTCTTCCTGTATATCCTCCTTGACTATTTGTATTGTTATTGTTGTTGTATCCATTTATGTTATTTGGTATACCTCTTGCACTTCCATAACCTCCTCTATTGAAGCCTCCTCCTCTCTAATTTTTGGGGTTCTTGAAACAATTCTAAGTTGTATGATTAGTTAGGCCACATATGGCACATGGAGAGGAGCTCTGAAATCTCCCCCTGCCTTGTCTACCTCCTCTGCCTCTTCCTCTTGAACCTCTAGTCTACCGACAAAGTTTTCTTGGGAGGTACTTCTTTCATCATCAGATCTTTTACCTTTTCCTTTGTTATCCTTACTCTTATTCTTATATGTATATAGGGTAGAGGATTGTTTAACTTTTGAGTTGTCTCCATTCTTCATAACCTTTGCCTCATGTGTGAACAATTGTCCCATGAGGGTGTTGAAGTTAGGAACTTGCATATCCATGTATAGGCCCATTGTTGTGATGAAAGCTTCCCATTTATCATTTGCTTTGATTCTGTTGATTACTTGTCTTGCTATTTTCTCTTCTTTAATGACTTCTCCAATGCTTCCAAGTTGATATGCTAAGTCCATCTTGGTGACAAAATCAGTCACACTTTGCTTGGGCATATTCTTGAGTGTGGTAAACTCCATCCAGAGTTGGTTCTTCCTCGCTCTAGTTCTTGATGAGAAGAATGCTTCAAGGGCATTCCATGTATCTTGTGAAGTCTTACAAATCCTAATGTGTGGAAGTAAAAAAATAAAAGATTGAGTTAAGGATGTAAGACTTGGATAGGGCATCCTTTGAGCACCATGTAGTTAACTTCTCTTGTTCTTCTTGAGTTGGTTGTCCTTTGCTTATGAGAATTGGCATCATCTCATCTCCATAAGTGTAACCATAGAGATTTCTCCCTTGAAGATATGCTTCCATTCTAAGTGACCAAGGTGAGTAATTACCTCAATCCAATTTGTCAATGGATGAAGGAAATCCATCTCCCATGTTGAGTTGATGTAGCTCTAGTACCACTGTGAGGAGATGGTTGGATACAATCTTGCTCTACACCTACCAATGTGACTTCAAAGAACCTTGCAAGACACCCTTACATATCCAAATATTCACGTAGACCCACTATGTACCTTGGAGCATCATTGTCAAATGGTTGTGCTAAAATAGCTAACTTGCACATTGATGCACTATAAAAAAACTTGCTATCTTTGGACTTGAACCTCTCAAAAAAATGTTAGGTTCTCACTCTCTTATCATAATTGACCCAAGAACTTTTAGAAACATCTATTTGAGGGCCTTAGCTAAATATTCCATGTTATTTCACTAATTTAGGATGAGTATACTCTGAGAAATAAGTTTAAGATCTTAGGGGTGTAATCCTGACATTTCACGGGGAAGATAATGTGTAGATGCAGGTAGCTTGTTTGACTCATAACTCAAATCCAATGAACCAAATGATGTGAAATTTAATATATAGCAACTAGACTCATTACGCTTCCTATAACAAGTTAAAGCAAGTCAAATGATCAAGTATGTGCAGAGAACTCGATTACTCAAAATCACTTAAATGAAGAGGTTGTAGCAAAGAACAATAGATAGAGATTATCATGAACTAATGACTCAAATTGTATATGCTAATTAATGTATGATACAAAGGAGATGTGGGGACTTAATCATAAATATGTGAGCTCAATGTATGCTCAACCATGAGGCTTAATGGCACTCTCTTCTTTGTCATATCTCGTGACTAAAAGTTACTTCTATTTATACTCATAGAAAGAATTTGAATTTTGAATCTCCTACCTAAAAGTGTTCCTACACTTTAGGTATTGATTGATCTGATTCCAATCACCAATTATTTTTGGTTCTTGGCATCTAATATCACGGGACTCCTTCAGCTCATTTCCATTTACTTTTATCTAATGAGATAAAGTTCATGACTTTTACAAGAGGTGTTCATATGCTAGTCTTTAATGAGTTCAATTTAGATGTGAGAATTCCTAATCATTTGGTCAAGCATCTAGGTTTGCCAAATGTACCAACACAAAAGGGGTTCATCAAGGGGAAATCTATGCTCCAGGCTATTATTAATGTTTGGGAAGGCTTGATTTTTATTTAGGAATCCACTCAAGATATCCTCTTCCTAAATATTGACTTCGACAAAGCTTATGGTAGACTAGACTCGGACTTCATTCTCCAACCTTTAAAGGACCTGGGTTGAGGTCCTAAATTTAATAAGATGATGATAAACATCAATGGCCAGCTTTCTCAAGCTATTCCAAAAAAACATTCTATTGGGAAAGGATGCCCCTTTGCTCCTCTTCTCTTTGCAATCACCACTGATGGTCATAGCTACCTAGTTAGACATCATGCACGCTTAAGTCTTATTCAAGGCCTCGTTTTTCTGCTCAATCAAGATCAAATGATCATGAGACTCTTTGTCCATGAAAGGAATGCTTTTGTGCATAAGAATATGTCTTTGATTGATACCTTCGTGTTGCCTAAATACATTTTGTGAGTCATTGAGCTCCAAAATAAACCATTATAGAAATGCTTTCAAGGCTGTTATTGGGAATCCACCTCAAATTTTGGTTGACCATGGTTGTCGATTGATCCTAAGGGGACAAATCTTCTATTTGTTAGATATTCCAATTGGTTCAACATTTCGATGGATCAAGGATGGAACTAGGCTCTTTCTAATCTCGATAAGAAGTTTGCATACGGGAAACCTATGCAGATCAACCTAGCAGGGAGATGTATGGCCTCTAATACATTCCTTTTGTCTTTGATTATTTACTTTCTCTCTTGGTGGAGATGGAGGGGGCAAGAGATTGTCAAATTGGAGAGAATTTGTAGAAACTTTCTTTGGATGTGAGACCCTATTAGAAGGGGGGGGGGGTCCCCAAAATTAAATGGGCTACTTGCATAAGCCATAAAGTCCAAGGTTGTTTGAGCATGCTAGACATTGAAGGAATGATCACTAATTTTGTTGCCAAATGGTTAAATAAAGTGTGGAGAAATATGGAAGCCTCTTGGGCCATTCTGATTTTTAGAAATAAGAGCAATCTTAGGCGTGTGGAACTTCCAAGGTGGAAGGGTCTAGATATTCTCACTCTTATGTTCTCCTCCTATCCAGTGACTCCGAAAGGTTCATGCCTAGTTTGCTCTCTCTGGAAGAATTAGAACTAGGTGAAACAGTATGCCAAGATCAATGAAGATTGGAAATGGGCAACTAGTATTAGATGAAATGATTTGATTTGGCTCCCTTTCAAGGGCATCAAAGGTTTTGAGTCTTGGAACCTCCAAAAATCTAGGAATCTTTGGAACAAAAATTGATGCTTGTGGAAGCACCTCTGGAATCAAGACATAGGATCGAGCATGCACTAATATTTGAATCTTTATCTTACCCATAACACTCTCAATATATGAAACAAAAAACAATGCTTCTCATTATGGCATACATAAAATTAGTAAAATCATAATACAACATGATATGGCCAATCTATTTTCATAATAAGGATAAATAGACGTCACTATGTCAAGAGGTTTATTAAGCAACACCTCAACTAGAAGCACACAATATTACCATCTCTATACACAACAAAGATAAATGTGACACAAAGAGAAAATCCAAGTAGACAGTGTTTTTATGAGATCATTAGAAGATTGGTTTTACTAGTTCTTTCTTTATCTTTATAAATGTTCCTATTGAATGATTACATCCCCTATGTTGTGTGCTAACATGTGATGTGCCATCAACTCTACATGTCTATTTTTGCTTGGGACATGTAGATTACTTAGCACTCTCCATTGTAATTGACGTGATTATTGCATGCACCATTGATATATCAATTGGTATTCATGTTTCTATACTCATGCTTGTGCATCATAGCCAGTAATGTATAGTTATATAAATGTGATAAAGGATTTGCACAATAGAATTTGTTCTTATACCTATTTAAACTAAGTTATTTCCCTCTTTTTTCTAGATTTTGTTGGTGCCTTTCTAGTGATCCTTTCATAATGTCCTAGATTCCCACATATGTAGCACACATCTTGACTTGTGGATCTATGTTGATAGCTTCTAAAACCTCTTTCTCTATTTCAAATCAATAATCCATTTCATGTGGCTTGACCTATTCATGGATTTTTCCATTGATCCTATAGCTCTACCTTGAGCTCCTTATAAACCATTTACCCATGTTTCTTTCATAGAGAACATGGGCTTTGATTGGACCAGGGCTTTCATGAACCTAATCTCATCCCATGATTGGCCCTATGGCACAGTAACTCACTTTGCTAGGTAGCATATGTATCACATATAGCCATGTGGTGAAAGCCCTCCATCCATCATCATCTTTCAAGGGACTCAATGCATCCACTTGGGTCTTATTTATACCAATGAGTTTTAGATGCCTATAGCCTTGGCAATGTGATCATTAATACTACTTCTTGTAAGAAAAAAACTTGAATGATGTGTGTGGTACTCTCCTCCCATCCATATATACCCTCTTGTACTCTAAAAATAGCAATGATCTAGAATATTCTAGTGCCAAAATGTGTACACCATGCATCACTTATTCCCGTTACTACTGAATACCTTAGGCTATCCCCCGAGCTTGGAACCTTGGCTAGTTGGCCCTTGTCCCTCACACACATGGATTGATCCCTAAGGATCAATGTCATGATCCATGTGGATCAATGTCTAACACTTCTTGGACTTTCAGTAAGTGTACTCACGTCATTTTTCAGTTGAATCTTTTTATATTGGTGGAGCTTGAGTACAAAGATGCCATGCTTTCATTTAAGTAGATAAATCTTGAATGTGTACCACACTACTATTACGAGTGTGTTGAGAGAAGATAAAAATCACTCTTTAATCTCACTACTTCCATTCTTTGAAGTTCCTTATCTATTTTTTAATGCGGTTCTAACATCGATTGTGTTTTGTATCTTCCTCATAATAAGACTCCCAAGCTCTTTTTCTCCTTATGATTTTAAGACTCTAAACTTGCATGCTTGATAGTTTCTTTTGTTAAATATCTCTATCTCATTGTTGTATTTTGTGAGAAATGATAACACAACATAATAGACTAGTAGATAGAGTTGAGAAAAATGCAATCAAAGATAGAAACAGATTGACTGATAAAGAATTCAAATTCTCAGATTGCTAAGAGTGATCTAGCTACAAAGATGGTGCTATCCACCTATATGCTCCAATGTGCAGCTTAGATAGCAATCTAGACAAACTCTAGATAAAGGGGTTACTAGTGCACAATGTTATGTAGAGCTACACATGGGCCATGCTTATATATCTTTTACAATGAGAGTCATTATAGCTAAATGTAGTGGGTAGAGACAAATTAGTTGGGAAAATACATAATCCAAAAATATCTCCATGACTAGAGGTCCTATTGTCTTAGCCCTACTAGTCGAGGGGGATAGGCCCTCTCATCCCCGTAGAAGCAAGCAAGCCCCCCTCTAGACTCCCCTGACTAAGGTTCTATGGGGAAACCATGTGGCACAACAATGCGTTTATTTTTCCCTTGAATAACAACCCAATGGCATGAAATTTTATGCCCTACCTAACCTAATGTCTAAGCTCATAAAGAACATCTATTGCCATCAATGATCACACATAGACCTCATCTAACTTGGAAATTAGGGTTCCACATATTTCCAAGGCTTCTCCCCATAATGGGGGCCTTAGAACTTAGATCACTATGGATCATTTGTGGTCACTTCATGGTGGAGTATTGAGTATATCTAACATCCACCCTCAGTGTCCACCTTGAGGTGAACTACCTCCTTCGTCCACTTTGCATTTGGAAAGTTTTGATGAAGTTGCTCTCTCCCAAGAAACTTGATGAAGATGTCTACTCCATTCCCTTCAATTGGAAAATAACTTTTCTCAACGACCTATCCTCCATCAAATGATGCACATAGTGATACCAAATTTTCTATATGCATGATACCTTCATGGAAAACAGGATTCTTGGCAATGGCCATGCAACGTGATTGTTGCACTTCAACCTTGTAGCCTCATTTCCTTGTATTCCTATGTTTCATATGATCCTCATCAACCATAGTGTTTCACATGTTGTAATACACATTGGTACTTTGTAATCTTTCGTAGAAGATAATGCTAGAGTGTGTTGCTTCTTATTTGCCAAGAAAAAATTCCAAATCCTAAAGAATATCTCCTACCCAATTTGAATCTTAGTACCCAACCAGAGATGATCCTTCTTCATGGAGAATACCATAATCAATGGTTCCTTTCACATACCTAAGTTTTTGCATGCTTGCTTTCCAATGATTTTGGCAAGGGTTATTAGAGAACCTGCTGACTACGCCAACAGCATAGGAGATATATGGTCTTCTAGTGCATAAGAAGATGCAGCTTTCAACTAGTTTCCTCTATCTTCCAATATCTATTAGAGCTAAAGTATCTTGAATAGATAATTTTGTGTTGAACGCCATAGGTCTAGAAATCTCATTGCAATTCTCCACGTTAAATGCCTTGAAAATATATTTTGCATACTTTGTTGAGAGATGAAAATCCTTACTAGTTCTTGCCATACTCCAAGGCCCAAGCAATATGCATTAAGCCCAAGTTTTTCATTTCAAACTTTGAATTAAGGGCATCTTATATTTGTTGAGGAAGATCATGATCACTTGTAATCACAAGGTCATCCACATAGAGTACAAGCACAATTGTCTTCCCTCCTCTCTTTAGATCATACAAGTTAGTGTCAAAATCAAATTCTTTGAAACCTGTATCTAAGACATACTTATCTATCCACTAGTACCATGCTCTAGAGGCTTGTTTCAGCCCGTGTAATGCCTTCTTTAGCTTACATACATTGCTCAATGAGTGGGAAGCCTCAAACCTTGGTGCCTAAGACACATTTACCTCCTCCTTAAGAATTCTGATTTGACATCCATATGAAAGATTGGTCATCGTTTATGTGCATCCATAGCTAGTACTAGTTGAAAAGTAGTCATCCTTGGAGCCACGGAAAATGATTCACAAAACTCGATCCCTTCAAATTGTTAGTAGCCATGTGCAATAAGTCTTGCTTTTTACTTTTTGAAACTACCATCAACATTGTACTTTAGCTTCTAGACCCATTTGATCCCAATGACTTTGCATTTAGGGGGTCAATCCACTAGCTCCAAAGTTCCATTCTTCATGATATTATCATATTCTATTTGCATGGAAACTCTTTGATTTGGATCCTGGAGTGCCTCTTCCACATTGGTGATTCCTTTGCTTGTTCTTGAATGAGCTCAACCATCATGGTTGTATCTACAATATGGTCAATTGCCTATCTCTGCTTCTCTATTCTCTATGAACACCTTAGTCCCTCTACAATCTGTTCTAGTGACTGTGGGATGGGATTTGCAAAATCGTAAAGTTGCCTCACCCAATGTGACAATGAATTTTTCTCTTGGGTAATGAAAAATTGGTGACTTTTAGACTCATCATCTGAATATGATGCTTCCTTTTATTGTGTAGAAGGAATAGCTCTTGGCCTTGTTCATCGTGGACTACCCCTTCACTTGATGATAAAGTGGAAGCTCTCACTTATCCTTGAACAACACATCATGACTTTCCCTGATCTTCTTAGCCCCAAGGTCATAAAACTTATAGTCCTTCTTATCCTCGTTGTACTCTAAGAAGATACATTTGATGCTTTTTAATTGAACCTTGTTTCTCTCCCTATCTAGAACATGTACATTAAATTCACTTTCAACTACTTTGAAATGGAAAACATATGGCTTTTTACCAGTGTAGGCCTCTTGTGGAGTTTTTCTATCGTGTCTTATTGTAGCTTCAATTCAAGGTGTAGATAGAAGTCTTGATAGCCTCTCTCCAAAATTAATTCGGCAAACCCTTTCCCTTCAACATGTACCTTTCCATATCCATGATGGTTTTCTTCCAGTGTTTTGCAACACCTTTCTGTTGAGGTCTATGTGCCATTGTGAGTTGTTGCTTCATTCCTTTACTCTTGCAAAAATCATCAAACCCTGTTGATGTAAGCTCACCACCATCTTTCATGAAGTTTTTCTACTTCTGTGTTTTAGTTTCAAGAAGCAAAAGCCATTCTTTAAACTTACCAAAAGCTTAAGCCTTATCACGAATAAAGTACACCCATGTCTTCATGCTATAGTCATAGACAAGTAACATGAATTAGGAAGAGCCACCCAAGGTCTCCCTAGACATCTTTCTACACAAGACAGCATGCACTAACTCTGAGGATAGCTTGCTCTCTTCTTGTTTTCTTCTAGAAACACCTTCCTTTGTTGCTTGCCCATCATGCAAGCTTCATATGGTTCCTTCATCTCTACAATCTATGGTAGGTGTGAAAACATACCCCTAGATGCATCTCCTTTAGTACATGGTATCCTATATGGTCAAATCTATCATACCATAGCTTACTTGTGCCCACACTTCTAGTGGCTGTAAGAGCAAACAACTCATACAGGTTGTTCCTCCTTATGCTGGTCCCAAGAAGGTTTTTGTTACTATGCGTAATCTTAGCTCCTCTATTACTAGAAGATACTTCATGACCTTGATCAGTTATAGAAGCTACTAAAATTAGATTTCATTTGATTTGTGCTACATACAATACATATTAAATCTTTCTAATATCCCCATTAGAATTAATGGAAGAAATCCTTCCTTTTTCCTTTGTAGGACGTCTTGCATTGCCTAGCTTTACGATGCTGGGTTTCTTAAGAGGTGGTAAGGAACTATAAAGGTCTCTTTTTCTCATCATGTAACGAGAGGCACCACCGTCATTCACCCATGACTCATGTGTTCTTGAATCTTCAATGGAGAAGCAACCCTCCTCTATCGTAACAAATAACTCGAGCTCTGTTTCTCTAGCATTGGCAGACTCTTTGGCATTGCCACCTTTTGAAGAGCCATTCTTCTCTTTCGCCTTCTTGATGCAACAATCTTCAATTCTATGGCCTTTCTTCTTGTAGTGGAGACATTCTCCCTTGAACTTCCTTTTCTTGTTCTTCTTTTTTCTCCATCTTTTGAAGAGTCCACTTTGCCTTCTTTGGCATTTTCTATGAATGCAAAATCTTCTTCGTTGTTGCCACTCCTTGTCATGAGCCAACTTCCTCCTTCATGATTAAGGCATTGAATTCTTCAAAAGTTAGAGGTTGAGATCTTATTTAAGTATTATTATTATTATTTACAGAACCATCAAACTTTGGTAGAAAGATTCGAAGAAAATGCCAAGCTAGCTCCTCCCTTGACTTTTGTACACTTTCCTACCATTTGATCTCATAGATTCATTATGAGAATGATAAACATCTCTGCAATCTCCTCATCAGCAAACCTTTTTGTTGCTAGTTGATTCTCCAAGCTTTTAATATGTGCCTGATTACAAGTTTTATATTGATTTTGCAATATGTTTTATGCTTCACAAGTCTTAGTAGTATCATGAATGAGGTATAGAACACTATATGTAGTACTTGTAATAGAGTGCAAAGTGCATATGTGTATCTATGTTTCCAAGCATTTAGATGATCAACATCAAGAGAAATCATTCGACAAGGATTATTTTGAGGTGTTTATTCATGCTCATGATCAATCCCAAGAAGAGTGTAGAGAAGCTCATATGAATGAAGGACAGAGGTGATTTTAAATTTCCACAACGTGTAATTTATACCATCAAGCTTACCTTTCATGAAGGTTGGTGGTCATATCCACAAGTTGGGATGATGGATATCATTGTTGCTCTTGCATGTGCTCCACCTACTCCTAGTGATTAACCACCTTGATTACCAGTTGTAGATGATGTCAAACTGCTGGACATCTTCTCTATTTTGTCTTTGGAGCCTCTACAACCTCTATGTTTTTGCTTCTGCAATGCTCAAACCCTCCTGAGCTCTACTACCATGTAATAAATAATAGCACAATGAAATAAAATAGTATGCAAAGTTAAGAAAACAGTGTAGACAAAGATATTTTTGAATTGAATGACAACCCAATTGACCATACTTTTATGCCCTACCTAACCTACTGGGTAGGCTCAAGAGGATAATCTATTACCATCAATAGTCACACATAGAGATCATCAAACTTGGAAGTTAGGGTTCCACAAATGTCTAGGCTCTCACAAAGTGCTTCTTGTCATACTCGGAGAATTACAACTTAGAGCACTATGGACCATTTTTTATCACTTGATGATGGACTATTGAGTATATCTATCATATTCATCCATTTTATCTTGTACAAAACCCTAGAACTTTCAAACTTATATTTCTATGGTAGGTGTGAGAACATACCCCTATGATGCATCTCCTTTAGTACATGGTATCCTATATGACCGAATCTCTCATGCCACATCTTACTTGTGCGCACACGTAGTGGTTGTAATAGCATAAAACTCATACACGTTGTTCCTCCTTATTCTGGTCCCAACAAGGTTTTTGTTACTATCTGTAATCTTAGCTCCTCTGTTACTAAAAGATACTTCATGACCTTGATTAGTTATAGAAGCTACTAAAATTATATTTTGTTTGATTTGTGCTACATACAACACATCTAAAATCTTTCTAATATCCCCATTAGAATTAATGAAAGAAATCCTAAGGAACTATAAAGGTCACTTTTCCTCATCATGTGATGAGATGCACCACTATCCATCACCAATGACTCATGTGTTCTTGAATCTTCAATGGAGGAGCGACCTCCTCTATCATAACAAATAATTCAAGCTCTGTTTCTCTAGTGTTGGTAGACTATTTGGCATTGCAACCTTTTGAAGAGCCATTCTTCTCTTTTTCCTTCTTGATGCAACAATCTTCAATTATATGATGTTTCTTCTTGTATTGGAGATATTCTCCCTTGAGCTTCCTTTTGTTGTTCTTCTTTCTTTCTCCATCTTTTGAAGAGTCCACTTTGCCTCCTTTGTCATTTTCTATGAGTGAAACTTCTCCTTTGTTGTCACGTCTCCTGGCCTTGACCCACACTTCCTCCTCCATGATTAAGGCATTGAATTCTTCAAAAGTTAGAGGTTGAGATCTTATTTGAGTATTATTAGTAGTTACCAAACCATCAAACTTTGGTAGATAGACTCAAAGAAAATGGCAAGCTAGCTCCTCCCTTGATGTTTGTACACTTTCTCCTACCATTTGATCTCATAGATTCTTTATGTGAATGATAAACACCTTTGCACTCTCCCCATCAGCAAACCTTTCTACTACTAGCTGATTCTCCAAGCTTTCAATCTATTTCTTATTACAAGTTTTATATTGATTTTGCAATATGTTTTATGCTTCACAAGCCTTGGTACTATGTTGAATGAGATTTAGAACACTAAGAGTAGTACTTATATTGATAGCATAGAGTGCATCTGCATTCCACATTGCCAGACATGTAGGATATCAACATCAAGAGGAATCATTCGACGAGGATTATTTGGATGAGGTGTTTATTCATGCTAATGATCAATCCCAAGAAGAGTGTCTAGAAGTTTATATGAATAACGGACTTCCACAGGGTGTAATATACCATCAAGCTTACCTTTTATGAAGGTTGGTGGTCATATCCACAACGTTGGGATGACGGACATCATTCGTGCTCTTGCATGTACTCCACCTACTCCTACTGATTAACCATCTTGATTAGCAATCATAGATGATGTCAAACTACTTGACATCTTCTCTTTTTTGTCTTTGAAGCCCCTACAACCTCTATGTTTTTGCTTCTAGAACACTCAAACCCTGTTGAGCTCTAGTATCATGTAAGAAATAATAGCACAATGGAATAGACTAGTAGGCAAAGTTGAATAAAAATCTAGAGAAAGATATTTTTGAATTGAATGACAACCCAATTGCTCGGATGTTTATGCCCTACCTAACCTATTGGATAGGCTCAAAGAGATAGTCTATTACCATCAAGAGTCACACATAGAGTTCATCAAACTTGGAAGTTAGGGTTCCACAAATATCTAGGCTCTCATAATGGCTTCTCATCATAATGGTGGACTTACAACTTAGAGCACCATGGACCATTTTTGGTCACTTGATGGTGGATTTTTTAGTACATCTATCAAATTCATCCATTTTATCTTGTACAAACCCTAGAACTTTCAAACTCATATTTAGATGTTCTTTTTAAGTAAAAGTATGTGATTTACCTTTGTAAAGATCAATCATCAAGTTAGAGTTGTTCCATGTTTCTCCTTAGATTTATTATGAACCCCCTCTTCATCTTCACAGCTATGCCTCACTTTGAGTCACATGTGGACCCTTTTAAAGTTCCTTGGCATGTTGAGTTAATTTGATTACTCTAGTGTGAAAATAGAATCTTCTGAGGACAACTTTGGAAAAATCTGAGCTTTCATAGAACGCGATGTCACCAAACACAATCACGGTATTGCATATTACCTCATCGTTCAATTGGAGTCAAATTATGATACTTTGAAAACCTCAAATGGAACCATAAAAATTTCTGTTTAAGAATAGAGAGGAACATAGATCTATCTGTTTGAACATATCAATCTGTATGACAACTAAACGAAAAAGTATAGGCTTAGTAACCACATATAAATTGATTAGGCTTAGTAACCACAACTTGAGTGAGATAATTTCTGGAACTTGACATATTTTGGTTGGTATTTTCAATTGAAAAGTTACAAGAGAATGGGACTAGTGTCCATGGGACCCCCCAAATCCCACAACGTAGGGGAGGAGTATGGCAATCTAGAGGGCATTACAAAGGAGGCAGACAAATCTATCATCTGCCTCCTATGGGACCCATTTGGGTTTCAACTTGTTGTTTTCGAGGAGATAAATATAGTGATGTCTAAATGATGGAGATCTCTTATCCCGGGAGATTCTTTTACCTAGAAGAAACAAGGATTTCTCAATCGACCATTCCTTTGGAGTTTGGCCAAAATTGACAGCACATCGCTCCCTCCAAATCTTCCAAAGAGTCTCACCCCGGATGGCATTCCACAGCCTCGATGAGAAGCCTACCGCCTCGCCCAACAGCACCTGTTGCCAATTGATTTGGTTCGTGAGTCTCAATACCCACGTCACCTGATGCCAGATAACCAGGGACTTAGGGCGATCGAAGAATAGGTGAACCAAATCTTCAATGCATCGATGGCAACGCTTGCACCATGGCGGCACACCACAGATTTTGTTAGCCCTTACA
Organism: Ceratopteris richardii; assembly: GCA_020310875.1. Taxonomy (NCBI): domain Eukaryota; kingdom Viridiplantae; phylum Streptophyta; class Polypodiopsida; order Polypodiales; family Pteridaceae; genus Ceratopteris; species Ceratopteris richardii. The sequence goes on along the minus strand of CM035420.1, from coordinate 166,275,910 downwards.
TTGGACCAGATACCCTTATGCAAGATCTGCCACATGAGAACGGACTTTTTGATCTCAATTAGGGGATGCCAAATAGACATGAACTTTAGTTCCCATCGAAGTTTGGTCCAGAAAAGGCACCACCTCTTGTTAAGGGTGTGATGAACTTCTAAGTTCTCTTTGAAGTCCGGGACTCTGGATAGTTTCTTACCATTGCTCCATTTGAGGCCCTCCAGGCAAGGAAGATCCTGTCCGCAGAGGAGGCAGGTAGTTGAGCGGTCCCACGCTAAACACCTGCCTTAAAGAAGAGTCCATTCCTCGAGCGTAACTCTATGTCTGGGGTCTAAGTCTTTGAACCTAATCCACTGACTAGTCTCTTGTTTCCAGAGCTGCTTCCACTATTTGAACCCCTTGTTCCATAGCCGCTTTGCAGTTTTTAGGTTCCAAGGCTCCACCCCCCTAATGCCACTGATCGAGAACCAGATCGAGTCATTTTGTCTTATCCCAGCCGCCCACTTCCACTCATTACTCATTCTGATGAATTGTTTGGCCTTGTTCCAACTCTTCCATAAAGAACACATGAGGCTAGAGCCTTTAGGGGACACCGGGTGGGGGGAGAACAAAGGCGTGAGAATCCCTATGTCATTCCACTATTTGAACCCCTTGTTCCATAGCCACTTTGCAGTTTGGAGGTTCCAAGGCTCCACCCCCCTAATGCCACTGATTGGGAACCAGATCAAGTCATTTTGTCTTATCCGAGCCGCCCACTTCCACTCATTACTCATTCTGATGAATTGTTTGGCCTTGCTCCAACTCTTCCATAAAGAACACATGAGGCTAGAGCCTTTAGGGAACACCGGGTGGGGGGAGAACAAAGGCGTGAGAATCCCTATGTCCTTCCACCCAGGATGGCCAACTAAGGTAAGGTCTTTCATGTTTCTGAAGATCAATTTAGCCCAAGAGGACTCCCTATTACTCTGAGCCTTGATAAGCCACTTTGCCACCTGCTTGTCAGCCAACCCAACGATATCCAAAATACCCACGCCCCCTGAGTCTTTACGCGCTCATTTGAGTTCTACCATTGGCGTGAGACTTATTTGAATGCATTTATGGTATTCATACACTCATTCGAATGCATTTACGGTACTCATATGAGCCTGAGTATAAAAATATTGAGATGCTTTATGTACGAAGATCCTTGAGCTACATAAACAGCTAGGCTTGAGACTTATTTGAGTGCATTTATGGTATTCATACACTCACTCGAATGCAGTTACGGTACTCATATGAGCCTGAGTGGAAAAGTCTTGAGATATCTTATGTACGAAAGATCCTTGAGCTACATAAACAGTTATATAAGTTGAAAGAAAAATGAAGCTGGTCACCAAGCTTACTGGAATTAATATTGAGCATCTGAACTCATAGGTTCTTGTAGTCCTTTGTTTCTGTGTTCTATACTAAAATAATGTTGAGTAGCGCAAAATAACACAGAGAGAGAGAAAGAAAGAGAGAGAGAGAGAGAGAGAGAGAGAGAGAGAGAGAGAGAAATGCCGTATCACTAAGACAAGACGTGACATGGAGGTCAAGAAAAGATAGATATGTTTCTAATTTACAGTTTTTTTCTTTTATAGTGCACATTTTTCTTGTCTAAGCTAACTTTTCTTCATTTCATGTCAAACTCCATCTACACATTTCTTCTAATGTGGATCATTAGTCTCTTGATTTTCCTCTCTCTCTCTCTCCTCTCTCTCTCTCTCTCTCTCTCTCTCTCTCTATATATATATATATATATATATATATATATATATATATATATATATATATATATATATATATATGTGTGTGTGTGTGTACAGATTTTCAATACCTTTTGCGAGTGTAGACAATGGGCAGTAGATGTTTTCCACCTATAAAGATATTCTTGTCTTCTTCTCCTGATTTGGGAGAAGCCCAATACAGCTAGAGAACCGAACGTCTGCCTCTTTAAGCTTTGGTTTCTGATTCATTGAATTCATTCTTTGTCTCATGCATAGTGTTTTTTCTTTTTGTTTCTGATAGGTAGGTTCGTTGCCTATGAAAGCCCCTACTTGAATTGTGCTTGAGAATTTGTAATGTGATTTCTAGTATTGAGTTGTTTTTCTTGTCATTAGAAAAGAGGAAGTCTGGTAGAAGCCTACTCTTCTTTGCTTGCATTAATGGAAAGAACGACTATACAAGTGAAGGCAGGCATTGTGTCCATGGGAACCCTAGTGGAGGTTAGAACTTAGTAAGCTTCTCAAGCGAAATGAAGATGACCACCAAGGTTACTGGGATTTATATCAATATTGAGCATATCATCTGCTACTCTCTTGTAGTCCTGTTCTTTATGTTATGTAATAGAGTAATAGTTAGTAGAAAAAGATAACCAAGAAGAAATAAAGAGGGATTAAGAGAGAGAGAGACAGAGAGATTGGATACCTTTTGTGAGTCTAGAAAATAGAAATTAGATAATTTCTACTTTTAAAAATTCTTTTGTATCCTTCTTCAAAAAAGGCCAAAGTCCTCTACCTTTGAAAAAAGTAATGGCTGTCTCTTTAAAGTATGATATTCATTCAATGCATTTTTGGTCTCATGTATGGTCTTTTGTTTGATGGGCAGGTCTGTTTCCTATGAAGGCCCCTACATGAGTTCAAGTTGCACAATACGGTTATTAGTCTTGGTTTCTACGCTTTAAAGTGGTAACAGCCTAGTTTTAAAAAGAATCTAGTTTTTCATATAAAATGGTGTTTGAATTGGTCGAGTATCTCATGATATTTTGAATTCATTGCCCTATGGCATCCCCTCATGGAGAGTAAAAAAGTTGTTCAGATGTGGAAAATTCTCCACCAGGGAATTTCAACTAATGTCAAAACTAACAAAGTTTGTGGCACTCCTATGCGGTGTTAGCATTACTGCAATGGTATAGAAGACTTGAGGCACCTCTTCTTTGCATGCCCAAGGAGTTTTTTTTTATAATCCAAAGGAAGTTACGCAATAGCCTCCTCTCCCAAACTTTAATTAAAAGAAAGAACAATTCTACAAGTGAACGGGCCTAGCACCCATGGTACCCCCGAATCCTACAAAGTAGGGGTTGTTTAAATCTTGCTAGATGACATTACAAAGAAGTATGTCTAAAAGGTGGGGGCTTCTTACAATTGGAAATTCTTTTACCTAAAAGGAAAAGAGATTTTTCAATCGATCATAAAGTTGGCAACACACTTCTCTTTCCGGATCTTCCAGAGGGTCTCATCTCTCATAGCATTCCACAATGCTAAGGAACAACTGATCAATTCACCCAATAATGCTTGCTTCCAGTTGATTTTTCCCTATAGCAATATGATTCTTCCAAGGGCTTGCTAGATGGACATTGACTTGGAGCAAGAAAAGGAGAGGTTTCCCAAGTCCTCATTTCCATGATGGTATTGTTTACACCATGGAGGGGATCCCTAAATTTTTATAACTTTTACATTGGTCCGAATTCCCTCGTAGAGGATTTTCCACAAAGAACCGATTTTCTAACCTCGATGAGGGGATGCCAAAGGGATTGGAACTTGAAGTCCCACCTAAGATGCAAACAATCCAGACACCATCTTCTATTAAGCATGACATGAAAGTCCACCTTCTTCTTGAATCTTCGAATTTTATCAAGATTATTGCCTTTGTGCCATCTAAGACCCTTAAGGTGAGGGGATTCATGCCCAATAAGGAGGTGAGTTATTGAGCCCTCCCAAGCATTGAATCTGCTCTACAAAAGGTGCGATTCTTCATAGTCCAGCCTCCATACTCCATCAATGTCCTCAAATCTAATCCATGGGCATGGTTCTTGATTCCATAGGTGTTCCCAAATGAAAACCTTTGTTCCAAATCTTCCTAGCATTTTGGAGATTCCAAAGCTCCCTTTGTTCCAAAGTTGACTAGCTTTTTGGAGATTCCAAGGCTCCCTTTGTTCTAAAGCTTCCTAGATTTTTAGAGGTTCCAAGGCTTAACACTTTTGATGTCCTTGATAGAAAGCCTGATCGAATATTTTGTGTAGTACTGGCCACCCATTTTGAATCTTCATTGATCTTGACAAACTATTTCACCTTGTTCCAACTCATCCATATGGAGCAAACTAAGCTTGAGCCTCTCGGAGTATCTTGATAGGGGGAGTACAAAAGATTGAGAAGATCGAGACCCTTCCACCCTAGAAGGCCCACAAGCATAAGAGTGCTCTTGTTTCTAAAAATCAGTTTGGCCCAAGAGGCATCCCTTTTCCTCCAAGCGCTGATTAACCATTTGGCCGCGAGTTTATTGGCCATTCCTTCAATGCCTAGAATCCCCAAACCACCTTGATCATTGTGTCTTATGCAAGTAGCCCATTTAATTTTTGGGATACCCCTTCTGTTAAGTTCTCCCATCTAGAGAAAGTTTATGAAAATTCTTTCCAAGTTTCCGGTCTCTTGTTTTTTCAATCTCCAATAAGAGGGAAAGTAAATAATCAAAGAATGAAGGAATGTGTTAGCCATCATGGCTTGCACTCCCATGTTGATTTGCATATCTTTCCAATATGCCAACTTGTTATCAATCTTAGAAAGAGCCCAATTCCATGGGTGATCCATTGAAACATCAAATCCCATTGGAATACCTAACAGGCTGAAGATTTAACACCTGGGGATCAAGTGACAACCATGGTCAACCAAAATTTGAGGTGGATGCCCAATAACGGCTTTAAAAGGAGTTTTAGAGTGGTGTTTAACAAGGCAGTTGAGAACATCGATGTCTATTGCAAAGAGAAGTGGGGCCAAGGGGCATCCTTGCTTGATAGAACATTTTAATCGAATAACTTGAGAAAGCTAGCCTTTCATGTTTATCTACACTATTGCATTTTCAAGCAATGTGGAGATCATCTTAATGAATTTTTGGCCATAGTCCAGGTCTTTCAGAGATTGGAGAATGAAGTACCACTCGAGTCTGTCATAAGCTTTGTCAAAGTGAATCTTAAGGAGGAGAACATCTTGAGTGGATTCTTCAATGAAAACCCGACCTTCCCAAACATGAATGATATCCATGAGGATGGACCTCCCCTTGATGAACCTTTTTTTATCCTCACTGGTCTAGTTTTGTAAGTGACAATCGATTCAATTAGAAATAACTTTAGTGAGGATCTTGTAAGTTTTTTGTAACATCATTATTGGATGCCAATTTTCAATCCAATTTGTGCTTCCTTTTTTATGGATAAGCTTGATAACACCTTCATTGAGACATAAGCTTGATAACACCTTCATTGAGACATTTAGGTAGTACACCAAAAGAAATGGCCTCTTGCCACACCAGACATAATAGAGTAGTTACCACGTGCTTGAAGGTCTTAAAAAATGCATTGGTGAGGTCATCTAGCATCGGATTTTCACCATTAGGAAGTGAATCAATAACTTCAAGAATCTCATCATCTAAAATGGAATCTTCAGAAAGAAGGTTCCTAATTTGTGGAATTCTTTTGTTTCTAACTCTAGAGATGGCCACCATCAATCATGTGTGTGAGGAGAAAGAGGCATGGAAACCCCCAAAAGTAGGGTAAAGGGATTGAAAATCAACCTACTATTTTCTTCCTCTATCTTGCATGCAACCCCATTGATGTCCATCATGAAAGGGATCATTTCCTTGGATTGCTTCTTCTTGAGGAAGCCACACATTTCTTTAATAGTTTTTTCTACCTTTCTTGCCCACCAATCTTTAAAGTATACCTTTGGATTCTTTCTTTGCATTTCTTCTTTGTATCTCAGCATGCTTTTGATTTTTTGTAGCTGTGTATGGTATTGAGACTGACCTATGTTTACTTCTTTCAAGATGTCTAAGCCATCAATAAAGATTTTCCCTTCTAACTTGAATGTTTTGAAGATTCTTCTGAGTCTTGACGAAGATGTGTTGTGTCTTTACGACCACCATCCTCCATCACTTGACCGGTGAGAAGCGGGTGGAAAAGGCCTAGTTCGAGACAGCAATAATCTCCTATAGGACTTGAGGGGAAAGAGAATGTTGTCAGATTGGCAAGAAACCAAGGCGCTTTCTTGAGATTGATGAGCAGCTTCAAGGTAAGCACAATTGAGTAGTGATTAGAGACAACTAGGTCCACATGTTGGGAGAGGGAGGGGCCCACTTATTATTTATATTATGCCCAATATAGCTCGAGTCAAGTCTAGATTTCCTCAAGTTGACTTCAGACTAGAGGTTCAATCAAAACAAACTAGCTTTGTCTTTCATCTCCACCAAATCCAAGTGGAGCTTGACTTGGTCCCAAAATGTTTTTTCATGACCATCAATCACCTACCCCTATTTCCCCTTCTATTAGAAAGGGCATCCACCATATTAAAGTCCTCACAAAGAAGGACATTGAGGGAAAGAAAGTCCAAAGATTGTCAAGTGGAAATTCTTTCTAAATCAAAATTGGAAGCATACATAGAGATAATGGTGAATTATAGAGGACCCCCCAAAGGAAGCACATATCCATCGATGGCTCAGATTTGCTTGGGTGTCCACAAGCCTAGCAAACCAAGTGTTATTAAGGCCGATAATTGAGCCACCATTACCCATCGGGTGTGTGATGGAGAGCAAGACATGGGATGAAGAAATACATTTCAGTCTCTTTTTTAGGTCTTCCCTATCAATTTTGATCTTTTGAAGATAGATGAAGTCCAGGTTTAGGCTTTTGTCATACATTCATTTGCCAATAACTAGTGCACTTGAGGGTTTACATGTTGAAAGATTTTCAACCATAAAGAAGAACTAATTAAAGCAGATAAAGAATTGAAATTTTTCTTTCCATGGATAAACCAATGCATTCCATGAGAATCATCAATGAAAGTCATAAAGTATAGGTTATTCCCAAATGAAGGTGTCTACATAGACCTACAAACATCATTGTGAAAAAGCTGCAATTAATGTGTAGCTCTAACTCAACCATCTTTGGGGAAGGAAGTACATTGCGCATTAACCAAAAAATATCCCTCAAAAACATGCTTAGAAGGTTACTTAAAGTTTGGGCAAAGAGGACACCATTTCAAATTTCTATAAGCAAAGCAAACTAGCAAAATTTAGGTGAATCTCAGGTGCATGCCATAGCTTTGCATATGAAATAGCCTAAGAATCATGAACTACACATGTTAAATCATTCCTTGATTTTACATAATCTATGATCTTATATAGCCCATAACATAGAATTCCAAAATCAATGATATTATCATTGCTCAAGTGAGCATGGACTATGCACCTATCATCAAGAAATTTAACAACCAAGTCAATTTTGGCTAGTCTCGAAATTGATTGTAGATCCTTTTGGATGCTTGGCACATATAAGGCACTTGACATTGTGACATTATTATCATCAATAGTAGTAAGAATGATCTTTCCAACTCCCATAACATTGAAAAAGAATTGTTTTGCACATGTGAGAGTATTTCCTATAGGGGCGAATTTGAGTGAAGTGAAGAAGCTATGCTCTGAGGTATTATGTTTGATTGCACCACCTTCAAAATACAAAGCATCCTATAGACATACACTACTCATGAAAAGACGTTTCATAGCTACAACGAGTAGTAAACGTCAATTCTTCATTCTAAACGAGCCTATCAGACTTAGTTCTAGGTGTATATACCTTTATAGTTCGCATCTTATCCTCTTTCTTCTTTGAATATTTTGTAGCAAGTTCAAATCAACTCTTAATGAAGTTATCATTTTCCTTGCAATACTTGCGAAAACTATTCTACTTTTTTCTTTCTTTTTATCTTAATCCTCCTTCTTTGAGTGTGCAACATTAGCAAATTTTTGCTTACTACTAGATCAGATCCATTTACCTTTACCCTTCTCAGTAGCTTGGAAATCTTGATCTGCAATATGCATGATTGACTCCTTTTATCTAGATTGATCTTCCTACAACAGAAGAGAAACTAAATCCTCGAAAATTAAGTATTTAGATTTCCTTTCATCAATTGAAGAAGAGTAGAAGAAATGCTCTGATAAGAATTCTAAAGAAAATTAAGAAAAATTTGTACAAATTTTTTGTAAGATTTTATCACCAGAAATGAACTCTTTCAAATCTTTGATTTTTGTCATAAAAGTGTGAATTCAATATCCTTTAATCATATGCTCACTCTCCAACTATTTCTAAAGGTAAGCATCACGACCATTTCTTGATTAGTATAGTGTTGTACGAGTATCTAAAGCATATTTAGTTGTTTTGCATGAGAGAATCTGAGGGATAATGGATTATTTGATAAATAAAGCTATCCATGCAATGTTCTTGTGCACCTCTACCATCCAAAAAAGCTGCTATATACTAGGTGCAAGAAGTACTATAGTATGACTACAAAATTTAAGATCGTCATCTTTGTCACCACGTGCATCATCTACTATCATAAAATTTGCAAGTGTAGGAGGAAGTATTTCATGACAATGCACAATATTTCCAAGAATTTTGCTACCATTACATGATACATCATGTATGCTTACAATGGGTATTTAGAATCATCTAACTTATCCTCAACAGACAAGATAAAAAATACATCATTACTTTCAACCATGGCTAGTCGCTACAATCAGATGCATAAAGTTGAATGTTTCTCAAAAAAGTTTAACAAAAATATCCAATTGAGCTGTATTAGGATATCTTCTACCTTCGCAAAAATAGAACCATGTGCTTAATTTCTTGATCATCCATTGTAGTGGATATATTTCAATTTGAAAAGAGCCTTTCTTTTCGTGAGTGTGTTCGGTCGGATCATCTCCTTTTTTGGTTGCTTTAATTTCTTCCTTGATACATTATTATATTAGTGACCTGATGAATTTCAATTTCTATTCCACCACTTAATAGTGCGAACTTCCTTGCAACAGCCTTGACATCCTCATGTTTATAAATATGGCAATCGACTTGTACACCTAGCGTTCCCATTGGTACATAATTTCTATTCTTGTACCCTATATTCTTTAGTGCATGAGGTTGATCCAAGGTGATTAGCTCAGGGTCATTGATAGGTTCATTGGCATCTTCTCATAGAAACAAAGAGCAAATCTCTCTAACAACCACCCCCACCAAACCTACTTGATGGGCCAACATGAAAATAAGTCATTAAGTAATATCAATTTTTTTAAAAAATCAGATAATTTTCAAATTTTTACTTAATTTTTATGTAAGATGCAAATGCTTTCTTTCATATCAAAATTTGGTTGAGGAAAATATCAAATCGAAAGCTCTAGTACTAACCATTTTGGTCAACAATATTTGAATTTAGGTCCAAAAACATTCATAAATCTGGTAAAGATGGTCACAAAACAAATCCCATCATCCATTCATTCAAAATTAGATTTCCTCTTAGATAAATACTCACATATATACATTCATTCATATCAAAGAAATTCAACTAACTCTACTCATACAGACATCCACCTTGTTTGCCCAATTTTAATACTAGAAGTGTTCTCCACAACTAGTCTTCATATTTGCTTCATAATTTTGTTCCATCATTAACTTCATCAGCATCACCTTCATGTAGGTGTGATTCATAATTTATGTTTTTGGGGAGGAAGAAAGTATAAACTTCTATTCATAATATTTTTTTACATTCACAAATTTCTTGTTGTAAGAGGAAAGGCTTTACCCCTTATTTGGAGCTAAGGATCTAGATACATGTAGAAGAAAGAATTAGGATTTCACATAGACATGAGTCATGCACTATATGCTCATATTTATACAAGTTTACTTTCCTCTTTTGAATCGAATTTCAAAATCCATTTGTTCAATCATATCACAATTGAATTTATAAAGTTTTGAATCGCAAGAATCAAATATTTGTTTTCCTACTTTGGCCAAATCGTTTTACTTCATAATTCGACAAATCCATAATCTAGATTTCATAATTTTAGTAATTCATAAATGCAAATGATACACATAATATAAAAAAAAGGAATAAATATCATGGAAAAATACAACTTGAAAATTTAGCTTCAACTTCAACCTTCAAACTCCAAAGTCATCTTCAAATCAAAAACAATTTTTTGCTAGAAAATCATCAAAATCTAGAAACCCAAGTATAATTAGTATAATTATTATAATTAGTATGAAAAATTATCATCTTAATATTAAATATACAACTTGAAAGGAATCAAGATAATAAAATATAATTCATCTCATGTGGTTTTGATGATGGTAGTAAAAATTCAAAAATGAAGCTGTCAAAAGTATAATTATCTATCTAGATATTAATAACTTGAGGGAACAAATCCATTGGAAGAAAATATAAATGGAAGATTGGTCTAATGGAATTTTTCTAGCTTTACTCAAAGCTTTGTTCCTAGATTCATCTAAAATTCTTCTTTAAAATTTTCTTGAAGATTTTTGAGCATTTGTGACTAACAATTTCCTTTATGTCTTTTTCCTACAAAGAAAATCCACTTTAGAAGCAAAAGTCATACATCCTTTTAAATTTTCATCATAGACATAAATTTATTTTAGGCAAGATAATCATCAAAATTTCATTCATCCTTTTCATCATCTAACATTTCATAGTTTTCATCATCTTTTTGTTTAAACGATTTAATCGTTCTACCTGTACTTAAAGTTTTAAGAGGTGCTCCATCTGATTCTTGTAATGCATAAGTTTCATTTTCATTAACATTTAGCACCACATAGGGTCCAAACCAATGCCACTTTAACTTCCTACGTGTATCCTATTGGGAATCAATTGTAATATTCTTATTCTTAACCCTCGATTCTTTTAACTTAGCAATAGCTTCATCTAACTTTTCATTTCCTTGTTCAAGCTATTGAATTCTTGGAGGCAAGAGATCTTTTGTAGACAGATTATCATGCCATGGAAGAGTAGACCATGTAAGTATTTAAGTGTGCATTGGAAAAATGGGTTTTTGACAATACATTAATTCTATTGGTGTATACCCTTTTGTCCCTAGTGCAAGTCATTCTATCAGCCCATAATGCAAAAGGTAGGAATTTTGGCCAATTTTTAATATCACCATTACATGCTTTAGAAATTGCCTTTACAATTGGAGAATGCCCTCTTTCTATTTTCCCATTAGCCTTAGTGTTATAAGAAATTGTAAGAGCTAAAAGAATTCCATGTCGGGCAAAGAAGTCTCTAGCTTCTTGAGTGTCTAACTCATCCCTATCAATCACTAATTTAATTTACAAACCTTATATGTTGTTTTAGATCGTAGGGCTCGACCTTCTACATGGTTTGTAAGGTCTTCTCTTGCAAGTCCTATATACTGCATTTTATCTATACCTTTGGGCAGGAAGATCATTTGAGGAGTTAGTCTCTGTTCTGTTGCAGGAAGATCACTTCAGGCAGAACAGGTCCATTATGCGAGTTGCACATCAAGCTTTCTTGGCTAGTCAGAAGGGCAAAGGAAAATAGAGCTCTTCAACTAGTAAGCAGAAATCTACTAATTCTGCATATTCGAAGAAGGAAGATAAAGATGAGAAGAAATCAGAAAAGCAAAAATTGTTTTGTAAGTACTGTAAAGGCAATGATCATATCATAAAGAACTATCCAAAACTGGCTGCAAAAGAGGCAAAGAAGAAAGAGGCTGGAATGGTTGTTGCAGAGGCCTCTACACAAAAAACAGAGTCTGCAAATCTTGTGCAGGAAGAAGAATGGGCGTTTACTACTGTCTGCAGTTTTGACCCATCTTCTCATGATCACTGCATGTCTACAGTAGACTCAGATATTTGGTATTTTGACAGTGGGGCAACCAAACATATTACCTCGCAGTGCAGTTTCTTCTCTTCACTCGAGCCTGCCCCTACAGGGAATACTGTTGCATGCACCAACAACTCCTCTTACCCTGTTATGGGAGTTGGTAAGATCATTTTGACTACTGCTGATGGTAGTTCTTTCACTTTGTCAGATGCTTTATTTGTGCCAGGGATCAAGAAGAACTTGTTACCAGTTTCTGCATTAGCCAAGGTTGGCTTGGTTGTGAAATTTGTTGATGATAGGTGTATAGTTCATGATCTGTCAAATGGCGATGTGATTATTGCTTCTGGCATTTTATGTCGTGGGCTGTATAAGCTCATAGACTATGAAAGTTCAGTAAATGATTTGGCATGTGTAAATGATTCTCAGGCTATGTCAGATGCAAAGCTTTGGCATGCACGCTTTGGTCATCTGAATTTTGCTAGTTTGCTACGCCTGTAGAAATTTGAAATGGTGTCCTCTTTGCCCAAACTTGAGGCACCTGGAAAACATGTTTGTGAAGGCTGTATTTTGGGCAAAATGCAGCGTTCCTCCTTTCCAAAAGATGGTTCAGTTCGGGCTACACAGAAATTGCAGCTTGTACATAGTGATGTTTGTGGTCCTATGTAGACACCCTCTTTTGGAAATTATCTTTACTTCGTGACTTTCATTGATGATTTTTCCAGGCATGCATGGGTATATCCATTGAAGGCAAAGTCCGAAGTGTTCATGTGCTTTAAATAGTTTTCAGTTTTAGCTGAAAATCTGTCAACATGTAAAATGGGCACCCTCCGTTCTGATCGAGGGAGGGAATATATGTCTTCTGATTTTAATGCATTTCTGGTTGAACGTGGGATAAAACACCAGTGTACAATGCCGTATACACCTCAATAGAATGGAGTTGCTGAACGAAAGAACAGGTCACTCATGGAGATGGCGAGGTGTATGGTCAAGAGCCAAGCTCTACCACATAGTTTCTGGCTTGAGGCTGTCATGTATGCAGCATATGTACTAAACAGGTGTCCCACTAAAGCACTACAGTCTATCACTCCATATGAGGCTTGGCATGACCGCAAGCCATCTGTTGCTCATCTGCGTGTTTTTGGTTGTTTGGCAGATACACTAGTGCCTGAACAACATCGCAGAAAATTGGATGATAAGGCAGTAAAATGTATCTTTGTTGGGTACAGTTCTGAAAGTAAAGGCTATCGTCTGTATCATCCACAGACTAAACGCATTCTGGTTAGCCGTGATGTTGTCTTTGTTGAAGATGCTATTCAACCATTGCTTTCATGTACTAAGGGACATCTGTTAGCTCCAAAGACATGTATGATACTTTGATGCCTCTTTTTACAGGTGGACAGTCTAGTGCTGGTCCTAATGAGGCAACTTCTCAGCCTTTGCAGGTTTCATATGATGATGCAAATCATTCCATTTCTAATGCAGATTTACATGATGCACTTGTTGATGAGAGAGCTGATATTGAGCAGGCAAAAACTATGCCAAAATGGCTGGTGCAGACTTTGCGTGACACAAATTAGATGCACCTTTGTCATATCGTACTTGTTCAAGCTCTCATAGTGCCTCCTTTGCATCAGATTGCTATGCTATGGTTGCGTCTAGTCTCTGTGATGAGAATGAGCCTGTTTCTTTTGATGAAGCATAGAATTCAGAAAATTGGATGGCTGCTATGCAATCTGAATATGATGCTATAATGAAGAATGGTACATGGTCTTTATGTGACTTGCCTCCTAGCAAGAAGGCCATTGGCACTAAGTGGGTATACAAGCTGAAGCGTAAACCTGATGGTACAATTGACAGGTATAAGGCTAGGCTTGTTGCAAAGGGTTATGCGCAGGAAAGAGGCATTGATTTTGATGAGACCTTTGCACCTACATGCCGTATGACTACTGTTCAGAGCATTTCTGCACTTGCAAACCATCATGGTTGGAATGTACATCAGTTGGACATTAAAACAACATTTTTGAATGGTGACTTGCATGAAGAAGTGTATGTTTTTCAGCCCCGTGGCTTTGTGCAGAAAGGGCATGAAAACCAGGTGTGCAGGTTAAAGAAGGCATTATATGGTTTAAAGCAAGCACCACGTGCTTGGTATGAGAAGATACATGCCTATCTAGTTGCACATGGTTTTGAGAACAGTCCAGCTGAAAGCACCTTATATGTTAAGCGTGCTAATGATGTGCTTCTGATCATTGTTGTCTATGTTGACGACATGCTACTCACTGGTCCTATTGAGAAGCATATTGCTGATTTCAAGGCTGATTTGCATGCCTCATTTGAGATGTCTGATTTGGGGCATTTGCATCACTATTTGGGCATTCAGTTTATGCAAGTTGATGGTGGAATGGCTTTGTGTCAAATGAAATATATTGACACATTATTGCAGCGTTTTGGCCTTGAAGACTATAAGCCTATTGCCACTCCTATGGAGACAGGTTTACGATTGAGTCTTCATGATGCTAGAGGTGCATTTGATGATGTTCTCTATCAGCAGGCTGTTGGATGCTTGATTTACATATGCATTACTCGGCCAAATATTCATTTTGTTGTCTCACAGATGAGCAGGTTTATGCATTGCCCAGGTGTCAAGCATTGGCAAGCAATTAAGCGCATCTTTCGTTACTTGAGTGGTACTCGGCTACTTGGGTTGTTTTATCCCAAGGGGGGATCACTACCGCCAGATTTGCATGCTTTTTTTGACTCAGACTGGGCTCGTTGCTATGACACTCGTGTGTCCACCAGTGGTTTTTGCTTCATGCTTGGTAGCTCATGTATATCTTGGTTGAGCAAGAAGCAGCCTACTGTGGCCACTTCCAGTTGTGAGGCTGAGTATAGGGTAGCTTTCATAGCTACTGTTGAGTGTGTGTGGCTCAGACGCCTTATGGCTGATTTGGGTGTTGGTCAGTCTTCTGCCACCACCATCTTCACTGACAGTCAGAGCGCATTGGCAGTTGCGAGGAACCCTGTGTTCCATGCTCGCACTAAGCACATTGAGGTGCATTGTCACTATGTCAGGGAGAGATTCTTTGTTGGGGAGATCAGCTTGGCATATGTGCCCATGCAGGAGAACATTGCATACCTTTTAACGAAGGCTCTGCCTAGGGAGAAGTTTGAAGCTTTCCGCAAAGCTTTGGGCTTACTTCCTTTTGTGGAGTGATTTCCACATAGCTTGGCACTTCCTTATACATGAGTGCCAACTCCTTGTTCACCGCATCACTCCTAGGGGCGATTTGTTGATATATTTAGGTAGTGATATGTGTGAACACACTAGGACCATCAAGGCACTTTTTTCCCTCTTTAGGAGGTTTTTTTCCCCCGGCTTGTATATACACCTATTGCCCTAATGGGCTACTTATCTTTGTACATTCTCTAGTAATACATTCAGTATTGTGTGTTTGTGCTCCAAGCTTCTTCTTCTTCCCTGTGTTGTTCGCGTGCTTCTCCAGACATCTATCTCCAACATTCCAATGTCTTGCCACTCTCCATATTCATCAATTTTAAATTGTTCATACACATATGCTTGAGATTCATAATTAATTGCATTAATATATAATTATGCTACTTCATCTTCATCATACCTAGCTCTAGAAAGCATATCGCCAATGGAATTAGACTTCTTGCAATATGTATTAGCAAAGGATTTATAAATATAAAATCTTAGCATAGCGATATCAGGTGATGAACAGTTCGTTATCATTCTTATGAGTGGTAAGAAATTTCTCTCTATAATTACATTGGCTCCAATAAAATATTCTTTATCAGTTTTTAATGGAGTGATTAAACCCCAAAGTTCTCTTTTAATTTGTAGATAATTCCTTTGAGTTTCATGTAATATTTTGGCTCTAAATCTAACTGCATATCTTTTCTCCTTTTCATCATCCTAAGAGATAACCCATCCTATGCCTATTGGACAGTCAACTTAATGGGTTTTTGTTTAGAATAATTAACACGTTTCAAAATAGGGGCATTAAGAAGTAATTTCTTTAATTCTCTCATAGCCTTTGAATGCTCTTCCGTCAATAAAAACTTCTGAATCTTTCTTAGCAAATCATACAGACAATTAGCAACATGTGCATAGTGATGAATCAAAATAGAATAAAATACACAAGCACCAAGAGTCTTCTCACTTCACTAATTTGTTTTTTTTTAATAAAGGAAGTTCCACCTTAGCCTACTCTTTCAGATTTGTATTAACTAAAGGAAAAGAAAAGTACAAGTGAAGGGGACTAGTGCCCACGGGACCTCCCAAATCCCACAAAGCAAGGATAGATTTTACAGATTTTAGATGGAATTACAAAGAAGGTTAATCACCCTCTCATCACCCTCATGTGGGGCCCACTTGGGTTTAAGCTTATTGTTGATCAGAAGGAGCACTTGATGATGCCTAAAGGGGGGCGGGGATTTCTTATAGTTAGCAATTCTTTTGTTGAGGAGGAACGTCAACTTCTCAATGGACCACTCTTTGGGGAGTCACCAAAGTTATAAGCACATCTTTCCCACCATATCTTCCAAAGGACCTCCCCTCTGATGGCATTCCAGAGAGTAGCCGAGCAGCCGATTGCTTCTCCCAGCAATGCTTGTTTCCAACTCATATGTTTATGAAGTCTAATTTTCTTTTCGAAAATCTGCCAGTGCCTGTTGGAGGTGGGGCAATTAAAGAAGATGTGAGAAACATCTTTGATCGACCAGTAGCAGCGCTTGCACCACGGAGGCACCCCACAAATTTCACTAGCCTTTAGGTTGGACCAGATTTCTCGATGAAGAATTTGCCATAAGAGGACAAGCTTTTTGATTTCTATGAGATGATGCGAGACAGCCATGAACTTCATATCCCACTGCAATCGTGTCCATGACAGGCACCACTTCGTGTTGAGGTTGACCTGATAATCAATGTTTTCTTTTATGTTTGGGATTTTTGTTAGGCCATTATCATTGTGCCATCTAAGACCAAGCGAGCATGGTGGGTCATGCCCCATGAGAAGATGGACTTTAGAGCAGTCCCAGGCAACACGTCTACTTTGTAAAGTATTCCATTCTTAATGCTGACGCTAGGGTCAATATCCTCGAAGTTGATCCACTAGTTGGTGCCCACTTCCAATCTTCACTGATTCTTATAAAGCTTTTGAATTTATTCCAAATCTTCCATAGGGAGCACACAAGATTTGAGCCTTTCGAGAAATCTGGATCTGGGAAAACAAAAGGGTCAGAATGTCAAGATTCTTCTAATTCAGGAATCCAACAAAAGTCAACGCATTCTTGTTTCTGAAGATCAGCTTGGCCCATGAGGCCTCCCTGTTGCACCATGCCTTGATCATCCATTTTTCCACAAGTTTTTTAGCCATGCACCCAATGTTCAGAATGCCAAGGCCCCCACTATGCCTTTGGCTAGTGTAGATGGACCACTTGATTTTCGGCACTCCCCTCCTGTTGTGGTCCCCCGTCCAAAGGAAGTTTCTGCAAATACTCTCCGATTTGGATAGCTCTTGCTCTTTTGGTCTCCAACAAGAGAGAAAGTAAATGGTCGATGAAATGAGGAACGTGTTGATAACCATCGTGCCACGAGTGAGATTGATTTGCATACCTCTCCAATAGTTTAACTTGCTTTCAAGTCTAGCCAGGACCAAAATCCACAGCTGCTCCAATGGGATACCAAAGCCCAAGGGAATCCCAAGAAGCCCAAAAATTTGGCCTGGAGGAATATTTTGACAGCCATGTTCAAAGAGAGGGTCAGCTTGGATCCCGACAATAGCTCTGAAAGCAGTCTTTGAGTGGTTGATTTTGGATCTAGAGGCTTCACACAAAGTATCGAGGCACCTCCAAAATGTCCCTAGTATGGTACTATACTTGTGGACAAACACATTCATGTCATTGAGAAAGAGTCTCATGGTGATCTGGCCATGATCACGGGGCAACCGGAGGCCTTTGATATTACCACCTTCCACCTATTGTTCCACTAGCTGGCTAAGCCCTTTCGTGGCAATGGCAAAAAGAAGGGGAGCCAATCGGCACCCTTGTCTAATCGATCTTTTTAGTTTGATCACCTTCAAAAGTTGGCCATTAGCATTAATTTGGGTCGATGTGTTTCCTAGAAGGGTCGAGATCATCTTGGTGAATTTCCGACTGCATCTGAGATCTTTAAGAGACTACAAAATATAGTCCCATTCCAGCCTGTCATAAGCTTTTTCAAAGTCGATTTTGAGGAAAACCACATCTTGTCTTGACTTGTCTCTGAAGTCGAGACCTTCCCAATTATATATAATGGCTTCCAATATTGACCTGCCTTTGATGAAACCTTTTTGCTCCTCGCTTAACCACACTCTCAGATGGCTGGAAATTCTATTGGATATGGCTTTAGCAATGATTTTATATCCCGTTTGAAGCAGCGTAATTGGATGCCACTTCTCGATTCTATTCTTTTCCCATTTTTGTGGATTAACTTGATGATGCCATTGTTGAGACATGTTGGAAGTGCACCAAACTCAAGCACCTCTTGCTAGACCAAACAAAGAGGGGTGGCAATCACCAACTTGAAGGACTTAAAGAACTCATTAGTGAGCCCATCTTGCCTCGGGCTTTTCCCACTAGGGAGGGCATCAATGACTTCAATGATTTCTTCTTCCAAGATAGGGATGTCAAGTAGAGAGCAAAGGTTGTGTGGGATCCTATGAGAGGATACCCTACAGATGGTAGCCATGCAATCCCATGTATGGTGGGAGAGGGTGGTCGAGATCCCAAGGAGTCTCGTAAAGTGCTCTTCAATGATTTTGAAATTTTCTTCTTTTGTATTGCATACATCACCATTTGAGTCTAGCAATAGAGGGATCGATTCTTTGTTTTATTTCCTTTTAAGGATGTTGCACATCTCTTTGGTGGGTTTGTCAGCTTTGCCAGCCAACCACTCCTTAAAGAGTATTTGTAGATTTTTCCTTTGTATTTCTTCCTTATATCTCAACAACGCTCTGATTTTTTGTAGACCCTTTTGGGATTGAGCTTTTCCTTTGTTCACTTCCTTCTCAAGTCTCTAGAATATATGATATAGAGCTTCTCTACGAGCATGTTGAACAGTCTGGAGCATCTTCCTTGCTCTTATCATGATCTGCCTCAACTTTTTGACCATGCATCTCCAACTCTTGGCTAGGGAGGAGTAGGAGGCAAACGACTCCTTCCACACTTCAGTAATTTCTTGATGGATGGAGGGGAGAGAGAAGGAAGTCAAACATGCATGAAACCAAGGAGCCTTATGGGTTTGGGTGAGAGGATGGAAAGCGATAATTATGGGGTGGTGATCAGAGATGACCAGGTCAGTGAGTTCTGAGATGGAAGGGATGGCCCCACTGATGAATAATGTTATGAGCAATGTAGCTTCTATCCAGTCTAGCTTTCCTCAAGTCTGCACTCCCTTGAAGATTTGACCATGAAAAGCCTTTCGAGTCTTTGAATTCGACCATATCCAAGTGTAGTTTGGTTTTGTCCCAAGTTTCTTTCCTACGACTATCAATGACCTGGCCCTTGTTGTTCCATCTATCTACAGGGTCCTCCACCATGTTGAAGTCACCGCAAATTAGTACGTTGTAGGGGAGTGAGTCCACGGAGGCCGAGGTGCCCAGACTCTCCAACTCCCCATTTGGGGTGTACATAGAGACAAGCGTGAATCGAAAGGGGGCACCAAAGGAGGCGGCAATCCATCGATGGCGGTGATCTTCAATGGAGCTCTCAAGATTTTCAAACCAGAATTGGTTTATACCAATTACCATCCCACCAGACCCCCGGGGGTGCATAGTTCAGATCCATACATGGATCAAGGAGACTTGTTTAAGACGTTTCTAGAGGTCTACCCCATCACTTTAGTCTCTTGAATATAGATAAATTCAGGGTCTAGGCTAATGTCATAAATCCATTGACCATCATTAGGGGAAAAAGTGAACTGTGCATGGGCCTTGTAAGGATCCCTAAGTTTTAGGGATTAAAATTAATCATGCTAGGGATAAAGGGAGCATGGGAAACCACTAGTGGTATTTTATTTAAAAATGTTATTTCTTAAGGGCCACATCTGATTCCTCAATTAGAATGGATTCGCGCTTGTTGAGAGCCATTAGATACCTCGAATGAACAAATATGATTGATGAAGTGTGCTGTCAAAAAAAGACAAAATGGTGCGCTCAGTTGGGAAGGGTTCGTCGCCATCATGAGCCCTTGGATATACACCATGAATGGATGAGATGACCCAAGCTATGTCTGGCAGAAAAAGACAAAATAGAGAACCCACATCATTTATGAGAGGTGGGAATAATGAAGAGAGAGACGAGTAGACGAATGCCGTTTCTGAGCCATTGGATTTTTATCACGGACGAATGCGATTTGGGCTGGAGTCTCTAGCGAAAAAGGATTAAATAAGACTCATTTGAGTCATAGGACATGGGAAAACTAAGAGAGAGACTTCATTGGGACATGAAAGAATGGAGACCCTTGGATTTCTTCCGATCGAACGTCCCATATTAGAACGTGCTTCCACATGGGCTGGAGATAATAGAAGCCTTTGGATTAGTTAGTGATCTAACGGCATAAAAGCAAAGCCGATCAATCCACTTTAGGAGAAATCTTGAGCCTTGGATTGATAGCCCCATTCAATGATAAACAATTAAAGGCACATGTCTCTCTATTTTTCAAGCATAACCATTGGATTTCATTCATATCCAAGGGTCCATATCATTTTTGGATCACTAAATTTGAATCTTAAACCACTACATGAGAAAATACCACTTTTATTATCACATTTTGGTTGTTTTGACCAGTCCAAAACCAAGGAACCCTAGGCCTAACCTACTTGATTGAGGCTCTAGACTATGGCCACCACCCTCCTCTCATTGGTCCATCACTAATCAGCCCTTAATCTAAAAGGCCCATGGAGGGTTCATTTTTTCCCGTAATGTGGGGGTCGCTCTTGAGGGGTTAGTCAACCCCCTAGCATTTAACGAGATGATGATCATTGCCATAATTTACCCTCTTTGTAGGAAGGGGTTTTATCCTTTCTCTTCTTGGATTCATCTTTCTTTTTCATTGGTAGGGGGTCCTGACTTACTAACTTCTTTTCCCAAGGTAACTCAATAGGCTATTTTCCCTTGCGCAAGGTCTCTTGTTGAAATGAACAAGAGTCCGTATCTGGAATAGTCAATCCAATGATGGAACTTTCACTATCCATGTTGTCTTCGTTGCTAGTGGCAAAGCCATCTTCTTTGCTTGTGGTGTAGCCGTCTTGATTGGTTTCTTTGTTGTTAGGGATCTCTAGGGCTTTTTCATTGGTGTCCTCCTCAAACTCGTGCATGTCTCGACAATCAAGCTCATTAATCTCCTTTTCCAATTGCAATACAAGTTGTTTGGGGGGGCATCTAGAGTATGTTTTCTCTCATAAGTCACCCTAGGACTTCTTTTCCTTCTTCTTCTAACTTTTGTGAAGCCGTCTGAGTCAGTTTCTAGGTTTTAGGAGCCCTTAACTTCCTCTTCGTCCACTACAGTATTCATGGTCCCATTGTTGTCTTGAGTTTTCTTGGATGCTTCTTGTATTTGCTTGCTTCTTGTATTCACTTCAGTAATATTGCTACATGTCTCACAAATCTTATCTATGGCACCAACCTTAGGTGGATATAGTCTCTGACCATAATGTCCACATGAATGTCCAACTATTAGTGTTAGAGTATGATCAATGTCTACCCCTCATGATTGTATGCACATTTTGTAAGGCCCCCTTTATGAGGAGAAGCCAAGCGTGCATTACCCAATTGATGGGAATCCCAACTTGAATGTTGGATGAAGGTCATATTGCACCATGTAAGATATTATAAGGAAAGGGAGTTACCAGGGTCCCCAATTGTGGGGTCCGGGGCAGTGGTGAGCAGCCCCGACTGGGGGGTCCAAGGGGGCCAGCGGGCCCCCTGGTGGGGGTCCGGGGGCAGCGCCCCCGGCGCGACGGTAAAGGGAATATTCCATGGAATATTCCCTGTCGGAGTCAGAAATCATTTATATTTGTTAGGTCGGTTCAACCAGTCTAAGCCGTGTATGGCAATTACGCGGGCGGTGGCCGCCCACGCCCTACCGCCCATGTATAGCCGTCCATGGCAGGCCACCCATGATCCTATATATACATGACTTCTGCACTACCTAAGACATTGAGTTGAGCCAGCATACCTCTACCTTGTATCTCCCTATCTAGAGTTGTCTAGATCACCATTTAAGCTCTACCTTGAGAGCGCACGGGTGGACAACGCCATCATCTTTGTACTTGCTGCTAGTAGAAAATTGTTGAGATTCTCCTATATCTGTTATCTTCTCTGCTATTGCTCCTGTGTTATATTGCGTAACTATTGTCTTACATGGTATCAGAGCTGTAAGGTTCGAATAGCTTGAGAAGTATCATTATTTTAGCCTACTAGCAGACTAGAATATCAGTAGATTATTCGAGTGATTACATGATGGCTTCATCGTCGAACACTAGTCTTGGTGCTTCACCTAATGTTAATGCTGCACCTATTCGAATTCGTCCACCTGCATTCACTGAAGGGAAGCTGGATGGAACCAACTATACACTCTGGAAGTTCAAAATTTCTGCAATTTTGGACTCCTATGAATTACTTGACACTGTCATGGGACCGATGGGATTGGATCCAGAGCCTATACCAGTTGAAGATCCAGCAAATTCAAGATTGATGATTCAGCCAGATCCAAATCTTCTACGAGCTTGGAAGAGGCGGAATGCTGATGCATTATGTGCGATTGTCACTAGTGTAAGTGATTCTGTGCTTACTTTAGTTCAACATACTACTAAAGCACATGAGGCTTGGGGCATATTGGCTCGACAATATGAGACCAAGAACCACACTAGGATACAGAATTTAGAAAATCAGTTGGCAAATGAAAAGCATTCTGATTCTGAAAAGGCTGAAGATTTTATCAAACGGATAAAGCATCTTCAAGATCAATTGGCTGCAGTTGGTGTTGTTATAACACCAGAAGAGCTAGCTCGAAGATCTGTAGGTGTTCTTCCAGCAAAGTATGATGGATTAGTAACAGCCCTTAACACTCAGGTAAGGCCAACTCCTCTTACATTTGAAGAGTTTTGTGCCATGCTTTTAGAAGAAGAGATGCGGCTGAAGAATCGGCAAAGTACAACTGATGCTGCATTCTCAGCAAATGCAAAAGGTAAAGGCTCTTCAGAGGGATCAAAGAAGAAGCCAAAGAAGAAAAAGTTCACAGGAAGTTGCTTCTATTGTGAAAAGAAAGGCCATGCCATCAAGGATTGCAGAAAGAAGCAAGCTGATGAACGGAATGGGACTGTAAAATCATCATGGAAGAACAAAGAGTCTGCAAACAACACAGAGCTGGAACTTTTGGTAGCTATTGAAGAGGTATGTTCATTTGCTCAAGCTCGTGTTGATGAGCCATGGATTTTAGATAGTGGAGCTTCTCGCCATATGACTAGTAAAAAGGATTGGTATAGTTCCCTAGTGCCTCTGCGGGAATCCATCAATGTAGTGGTGGGAAACGACTCCAAGTGTCCAGCTGAAGGAACTGGAACCATCTCTTTTATCACTTCTCCAGGTGTTGAGAAAAAGTTATCCGATGTTCTCTATGTACCTACACTCAAAAGAAATTTGTTGTCAGTTTCTGCAATAACAGATCGTGGACTCGAAGTTCACTTCAATAAGAGTGGTGCGGAAATCATGGATTCATCAGGTAATGTTGTAGGTAAAGGCACACGACGGGATAACTTGTATGAGTTAAGTGCTTTAACTGCTACAGAAGATAAAGATGTAAGCAGGTTATGGCACCAACGATTTGGGCATCTCGGATTTGCAGTTTTGAAGGAGATGCAACGAACAGGGATGGTTGCTCATTTGCCTGCATTTTCAGAGTTGCAGGAACCTTGTGAAGCTTGTATGATGGGCAAGCAACAACGAAAGGCATTTCCAAGAGAGACCAGCAATCGATCTCAAGCTCCTCTAGAGTTGGTACATGCTGATCTCTGCGGTAAAATGTCTACACCTGCTTTAGGAGGATCTTTCTACTTCTTGCTGTTAGTCGACGATTATAGTAGAAAGATGTGGGTTTATTTCATTCGAGAGAAGGCTGATGCTTTTGAAAAATTTAAAGCGTGGCATAAGTATGTAGAAAGTGAATCAGGAAGGAAACTGAAGAAATTTAGAACAGATAGAGGAGGTGAATTCTTGTCAACAGAATTCAACAATTACTGTAAGGAGCATGGTGTGAAAAGGCAACTTACCACAGCTCATACACCTCAACAAAATGGCGTTGTTGAGCGCAGGAACAGGACAGTAGTTGAAATGGCTCGTTGTATGTTAAAGGCTCAAGACATGCCTGATTCATTCTAGGCAGAAGCAGTCAATACAGCAGTCTACATCCTCAATCGAAGCTACACAAAAGCTCTGAAGGTGATGACTCCTCAAGAAGCATATTCTGGTAAAAAGCCTTCAGTTTTGCATTTCAGAATTTTTGGTTGTTTCTGTTATGCACATATTCCTGATTCAACAAGATCAAAGTTGGATTCAAAAAGCAAAAAGTGTGTCTTCCTAGGATATAGTGAAGAGTCTAAAGCATACAGGTTATGGGATCCTGAGGCAAGGAAGATTTTTGTCAGCCGAGATGTGGTGTTTGATGAACGACCACACTTAGTAGAAGATAAAGGTAAATCTACTATCTCATCAAACGGAGAAATATCTCACCTTGTGCCTATCAAAAGACAGGTTAAAGTTGAGGAGGAGGAAACATCTGATGGAGAAATTTCCTCAATAAAAAGCCAACCAATTGTAGCTGCACAGCGTAAGCCACTACCGAAGTGGGCACAACAGCTCTTTGATGATCACAATCCACATGTAGATGCACCAGAATCATCATCGGATGGATTACGAAGATCAAAGAGAATAGAGGAGCAAAGAAGAGCCTCAGAACACATTGTTAACATGGCTCTAATGGCAGATATCATGGGTTCGATAAAGGAACCTACCACCATTGAAGAAGCCATTGATGATCCAGATTGGAGAGCGGCAATGCAGTCTGAGTATGATAGTATACTCAAAAATGATACATGGGATCTAGTCGACTTGCCGCCAAAGAAGAAGGTAATAGGTACTAAATGGATTTGGAAAGCTAAGTATAAAGCTGATGGAACATTAGAAAAGTATAAGGCACGATTAGTTGCACAGGGTTTTTCACAGATTGAAGGATTTGATGTTCAAGAAACTTTTGCACCAACAGCACGCATGACAACTATTCGGACGGTACTTGCAGTAGCTGCACAAAAGTCTTGGCCTATTTTCCAGATGGATGTCAAATCTGCATTTTTGAATGGTCACCTCAAGGAGGAGGTATATGTATCTCAACCACCAGGTTTTGAGGTGCCCAATTCAGAAAATAAAGTTTGCAGGTTGAAGAAAGCTTTGTATGGACTTAAGCAAGCTCCACGGGCTTGGTACCAACGAATTGATCATTTTTTCAAAAATATGGGTTTTGAAAGAAGTACTTCTAATGCTAACTTGTATGTAACGAAAAGGGATAGCAAGCTAGTTGTTGTCATTGTATATGTAGATGATTTGATCATTACAGGAGATCATCAGGAACTCATCAATCAAACTCGGATTAGCTTGGGAACTGAGTTTGAAATGACAGACTTAGGTCTACTCCATTTTTGTCTGGGAATTGAAGTATGGCAAAGGAAGGATGGCATTTTCATCTCACAACAAAAATATTCCAAAGAAATTCTCAAGGCATTTGGAATGATGGACTGCAAACCAACTAGCACACCTATGGAGGTAAATCATAAGCTATCTATGGATGATAACATGCCTGATGTAGATGCTAAGAAGTATAGGAAGCTCGTTGGAAGTCTTATTTTTCTGTGCAACACTAGACCAGACATTTTCTATGCTGTTGGAGTGTTAAGCAGGTTTTCCAACAAACCTAAGGAGAGTCACTGGAATGCTGGAATGCAAATTCTAAGGTACATTGCAGGAACCTTGGATTTTGGTATTTTGTATACCACAGGTGATACACTCCAAGGATATTGTGATTCAGATTGGGCTGGAGATTGTGATTCTAGAAAATCAGTTTCTGGATATTGTTTCTCACTTGGTTCAGGAATATTTTCTTGGGTAAGTAGGAAGCAACCAACTCTCGCACTCTCCTCCACTGAAGCAGAGTACAAAGCAGCTTGTTTTGCTTCTTGTGAGGCAGTCTGGTTAAGGAGAATTCTTGCAGATATAGGCTTTCCATCAAATATGCCAATTGTACTCAAGTGTGATAATCAAAGTTGTATGGCTATTGCAAAGAACCCAGTATTTCATGCTCGCACCAAGCACATAGAAGTACAGTACCATTACATTCGTGAGCTAATTAAAGATGAAATTGTGGAGCTAGAATATTGCCCAACAGAGGCAAATTGTGCTGACATATTCACTAAAGCACTTGGAAGAGAGCAGCTCAACAAGCATCTTCAACAGATGGGCATAGGACCGAGACCTACTTGATTTATCATCGGTAAACATTGAGGGGGGGTGTTAGAGTATGATCAATGTCTACCCCTCATGATTGTATGCACATTTTGTAAGGCCCCCTTTATGAGGAGAAGCCAAGCGTGCATTACCCAATTGATGGGAATCCCAACTTGAATGTTGGATGAAGGTCATATTGCACCATGTAAGATATTATAAGGAAAGGGAGTTACCAGGGTCCCCAATTGTGGGGTCCGGGGCAGCGGTGAGCAGCCCCGGCTGGGGGGTCCAAGGGGGCCAGCGGGCCCCCTGGTGGGGGTCCGGGGGCAGCGCCCCCGGCGCGACGGTAAAGGGAATATTCCATGGAATATTCCCTGTCGGAGTCAGAAATCATTTATATTTGTTAGGTCGGCTCAACCAGTCTAAGCCGTGTATGGCAATTACGCGGGCGGTGGCCGCCCACGCCCTACCGCCCATGTATAGCCGTCCATGGCAGGCCACCCATGATCCTATATATACATGACTTCTGCACTACCTAAGACATTGAGTTGAGCCAGCATACCTCTACCTTGTATCTCCCTATCTAGAGTTGTCTAGATCACCATTTAAGCTCTACCTTGAGAGCGCACGGGTGGACAACGCCATCATCTTTGTACTTGCTGCTAGTAGAAAATTGTTGAGATTCTCCTATATCTGTTATCTTCTCTGCTATTGCTCCTGTGTTATATTGCGTAACTATTGTCTTACAATTAGATCCTCATTAACACCAAATGCAGACTTCTCAATTGAACGTGTAAGACCTAACTCTTCAAATCTTTGAAAAATCTGTCACAATCAGAGATATGGTCCGCAATAAATTTTCTACAACCAGAAGAATCTAGAGTTCCATCTTTTACATTCTCTTCACATCCCTTTATAGGTATATCATCTATAAAAGGCATAGTTACATTAGGAATGAATTCATGTTGGATAATATTCATGGCATTCATCATGTATGCTACTGAGTTTGTAGCTCCTTGTGGCAAAGTAAACATATGGACTAAGCCTAGAGGAGTTTTCATAGTCATGATATCCCTACCTCAATAGCAAGCTGAAATTGATCATATCCAGAATATAAATCTCTCATTGAATAGATAGCATGGCCATCAAATGCTTCAACAAATTCTCCTACAATAGGAACAATTCCTACATTTCTAATCGTAACTTTTTTAACAGGTTGTAACTCTTGTATAAACCTCAAATGTTCCATTTTTCTTAGGTACCATGAACCATCTATTTGAATATGGAGCTGAAGATGGCTCAAGAATCCTCATGTGAATGTTCTCCTTAAGTAGTCTCATCAACTCAAGTAAGTAAGCTTTTGGGATCCGTATGGGATATGTGGTGTAGTAAAGATAATCATTGGAGGTACAAGTTGTGGATCGGCACAACCCATTTTGTGAGGATGTAAGGAAAAACTTTTACCATGATTTTTAATAGCTCTTTGGAATAATTCACGTTCACTAGGTAATAAAAATTGGTCACCATTTCCTATTCTAATTAGTTTTAAAGTTTCATCAGTAAATGTATGACCTATATTTGTACGCTCACGTAAACTAGGATCCTTTGTGATCTATTTGAATTTCTCTTCACTCCCCTTAGGTAAGGGTTGAGAAATAGGTATACTTTTCTTATCCACTATTTTATATTATGTGTCAACTTTAGCTTCTTGAGAGATGTGATTAATAACAAATTTTGCGATTAGTTTATATTCCTCAATTGAATTTAAGAGCACAAATAAAAAAGTCTCCTTTTCATGCAAGTTACATTGAGGTTCTTCAAACAATGAAAATTTAGATGAAGTTTCAATCACATATTCAATATGTTCTTTAGATAGATTACAACCTTTTTTTTTGTAATATTTTTCATACTTTTTTATAATTCTTTTATGATGTATAAACTGCAAATAAGATGATGGAAAGCAAAGTGTGAAACTATCTAAGGTATTTATAGAAGGATGCAAGAAATCAAACCAAGGACCGCCATTGTCTCACTCAACAGCAACATTTAAGCAAAATTCTAATCAAAGTAAGCTCCAAATTCACGAGGAGGTATATGATCATTGCATACCTTCTTGTGTGAATGAATGGGAGTCTTCCTAATTTGTTCTCGATTTGGAATATGGTTAGGATTTATTGTCATCGCTTGGAGTGATTAATATATCATCTTTAGATCAGATCCTTGCATATGAAGACCCATCATCAATAACTTTTGTTTCCACTATGGCCTTGCATATAGAAGCCTGACCTAAGATTATCTCATAAGAACAATTATCTTGGACGAAGAAGTGAAATGTCTTAGAGATTCCATCTTTCATCACAGGTATATTTGTACATGCTCCTAAGAGTGAACCACATCCATTGTCTATAGTTCTCATAATCCAACCATGATTTTTGTCTATCGGCCATTTAAATTTATGATATAGCTCTTTTGAAATCACATTAATCTCGGACCCAGAATCAATGAGAGCCCAAGCTGAATATGATTTCTCGTTGTCACCTAAGTTTTTATTAAATTTGCAATCAATTTGATCTTCTTCATCTGAATCAAAAGAAAAAGAATCTTGCATCAATTGAGTCACGTCAGCAACATCTTGCATTTCCACCTCTTGTGTAAGAGGGAATCTCTTCCTTTTGATTAACTTGACAAAATTCTCTTTGAATTCAACCTTAGCAGTTGAAAATATTTGCTCAAAATTTATTTTAATTCTTAGTACTTTTCAAAAAAATATCATATAATATCTCTTTTGAATCAATTTTCTATGCAAGCTCAGATATTAGAATAGCTATTGGAGTCCTTTTAGGTTTCTTTAATTGTTCTTCATTAGGTGGTTTTCCATAATTTTGTTTTTCATGAATAGGAGTTTCCTCTAGTTTTTCTAAAAATTTATTTTAATTCTTAGTAGTTTGTTTTGGATCACTTATCATAGGTTGCTTACCTTCTTTAATTTCCTTTCTTCTTTGCTCACTTGCTTTTGAACTTTCTCCTTGTCCAAATTCAATCTTCTTTGGTTTTGGTTCTTCTCTCATTTGTCTCCTTGTAATTCTTCTTTCTGAATCATTTAAGTCTCGTTCATCATCCCATTTTCTCTTCTCTTCAACATTTGTAATCTGTGAATAATAAGAAAAGTGATCAATAGGTGAATTCCAAGTGGTCTTTTGCATGATATCATCGCTAGCTTCAATTAGAGCTTCAATGGAATAATTTCTTATTTCTCTAGATTGATCATTTTTAGAATCACTATCTATACACTCTAATTTTAATTTAGAAGACCCTTTCTTTGATTAAGAAACATTCTCATAAAGCTTTTGCATCCCTCCTTTTCCCCAATTAATAGCTAAAGGAAGATGTGTCCAATAATTATACAACTTTTTTTCAATATCAATTACAAGTTTTCATTCCTTAGCTTCTTTTAAAGCCTCATAAGTATAGGTGAGATGGTCAGTGGAATCACACCAAACACATCTCCTAATTTTGGATGTCTGATGCTTATTGAAGTTTCTTTGATTGGTTAGCTGAGGAATAGGTGGCGGTACTATTGGGGGATTAGATGATGAAATAGGCTGAGGAAATTTAGTAGGTTGAGTTTGTGTAAAGGATTTATCCTGAGAATTTAGTGCATAGACCACATTTTGTAAGGTAGATACTTCATGTGATATATTCGCATGCATCTGCATCATATTATTGAATTTATTAAATAAGATTTCAAATTGTAAATTAGTTGGTACCTTTGATATAGATGTCGATTGCTCAACCTTTGCAGCTATATGAGTTTCTCTAGGTTCATGAGTAGAGGGGAAATTAGGAGATAGATTAGGCACTGATACATAAAGAAGATATTGACATTGCTTCTTATGTGCAACTGCTTCAACCACTCCCTTAACAATAGCCCAATCATTAGTAAGTCCATATCGCTTACCTAGCTCCTTAAGTCTTCTCTCAACCTCAATTCTTATATCCGAAGTCAAAATCTTAAGAAAGTATAATACTATATCTAGAGTAAGGACTACCATATCAATCTCTGATAATTGTGAAAAAGGTTTCATAAATTCACCCTGAAGTTGGCTAATTGAAGCTTGAGGCTTTGGGGTGCTAATCCACTTCATAAAACCCTCTTTGCTATGCCGACTAAAGTCTTCTAAATAGAACTCTTTATGTAGCTTTTTCCTAGATTCATCCCATTCAAGTTCACTATGTGGTTCAATTACAACCATAATTGTTCCTATTGCAAGCCTACCTAGGTAAATTATCCACTGAGATTTTGGTAATCCATGTACCTTAGCTAAATCTTCAAACGTATCTAGATAGTTTGTAATATTTACTCATGTAAATTTGCCTTTATCTCTTAATAAGGTCTCCACAATCTTTTGTCCTTGGGTTTCATTCATCATATTTTAAATAATTCATCCATTTTTTCTTTCTTCTTGATGTGATTTAAATTCAAAAATTTTAATAATATCTTGTACTTATTGCTTGACCTTCTCTTTATGCTCTACTACTAAATCTACAACCCCCTTAATGTCCATTTTTGTTGATGTATAGTGTCCTAAATATATACAATTGAACCAAAACATTTGAGAATATAAGGAAACCTTACTGATGAGGGCTCCAAGAAGAGGTTCAATATATGTGCACATGTGAATTTTTTATTTATTGTTTTTCAGTTTTTCAAAATCCTAAATACGACAATCGCTAAGATTATGATACGTCATGTGCTATCGTTGCTACTTCAATAGTCGATGGAATGGGTTGCATGATAATCAGATCATATGGTCGCATATGCATGGTCTCATCTGAACATATGAGAAAAGATAGTGTAATGGTCTATCGAAAGAGAGAATTGCCTTCAAGTTAGCATTTATGAATATTAATGCGTATCAGATTTTGCTTCATGGAAGCTTTATCAATCACAATAGAGTTATAAAACTTTCAATTCATTTTCGGATCATCATACAAGTCAAGTTTCATGATGCGGGGATCGATCGTCAGAAAAGAGTCCGAATTCAATTGTCAGATCGCATATGAATGGCTAATCCCTGTGAATGATATTGCCGCAAAACTTTTTTCTTTTAAATAAAGTAAGTTCGGCTTTAGTCTACTCTCCCAAACTTGAATTAATTTAAAGAAAAGTGCAAGAGAAGGGCACTAGTGCCTATGGGATCCCCCGAATCCCACAGAGCAGGGGTAGCTTTTACAGTGTTTAGATGGCATTACAAAGAAGGTTAATTACCTTCTCATCCCCACAGGGGCCCACTTGGGTTTAAGCTTGTTGTTGATCAAAAGAAGCACTTGATGATGCGTGAAGGGGGGCGGGGGGGGGGATTTCTTACAATTAGTGATCCTTTGCCAAGGAGGAAGAGTGATTTCTCAATCGACCACTCTTTGGGGGAGTTGCCAAAGTTAAAAGGACATCTTTCCCGCTAGATTTTCCATAGGGCCTCCCCCTGATGGCATTCTTGAGAATTGTGGAGCAACCGATCGCTTCTCCCAGTAAAGCTTGCTTCCAAACGATATGTTTCTAAAGTATAATTTTCTTTCAAACAATCTGCCAGAGCTTATTAGAGTTGGGACAAGTAAAGAAGATGTAAGAAACATCTTCGATGGACCGGTGACAACGTTTGCAATTAAACCAATAAAACTAATAAGTCAATTAATAAATCAGTACAATTAATAATCGATTAATCGAGTTGCACCGTTCACATATTCTAAACCAATTTAATATCGCTTTTATTGTTTTAGCAAATTTCAAACATGTAGGCATGTCAGAATTATCAAAATCATAAGCATGTTGAGGTGAACAGAGAGGAAACGAACTACATAACTATCATTCTTTGCATCAGTCGAAGGACATCAGAAGCATTGTCAACCCAGATCTTGTGAGTTTTTTTTTTATATAAAGGAAGTTCGGCAATAGCCTACTCTCCCGGACTTGAATTAAATTAAGAAACAAAGGTAGATCTTGTGAGTTCTCAGAGCAATCCTTTGTTCACATA
This sequence comes from Ceratopteris richardii, assembly GCA_020310875.1. Classification (NCBI taxonomy): domain Eukaryota; kingdom Viridiplantae; phylum Streptophyta; class Polypodiopsida; order Polypodiales; family Pteridaceae; genus Ceratopteris; species Ceratopteris richardii. Next base: position 166,243,639 of record CM035420.1, on the reverse strand, counting down.
ACTATCATTCTCTGCATCAGTCGAAGGACATCAGAAGCATTGTCAACCCAGATCTTGTGAGTTCTGGGAGCAATCCTTTGTTCTAGGAGCAAGTAATAGTAGTGATTAGAGTGAGTTGAGTGTTTTATTTTGAAGTTACAATGAATAGGAAATACACACACTCAACCTCGTCAAGTAGAGGCACCCATCAGCTTAGGGATTCCAATAGGTACGTCCAGCCACAAGAATTGAGCCTGAGACTTCCTCCCTTAGAGCTCAGGGAATGAACCATTAGGCCACGCCTGCTGGACATGAGTTGAGTGTTTTTGTATACGACAGAGTAAGAGAAAGTGACGGAGCCTTAATATCTTACACAAAGATTGTTGGATCAATAGCCTAGAACCTCCTTCACACTATCTTTCTATCGTCTTCAAATATAGTAGCTCGGCATGGATGAAGCACATCAAAATCCCTATAGCTTCTATTTTGGTCAGATGTTCTACCTTGTCGGATGATTTTTCCAAGCTAGACTTCTCAATTTTGCCCCCCTCCCTTCAGTCGGATATGGTTCCTTCATCATACATTATTATATTAGTGACCTGATGAATGTCAATTACTATTCCACCACTTAATAGTGCTAAATTCATTGCAACAGCCTTGGCATCCTTATGTTTATAAATATGCAATCGATTTGTACCGTTTCATGAAATTTCCAATGCATGTGCATGTTCTATACAGCACCACCAAAGACACCTCGCCTCCCAACCCGCAAATAATTTCTATTCTTGTACCCAACTTTATTCAGTGCATGATGTTGATCCGAGCTGATTAGCTCAAGGTCATGGATAGGTTCATTAACATCTTTTATCATAAACAAAGAGCAAATCTCTCTGATAGCGGCATACATATGGGAGTCAAAGTGTAAGTTTGACAACATGTGGGGACAATTTCAATTATTTTCAAGAGAGTTAGAGACTCTCCAAAACACTCCCTCACTCCAAACAATTTGGCAATGCATAGGGTTTGCATACTATTTCAAGGCCCCTTACCCAAACCAGATTTCAAACGATGCTACTATCTGGTATCCACCTTGCAAGCAAGTGGCATAAAGGATCGCGTAGGAACCTATGTCATTACATCTTTGTCGCACAACAATAAATTGAAGAAGTTTGAGCTCACCTTGGAGTTAGTGATAGATGCACTCAACATCCATGATGCATGTCCCTTCAGAGAAAGAAAATTTGGTACTTGACAACATGAAAGATAGAAAGATTTTGAAGCTAAAGGATATGGTGGCACTGACTCCTAACGTTTCCATCCCACTTCACCTATGCATGTAGCATTTTCTTTTCCAAGTCAAGAACGCTTCACGCAGCCACACAAAAGAATATGGTTCAATCTCTATCTAGCTGAGATAGGGCGGTTTTTCGTAGACAACTACATCTTCAGGAGTCATTTCCTCAACAGAAGGTATACAAATTAATAGTTTATATTTATAATTCTCATATATTTTAGTAATTTTTTACATTTAATTTATGTATTTCTTTTTTCTTAAATAAACAGGCTACTGCAAAGAAGAGAGTTGAATCGGGCCACACATCGCACCTAGGCCAAACGGGCCATCATGGTTTTGTAGCTACATTTTTAAGTATATGTGTTATTGTGAGTATATTTTTTATTTTAGTCAAAATGCAAGAAACTAATCTTTTTTATTTGTTTCAATGCAGCGAAAGGATTATGGCTGATATCTTATGAGACATGAGATCAAGTATGCTACACATTTTGGATATCGGTGTTTGAGCAAGTATATGCGAGATCATCCGGATGCCTTTGTGAGTATTATTAAATTTTATATAATTATTTTATTTTTATGGATGTTTTAATTGTTTTACTTATTTATGTTTGTTATATGTAACACAGGAATATTATGGAGAGGCAGATATGGATGAGGTGGAGAGACAGACACACGAGGGATGATCTCGATCGTCACAGGGTGATCATGATGATGAGGATGAGGATGATCAGGATGACCATGATGCTAATGATGATGATGATGATTAGGATTCTTGATTATGACATTGGATTATATGTATTTACATTGATATATATATATATATATATATATATATATATATATATATATATATATATATATATATATATATATATATATATATATATATATATATATATATATATATATATATTATCTATATATTTTTCATTTTAGTTATGTTTTGAATTGTGTGTATGGTCTTAAGTAATGAAAAGCTTTTTTCTATTGATTGTTATTATTGTTTATATTAAGCATGTGTTTTAGTACTTTAATTATATAATTCATTCATCTGCATGTACGTATGTGCATGTATATGTGTGTTATATGTATGTGTACGTATGTGCATGTATATGTGTGTAATATGTGTGTGTATATGAATGTATGTACATATGCATATGTGTATATGCATGTATGTGCATGTGCATGTGTAACTGTATATGTGTATGTATGTGGGTTTCTTTCCTTGCGGCAATGGAACCAGCTTCCATGTATCATTTCCATAAAGTGCAGCCATCTCCTCATCCATAGCTTTTTCCCAATCTGCAATTCCAATGCATCTTCAAAGCAAGAAGGTTCAACATCTTGTATTACCTTTGTCATGTAGGCACAATGACGAGCCATATAACTATCATGCGTCAATCATTGCACTGAATTCCGCATCCTCCCAGATCTTCTTGGTCTTGGGTCACTTCTCCTTGTATCATCTGCATGTGCCCTTCTTACTTATGGAGTCTTCACAAAGGGCAGTCCAAGTTCCTCATCAAGATCTTTTCTGAACCGCTTGAATCTCCATCAAGGTCTTTAAAACCTGCACATGTTTTATGACCTGTAGAAAGCTTTTCTTTACCTTTCTTGGATGTATTTGATGAATTTTCTGGACTGAAATTTCCATGCAATCTTCCACTCCATGGATTTGAGTTGGAACTATTGCTTGGTGATGCATTCGGTCCACTCAAAACTTGAGATTCTGCAATTGATTTTTAAGCATTTTCTTTGTCATTTGGTTCAAGATCCAGTCCTTCTTTGGCATCTGCATAGAAGCTTGACATTTCATCAAATACCACATCTCTGCTCACCTTTACCTGTCATGTGAGTGAATTATAACATTTATATCCCTTTTGCTCAAGGGAGTATCCAATGAAGACACACTTTTCTGCTTTTGGATCAAGCTTCGTCCTCAATTCATCTAGGATATGTACATATACAATACAACCAAAAACTTTTAGATGTGATAAGTTTGTATTTCTACCTGTAAACTTCTCTTCAGGTGTACCTTGATGTACATAAGCATTCGGAGTTCTGTTCATGATGTATACAGTAGTATGCACAACTTCTGCCCAATAACAAGGCATATTCTTCTCAGCCATCAAGGATCTTGCTATTTCTGCAATATGTTTATTTTTGCGTTCAGCAACACCATTATGTTGTGGTGTGTACCTGCATGAAAACTGATGCTGAATTCCATGATTTTTTAGAAAATTGCTGAACTCATTTGACATGTATTCACCTCCTCCATCAGATCTTAATGTTTGAATGTACTTCCCTGTCTGCTTTTCCACCATAGCTTTAAAATTTTGGAAGTGAGTGAACACCTCGCTCTTCTCTTTCATGAAATATACCCATACTTTGCGTGTATGGTCATCAATGAAAGTAACATAAAACCTACAACCACCCATAGATGTGGTCTTTGCTGGACCCCAAACATCTGTATGTACTACTTCTAGTACATTCTCACTAACATGCTTGTCATGTGGAAATGATGCTCTTGGCTGTTTACCAAATTGACATATTGCATATACCTTTTGCATTTTTGCAACTTTGAAATTTAGTAGTCCATGGACAATCTCCTTTGACTGCATCAATTTCAGCCTCTGCAAGTTTGCATGTCCAATCCGTTTGTGCCACATCTGTATATCTGCAATAACTCCTGCACCTTTTGCAAACATGGCTGCATTCATTTCAAGAATCTTCACATTTAAGGTGAACATCCTACCCACTTTGTTTCCTTTGGCAACCAATCGTCCATCCTGCTTATACTCTTCTACATATAATCCATCAGCATTGAACCTGACTTGTAATCCCTGGTCAACCATTTGTCCAATAGAAACCAGATTCTTTGTTATATTTGAAACATGCAGCACATCAACAAGATGTTTTACCTTTCCATCCTCCATCGATAGTGCTATGTTTCCTGTATGCTCAATAGGATGTGATGTGTCATCACCTGTTTCAACATATCCGAGAACTGGCAGTTTCTGCAAAGTACTAAACCATTTCGCATGGCTATTCATGTGATTTGAAGCACCTGAATCAACATACCAAACATTATCATTTGATTTTGAAACACCAGCAGACATCGTATTCATCATGTGATGTTGAACCATGAACAACTTCTCAGAATCATCTACACTTGTGGATGCATAGTTATTCTACTGCCTTATGTTATTTTGATTCTGGAACCTACAATCACGTTCAAAGTGTCCAGGTTTACCACAATTCCAACATCCGTTACTGTCATTACCTGAATCATTTCTTTGGAAATTTTTGCAGCCTCTTTGGCTCCCCCTGCCTTGAAACTATCCTCTTCCTCTTGCATGATTCTGTTGTTGACTTTGGTCTTGGTTACTATTTCCTCTTCCACTTCCAAAGCCTCTACCTTTGCCTCTTCCTCTACCAGAGTAGAATACATGCTCAGAACTAGATTTTCCTTGGGAGTTTGAATCCTCACCAATATTCTTTTCTTCAATAATCAGCATAGATACCAGATCAGCAAAATTCGGAATATTTTCCTTGGTCTGTATAGAAGTTCTGAACTGCTTATATGTAGCTCCTAAACCACGAAGACACACTTCCACCTTATCATCATCATCTACATTCATGCCAATAGATGCAAGTGATGACTCACATATGCTTTTGATTTTCAAGGTGTACTCACTTACCGACATGCTCTTCTTCTCCAGTGTATGCGGCTCGTTCTTGAGTTGCAATTTTTGTGCCTTTGTATTGGTCTCATACAATATGACCAAACTGTTCCAAGCCTCTTTTGGAGTCTTCGCATCCTGTATGTGTCCAATCATGCTATCTTGTATGCTAACAGATAGCCAGTACATTACTTTTCGTGCTCCTTGATTCCATTCCTCATATGCTCTTACCTGATCTGCAGTCCGATTCCTTTCTGGCAACTGCGGAGCATTTTCATTCTCTCCTTCGATGTACTTCCAGTAGCCTTTTCCCATCAAGAAATTTGTCATTTTGAATCTCCAAGCATGGAAGTTGTTCTTATCCAACTTATCGCTCATACACTGACTCATTCCATCTGCATTTCCCATTTCTGCAGCAATTCACAACACTACAAAACACTACAAGCAACACTTCTACTTGAACACTATCACACTATAACGTGACAATTTGATATAAAAAAAATATAGTTTTCGTGTACCAACAGTACACGGAATCGCGTGAAATTCTGGATCTGAAATATATGAGTGTTGTCGAACACAACGCAAGTTACAATTTTTGAAACTGATCTGATTTTTCTATGGGCCCCACCTTGTGGGCTCGAAACGGAGGTCGAGATGGCTCCAAAACTTTGATCAAACGGAGGTCATTTGTGAATCCCGTTTTCTCCATGCCTTGCTACGTACTCTTCACCGTCAACTTCTCCACAATCTCTCTATAGCCACGCTGACTCTGATACCATGTCACGAGGAAAGAGATAAGGAAGAGAGCTCACACACACACTCTCACTCTCAAGGAGAAGCACACACACAGATTGAGACAAGGAAGAATGATCTTCTTCTTCTTCTATTACATAAAAAGGAATGTACAAGAATGACCTAAAAACAAGAATACAACAAGTGCAATATATAAAGATCAGTACATAAGGAAAAACCTAATGTCCGCGAATGAGTGAGCTGGCAAGAAACAAATGTGCCATCACTCTCGTTAGATAAATCTAATAAAGCTCAATGAAGTATCCCTGACATATATCGGCATGACCACTATACATGTCAGAGAAATGAAAAACTGGTACGTGTCATCCTGGATCATCACATGTTGAGCTTGATATCTCAACAATTGCAACCATTGGAGAGCTCTTCGATCAAATGCATGAACATGCGGATCGAAGACCCTCCAATGTTTTAATTTTTTTCCATCAACAAACCATCGTGTAAGTGATGGTAACACGTCGTAAAAACCACTGGAATTGGCGTCGCATAAGCTATGTTTTTAGCATCGCTTATGCGACGCAAAAAGCATCGCTTATATGATGCTTTTTAAAACCATCACGTTAGCAATGCTCTATGCGAGCCTCGCACATCCCGTCGCGCCACACGTCGAAAAAAACATCGTTTGACTTGTCATTTAATCGATGGTCCGCGCTCGATGCTTCTTGCGATGCATTTTGCAATTTTATAACGACGAAAATTGTGTCGCCTTAACCATCGCTATGCGCCCGTATTCCTTGTGGTGAGAGTTGTGTTAATCAAAGAATTGTTTTGACAGAATAACTAGATCATATGGTCGTATATGCATGGTCTCATCTAAACATATGACACAAGATAGTGTAATGGTCTATCGAAAGAGAGCATTGCCTTCAACTTAGCATTGATGAATATTAATGCGTATCAGATTTTGCTTCATGGAAGCTTTATCAATCACAATCATGGCACAAAGCTTTATCAATCACAAGGCTTGAAGAAGAGGTTCAATATATGTGCACATGTGAATTTTTTATACATTGTTTTTCAGTTTTTCAAAATCCTAAATACAACAATTGCTAAGATTATGATACGTCATGTGCTATCGTTGCTACTTCAATAGTCGATGGAATGGGTGGCGTGACGAGAATCGCCCACTTGTCAATCTCCGTGGAGGTGCTCATATCAAGATGATCATCCTTCAAGACCTAGGAGATTGGACAAGGTTAAAAAAAAGCTACTGCTCCCAAGGATGAAGAAACAACTGTGACAATTTGCAATTATTGTTTATGCATATGCAGAATATGTAACTATATCTCACCTGAGTTGTAGTGCCATTTCTTCAGGTCGGATTCACAAATGTCGGGAAGATGGGTGTTAGCATCATAGGGGAAGAAGCAGGTACGGGCATACATGCAGATCTAGCATTGAGGCAACCGATTAAAATTTTTCCAGTCCCTACATCATTTTAAAAGTGATTCTCATCACTAAAAACCATTGTAAATACCATTTCACCTTTTTGTAGCTCCATTTTCTGCAAGCCGAGAAGTCCTCGAGCTTGAGGAGCCTTAGAAGTAAGTGCCTACCAATTTTCATATTTTTTAGACCTCGTTTGAGCCCTCAAGTAAGCCCTGGAACCTAATTTTTAACTAGGCCGCACACTAGGTCTGGACAGGGCCAAAGCTAGTCAAAAACTATAAATCGAGCTAGAGAGCTCATTTTTGGGTCTAGCTTCTTGTAGTTTTGGACTTGTATGAGAACTTGGTTGTAATAGAAGTGATTCCATTGTCTTACTCTCTTTGTTCTTGCCATGTGTGCGCATGTGTGTGTGTGTATGTGTGTGCATGTTTGTGCGCTTCTCACTCACACATTTGTGCCTTCACTTGCTCGAGGTCTTCATACCATCCTCATGTCTTCCGGGATTGACATTAAAGGAGGTGCTACTCATCACTGAGCTACACCAAACTTTCGCGCCGTTGTTGGGTATTCGGGCTTTGAGGGCGAGCGTGTGATGGTAAGACGTAGAGAGGATGCGTTGGAATGGTAACTAATAGGTAAATTTCTTGTTTTCCTCCATCTCTATCTCCATCTCAATCTCCATCTCCATCTCCATCTCCATCTCCATCTCCATCTCCATCTCCTTCTCCACTTCCATCTCCTTCTCCCCTTCATATTCCTTCTTTCATTCCATTCACCTCATTTGCTTTGTGCGAGTTTGAGACAGAGTGAGTGTGTGTTCTTGTTTTTGTGTGTTTTGCATGATTCTTGCAGGTTGCAGCATCCTCACCATCTCCAGCAAGTTCAGCAGGTACGGATTCTCTCTGCGCAAGTCCCGAGGTGTCGAGCTCGAGCTATCACGACACACCGAAAAGATGACCCAATCACGATTCAGAGTGCACCACAACACAGCGTAGGCCGAGAGCTCCTAGGATCATTAGCCAGATCGAAAAAATTCACCATATCCCGACCTATCGTGACACTCCCAAGTATCGCGACACTTCGACCTATCGTGACACTCCCAAGTATCGCGACACTACGACCTATCGCGACACTCCCAAGTATCACGACACTTCGACCTATTGCGACACTCCCAAGTATCGCGACACTTCGACCTATCGTGACACTCCCAAGTATCGCGACTCTTCGACTTATCGCGACACTCCCAAGTATCGCGACACTTCCATCTATCGTGACACTTCCACCTATCGTGACACTCCCAAGTATCGCGACACTTCCACCTATCGTGACACTTCCACCTATCGCGACACTCCCAAGTATCGAGCGACACTTTGACTTATCGCGACAGTTCCACCTATCGCGACATTTTCACCTATCGCGATGCACCAACCCGACCTATCGCGATACACCGGCTTAACGCATGAATTTTTAGGGTGAATTAATTGATTGAATTGAGGTACTTTTGGGCTTAATTTTGGACACATTGGGATGATATTAGAGCCTTAGAAGTGGGCAACATACCCAAAAACCAGGGACAAATTTCTTGAACCCTGAGAGCCTGTTTTGACCCCTAAGTACCTGAATGGTCATAATTTCACCATACGAACTCCGATTGATGAGATTTTGGTCTCGTTGGAAAGCTTGTTGAGAATCCTACGTGGATCTTGATTGGTTTTTGTAAGAATCATACGTGGAGTTTTAGAACATGTATTTTTAATTTGGCCTTTAGGTGGGACTAGGTGGTCATAAGATTTTAGGGGTACAGTGAGGGGTGTGTCTTTCAATCCATTGTGGTAAAGGAGCTATATTAACTTGTGAACTTTTGCAAGAACATTGCGTGCACTCAAGGCATTCCAAGGCAAGCTAGCAAGGGTGAGTACCAAGCTTGGGAGAAGGCTTCCTGGGCCGGTGTAGCAGTCTGAGCAACCATAGGATTGAGGTTGGAAGTTCTCTCAACCCTTCATCAATTCCTTGCTTAGGCTAAGTACGACTTAGGTGTGGTAATTAAATAGGGTAACGTCAGGCACGAATCAAGTCCAAGAGAACTAATCACCTAAGTGCAAGCATTAAGTAGGTCTTAAGTGCAAAAACCCTAAGAGACAAAAGTCAACTTGAATCGATCACTTATCAAGTGCGAAATTCACTTAAATACTCCTGACGACGTGACTCCTAACAAGAGCTTAACATAATATTCAACTAAAAAGAACAAAGTGATTGGAACAAATTAACCTGCAACGAGAGTGTACTTGGGACCAAGGGGGTAGATAAACCAGGCATATGAACCTTAGGTCAGGAAGACACCTAGGCCGAGACAGACAAAGCCTCAGATCCTCTAAAGATAGTGTCAATCACATTGCTAGGTCTTGGGCCCAGCAGCTGAGCAGCTTTTCAAACCAACCTAAATCTGAGTCTAGCGACTCCGAGATGTCTCACGGTATTGAGAGGCCCACAGGAAGTTCAAGTGTGGCCTATCTACAAAAGGTTGAAGGTCCTTACAAAACTCAACTTGAATATCTTAGAACCAACCGATTAGGTGCTTACATCTATGAGGACGGTCTAAGAAGATCCGTAGTCCTGATTAAAAACCTGGATCAACCTATTGGACTAGAACATCCAGCAGTGAAGTTTGAAAATCGCGCATACCTAGACAAAGAGGGAACTATGTATGTAGTCACTGATCACCGAGACAGGACAGACGAATTTGGTAATGTGATCCCAGAAACGGACATAGGTGACATAGAGAAAGGAAACTTAGGGAGAGAGCCGAGGACCCCTCGAGGTAAATTAGTCCTGACCAGAATCATGACACCAGAGTGGGTTCCCCAGGACAATAAGAGTATAGATTTACTTTTAAATCGTGAAATTGATCAGGCTTTTTGGAGGTATAAGCCTGCCCAACCTCTCGAAGTAGGTGCCAAGGATACTCATAGATCAACTCAAGACCCAGCCTACGCACCTGTAGTATTTCTTGACGAAGAATTTGAACCTCACGGCTGGGCAGAAATTTTAGCAACAATGGATGTAGCCATCAATGAAGAACAATGGACACCCCACTGTGATGAGGATGGCTATGACATTTCAGTCTTTTCAATAGAACCAATCATGGGGGACTCAATTTTAGAAGAATGCGAACCTAGCCCTGATGCATTTGAGGATGCAAGTGACTCTGATCTAGAGTCAATCATTATGGACCCACCTTTTGCATCAGATGAAGAATACTTCTATGAGGTGGAAGTTCACCCTCAAAGACATAAAGAGATCATTGATGATATGAGATTAGCCACACAAGTGACCACTAAGAGTGAACGAAAGAAAAGAATTAAGAAGAAGGAAGTCACTCCGGAGGAAGAAGAATCCTTGTTTAAGGTCCCTAAAAACTTTAAAAAATATGAGATAGATGATACAAGAGTCATGATAAGAATGCCTAAACGCGAAGCCCAAGTAGGAGAGGCCTATGATAGCAAGGAAACTACCAAGAAAATAGTTGTAGCCATAGAAGAGGGAGAAGAAAGATGCACTTACATAGGGCATGACCCGACGGAAGAAGAAGAGGAAGAGTTGATAGCTTTGCTAAGAGAGTACAGAGATGTATTCTCTTGGAGCTACAAGGACCTGAAAGGTGTAGACCCTGACACATGCTCACACACGATCCCCATGACCTCAGGGGCAGGCCTTCTAAACAAAAACCATACACATACAATGATAACTATGCTGCCAAGATTAAAGAAGAGATAGATCGCTTGGTTGAAGCTCGATTTATCTATGAAATTGAGCACACTGAATGGGTATCCCCCATTGTAGTGGTGCCCAAAAAGAATGGCAAATAACGTGTATGCATTAACTTGAAGAAGGTTAACGCAGCCACATCAGAGATAGCTATCCGCTTCCTATCATTGAGCATCTATTAGAAAGGGTAGCAGGCAAGGAAGTGTACAGCTTCCTGGATGGGTTCTTTGGCTACAATCAGGTAGCCATTGCACCAAAAGATCAGCATAAGACGGCTTTTGCCACGGAATGGGGCATATTTGCTTTTCGGGTAATGCCATTTGGGCTTACCAATGCACCCGCTACCTTCCAAAGATTGATGTGCCATGTATTCAAATAATCCTTGAGGAAAAATTTGGAAGTCTATTTTGATGATCTTTGCGCTCATTCCAACATTAGACAGACCCATATACCTGAACTCATACAAATCTTTGACAAATGTAGAGAATATCAAGTCTGCCTAAACCTAGAAAAGTGAGTTTTCATGGTCAAGCAAGGCAAAATTCTAGGACACATAGTGTCTAAAAATGGCATATCCACAGATGAGGAGAAAGTGAGAGCCATTGCAGAACTACCTAGGCCAAGGAATGTCAAGGAAGTACAGGCCTTCATGGGGCATTCTGGTTACTACCGCTGGTTCATTCACATGTATGTGGTCATTGCAAAGCTTTTGTATGCCCTTCTAACTAACTTTGAGTGGACTGATGAATGTGAGAACTCTTTCAAGGAGCTCAAACAGAGATTGTGTTCAGCACCAATCTTGACCACACCAAATTGGAATAAGCCATTCCATGTCCATGTAGATGCATCCAATTATGCAATTGGATGCGTGCTAGCACAACCTACAGGTGAAGGTAATATGGATCTTCCAATTGCCTATGCTAGTAGACAGTTGAATGCGGCTGAACGAAATTATACCACCACTGAACGAGAAGGGTTAGGCATGGTATATGCAGTTAAAAAGTTTAGACACTATTTGCTTGCAAATAAGTTTAAATTTTTTACTGATCATCAAGCTATGTTGTACTTGGTAAACAAGCCATGCAATACAGGTAGATTGGTAAGATGGTTCCTCTTACTAATGGAATATGACTTTGAGGTTGTGGTGAGGAAAGGCAAGACCCACCTGAGAGCAGATCATCTCTCAAGGCTCACATCAGGAGAGGCCCCACAAGGAGTGTCAGATGACTTACCTGATGCTTACTTGTTTAATTTGGAAGTTGTACCTCAGTGGGCTAAGCCATTAGTGCCAGTATTGACATACGGCCCTAATCCCCCGGTAATACACACAAAAGATAGAGAGATAGTAAAAGCTCAAAAGTATCATAGCTTGGCAGGAAGTATGTACAAGCATACCGATCAAGGAGTATAGCCTGTTGTGTGGAAGAGGACGAGTACACTAAATGGTTACAATTAGCACATGCAAGTGCATTAGAGCAACACTACTCAAAACAACAAACCCTACAGACACTAAGGAGACTAGGAGTGCATTGGCCAACTATGGAAGTTGATGTCCATAGAATGTGCAAAGAATGCCCAATCTGTCACACTAAACCACCAGTGGAACATGCTACTCTTTATCGAATATCTTTAGTACCAGATTGGAGTGAACCATTAGTAGCCTTTCTGAGGACGAAAACATTCCCTCAAGGCATGACCTTGACGAGGCAAAGAAGTTTAGAACAAGAAGCATTAGACTACTCACTTATTGGTGATAATTTATACAAGCATGGTGAAGATGGTTATCTGAGACTATGCATCCATGAGAGCGAATATCTAAAGATCTTGGACACTGCTCACTAGGGTGTAGCAGGAGGACACTTTGGGCCAGATCGGGTTCAAGGCAATTTTATTTGCAAGATTTTGGTGGCCCACCCTTCACATGGATGCACATACCTACGTGAAGAGGTGTGAGGTTTGTCAGCGGACTCAGTATCCTATATGCAAGGATGAGATGCCATTGAAACCTATGATGGGTGGACGTGCATTTTCTAAGTGGGGAATAGACTTTGTTGGTCCTATTAATCCCCCTGCTAAGGGTTCACATGCCGAGTATATCATTGTGGACACACACTATCTAACCAAGTGGGTGGAGGTGAAAGCCACTACAAAGAATGATGCTAAAAAACAATAGCAAAGTTCTTATTTGAAAATGTATTCACTAGATACGACACACACACACACATAGACACACACACACACATACACATACACACACATATACACACACACATAGACACATACATACTTACACACACACACACATCAACACACATTTACACACACACATACACATTCATACAGACACACATATATAGATACACATGTATATACACACATACGCACATACACACATACGCACATACACACATAGACATACACACACATACACACATAGACACACACACACACATAGACACACATACACACACATTACTACACACATATATATGCATACACACACATGTAAAGAGACACACACACACACATACACATGCAATTATACATATGCATACATACATGCATACACACACATACACACGTATACACACATACACACATACACACATACACATACGCACATATATATGCATACACACACACGTAGAGAGACATACACATACATGGATACATAATGCATATGCATACATACATACTTACATGCATACACACACATACACATGCATATGCATACGTACATGCTTACATGCATACACACACATACACATGCATAAACACATACACATACACACATACACACACACATACACACATACACACACATATATGCATACACACACATATATGCATACACACACATAGAGAGACATACACATACATACACATATATGCATACATATGCATACATAATGCATATGCATACATACATACTTACATGCATACACACACATATGCATACATAATGCACATGCATATGCATAGATACATGCATACACATACACACACATAGACACATACACACACATACACACACACACATATACACACAGATTTACACACATAGACACACACACATACACACACATACACACATAATGATGCATACACACACATACACACATGCATACACACACATACACATGCATATGCATACGTACATGCTTACATGCATACACACACATACACATGCATAAACACATACACATACACACATACACACACACACATACACACACATACACACATACACACATACACACACATATATGCATACACACACACATAGAGAGACATACACATACATACACATATATGCATACATATGCATACATAATGCATATGCATACATACATACTTACATGCATACACACACATATGCATACATAATGCACATGCATATGCATAGATACATGCATACACATACACACACATAGACACATACACACACATAGACACACACACATACACACACATATACACACAGATTTACACACATAGACACACACACATACACACATAATGATGCATACACACACATAAACATGCATACACACATACACACACACATACACACACATATATGCATACACAGACACATAGAGAGACATAACACACATACACATACATTCACATAGAGAGACATAACACACATACACATACATTCATACATATGCATACATAATGCATATGCATATGCATACATAATGCATATGCATATGCATACATAATGCATATGCATATGCATACATACATACTTACATGCATACACACACATATGCATACATAATGCACATGCATATGCATAGATACATGCATACACATACACACACATAGACACATACACACACATAGACACATACACACACATAGACACACACACATACACACACATATATACACAGATTTACACACACACATGCATACACACACATACACACATAGACACACACACATACACACACATATACACACACACATAGACACATACACACACAATGCATATGCATACATACATACTTAAGTGCATACACACACATACACACACATATGCATACATATGCATATATAATGCACATGCATATGCATACATACATGCATACACATACACACATAGACACATACACACACATAGACACATACACACACATAAACACATACACACTCATAGACACATACACACTTACACACACACATCCAGACACATTTACACACACACATACACATGCACACGGACACATATATATAGATACACACATAGTCACACACACATACACACGTAGACACACACACACATGCACATACACACATACACACACACACACACACATAGACACACACACTTACACACACACACATCCACACACATTTACACACACACATACATATGCATATAGACACATATATATAGATACACAGACATACATACACATACATGCATATTCATACATAATGCACATGCATATGCATACATACATGCTTACATGCATACACACACATACACACGCATACACACATACACACATAGACACACACACATACACATACACACATACACATGCACTTTCATTCATTGCACAACATCAATAAATTTGTAATCATCTTCAAACAAACATCAATTCACATATCCACTCAATGTACATTTGTACTTTAGACATCTCAACATACGTTCGTTCTGTATTCATAGAAACATTACACGTAAAGAAACGAATCATTATAAGTAGACACAAATCCGAATCCTATTATGTTATGCTTTGTATGTAGAATATAATTATCAAGATATCACTCGCATCCATCATCTTACAAGAGGTATCATCTAATAGGTTAAATTTAGATAGTGTATGGGAATTCTATGAAATTTTAGAGTTGTTTTAATCAAAGAATTGTGTTGACGGAATAATCAGATAATATGGTCGTATATGCATGGTCTCATCTGAACATATGAGAAAAGATAGTGTAATGGTCTATCGAAAGAGAGAATTGCCTTCAAGCTAGCATTTATGAATATTAATGCGTATCAGATTTTGCTTCATGGAAGCTTTATCAATCACAATAGCGGCACGAAACTTTCAATTCATTTTCGGATCATCATATAAGTCAAGTTTCATGATGCGGGGATCGATCGTCAGAAGAGAGTCTGAATTCAATTGTCAGATCACATAAGAATGACTAATCCCTGTGAATGATATTGCCGCAAAAATTTTCATTTAAATAAAGGAAGTTCTGCTTTAGCCTACTCTCCAAGACTTGAATTAATTAAAAGAAAAGTGCAAGAGAAGGAGACTGGTGCCCATGGGATCCCCCGAATCCCACAGAGCAGGGGTACCTTTTACAATGTTTAGATGGCGTTACAAAGAATGTTAATTACCCTCTAATCACCCTCATGCGGGGCCCACTTGGGTTTAAGCTTGTTGTTGATCAAAAGGAGCACTTGATGATGCCTGAAGGGGGGGGGGGGACTTCTTACAGTTAGTGATCCTTTTGCCAAGGAGGAATAGTGATTTCTCAATCGACCACTCTTTGGGGGAGTTGCCAAAGTTAAAAGCACATCTTTCCCGCCAGATTTTCCATATACCTCCCCCCTGATGGCATTCCAAAGAGTCGTGGAGCAGCCGATTGCTTCTTCTAGCAGAGCTTGCTTCCAACTGATATGTTTTTGAAGTCTAATTTTCTTTGCGACAATCTGCGAGAGCCTATTGGAGTTGGGACAAGTAAAGAAGATGTGAAAAACATCTTCAATAGACCCATGACAACGTTTGCAATTAAACCAATAAAATTAATAAATCAATTAATAATCAGTACAATTAATAGTTGATTAATCAAGTTGCACCGTTCACATATTCTAAAACAATTTAATATTGCTTTTATTGTTTTGGCAAATTCCAAACAATTTAATATCCACCTTGCAGGCAAGTGGCATAAAGGATCGCCGAGGAACCTTTGGCATTATATCTTTGTCGCACAACAATAAATTGAAGAACTTTGGGCTCACCTTGGAATTACTGAGAGATGCACTCAACATGCATGATGCATGTTCCTTCAGAGAAAGAAAATTTGGTACCTAAAAACATGAAAGATAGAAAGCTTTTGAAGCTAAAGGATATGGTGGCAATGACTCGTAACGTTTCCATCCCACTTGACCTATGCATGTAGCATTCTCTTTTCCAAGTCAAGACCACTTCATGCAGCCACACAAAAGAATATGGTTCAATCTCTATCTAGCTGAGATAGGGCAGCTGACCATCAAGCTTCCCATGTGGGTCATCGAACAATTGTATGAAGCTAACAAGAGGTGTTCTAGGAAACTAGTTGTGAATGGGTGTTGTGCCATAACTTGTATTATATAGGTGTTTATCATAAGATGTGCCCATCAAGAGTGCTTTGACCTGGTCCCAATTACAATTTTTTAAAGGTCACCGAGCTTCTATCCACCAATCTAAGAGAATGAGAGGCACAATCCCATGTTTCTTGTCAAGAGAAGTTGCCATGGCCCCAAAAATCTCACCAAGAGGAGAAGGCAAGGTGCCCCCATACCATTAGAATCTCTCGATCTGAGTCTTGAGGAACGTCACAAGTTGCTCCCTATGCACCATTAAAGTTTGAATTCAGCCCCATTGGAGACATTGAAGGGATGAGCACATTTGACTTTGAGTCCTTCTTGTAGACCATTCAACACTCGGACATTGAGCTCTTTTTCAACACAAAAGGTCCTAGCACCTCAACACAAAGAATGGGAAGATCAAGAGAAATCCTTCATGTACACTAGGAAGAGGATCCACAAAGGACTCTCTCTCAATAACTAGAACAACCAGAGGAGGAGGAGGAGGAAGAATCAAGTGGAGCTTTGGCCTATAATGCACTTTGTAGATTATACCAAGCCATGGAGAGAGTTTGAACACAACAATTGCTTTCTAAGCAAAACAATAGAGTACTCATGGCCCAACTCTTAGAAGAGGCTACTGTAGACTCTCAACTCAGTGAATCTCTAAAATTGCTCTCAGAGATCTGTGGTGTAGTGGAAACCACCAAATACACACTACAGAGGCCTCACCCTCAATACGATCCATGCAGGTTACAAATGCTGACTAACACTCTAGTTTTCATAACCGAAGGCAAGATAGTTTTCCAAACTATCGGCACTACCATGCCAAGTCCATCGATACAAGTGTCGAGAACTCCTGGCCCTGAAATGACCATCATCCATGAAGAGATAGCTGAATCACTTCTTCCAACACCCCCACCATCAACCCCTCTAATAGAGGTTGTAAATTTAATACCTACTATTGATCCCATAGAGCACATCTTCACCTTCCGTAGCCCAACTTCCATTTCATCCTTTTTTTCTTCCTTTGAAAACCCGTTGTATCATACCGCCACCCAATCAACATAATCTTTCATCAACCTTGCCATGGGACACCCCGCTTGCAACACCTCCGTGTTAGGTCACCCAGACTTTTGATCCACTTTTCTAGGTTTTCCTATCACTCAATCCTATACCATGGTGGTTCCTTCTCCAAACTTTATCATTTGACCTTCATCCAAGCAGCTATCCACCCTCTCTTTTCCTATTGTTCTAACCTGCTCAAACCCTTTGTCCTTCCCAGTCTGTGCAACAACATCACAAATATTCACCACCACCACATGCACACCACCTATCATCCCTATGTACATGGTAGACGCTACACCCACCTCCACATTTGGTAGATGGACATATCACCAACCACAACACCTCCTTCTCCCCCCAGGTTTCCACCATCTCCCATCCCCCTTCCACCAACTTCACCTACACCCACCTCTCTATTAGACATAGCATTCACACTCCCCACTCCCTATCCCTTGCATCGACAAGTGTAGAAATTGCAGCCACATCTATAGATAATACATTCAATACTATGATTCAATGTATGAAACAACTCTCGACAGGATACCATTAGCTAGAGGCATGCCATAGCATACTACAGGATCACTATGAGGATGTACAACGCATGACGATACTCGACGTGGACAACAAAAGTCTATAGGATCAATTTCACATGTTACAAGAAGCACATAGCACACTAGAGAAAAAGCTTCAAGAAGTAGATATGGAAGCTATGTAGCTTGTCAAAGAGCATCTCTGAGCTCAAATGGAATGCAACTCAAAACTTCAACACAACATGGCACTGATACAAAGGCATCTTGTGGCTGTCGAGGAGGAGAATCAATGATTGCAATTACAAACTCAAGAAAATTTAGCGGTGTCCATCAAGAGCACACTAGAGGCACCAATTCGTCCATCAAAGTTTCAAGTTGTTTCCCTTGAGAACATCAGGATTATCCTTGAAGATTATGCCAACTTGTTAGAGTCATTTGATAAACTATCCAAAAAGCTAAATCAATTCCAACAACATAGTCACAATGTTATGAATTATGGAATGTACTGTTGGAGTGTTAATTTATTCATATATTAATGTGTTTTGGTTTTTTTGATATAGCAATTGAAGGTTCATGAGGGCATGAAAGGCGTAAAAGGATGGACATCAATAATGTGATTTATATTTTATATAGTTTGTAAATAAACCGACGTAGAGGGTTTGATTTTTAGAAATAGTTAGTAAAATTAGTGGTTAGGATACGGAGCAGTGTAGACCACAAATTTTTTTCTTTTTTAAGCAAAGGCTCTCTATGAAAGAGACCAACTTTTACTTTCATGCATGCTTTCAAAGCCATCCTCATGTAACCACTTTTTTCAACATAATCAAGAATCCTATAAATACATGCACTTTGTGGACTGTCGAAATAGAGTGCATGGGGGGAGATTACACTCGATGTTGCATTGTGTCTTGTCTTCTTGCATATCTATTTTCTATGCGTGTGAGTTAAGATCCTAATAATAGTGGTATCAAAGCCCTGTATGCATCACTACAGAGGGGTCCATTTCTCTTCGTTTTGGTGATTGATCTCTGTTTCACTATTATCTATTCGCGATTTGGATTCTGTTTTGATTCTGATTTTGATTCTGATTATGTTTCCATTTTCATTTCTCTTTCGGTTTTGGTTTTGGTTTCTGTTCTATTTTTTGGTTTTGGCTTTTGTTTTTGTTTCAGTTTTTGGTTTATGTTTATGTTCTAGTTCTAGAACCAAAACCTATATTTACACCTATGTTTACTCCAAGCTCTCGACCAAGGCATAGGACTTAGGCATAACTAAGGCATTACTTTGGCATCCATGGCTCCCTTGGTGACCGTTGGCAGCCGTTAGCTACATGCGAACCAATTTTAATTTATGAGTGGCAATAAGGAGTTTTATATTCACCAAGGGGGGGGGGATTTGAACCCACAACCTCATTCTCACAAGGGAAGTGTTTTACCACCACTATCCCTTTGTGTTGTCACTCTAGTTCTCTTTTCTTATATTTAACACAACTTGCATCTTTTTCTTACTTTTTCAATTTCCAATAACAACCCTTCCTTTTTTAATTCAAGCAATCTCAATTTTTTTTTTATATATCTAGCAAGAGGGTCTTGTTCTCTTCATACCCATGTACCCTACGCACATCATGGAGGATTTTGATGAGTTACCTTTACCCGAGGTACCACTCGAGCAACAACTAGAGCTCTTACGGCATGAACTTTGAGGTGCTTAGAACAAGATCCGAAAATACGATGAAGTACTTCAAAAGATGCAATCTGATGAAGATAACCTTGCAAGGGTGGTAAAAGCTATCGTCTCTGCCCAATCTGACGGCACACATTCCAAGGTTGGTATTAAAAACTACCAGTTTCTAAGGTTTGATGGCTGTAAGGATGGCCCTTTAGTTCTTTCATGGTTATCATAGTTTGACGATTTTTATACTGATGAAACATATGCTAAAAGTGAAAAAGTCAAATTTGCCACTAACTATTTAGTAGGAAAGGCTCAGCTCTAGTGGAATGTCTTGCATCACAATACAGATCGTCCAACAATGTGGAAGGCTTTCCAAGATAAAGTGAAGGATTCTTTTCTTCCTCCTCAACATCATTCACATGGTGGATGTGCATGGACGACCTTCACATGGAAGGAGGGTGACACTACCACTACCTATACAAAGTGGTATTGGCAAAATTTATTATTAGTTCGAATGTTCAAAGATGTATAGGAGGATATCTTGCTGCAGAAATACAAAGATGGTTTGGAGGTGGGAATCCAAGCCAAGCTTTACACCCTACGACCTACAACCCTCAACGAGGCCATTTCTTTTGTGTATGATGCAGAAAAGGAATTTCAATCCATAACTAAGTCGATCTGTCTACAACAACCACCTCAACGATCACTTTTTGTTGAACCAACTTTTCCTATGAAGCGTAATTTTAATGTTCCATCTTACCTAGTTTTCCTCATCCTCCACAATCCAACTACTCATCCACACCTATTGCTTCAACACTTCAACCTACCAAACCAGCTACCCTACAAACTTCAACAGTGGATGCCCAACACAAGCGACCACGTATCACTTGCAGGAATTGTGGTAAACTTAGACATACAAAAATGAAGTCCCGATTGCGACCTCTTCGCATGGAACTAGATACAGCTCAATTGCATAACATGGTGATCCATAAAGAAGAAATTTCTCCTGTTTAGATCGAAGAAACCTTGAAAAGGACTTAAGTACCTTGGGCAATGATATCACTATTCATTCTCTACTTTGCGTGCAGGGTACAATAAATAACAAACTCCTTAATATTTTACATGAGGATGGTAGTTCATATGATTTCATTTCACATTTATTAGTACAATAACTTAAATTAAAAATGTTTCCTTCCTTGTATAAAATGAAAGCTGCATTTCAAGGTAGTTGTTATAATGTCACATGAGAAGTGCAAGATGTTAAGATTAGCATAGGCCCATATGTAGATGCACGAACATTTCTAATTGCACCTTTGCAATCTTACGATGTTATACTTGGTATGACGTTTCTTCATCATTATAACCCACACATTGACTACCATACACATATCTTTAACTTTGAACTTAAAGGTCAAAAGATTACATTGTCTGTGCGGCATGATTTCCAGGCATTTCCATTGATAAGTCATACTCAAGTAAAATGTGCATTTAGGAAAGGATACAGTTCATGCATGTTTTTTGCAATGTCATAAATGATTATACTCATACACTTTTTGATGCACATAAACCTTTCATGACTACTTATAAGGATTGTTTTATGTCTGAACATCCCTCTAAACTACCACCATCTCGAGGATCCTTTAACCATAGCATAGAATTTATACCTACTAGTTCTCCTCCTCACCTTATAGGCATGGCCCACTACACCAAAAGGAAATAGAAAACCAAGTGAAAGACCTACTACAAAAAGGACTTATATGGCCTAGTTCCTCCCCATTTGGAGCACCAGTACTCTTAGTAGAGAAGAATAATAAAACTTATCGAATGTGCATTGATTATAGAGCCTTTAATAAGATCACAATAAAGAATAGATACCCTATTCCTCAAATAGATGATCTCTTGGATAAATTATGAGGAGCTCATATCTTTAGTAAAATTGATCTTAAATCGGATTACCAGTACATACATATGATGCAAAGTGATATTTTTTAAGAGTGCATTTAGAACTCAAACTAGCCATTATGAATTTATGGTAATGCCCTTTGGAATTACTAATGCTCCTACTACATTTGCACAAATGATGAACAACATTTTTCTTGATTACCAAGCTTTTGTTCTTGTATTCTTCGACGATATACTTGTTTACACTAAGAATGATAGTGATCATGAAAAGCATCTTAAAATAGTTTTTCATTTGTTATGAGAGAACACATTTTCTCCTAATCCTTAAAATAGTTACTTCTTTCAACGTAAGCTAGAATATTTAGGACATATTATTTCAAGTGAAGGCATGCATGTGGATCCCAAAAAGATTAAAGTTATAGTAGAATGGCCTACACCACAATCAGTCAATGATGTTTGTTCTTTTCTTGGGTTGGCTAGTTTCTATAGAAAGTTAGTTTGAATTTTTCCTAATTTAGCATTGCCACTTACCTTATTATTGAAAAAGGAAATAAAATGTGCATGGGGACCTAACCAACAACAATCCTTTGAAAAGCTCAAACATGCACTTTCACATGCACCTGTTCTATAGTTACCTGCTTTTTCACAACCATATTTTCATGCCATTATTGATGCTAGTGGTTCAAGAATAGGTGTTGTTTGAATGCAAAATGATCATCCCATTGCATTTGAAAGTAGGAATCGTAAGCCCTCAGGAAAAAATTATAGCAGTTTTGCATGCTTGCGAATTTGGAAACACTCTATTATGGGATCTGAAATATTAATCAAAACCGATCAATAGGCTTTGAAGCATTTATTCAATCAGCCCTTAATCTGTTGATTGACATCTTAAATGGCCTTCACCCATTCAAAATTTCCAGCCCATGATCCAATATCAACCTGGTAAAGCTAATGTCGTAGCTAATGCTCTTAGCCATTTTCCTTCACATTTTGTTGTTTTGCATGTTTCTGCCATTCAAATTCATTCCTTTCAAGAAATGATTTCCACTTATGCATCTGATTTGTATTTCTCACGTGCCTGGTATGACTTCAACAATGGTGCACCTTTATCTCATGAACAATACACATTTCATCATGGATTACTTTATTTTCAACATAGGTTATGCATAACCCAAGCTTTTAAAGACTTTCTCATCAAAAAAATGCATGAACCACCTTACATGGGTCATTGAGGCATACAGAGCACCATTTCTGCTTGCAAAGATTTCTTCTTTTGGCCACACATGGAAAAAGATATTTCACATTATGTTTGTCAATGCATTGTATGTCAACATATAAAACGTCATCATGGTAAACCATTTGGATTAGTAATGCGAGTTCCCATTCCGAACGAACCATGGGAACAAATATCTATGGATTTTATCATAGGTCTTCCTCTCACTTCATGACATAACAATATGATTTGGACAAGAGCTAATAGGTTTAGTAAATATGCATATTTCATTCTGTGTAGAAAAACTTTGTCTCCACCTCATGCTCCAAAATTTATCATCAAATGCATTTTTCCACATCATGGATTTCCAAAAGTAATGTTATCTGATCATGATATTTGTTTTTGCAATCATTTTTGGGTTTCCTTATTTTAGCGTTTTGGTTTCGAACTAGATTTTAGCTCTGCATTTCATCCCGAAAGTAATGGACAAAGTGAGGCTACAAATAGTACTATTCTTGATTTATTGCATTGTTATTCATTAGATAGTCCCTCTAATTGGGATGAAAAGTTGCCATTGCTTCAATTTTCTTACAATGACACCACACACACCACTACTAGATGTGCACCTTTTGAAATTGTTTATGGTAAAAAGCTTCCGACCCCCATGTCCCTCATCCAAATTGATATTCCAATGGCTGATTCTTTTGCTCAAGGTCACATTTCTATACTTCACCATGTTCAAGAGCATATTAGGAAAAGTCGAGAACATTATACACATAATATCAATACCAAACAATTAACCAAGGAATTCAAGGAAAATGATTTTGTATGGTTACGTATTATCAAAAGACATCTGAAAAATATTTTGTAGCATCTTAAACTAAACTTGCACCACACTATTATGGACCCTTTCGTGTTATACAAAAAATTAATGATCACTCATTCAGATTAGATATACCATCTCATTGGAATATACATAACACTTTTCTTATTAGTTTACTTAAACCATTTAAAGGAAATTTACGACTCACTTCATTTCTTGATGGCCCTCCTTTAATTGAAGAGCAATCTGAAATCTTAGTTCCTGAGAAAATAATTGATCATGATATCACTACTACATGCACACGTACTCAGTATCATCGATATTTAGTTAAGTACAAAAATCACTCTATTAAACAATGTCAATGGACACATAAAACACAATTAACACCCCATTATGATCACTTAATTTTTGCATATCATACACATACACATTAATGAAACCCCTCCATGAACATTTCCATGCATGTGTTTTTACATGGAACATGCTTATTTTTGTTCAGTGATGCAACATGTGACTCGCCATCCATGTTTATTTTTCTTTATTGTATCAACTAAGGTCAGTTTCTTTTTCAAATAAGGAGCATGTTATGAACTATGGAATGTATTGTTGGAGTGTTAATTTATTAACATATTAATGTGTTTTGGTGTCTTCGATATAGTAGCTGAAGGTTCATGATGGCTTGAAAGGCATGAAAGGACGGACATCAATAATCCAATTTATATTTTATATAGTTTGTAAATAAACCCATGTAGAGGGTTTGACTTTTAGAAATAGTTAGTAAAATTGGTGGTTAGGATGCGGATCGTTGTAGACCGTGATTTTTGTTATTAAAAGCAAAGGCTCTCTATGAAAGAGAACAACTTTTACTTTCATGCATGCTTTTTGAAGCCCCTCTCATGTAACCAGTAGTTTCAACATAATCAAAAATCCTATAAATACATGCACTCTATGGACTGCGAAAATAGAGTGCATGGGGGGCGATTGCACCCAATACTCTAGTCTATCTCGTCTTCTTATGTATCTATTTTCTCTGTGTGTTTTCACCATTCATAACCTCTATGTGCATGTGAGTTAAGATCCTGATAACACAGAACCTATAGTTGTGTCGAGAATCGTAACATCATCCTCTCCAATTGTTGTTGACTCAGACGTGATGATGGAACTACAGAAACAAGTTGTGGAATTTCAAACTAGATTACTACATTACAAATGACCACCATCACCACTAGAGGCACCAAAGGAAGCAAAAACTGTTTCCATTCCTGTCAAACAACATTTTGATGATGACTATGAACCTTATCCCATTCCTAGAGAAAGAATCACTGAGGAAGGACATGATACTTTTGAAGCTCCACATCACCCCTGGTAGAAGCAAGTGGCAGATATTGGTTGCACGCATGATGATCACATCGTTGCTTAGATGCTTGCCCTAAAAAAATATTGAAGAAACAATCCTACCATTGGCTTATTTCCAAAATCTTACCCATCAATGGCTCATCACCACATCGAAACTCCAATATAGGCCATACTTTGTGATCCTTGCTGATTATAATGTAGAAATTCAATGATTTTCTAAAAAAATACCCACATTTTCCACAGAATTTCAATTGGAGGATCTACCACCTACAACATGTAAAGGCATGATCTTTCAACCCAACTGGTGGAAAACACTCTTGGAAGCATACTCAAAAATGTTGGACTCATGGAACAATGTGCCACTCCACCTTCTTTACAATCCATGTTATGCACTAGTTCCAAGGCGATAATCATGGATGGACTTTGCAATTAAAGCTCAAAATAATGCATAATGCAAAGAATGAGTCAATTACCCATATATAGTCCCACCACAGGGACCTCCCTCCATTTCATACATGATGGCTACCGTTTTTCGTTAGATCCCTCACCTCAAACCAATGCCAAATGTTGTGGCAAAAATGATGTTGAAAATTTTTGACATGATGCAGACGATCTTCAAGACCTTTCGTAAGGCTCAGGCCCCAAACATTGCCCTTCAAGATCTTTGTATGATATGAGCATGACTTCTAGTATTCATCTGGCCTATGCTTGGCATGCCCACATTAAATACCTTCCATTTTGCTATAAGAAAACTTTTGAAGACATGTTTGTTGCGAACATTTGTTTTATGTAGGGTACAAGTTTCAAATTATGTAAATACCTTTGGGAAGTCTTCAAATACTTCAAGAAGGCTCATATTATTGATAAAATGTAGCAAAAATACCACGTGAGTTCTAGAACATGGTGAGTCAAATTAGTGAGTCACAAGGGAGCTTCTGTGGTGTCCTAGTGGAAGGGATGTGGCTAGTTCTCAAAGTCCATCAATACTTTGCTTATTTGAGCACTTGAGTCATGTAATACCTCCATCCAAGTGTCTACCACGAATTTATATGTATTAGGAAGGTTTTAGATTAGTTTCCCATGCTATAAAAAGAGGAGAAAAGTCGTGATCTTGTGGGATGTCCAAGAGAGTCATATGTGTATCTCTACACTGCTGTAGTTTTGTATACAGAGATTGCAGAGCTTGTATCTCCCTCATTATATATCCACATTACATGTTTGATAGCTCATTGGAAAGCTTTTACTGTCTACTTTCTTCCTGTAAATTTTCATAATGATTGGATTTGTGAGCTGAGAGCAATACTCTCTGCAAGTAGTGTGTGTTCTCTGTTTTTTATCCCTGCTGAAGGTCTCCATTAAACCTCAAACTTGCAGAGGTCATATCTCCTTGTGTATGTATCCAAATCATGTGTTCTTTGGCTTGTTAGAAAGCTTTTTAAGTCTACTTGTATTCTGGAAAGTTTCAAAGTCATTGGAGTTATGAGTTAAGAGCAGTAGTCTCTGCAAGTGATGTTTGTCCTCAGGTTCATCTCTGTTTCAAGGTCTCCATTAAAGCTGCATATTGCAGAGGTCATAGCTCATTGTGTATTTATCCATTTGAGGTTTTTTGTATCTTGTTGGAAATCTCTTAGAGTCTAGTTTATGTGTGTGAAACAGTTTTGGAAAATTCCAAGTGAGTAAAGAGAAATTTGCTCTGCAAGAAAATTGGTCTGTGCATACAAGTTTGTGAAAAAGTCAACTAGGTCCTGTTGGGTTTCACCTACTTCTAGCTGTACTTTGGAGATCAATAAACTCCAACATTGGTATCAGAGCAAGTACTTGGAGGCTTGGAGAAGGTTATCATACCTTGACGAAGAATTTGAAGCTATCAAAGAAGCAGTTCATCATCAACACTACACAAAGGTAGAAGAAGATTGCAAGGAGGCATCTGAAGCAACATCCAAGCAAAGAAAGGTGCACATACCTCATTTACAAGGTAAATATTATATTTCTTCTCATCACACACATTGGAAAGGAGGCTTAAAGGAGGAAGCTTAGCATTTGTATTATGGGAGACCAACATGCACAAATACAGAAGCTTAATAAGACCAATTATCAAGCATGGAAGTTTAGAATCACTGCATACTTGCAAGGTAGAGGCTTGTATGGTTTGATTGACGGCACAGATATCAAACCCACATTACCAGAGGACCCAAATCAGCAACAATTGAGGGAGTTTAGACTTTGGAATGAGAGAGACAAAAGGGTTATATTCATTTTATCACAAAATATTCAAGATTCAATGGTAGGACACATACAAGATCTAGACACAAGTAGAGATGTTTGGCTTGCATTGGAAAGGTTGTATGCTACAGGTACAAGAGCAAGGAAGATTCAACTCAAAAATGAGTTGAATAACATAAAGATACAAGGACATCGGTCAATGATTACATATTGAAAGTTAAAGAGATTGCAGATCAACTAGGATCAATTCAAGCTCATGTGGAGGACGACGACTTGGTTGCACATACTCTCAACGGACTCAAAGATGATGAGAGATGGAAACCCTTCATTACTTCAGTTTATGTCAGAGGAGAATTACCAGATTTTGATCAACTTATTGCCCTCATGGTCACGGAGGAGATGAATCTAAATGGTTCTACTTCAAATCAAAAAGGATCTCAAGGACAAGCTCTTTATGTAGGATCATCAAGAGGTGGAAACAGAGGTGGAAGAGGTTCAAATAGAGGTCGAGGAAGAAGGAGCGATGATCAAAGGACTTCAAGTGGCTTCTTCAACACAAGAGGAAGAGGAAGATCAAGCGCTAGAGGTACGAGAGGCTACTACAACTACAACCAAAGACAAAGGAGTGAAGATAATAAGAACAATTGCTATATATGTGGAAGGTATGGACACTATGCCAAAGATTGTTATCAAAAGGCCTATTCCGAAAAAATGGGAATTACACAAGATTTTGAGACTGATCTTTCTATTCCAATGTTTTACTTTTCAACTCATTCACACACTAAAATATGTTAGTTTTCTTGATTAGATTATATTAAATTAATACTCTAATATTAAGGATAATTTTATATTAAATGAGTTATCAAGTTTGCGCTCAAACTTAAGAAGTTAACATAATAAGTAACATACATGGGACTTGAATAATTCCCAAATTCCCTGAATAGGCCTTTCAAAATGAAAATAATCAAGGTGGTAATCAAAGAGGAGGCTATTCAAGAAGAGGTAAACAACAAGGAAATTATGCAGTTGAAGGTAAAAGTGATGATTATGATTCTCTTCTTATGATGAATGTAGAAACTAAGATGAATTGCAATAGCGATGTATGGTATGTAGATAGTGGTTGTTCTAATCACATGTCTCATGATGCTTCATGGTTTTCTAATATGCATAATCCGTCATGTAAAGGTCATGTTGAAACACGAGATGATACAACACATAAGATTATGCTGGTTGGAGATGTTGTTATGCAGGATAAGAGCAAGAAAAATTGCTTGAAGGATGTACTTTATGTGCCAACGATCACTAAGAATTTGATGTCGGTTGGTCAAATGGTAGAAAAAGGTCTACAAGTGAGATTTAATCATGCAGGTTGCTTCATTGAGGATCCAAAGCAAAGGAGGTTAATTGCTAGAGGTCAAAAACAAGGTAGATTGTTTACATTCAAGGTAAACCCAAATCATACAAACTATTTCTCTTATGGTATGCATCGAATAGCAGAGCTTGATCTATGGCACAAAAGGATTCGACACATGAATGTACACAGGTTAAAGGAGCTATCAAAGAAGAGGATTGTTGAAGGATTACCTGATCTTACTAAGCAACATATGGTGCATCTTTGTGAAGCATGTCAAATGGGTAAGCAGAGTAGACAACCTTTCAAGCATTCAAGCTATGTAAGTGATGGTTTGCTAGATCTCATACACACAGATGTGTGGGGACCTACTAAAGAGGCATCCTTGGTTGGTAATAAGTACTATGTATCATTCATTGACGATCATAGTAGAATGACATTTGTGTATTTTATTAAACATAAGAGTGAGGTCTTTGATTGTTTCAAGAAGTTCAAATCATATGTCGAAAAGCAAACAGGAAGGTATATTAAGAAGCTAAGATCCGATGGAGGAGGAGAGTATTTCTCTCAAGCTTTTACTGATTTTTTGTATGATGAAGGTATCAAAAGAGAAGTTACATGCAGGTATACTCCACAACAAAATGGAGTCGCAGAAAGAAGAAACAGAATCATAACAGAAGCATCTAGAAGCATGCTTAATGATATGTGTTTGCCTAATTATTTTTGGGCTGAAGCTGTTAGCACAAGTGTTTACATTATGAATAGAGTTCCGACTGCTGGGGTTCATCATTTGACACCATATGAGGTATGGCATGGAAGGAAACCAAGTGTAAGTCATTTGAAAGTATTTGGTTGTGTATGTTATGTACATGTACCTAGTGAGGTGAGATCTAAACTTGATGCGAAATCAGAAAAATGTATATTTATTGGTTATGCAGATACTCAAAGAGGATATAGATGCTATAATCCTCATACCAATAAGGTTGTTGTGTCAAGAGATGTAAACTTTGATGAATCACTTTCATGGTATGCAGATAAGAATTGTTTGCAGGTCATGGATGAAAATGAAGAAGGTGTGGTTGAAGGAGATGAATGCATAGTTCAGCCATCAGGAAGTTTAAATGATGAAAGGAGTGGTTTAGATGAAGAAAGAGGATCACCTTTCAATGGAAGATTAAGGCAAGAGTCACCTCCAAGTGTTAAAAGTAAAGGTAAACTCAAACTTGTTGAAGTTAATGATGAAGGAGAGGAAATTAGTGATGTAAGTGAGTATGGAGAATCATCAAAGGTTCCTAATAAGAAAGGAAGAGCATCTACATTGGAGGTAAGAAGAACTTCAAGAGTAAGTAAGCAACCTCAAAGGTATACTTATGAATCTTTCATGAATACTCATTATGCTTTTATGACAGAAGTTGAGCAGGAAAATGAACCCACATGTTATGATGAGGCCAAAGGAGATGAAAAGTGGGAGAAAGCAATGAGAGAAGAAATGGAAGCACTACAGGATAACAAGACTTGGAATTTAGTTCCAAGTACACCAAAGCAAAAGGTAATTGGTTGCAAGTGGGTTTTTAAGATTAAAAGAAATAGTGATGGTAGTGTGTCTAGATATAAGGCTAGACTTGTAGCAAAAGGATATAATCAAACTCAAGGTGTGGACTATGAGGAAACATTTAGTCCAGTAGCAAATATGGCAACGGTGAGAACTTTGTTGGCTTTAGCTGCAAGTAAAAGGTGGAATATATATCAACTCGATATAAAGAATGCCTTTCTTAATGGTGAGTTAAATGAAGAAGTGTATATGTCACAACCAGATGGTTATGTGGATGCAAAATGTCCTAATCATGTATGCAGGTTAAAGAAGGCATTGTATGGTCTTAAGCAGGCACCAAGGGCATGGAATGCAAGGTTGGTAAAGTATCTTATGCTGCAAGGATACACAGCGAGTCATGCTGATCCTTCACTTTATGTAAAACATGTAGATGGCATGTGTGTCTATGTATGCATTTATGTGGATGACTTGTTGATTACAGGGAATGATGCAAAAGCAATTGATGAGATAAAAGGTAATTTGGGAAAGGAATTTAAAATTTCAGATCTTGGTTTGCTCAGATACTTTCTTGGGATTGAAATTGTGTATAGCGATGAAGGTATGTGGTTGATACAAAGAAAGTATATATGTGATATGCTGAAAAGGTTTGGTATGCAGGAATGTAAATTTGTTTCTACTCCAATGGAATGTAATGTAAAGCTAAGCGCAAAGGAAGGTGATGAGTTGCATGATATGAATGTATATAGATCCATGGTAGGATCTTTGATTTATGCAACAAAAACTAGACCTGATATATGTTATGCAGTGGGAGTATTGTCACAGTTTATGCATGAACCTAGAGTACCTCATATGCATGCAGCGAAAAGAGAGCTTAGGTATTTGAAAGGTACCATGAACGAAGGATTATTTTATAGTCATGATGCTGATCTAACTCTTAAAGTCTTTAGTGATGCAAATTGGGCTGGAAGCAAAGATGACAGAAGATCCACAAGTGGATATGTGGTAATAGCAGGAAACAAGACATTAACATGGAGTTCAAAGAAACAGCCTACAGTTGCTTTATCTTCTACAGAGGCTGAGTATAGGGTTTAGCATTGGCTACTACTGAGGTTATGTGGTTTAAAAAGTTGTTTCATGACTTGAATGTGCAGGTTGATGTACCACTGATATATGGGGATAACTTGAGCAGCATTCATATGACCTCAAATCCTATTTTTCATGCTAGAACAAAGCATATAGAGGTTCACTATCATTATGTTCGAGAGAAGGCCATGAACAATGAAGTGCAGGTTTCTTTTGTTGGAACAAAGGATCAAGTTGCAGATATCTTCACCAAATCCTTGGATGGACCAAAGCTTCAAAGATTCAACTATATTCTTGGCATGAAGGAAATACCCTTTGAAACTTGAGGGGGAGAATGTTGCGAACATTTGTTTTATGTAGGGTACAAGTTTCAAATTATGTAAATACCTTTGGGAAGTCTTCAAATACTTCAAGAAGGCTCATATTACTGATAAAATGTAGCAAAAATACCACGTGAGTTCTAGAACATGGTGAGTCAAATTAGTGAGTCACAAGGGAGCTTCTGTGGTGTCCTAGTGGAAGGTCGATGTGGCTAGTTCTCAAAGTCCATCAATACTTTGCTTATTTGAGCACTTGAGTCATGTAATACCTCCATCCAAGTGTCTACCACGAATTTAGATGTATTAGGAAGGTTTTAGATTAGTTTCCCATGCTATAAAAAGAGGAGAAAATTCGTGATCTTGTGGGATGTCCAAGAGAGTCATATGTGTATCTCTATACTGCTGTAGTTTTGTATGCAGAGATTGCATAGCTTGTATCTCCCTCATTATATATCCAAATTACATGTTTGATAGCTCATTGGAAAGCTCTTACTGTCTACTTTCTTCCTGTAAATTTTCATAATGATTGAATTTGTGAGCTGAGAGCAATACTCTCTGCAAGTAGTGTGTGTTCTCTGTTTTTTATCCCTGCTGAAGGTCTCCATTAAACCTCAAACTTGCAGAGGTCATATCTCCTTGTGTATGTATCCAAATCATGTGTTCTTTGGCTTGTTAGAAAGCTCTTTAAGTCTACTTGTATTCTGGAAAGTTTCAAAGTCATTGGAGTTGTGAGTTAAGAGCAGTAGTCTCTGCAAGTGATGTGTGTCCTCAGGTTCATCTCTGTTTCAAGGTCTCCATTAAAGCTGCATATTGCAGAGGTCATAGCTCATTGTGTATTTATCCATTTGAGGTGTTTTATATCTTGTCGGAAATCTCTTAGAGTCTAGTTTATGTGTGTGAAACAGTTTTGGAAAATTCCAAGTGAGTAAAGAGAAATTTGCTCTGCAAGAAAATTTGTTCTGTGCATACAAGTTTGTGAAAAAGTCAACTAGGTCCTGTTGGGTTTCACCTACTTCTAGCTGTACTTTGGAGATCAATAAACTCCAACAATGTTTACTATAGGTTTTTGGGAGTATCATTCTAAAGTATTCATACCCAAACCAACACACCTGCTTCAACTATTTGCATGCAAGCAGGCCATGTATTTAGAATATTATATGACTTCACATCCAACGATCCCTAGTGCCATTAACTAGGATGCATTGCAATTCAATCTCGCAAAGGGATTAAAACTCCGTGAACATGAATGGCTATAGATGTCATCCAGTATTACATTGACCACCCTATAGAACAAAGGTCTGTTAAGGGCAATGGATGCTATATAGGGGGCAGTATTAGAAGTGTCAAAGGACAAGAAGACCAAAGAAGGAACTTAGAAGGAGCAAGGAAATAGAACCATCATGCACATTAGGCAAATAATAGGCCAAATCAAATTTTCATAAATTATTTTCAATCAAGAGTGATTTTTATCACTAAACCAACATTGTAAATATCATTTTTGATAGTTCCAACTCCATTTTGTTCAAGCTGAGGAGTCCTTGAGCTTGATGAGTATTAGAAGCATCATTAGACCAATTTTTATAATTCTTAGATTCTGTTTGAGCCCTCAAATAAACCCTAGAACCTTATTTTTAAGTAGGCTAGACACGAGGTCTAGATAGGACCAAAACTAGTCAAAACCTATAAAAAGAGCTAGAGAGCTCATTTTTTATGTTGTTTTGGTAGAGATTGAAGCTTTTGTAATAGATTTCTTTTGTAATTGAAAGCACTCCATTGTTCCTCTCTATTGCTAGAGATTGAGGTCTGTGGAAGCATGTGAACATCACAAGGAAGAAGAAGAAGCTTGGAGCACAACACACAATATTTAATGTATTACCACTAGAATGTACAAAGATAAATGACGCATTAGGCTATAGGCATATATACAAGCCGAGGAAGAAAACCTCCTAAGGAGGGAAAAAGTGCCCCGGTGCTCCTAGTGTGTTCACACACATCACTACCTAAATATATCAACCAATCCCCCCTAGGAGTGATGCAGTGAACAAGGAGTTGACACTAGTGTATAAGCAAGTGCCAACCTATGTGGAATCAATCCACAAAAGGAAGTAAGCCCAAAGCTTTGCGAAAAGCTTCAAACTTCTTCTTAGGCGCAGCCTTTGTGAAAAGATCTGAAATGTTCTCGTGTGTGGGCATATATGCCAAACTCATCTCTCTAGTAGAGAACCTCTCCCTGACATAATGATAGTTCACCTGAATATGCTTAGTGCGAGCATGGAACATAGGGTTCCTCACAACTACCAACGTGCTCTCACTGTCACTGAAGATGGTGGTGGCAGAAGACTGACCAACACCCAAATCAGCCATAAGGCTTCTGAGCCGCACACACTCAACAATCGCTCTGAAAGCTGCCCTATACTCAGCCTCCCAACTAGAGGTGGCCATAGTAGGTTGCTTCTTTCTCAACCAAGATATGCATGAGCTACCAAGAATGAAGAGAAAACCATCGGTGGACACATGAATGTCATAGCAACTAGCCCAATTAGAGTCAGAAGAACCATGTAAATCTAGTAGTAGTGACCCCCTTTGGGATAAAACAATCCAAGTAGTCAGGAACCACTTAAGTAGCAGAAGATGCACTTAAGTGCTTGCCAATGCTTGATAACGGGGCAATGCATAAACCTTCTCATCTGTGAGACAACAAAGTGAATATCTTGTCGAGAAATGAATAAGTAAATCAAGCACCCAACAACCTACTGAAGAGAACAACATCAAATGCATCTCCACCATCATGAAGACTCAATCATAAACCTCTCTCCATAGGAGTGGCAATAGGTTTACAGACTTCAAGGCCAAAATGCTGAAATAATGCGTCAATATATTTCATTTGACGCAAAGCTATTCTACCATCAACTTGCATATATTGAATGCCCAAATAATGATGCAAATGACCCAAATCTAACATCTCAAATGAGGCATGCAAATTAGCCTTAAAATCAGCAATATGCTCCTCAATAGGACTAATCCACAACATGTCATCAACATAGACAACAATGATCAAAAGCACATCATTTGCACACTTAATGTATAAGGTGCTTTTAGTTGAACTGTTCTCAAAAGCATGTGCAATGAGGTAAGCATGTATCTTTTCATACCAAGCATGTGGTGCTTGCTTCAAACCATATAATGCCTTTTTCAACCTACACACTTGGTTTTTATGCCCTTTCTGCAAAAATCCACGAGGTTAAAAAAAAATACACTTCTTCATGTAAGTCACCATTCAAAAATGCAGTTTTAATGTCCAACTGATGTACATTCTAACCATGATGAGTAGCAAGTGCACAGATGCTACGAACAATAGTCATTCGGCAAGTAGGAGCAAAGGTCTCATCAAAATCAATGCCTCTTTCCTGAGCATAACCCTTTGCAACAAGCCTAGCCTTATACCTATCAACAATTCCATCATGCTTATGCTTCAACTTTTATACCCACTTAGTGCCAATGGCCTTCTTGTTAGGAGGCAAGTCACATAAAGACCAGGTACCATTCTTCATTATAGCATCATATTCAGATTGCATAACAGCCATCCAATTTTCTAAATTTTATATGTCATCAACCAAAATAGGCTCATTCTCATCACAACGACTAAAGGCAGCCATAGCATAGCAATGTAATGCAAAACAAGCACTATGAGAGCAAAAACAAGTACCATATGACAGAGCTGCATCTAATTTGTTGTCACGCAAAGTTTGCATCAGCCATTTTGGCATAGTTTTTGCCTGCTCAAGATCAGCTCTCTCATTAACAAGTGCATCATGTAGATCTTCATAAGAAATGGACTGCTTTACATCATCACATGAAACCTATAAAGGTTGAGAAGTTGCATCATTAGGATCATCACTAGACTATCCACCTATAAAAAGAGGCATAAAGTATCATACATGTCTTTGGAGCTAACAAATGTCTCCTTAGTACATGAAAGTAATGGATGAATAGCGCATCTTCCACAAAAACAACATCACGGCTAACCAAAATGTGTTTATTCTATGGATGATACAGACCATAGCCTTTGCTTTCAGAACTGTACCCAACAAAAATACATTTCATTGCTTTATCATCCAATTTCCTACGTTGTTGTTATGGCACTAATGCATATGCCAGTCAATCAAAAACACGTAGGTGAACAATAGATGGCTTATGACCATGCCAAACCTCATATGGAGTGATAGAGTGCAATGCTTTACTAGAACACATGTTAAGTACATATGCTACACTCATAATGGCCTCAAGCCAAAAACTATGTGGTAAAGCCTGACTCTTGACCATACACCTCGCCATCTCCATGAGTGACTTGTTCTTCCTTTCAGAAACTCCATTTTGTTGAGGTGCATATGACACTATACACTAATGTTTTATCCCACGTTCAGCCAGAAATGCGTTAAAGTCAGAAGACATATATTCCCCCCGTCGATCAAAATGGAGGGTGCCCATTTTACATGCCGATAGATTTTCATCCAAAACCAGAAACTATTTGAAGCACAAAAACACTTCGGACATTGCTTTCAATGGATATACCCATGCATGCCTAGAAAAATCATCAATGAAATTCATGAAGTAAAGTTAGCTCTCAAAAGAGGGTGTCTGCATGGGACCATAGACATCACTGTGAATAAGTTGCATTTTTTAGTAGCTCAAACTAAAGCATCTTTTGGGAATGATTAATACTACATTTTCCCAAAATACAGCCTTCACAAACATGTTTACCACGTGCCTCAGGTTTGGGCTGAGAGGACACCATTTCAGATTTTTATAGGCATAGCAAACTAGCAAAATTCAAATGAGCAAAGCATGCATGCTAAAGCTTTGCATCTGACATAGCGTGTGAATCATGTACTGCACATGCTGAATCATTCCCAAACTTTTCATAGTCTATGAGCTTATACAGCCCATGACATAAAATGCTAGAAGCAATAATGATGTCACCATTTGATAGATCATGAACTGTACATCTGTCATCAACAAATTTTAGAACCAAGCAATGTTGGCTAAAGTTGAAAATGATAATAGATTCTTCTTGATCCCTGGCACAAATAAAGCATCTGGCAATGTAAAAGAACTACCATCAGTAGTAGTCATAATGATCTCATGAACCCCCATGATAGGATAGAGGAGTTTCTGCCGCATGTGACTGTATTCCCTATAGAGGCAAGCTCAAGTGGAGTGAAGAAACTGTGCTATGAGGTATTATTTTTGGTTGCCCCCATATCAAAGTACCAAACATCTGAGTCTACTACAGATATACATTGCTCACGAGAAGATGGGTCAAAACTACAAACAATAGTAAATGCCCATTCTCCATTCTGCACAAGATTAGCAGACTTTGTTTTTGGTGTAGAGGCCTCTCGAACAACCATTCCAGCCTCTTTCTTCTTTGCTTCTTTTGCAACCAATTTTGTAAAACTCTTTCTCACATGATCATTTGCTTTAAAATATTTGCAAAGCAATTTCTACTTTTCTATTTTCTTCTCATCTTTGTCATCCTTCTTTGATTGTTTAGAATTAGCACATTTTTGCTTACTAGTAGAAGAGCTCCATTTCCCTTTGCCTTTCTGACTAGCCAAGAAAGCTTGATCTACAAGACGCATAATGGACCTGTTCTACTCGACTAATCTTCATGCAACAAAACATAGACTAACTCTTCAAATGTTAAGTCATTTGGATTGCCTTTCATAGTCAAACGGAGTGGAAGCAAAACTCTGATATGAATCAAAAAGACCATTTAGAACAGTCTGCACAAGTGATCTGTCAAGGAAGACTTCATCAGCAGAAATCAATTGTTCCTTCAAATCTTTGATCTCTTCATAAAATTGTCCATGGAATCTCCTTTATTCATGTGCTCACTATCCAAGTGTTTTCGAAGGTAAGCAACACGAGCCTCATTCGTTGCCTCGTATAAAGTGGTAAGTGTACCCCAAGCATCCTTAGATGTTTCTCTGGAAGGTTGTTGAGGTGTTCATCAACCCAAATGGCATAACTCTAAAGGCATACACTTCCCATTGAGTAGCAAAAGCAATCTTATGTTGATCCTTAGTAGCAATAGCTAGTTGGTTGTAACTTGAGAATCCATCAAGAAAGTTGTAGACTTCCTTGCGTGCTACTCTTTCCAAGAGATGATCCTTTATGAGTAATGGGTTACTATCACAAACTATGGCTGCATTAACCTCTTTCAAGTTAATACACAACCTAAGTTTTCTATTTTTATTGGGCATGACCACTAAATGTGATACCCACTCCGTGTGTTCAATCTCATATTATATGAATCCTGCTGCCAATAACTTATCGATCTCTTCTTTAATCTTGGCAGAGTAAACATCATTATAGGTGTATGGTCTTTGTTTTGAGGGCTTCACTTCTGGAGTCATTAGAATTCTATGGGAACAAATAGAGGGATCTACTCCTTTGAGGTCTTTGTATGTCCAAGTCAACACATCCCTATATTCTCGAATGAGTTCTATCAATTCCTATTCATCATTCACTGACACATCCTTGCCTATGTATGTACATCTCTCCTCTTCTCCTTCCATGGTTATGATTAATTTTTTTGTATGTTCTTTGTTTTCATACGATATTCCTTCTTGAGCTTCCCTCTTTGGCGTTTGAATGGTTATTTTTTCTTTCTTCAACCTAATATCGCTTGAAATGTTTGGGTACTTCAAATGGCTCTTGGTGATGCACATCTTGAATGCTGATTCTCTAATCTTGAGGTTTCCCTTGATATTTTTCTATGGCTATCACTTTAGTATTCCCTTGAACTTTGTTTGTTTCTATTTCTTGTGAGTATTGTTCTTCTTTATCAAATTTTGGTTCCATTTTGATTCTTTCGTAGTCCTTTCTCCACTCTTTTTCTACTAATTCTCTTGCTTCTACTTCCCAGAGGACTACCATGTATAAATTTACATCGTATCCTTCTTCATCAACACATTCATTCATCATTAAGACTCGTTCACATAGACATCTAGTGTTGCTAATATCTCCATCCATCCATGTGGCTCAAAGGCTTCATCTCGGAATATCTATGGCATGTATGCTGGGTCTTCTATGAGTCTGTAGTTTTTATGTCCCACTGGCCATACTTGTCTCTCCTTCTTGTTTCACCTCTTTACACATCTAGAACTGGGCATCTTCATTCATCCAAGACTAGTCACTTATTCTAGCACTATGAATGGATACATCCTCCTCCTCTTTGTGTATAGGATTCCACTATAGGGTTGGTACATCTCTATATGTAAAAGTATGCAAATTGATTTTCA
This sequence comes from Ceratopteris richardii, assembly GCA_020310875.1. NCBI lineage: Eukaryota > Viridiplantae > Streptophyta > Polypodiopsida > Polypodiales > Pteridaceae > Ceratopteris > Ceratopteris richardii. Next base: position 166,204,007 of record CM035420.1, on the reverse strand, counting down.
TTGTGGTACCTTGATGTTGGAGGTATAACACATCTCTTCCCCAATCTTGCACTACTCTCAATTGTCTCATGAAAGGTCATCCTAATATCATCTTGTAGTTACTTGCTTTTCCAAACTGAAAAATTGCTAGAGTGTGTTCAAACTCCACTTCCCAAGTAGTTAGAATGAAATTTTCTAGGATTCCTAAAGGTCTCTCAACATAACCATCAGCCAATTGTAACTTCATTCAAGTGGGTCATAGTGTTGGTTTTCCTCATTTTTCCCATATTTCTTTAAGTGTTATTCCCACTCTTGCTCCTGTGTCTAAAATTGCTTTGGAGGTATCCTCTAAATGTGACTGGGTGGCATGTGTTTCCCTCATGTCCCTCACTAAATTCTCTCACTTTATGAATCAAAATTTTTATTGTGGGTGTGGTCTCCACCTTATCTTCTTCCGCGGATGGGTTGATTTCTTCCAAGTTCAATTGTTGGGCTAGTTCCTTCCATAATTGAGGTTTGACTTGAAGCAACTCTTCCAATGTTAAGGAAGATTTGAATTTTGTTCTCTTCAATTCTGATAGTGTGCTTGAGGCTTCATCTCTTAGTTTCTTTCCTCTTTCCCTCATCGTAGGTGCATGGAAAAAAACAGAAGACATGAAGTAAGTAACTTCCAAGATCTTCTTGAAACACTTCAAGACAAAGTATTGTTAATTCAGAAATATTTCATAAATTTCTGAAAAAAAAAGTTGGACTTTGATTGTGAGTTGATGTTTTCAACCAAAGATTTGATTGACTAAGTCAAGCACCAAGTTCCTAGTGTAATTCGGTAAATTCACTCTTTTGACTCAAAGAAATGCACAAGAATTGCATTCCTAGTAAGGAGTCAGAAAGACTGAATGTGACCTGAACTTAGTCTCAAGTGAAGCATTATTTGAATTGAAAACTTATCAACAGAACCTCAGTGGGTCGACACACTGATGTTGGTTACCACACTAATATCTTGATGTTTTTTATTTGCTTTGAATATTTTTGAGAATCCAGTTTTTTTCTCTTAAAGATAGAAAAAATGCTTCCATACCATCTTGAAACAGACCTTTGAGAAGTTAAAGTCCTGAGTCATCTAGACTTTGAATCATAACAAGTTTACATATCTTCGAAGTTTGAATTGGTTGAACAGAATTTTAGTTCTTTCTTTCCGCTTTCTGAATCTTTTTGAAGTTGACTCAGATATGGTATCTGATTTTTTTTCTAAAAGTCAAGGGTTAGCCGAATAGAACCAGGTAACTAAATTAAACATCCTACATAGATGGTCTATATAAGAACCTTTTCAAAACATCGAAAGATGATAAGTCCAAGATTGACTTATTCATTTAAGTTTGCTTTAAGATATAGCATAAATGATTTCCTAGAGTCTAGTATACTCTAGAATAGAGAAGTTAGGAATTGCTCATAAGATTGACAGTTCCCAAGAACTTTTAGCTCAAGTCTTTGAGAAAAATATCCTAAGTTGGATAAATTTTCATCTTGAATTTGAATTGGTCAAGTTATAGTAGGGTTGTTTCAAAAATGGTAAACTTTCTCCTACAATTTACATAGGATTTTTAAACTCATTAGGACAAAGTAGTCCTCTAGTTGAGTGACAAAATCAAGTAACTATTGGATCAAAATAAACCATTGTACAAGCATCTAAGTTAGATGTTTGGAACAACCAAAACTTCAAGTTCTCCAAACCAAATTCAATTGAATCAAGAGTTCTCAAAGTCTTGCGAGGGATAAGAATCCCGCCTTCATTACTAAGTCCATGCACCAGTTATGCCTAGAAATGGACTAGTAATTTGAATCCACCTAGTTCACATGTTTGTGCCTAAATCCCACATCCAAAAATTGTGAATTGGCCAGGGATGTGATTAGATCCGCCCTTATTATTCTTTCACTAGTTTGTACTTTGTCTCGTTCATCAAAGTGCAAAATGAGACAGTGTTTTGAATCATTTGGGCAGGGATGCCACCACAGAGATGAGACATGTTCTTCCAGTTTTAGAACATGACCATGTTCTTCCAGTTTTAGAACATGAGGCTCGGGGGTTGCCTAAAGTATGTATATAGCTCTATTTTCGAGGAAAAAAATATTTTCCAAGGGGGGAGGAATGTAATAAAGTAAGTCTATGATCTAAGGATCCAGCCGATTTAGACGGATCTGACTTCGGACAACGTTTGGTCACCAGTGTGTATGACCAAAGATCTCGAGTTTAGACTTACTAGGAGGTCTTGTGCTCTTGTGAACAAGTGATCCACTTAGCTTAGTGGTTAAGTCTCAAGGATGTGAAGGAGGAGGTCTTGGGTTCAATCCCCATGGCGAACATGGGGAGAGTATTTTGTCCAAAGAGATCTAGAGCCTTCTAGAGGCATCCACTTGAGTTAACTTGAGTTGAGTGGGACACTTGGTGCACATGCAGTTACATGGCCGACACATGGCTGGCTAGTATCCACCTGCCCAAGAAGGCAGTTCCCTGGAGATAGCTATATATAGAGGCATTTGGTTGGGAGGAGAGGCATCTCTCTAGCATGTGGTGGTCGTAATCTTGTAGGGGGTACAAGAATTATCCAATAAAATTAAGAGAAAGAGAGTTTGTGGAGCAACCTAGGTCACTTCTAGGACAACAACCACCTCTACCAACAAATGCAATTCCTATCAAGCATACGTGAGTTGAAGAGAACTTGGAAAGATCTTTGGTGTTATAAAAGGAGTGTTGAAATGGATATAATAGTCACTCTAATTATCATCTCAAAGATACTAACTAGGACTATACTTGTCTAAGGAACCTACATTGTAGCCTTTAGATTTGGGCAGTGGAAGATATGAAATGGATGTTGCTACATTTATGTACATTACCTATAACAATATGACTAGTTCAAAGCCTCAATCCAAATCTACTCAAAAAGTATCTTATTATAGGTGTGGGGGAGAGCATTTTATAAGATATTTTCGCCAGTAGAGAGTTCCTTTTGCAAGGATTGTGGTAGAGAACATCTGAGTAACCATTGATCCAAAAATCCTAATAAAAATATATCCCATAATAGAGTTCCATTGAAGGATATAGACATATTTTCTAGTTCTAGTAGTGATCAAGAGGGGATAGTCTCCATAAATATATTGACAAAGTTAGGAGAAGGCGAGGAGTCAAGATACATAAGAGTTGCATCTTAAGAGCTCCAAAAAAGGACCTTCCTAGAAGGATAAAAGAGCTAAGAAAAGTTGAAAGGGGCCAAAAAAGCAGAAGGGTTCGAAAGTTCATTTCAAGATTCTAATATGAGGAAATCACCTAAGAGAAAAGAAGAAAGGATTGATCAAAAGCTAAGGAAAGGTTTGTCTTTTTAAAATCATTGCCAAAGGATTTTGACACTTTGATGAAGCCAAATAAAATAGGAATCAAAGAAGAACTAAGGCATGATGATTAAGAGAGGGTTTAAGATTCAGCAAAAATGATGCATTTATGCAAAAACACAATAGAATTAGCTCAAAAGATCCAAGAGGGAGGGACACAACAATTCTTGGGTGTGTGTAGAAGTGCGAGAGACACACGAGAAGTACACAAATGCAGCAAGACACATGGAGAAGATGATGGTTGGAATAGCTCTCTATTGACGATGAACTTAATTGAAGTACGAGCTGAATAATCTCCCTAAGTACAAAGTACCACCACATATGAGAGTATCAAGTACATGGTAACATGGGAAAAAACCTCTAGCCAGCACTAGAGTAAAAAGTGCCCATGTATAGGGAAAAGGTTCACATCAAAGCTACTAAAGGAACACATACATGTAACAAACCCCCCTAGAGTAAATGATGTGAACACATATAGGGAATGATAGATCAGCCCCCACAAGGTAATAAGCCTAGAGCTTTGCGAAAAGCTTCAAACTTTTCCCGTGGAAGAGCTTTGGTGAATATGTCTGCCACATTATCTTGTGTAGGCACATATACCAAATCAATATCTCGTGCATGAAGGTGCTCTTTCACATAGTGATAATGCACCTCAATACATTTGGTTCGTGCATGAAACAATGGGTTTCGTGCAACAGCCAATGCACTTTGACTATCAAAGAGAATATGCATATCAACATCAATCTCCATGCAAAGATCCATCAATAGGCATCTCAGCCATATACACTCCACTGTAGCTATGAAAACTACCCTGTACTCAGCTTCACAACTCGATGTCTCCACTGTAGGTTGCTTCTTACTCAACCAAGATATGCATGAGTCTCCAAGGAAAAAACAATTACCACTAGTGGACACGCAAGTATCATAACAACCAGCCCAATCACTATTTGTAAAAGCATGAAAGCATGGCTGAATATCTCTGCCATAAAAGAGACCTAAGCTCAAAGTGCCTCTGAGATATCTAAACAAACGTTTTTACCGCTTGCCAATGCTTAGTGCCAGGGCTATGCATGAATCAACTTAACTAGGAAACTGAATACTATATATCCGGCCTTGTGCTGCATGCATATATAAGAACATCCCACAGCTTGCTGATAAAGAGAAGTGTCAAATGCATCACTAGAATCCTCAACTCAGAACCTGAATCTTGTCTCAACTAATGTGGAAACTAGCTTGCAATCCTCAAAGTCAAAACATTGAAGTAGTTTTTCAACATACTTTGCTTGATGCATAACAATTCCCTCCCTCAACGGATACAAGCTGTAGCCCTTCAGAGAGTCTTCAAATAGACCTTAATCCAACCACAATAATGCTTATCTAACACAAGGATTTGCCAAAGATTGTTACAGGTTTCTAATGAACACATGGTTGTCTCATATTGGAAGCTTCAATTGCAAAAGAAAAAAAAAACTTAGAGAGTATACTCCAATATAAACCCTATATCATACCTAAAATGCAAATAATTTAGCATTTATCTAATTCATAGTTAGAAGATATTCTAAAAGTGAAGGTGAATTGTTTGCAGGATCACCTAAGCATACATGTAGCAGACGTAGAATGGTAAATTTAAATGAGTATTTGATTGAAGTTCAAGTTTAAATTTTTTGAGATTTAGCTAGAAGAGTTAATATAGATTTCAACACAGATAAATTGAAAGTTGGAGTTTATCTCATCAGTCGAAGGGCTTCAAGAAGATGACCCTGTACATTTCTACAGTTGGTCATCAAGTGCTTGACCCTTCCAAGGAAATGGTAATAAAACTCCAATAAAATAACTCATGTGCGCAAACTATGTGTTGAATTGCTGCCCTACAAAAGCATTGACAGTCATCACTCCTGATGAGGCTCGGAATGGTCATAAGCCTATGATTATTCATATGTGTGTGTTTGGTTGTTTGGCATATGCTCTTGTGCCATCGCAACAACGTCAGAAACTTGATGACAAGGCAAACAAATGTATATTTGTTGGTTATAGTGTTGAAAGTAAGGGATATCGTTTGTACCATCCGTTGAAGAGCACAATTGTTGTGAGTCGAGGTGTGGTATTTGCTGAAAATTCAGTTTTCCCTCTACTTGAATGCAAAAAACAAACAACAGCTAGCTTATAACATGTGTTCGATACACTCATGTCTTTGTTCCAAAATGGTGCGCTTGACTATGGCCACATAGGCCAGCCAACTGAGGCTCAAAAGGCTAAAAAATTCCAGCCAAATAGGGCTGAAAATGTAGAGAATTTCTAGCCAAACATGGTTGAAAATTTTCAGCCAAAAATTATCAGAACAGTTGGAAATTTTGAGCCACATATGGCTGAACATTTGCATCAAAATATGGCTGAAAACGGGCATGAAATTCAGCCCACGCATGATATACATGATGATGTATTACATATTTGTAGTACAGCAAATTGAGTGCACCTTTACTTGGTAAAACAAGATCAAGCTCTCAACATGCATCAAATAATTTTGTGGACTATTCTCTTATTGCAATAGCATGTAATGAAGAGCCACTTTCTTTTGAAGATGCATGTGATTATCCATAATGGATGAGTGCTATGCAATTAGAAATGGATTCCATACATAGGAATGGTACTTGTGAGTTATGTGAATTGCCAAAAGGAAAGAATGCCATTGGTATAAAGTGTGTTTACAAGATTAAGAGAAAGTCTGATGGTAGCATTGATCGCTACAAAGCTAGATTGGTTGCCAAAGGATATGCCCAATAATATGGCATTGACTATGAGGAAACGTTTGCACCTACTTCACACATGACTACCATTTGTACCATGGTTGCATTGGCTACCCATCGAGGTTGGAAAGTGCATCAATTGGACATAAAAAGAGTGTTCTTGAATGGTGATTTGCAAGAAGACGACTATGTGAAGAAACCTCCTAGATTTGCTATGAAAGGGAAAGAGCATATGGTTTGTCGCTTGCATAAAGCCTTGTATGGTCTCAAGCAAGCTCCATGTGCATGGTATGACAGAATCCATAAGCACTTGATTGCTCTTGGCTTCATATGTAGTCCAATTGAAAGCACACTTTGTGTATGCAAAAATGGGGCTGATCTTATAGTGCTTGTTCTTTATGTCGACGACATACTCTTGACTAGGTCATGTGATGCAAAACTTGACATTCTTATGGCTGATTTGCAGCATACTTTTGATGTCACTTGGTCTTTTGAGCTGTTATCTTGGCATCCAATTTGTATTCGTTGAGGGGGGAATTATTATGCATCAAGCAAAGTATGTTGAAAAGCTACTTCAGCGTTTTGACTTTGAGGATTGCATGCGAGTTTACTTGCATGGAGATTGATGTTGCTATGCATATTCTCACTAATAGTCAGAGTGCATTGGCTATTGCACCAAACCGAGTGTTTCACACACGAACCAAACATATTGAGGTGCATTATCACTATGTGAGAGAGCACCTTCATGCAGAAGATATTGATTTGGTATATGTGCCTACACAAGATAATGTGACAAACATATTCACCAAAGATATTCCATGGGAAAAGTTTGATTCTAGTTGATTCTAGACAATTCTAGTTGATTCTAGTTGCATCTAGTTGATTCTAGTTGCATCTAGTTGCTTCTTTCTGAATATGCATACACTCATGCACTAGGTTGCATTATTCGTTATTTGAAAATTCATTTATTCGTGAATAATTACGGAATTTTGCGGCAAGCTCTTATTATTCGACCGAATTATTCGGTGACATGTCAGCTTATTCGGACATGCCCGAATAGTTTTTGCACGGGAATTTGACAGTTTTCAATCGAAAATGCTTTTGATTGATAATTTTTTGATTGAAGTTTTTTTCGATCGAAAAGCTTTCGATAAAAAAAAGTTTCGATAAAAAAAAATCTATGGAATAATATTTTATAAAAGAGTAGAACTAGAATCATTTTTTCATAAAATATACTTTGTTCTTTACGAACTTAAAGTGTCATAGAGAGAACAAGGTATAAATTTTTGCTATATTAAATAATTGACACTATTGTGATTGTTTGACTCAACATTGATTCTTACTTCACAATAGTATATGTATGTGAACTTAAAATCTATTATGATTGATTCTTACTCATTTTTCATAAAAGCTACTTTGTTCTTTACGAACTTAAAGTGTCATAGAGAGAACAAGGTATAATTTTTTGCTATAAATATTAAATAATTTAAACTACTGTGATTGTTTGACTCAATATTGATTATTACATTTGTTGTGATTGTTTGACTCAATATTGATTATTACTTCACTCAATTGTAAACACTTCATTTAATCCACATAATTCAAATGAATCCACAAGATTTATTTTACATATGTTAAATGAATCCACAACATTTAATCCACATAACTCAAATGATAGCACTTCATTTACTCCACATAATAACATTTACTCCACTTAATGCAAATGAATCTATATCATTTAATCCAGATAGTTCAAATGAATACATATCATTTTCAATATGGTCTTAATCCATCTGTCATGGATATCTTTAAACCATATCAAGTTAGATGTGAGAATACTCTAAGCAGTTCATGTGCATCTACTCTTTTTGATACATCTTTGTCAGAAGTTAATTCTAAAACATATTTGAACTTGTAAATCCCATTCTTATCAATGGGATAACTATTGAAATCAATATATTTCAAGAGTTGTAATAGGAGTATCGAAACTGTAAATATCTCCTGACTCTTATTAAAAAGTGGAGGACTAGTGGATATGCATTCGGGTCACTAGTACTTTCGAATCCACTCATTTCTAGTAGATATTTCTAAACTAGGTAGCTTTGGAAAACATTTTTTGGTTGGTAAATATGTCACTCTACCAAAATCACATAATCCAATGTAAGCATGTTGATCTTCAAAATGCAAGAAGATGTTGCATGGATGGAGATCATTATGGGATATATTACAAGTGTGTAAAAAAGATATTGTTTGTAATAGGCCGCTAATCAGCTTCCAAATGTTTGTTTTCACGATTGTTAAATCTCCTTCTGTGGCCTTCACACCTTTGCTTCATGGTACGTTTAGGTATTCCTTCTTCATTCTTTCTAGCCACATGTCCAATGTACCACCATTCCAAAATTTGAAAATAAGGCACAAACTTTTGCTATGGTGTCTAGCTAAACCAAGTGGACTAATAATTCCACTGTGCGTAATAGATAAAATTGTGGCTTCATTGATGGCTTCATTTTCTTGTGTTTGTATGTCAGCACCATGTAATTTGAATAGCTTGGCCACAAATACTTCATTGCTAAATCTCGGGTGGGATATCTTGACTTTATGGATCATTCCATATTGTCCTTCCCCCATGAGAGCTGCATCATCAAAAAGAATAGAGGAATATGGGAGCAAACAAAGATTGTTCGATGTTTGATCTCTCATATTCACATATGCATCTCTTGTATTTAGATCCACCTTTGCTCTCACAAGGTGTTCAATCGTGTCCAGTTTTAATCGCTTTCCTCTCTTCATAGTCTAATAATGTAAATCGATAAATTTAATTTTATCGATGAATCCGGGCATACTGGTGATATCCACCGCCAATGACTCTGCTACTTTGATGATTTGTCCAAAGATACGTGTAAGCTCTTTTGACATTTTCTTATCTAAGACCTGTGCTCCATCTGACACACTCCCAAATTTATCTTCAATACTAATAAATGTTGTTTTGGATAATTGCACAATGAAATCTTTGTAACTAGATGTGTCCATGGCTATAGTGATTTCATCTTCTCTCATTCGATACATGTAGGAGCACACAAATTCTTCTAAAAATTTTTGCTCCTGCTTGTTTATTTTACCTGCCATCTGTGCAAAAATAAAAAATAGACTATTAGTAAGTGTATGGATAAATAAATCAATAGTATGTGTACACAAATGATAGACATATGCATAGTTAAATAAGTAGATTTATAATTAAATAGATAGTGTAATTACTAATCTTGAAGTGAATCTATGTAACTATTAAGAATGTAATAGTCAAAGAATCAGACATTTATAATATTTCATATACATTTGCTATACTATGTATGAGTTTTGTCACATAACTGTATATAACTATTGTGATAATAAGAGTCAAAGAATCAGACAATCACAATAGTTTCTATACACCTTGTGACCTACACTAAGTATTCTCATCGGAATCTAAGTGACTATTGTGATAGTAAGAGTTAAAGAATCAAACAATCACAATAGTTTCTATACACCTTGTGACCTATACTAAGTGTTCTCATCGGAATCTAAGTGACTATTGTGAGAGTAAGAGTCAAAGAATCAGACAATCACAATAGTCCCTACACCTTCCCTATAGTATTGAGAGAGTAGGAATCAAGGTGGCGACTCAAACAATCTCAATAGATCTATTGCTATGTCCTATACTATTGTGAGAGTAAGAATCGATGTAGCGAGTCAGACAATCACAGTAGTGGTTTATTTTTAAATGTTTTTCATCGATGTATACAAGTAAGAAATGCTTGCACGAGTCAAACATGTATACAATTGATTATTAAAAGACACAAAACAAATTATATAAATAAAAACCAAGCATATGTAAGAGATGCATATGGGAATCATACAATATGCATGATACAATTAACAAAAAAATAAAATAAAAAATATATAAAAATTAAAACAATACCTCAATGATACGGTGAAGGAAGCTCTCTGATAAAAATTGCAATATTAAAGCTCTCTAGAATATCAATGAAGCATGTTCGAAATAAGATTTTTGATCGAATGTAAAGATATATATTTATCTGCTAGAAAACGCTTTTTGATTGAAAGCGCTTTCCATTGATAAATCTTTTGATCGAAAACGCTTTTGATCAAAAATGTTTCGATCGAAAAAGTATCTGTCTCCATTTTCTTTTCGGTGTTTATTTGGAAAACCACGAATAAAACGAACATATTTGGTATTTTTTTATTATTCGATCGAATAAATGCAACCCAACTCATGCATCTTCATATGCATCAGAATACTTCACAAGCATCTACTCTTGCTACCACATTAAAAACATGCATAAGGCTTCATCCCTCAAAGATTATATCTGTCTAGTCTTTTCACGACATATAACACCATGAGGTGACAAAAATTTGGGAATATTTCTCTAGTAAAATAGAAATAAAACAAAAATACAAAATCATCAAAAGACATAAGCCTAATGGTAGGCAACACACTTTCTCTTTGCTCCATGACCTGCAAGAGATAAATATGAGCAAACTAAACTATTGGGCACTATATGCCCTCATGAAGATATTTTTTTTGTTGAAGTTAATTTCTTCTTGCTTCAATACCTATGAAATAAATTTGAAAAATAGAAAAGGGAACATGTACATGGTTTTATGAATAAAAAACATAAGTAACTGAAATTGTGTGTTTAAAGATGCAATAATAAATGCATTCAATTCCTAGGTGATGCTAAATATAATTAAAACATGGCAAACATCGAAATTGATCATGAACTTCATTTCAAAAGCACCCCTTGCTAGTCAATATCCAACTAAAATCTTATGCAGAGATAGGTTATAGATACTAAAATATGGCATATGGCCACTTATAGGATAGCTCTCGATGTATGTGTGGAATCTATCCCAAGTTAAATTTCTTGATTCGGATGTCATATGAAAAAAGTTATGGATAAAATAGTAAACCTAGGTATATGGGAAACATGTCACTCTTTGGATAAAGTCAACAAACTAAATGACCTCAAAGGAATTCTAAAACTAATTCAAGTAGAACTTCTAGCCATTCATTAAGAAGGTTGAAGTCTGGATTCTATAGAAACTAAAAACTCTCCACATTTACATGATATACTCATATTTGGTGGCACATAATACATAGAGATTCATTTATAGCTCTCACTTCACTTACTCTCATATGATTGATCATCTATCTATAGAGAGCTCTTTCAGCCATCATGTGCTTTGGTGCTTTGACCTCCTTGTTTTCTCTTGTATGTAGTTCTATTAATGCTTCCTCACTCCCTCACACACCCAACATGACCTCCTTCTTCCATTTTGGTTTAAAACTTGATATCAAAGTTCACTTTGTCAAGAACTCTCCATGTCTAGTACAAGAATATCTTCTTGAGGAAGTGGATCATTAGCTAAGATGGGTTGTATTTCCACTACACTCCCTTGAGGTTCAAAGATTAGGTTGTTGGGTTAGTGCACTTGCAATATGATAAAATTCTATTGTTTGCTATCAAATTGCTAGTCATTCCTTTTCTAAATCCCCTCATTGGTAATAGTTTCATTATGCTCAATTGATGCTCTTGATTTTAGTCTATCGCGATACACCTTCAATAATCTTTCTAATGCACTAACTATAGGATGAGCACGAACCGATCTAGGTTGAGGTCATGGATTCTAGTATGCCCATGAATGTGATAGTGCTAGAGCAAAATACTATTGCATTCACATCATTTGATTCTTTTCACAAGTCATATTGATCATGCAAGAACAAGCACAAGACATCCCACTTTGCGATCCACTACAACTACCTCCATTGCACCTAAAGTAGATTCCTCTCTGATTGCACCCACTTAAGCCCCAACCATCTTTGCCACCCTTGAATCCCGTCCTAAAGGAACATCTACTATTATTTAATTTATAAGTAATGCACCCACCTCTATGACACACACATGCACCCTCAAGCACACACGTTATCATCCCATCTCATACACCATCAATCCGAACACACATGCACCTTCCCACTACTTTTGACCTGCTTTATTTTCTATCATCTTCATCGAGACATCATTCAATGGCCTCATCTTTATTTTTTGAGCCTCAAATATCATTTACACATCTTTTTTCCCTTGACTTTAAATTCCACCTTCCATTCCTTCAACTTTGTCCATGACATCCTCTTTATTTTCTTCATCCTTCCATGTGATCAAATTGGACTCTAACTTTCATTCACACCATTTTCATCTGAATCATCCTTTTCATTTTTCATTCACTCTGATATTTTCATTTCATCAAGGAATCATTCATCTTTGTAAAGGGCAAGAAAATGAGAAGTATCTATTGCAAGAGATGCATCACAAACACATCAAGAGATTCTTATGGTATAGAATGCACAGATTAGCCATAGTAACCTAACTTGAAAAGGAAATAGCAAAGGAGCCAGACAATTCCATACCAATGATATTAGAACACAATAACCCTAAAGAGCAACGGATGAATATAATGTTAGATATATGCTCTTAGCCTTGTTTTGAAGAGCAACCTCTTATACCCATGACCATTTAAGAACAAGGGTAGAAGAAAAGGATGCAGCACCAATGTCATCGGCACTTGTATTAGAAGAAGCATAAGGAATGGAGCAAAGCATGAGTATCATACAAACTGTAAACTAGGTTACACACTCCAAAGAAGAGTTAATTGTAGAAGAAGAAGAAGATGAAGAAGAAGAACAATGCATGGCCAAGATTGGTTCCAAGCATTCATGAAGATGAGTGTTGTCATAAAAGATAGGAAAGCATAACCTACATGAGGAGATGGATAGGTAGGTTTCAGAGATGAGTTGGTGTTGCACAAAACCTGCTCTACACCTTCCAAGTTAACTCCAAGGATGCCTCCACAAAATGGTGTTTGGAACCACCAAGTCCTTTGGAACATCATTCCCAAATGTTTGCATCAAAACAGATAACTTCCACATGAAACGATGTGAAGAACCTTCTATATTGGGAATAGACGCGCTCAATAATTTGCTTAGAGCTCACAACCTAGCAAGAATTGACTAGAGAGATTTTGCACACATATAATTGGAGTGCGTAGCTAACTAAATCAAATTATTTCATCAATTTACCCACATCATACACTGAGAAATTATTTTAAGTGTGAGGGGTCATCTCAACATTTTAGGATCTAGAAGGTGTGCAAAAATAGTCACCTTCTATGATTCATATCTCGAGATCCTTTGAAATAACCCTAATCAAAATTTATATCGAAGTATTAGAATCTTTACTCTAACTAATCCAAGTTAAACTATAGCAAAGGATGAAGTACACATAGAGAAATCGATTCCATAAAGTCATGGTACTGATGAAGATACAACAGAGAATAGTAGATTGAGATGTGTTTGAAGAAATGTATCAAAATGTATATACTAATAAACATATGATACAAGGGAAGTGTAGTGGACTAAACATAGATAGTGTGAGCTCAATGTATGCTCACTAAAGTAGCTCAATGTCTCTCAAAATTGCTCACACTTCCCCCGACTAGGAGTATGTGTATTTATACACATGTTCCAAATTTGAATTTGAATTTTCCCTTACCTAAAAATGTTCCTACACTTAAGGGATGATTTGAGTTGATTCTTCCTACCACATGAGTCATGGGTTCAACTCCCTAAATTCATGAGATTCCTTATTCTCTTTGCTTTTAAATTTATCAAAGGTAACTATGCCCGAAATGACTAGCATAGGTTCACATGAAGTTCCTTCTTGTGAAGAGATAAAATGACATGTGATCCTGAATGATTAGCCAAGCACTTAGGCTTGCCAATTTCTTCGATAGCTCCACCTCGAGCCTAAGATGCTTGAGTCTTCAATCCTTCATGATTTCTTGTAGTCCAATCATGGATTTGAACCTATTCAATTTGCTTCCATCCAATGCTTTTGTCATCATATCTGCACATTGTTGATGTGTGGATACATATTACTCATGATCCTTTCCCTGACATAATGATAATGAACTTCTATATGCTTGGTCCTAGCATGATAGATAGGTTTAGCAGCAAGATGTAATGAACTAATGTTGTCTCCAAATATGTGTGGAGTAGAAGTATTCAACCCTAAATTTGAATATAAGGTCCTAATCCACATAGCTTCTTGAGCAGCATTTACAAGTCCTCTCTATTCAGCTTTTGTTGATGAAAGAGCAACTGTAGGTTGTTTCTTGGAAGACCATGACATCAATTTCGTACTTGCAAAAGTAAGATAGCATGTAGTGCTTCTCCTATCATCTTTTGAACCTACCCAATCTGCATTAAAAAAAGTCTAAAATCTATATTAGATGTATATGGATAGCACAACCCTTCATGATTGTACCCCTCAAATATTTCAAACTTCTCTTGGCTTCTTCCATGTGAGGCTTTCTTGGAGTGTGCATGAATTGGCTTAAGACAATTACTCCATAGCAGATATCACTCTAGCTAGAGTAGCATAATTTAAGCTTCCAACAAGACTTTGATAACTAGTTACATCTTGAACCAATGACCTTCATAGATAATTTATTGGAACCCAATTTTCAAGTCTAATTCTTTTATAGAGCTTCTATTTCTTCTTCCATGGCACTCCTCCATTCTGGTTTCTTCTTAGCTTCTTCATATGTAGATGGTTCCTTAGAGTTTGAGTCTTGGGCTATGCATATTGAATGCTTAGTGACAAAAGAAGTTTCATAACCATACCGTTCTAGCTTCCTTTTCTCTCTAGTAGACCTTTTTATGGTTGGTTGAGATGATTCTACCACATCTCTCATCTTTTGCACTTTGGCTTTGCCTTTGAAGTTCCTAGAGTTGATTTTCTTTCTTGGAGTCTTCTGGTTTTCTTCAGAATCACTTGATTCTTCATGTATATTCTCATTCTTTTTTGACAATGTTGGAAAGTCTTCCTCTAGATCATACAGAAGTTTGATTTTCCTACAATAATCTTCAAACCAAGATTTGTTTTCATCAAGCACAACATCTCTACTTACAATGAAACCTTTATTGCTTGGATTTTATAGCTTACAACTTTTTAATTAAGGTCATAGCCAACTAATATGCATTTCTCTGCCTTTGGATCTAACTTGCCTTTGATTTGTGAGGGTATGTGTGCATATGCTATGCACCCAAAGATTCTATAATGATCAGGCGTGGGTCTTCTTCCATTCCATGCTTCATAAAGTGTCATCCCATCCAATGATTTTGATGGGAACCTATTTATTAGATAGGTGGTTGTGGATATAGCCTCTACCCATAGGTAATTGGGCAACTTCTTCTCATTTAGCATTGATCTTTCAGCCTCCACTATGGTTCTATTTCGTCTCTCTACCACTCCATTTTGCTCTGGAGTATACTTGGTTGTAATCTCTCTTTTGATTCCTCTCTCTTGGAGATAAGAATCAAAGTCATGGGAGAAATATTCCCCTCCTCCATTTGACCTTAGTATCTTCAAAGTCTTACCTGTTTGATTTTCTAGAAGTGCTAGATATTTCTTGAAACAAGAGAACACTTCATCTTTATGCTTCATAAAATATAGTATTGTCCATCTGCTACAATCATCAATGAATGACACATAATGCCTAGATGCAAAGATTGAAGGCTCTTTGCTTGGCCTCCATACATCTATATGGACTAGCTCCAATAGGTCTCCGTGAATGTATCCCTTCATTGTGAATGGTTGTCCGTGAGACTTGCCAAATTGACAAACACTACATTTGTAAATCATGTGTTTGGAGATATTTGGTAGACCAAGCACACCCTGATCTCTGCTGATTTGCTTCAGAGCCCTTTTTACTTTACCTTGCTTCATGGTCATGTTCATCAGAAGTAATGAATATTCTTGAGTTTGATCATTTGCATAGTTTTTGTAGTCTCTTCTTCCTCTCTATCCTCTTGGATAATTATTGCTTTTGTTTGAGTTGTTGTTGTAACCATTGTTGTTGTTGAATCTACCTCTTGAGCTTCCATAGCCTCCTCTATTGTAACCTCTACCTCTTTGATTTCTAGGATTCCTGAAACAATTCTTAGTAATATGATTAGTTAAGCCACATATGGCACATGGAGAAGAGCTTTGAGTTCTCCCCTTGCTTTGTTTTCCTCCTCTGCCTCTTCCTCTCTACCTGCAAAGTTTGCTTGAGAGGTACCACCTTCATCATCATATTTTTTAACTTTGCCTTTGCTATCTTTATTCTTGTTCTCATCTATATATAAAGTAGAGGATTGATTACCTTTTGAGTTTTCTCCATTCTTCATAAGGTTTGCCTCATGTGTGAGCAATTGTCCCATGAGGATGTTGAAATCAGGAACCTACGTGTCCATGTAGAGGTTCGTGGCTGTGGTGAAAGCTTCCCATTCGTCATTTGCCTTTATTCCATTGATCACTTGCCTCACTATCTACTCTTCATCAATGATCTCTCCAATGCTTCCAAGTTGATCTGCTAGGTCCTTCATTTTGGTGAGAAATCACTCACACTTTGCTTGGGCATCTTTTGAGTGTGGTAAACTCCATCCATAGTTGATTCTTTCTTGCCTTGTTACTGGATGAGAAGAATGCTTCAAGAGCATTCCAAGTCTCCTATGAAGTCTTGCAACTCTCGATGTGTGAAAGTAAAAAATCAGAGATTGAGTTAAGAATATCTGACCTTGGTAGAGCATCCTTTGAGCACAATGTGGTTAACCTCTCTTGTTCTTCTTGAGTTGGTTGCCCTTTGCTTTTGAGGATTGGAATCATCTCATCTATAGATATGTAACCATAGAGATTTCTCCCTTGAAGATAAGCTTCCATTCTAAGTGACCAAGCAAAGTAGTTATGTCGATCCAGTTTGTCTATGGATGAAGGAAATTTATCTGCCATGTTGATTTGTTATTACCCTAAAACCATTGTGAGGAGATGTATAGGTAGGTTCCAGAGATGAGCTGGTGCTGCACAAAACTTGCTCCACACTTGCCAAGTTAACTCCATGGATGCTTAATAGACACCTTTAGCTTCAAATAATGCATTTGGAACCACAAGTCCTTTGGAACATCATTCCCAAACGTTTGCATCAAAACAGATAATGTGCATATGCAAGGATGTGAAGAAACCTTCTATTTTGCGAATAGAAGTGTTAAACAGTTTGTTCAGAGCTCACAATCTGGTATGAATTGACTAGAAAGATTTTGCATACATCTAGTTTGAGTGTGTAGCTAACTAAAGCAAGTTATTTCATCATTTTAGCCACATCATATACTACGAAATGATTTTAACAAGTCAGGGTGATCATCTCGACATTTCAAGATTTGGAAGGTGTGCAAACACAGTCACATTCTATGATTCATAACCCAAGGTAAAGTACAACAAATGATGTACATGTAGAGAAATTGATTCCACAAGATCATTGTAATGATGAAGATACAATAGAGAATAGTAGATAGAGATGTACTTGAAGAAATGTATCAAAACGTATATATTGATGAACACATGATACAAGAGAAGTGTAGTGGACTACACATAGATAGTGTGAGCTCAATGTATGCTCACTGAAGTAGCTCAATGACTCTTAGAATTCCTCACACTCCCCAAGACTAAGAGTATGTGTACTTATACACATGTTCCAAGTTTGAATTTGAATTTTCCCTTACCTTAAAGTGTTCCTACACTTTAGGGATGATTTGAATTGATTCTTCTACCACATGAGTCATGGGTTGAGCTCCCTAACTTCACGAGATTCCTTATTCTTCTTGTCTGTACATTTATCCAAAGTAACTATGCCCAAAATGACTAGCATAGGTTCACATGAAGTTCCTTCTTGTGAAGAGATAAAATGATGTGTAATCTTGAATGATTAGCCAAGCACTTAGGCTTGCTAATTGCACCAACAACCTATACTAGGAAAAACGAGAGCAACAAGATATTATATAGGATTCTCTCAAGATCCTTACCTTATTTATTTGAAAATTTTCCTATTGTATAAACCTTGGGTTAGACCCTTGTTTAATGGTTTTAATCCTTGGTTTATTTACATGGGTTAATCACTTGAATTTGAAGTATATGTTATGAATTATGGAATGTGTTGAACAAGGAATTGTTGGAGTGTTAATTTATTAATGTATTAATGTGTTTTGGTGTTTTTGATATAGCAGCTCAAGGTTTGTGAGGGCATGAAAGGCATGAAAGGGTGGGCATCAATAATCCGATTTATAATTTATATAGTTTGTAAATACACCCACGTAGAGGGTTCTATTGTTAGAAACAATTAGAAAACTAGTGGCTAGAGTACTCCAAAAGATCCAAATTGATGAAGAAAACCTTACGAGGGTGGTCAAAGCTATTGTGTATGCCCAATCGGATGGCATGCATTTCAAGATTGGTGTTAAAAATTACCAATTTCTATGGTTTGATGGCCGTAAGGATGGCCCTTTAGTTCTTTCATGGTTGTCACAGTTTGGCGATTTTTATACTGATGAAACATATGCTCAAAGTGAAAAAGTCAAATTTGCCACTAACAATTTAGTAGGAAAAGCTCAGCTCTTGTGGAATGTTCTTTTCCATAGTACAGATCATCCAACAACGTGGAAGGCTTTCCAATATAAAGTGAAGGATTCTTTTCTTCCTCCTCAATATCATCTACATGTTCGACATGCATGGACAACCTTTACATGGAAGGAGGGTGACATGGTCACTACCTACACAGAGCAGTTCTAGCAAAATTTACTATTGGTTTGAATGTTTGAAGATGTATCAAAGGATAGCTTGCAGCGAAAATATGAAGATGGTTTGGTGGTGGGAATCCAAGCTAAGCTACGCATCCTACGGCCTACAACTCTCAACGAGGCTATCTCTTTTGCCTATGATGCCAAGAAGGAATTACAGTCCATAACCAAGTCGATCTGTCTACAACAACCACGTCAACATCCACTTTTTGTTAAACCCAAGTTTCCTTGTCCTCCACAATCCAATTACTCAACTCCACTCGTTGCTTTATCTCTCCAACCTACCAAACCACCTACCCTCCAAACTTCAGCGGTGGATGCCCAATAGAAGCGACCATGTGTCACCTGTTGGAATTATGGTAAACTTGGACATACAAAAATAAAGTGTTGATTGCGACCTCTTCACATGAAACCAGTTGCAGCTCAATTGCATAACATGGAGACCCATAATGAACAAATTCCTCCTATTTGGACAGAGGAAGCATTGGATAAGGACTTAAGTACCTTGGGTAATGATATCTCAATTCATTCTTTCCTTTGCATGCATGGTAGTATCAATAACAAGTTGCTTAATATTTTACATGACGACGGTAGTTCACATGATTTCATTTCACATTTATTAGTATAAGAAATTAAATTAAAAACATTTACTTTCATGTATAAAGTGAAAGCTACATTTCAAGGTAGTCGTTATAATGTAGCATGAGAAGTGCAAGATGTTACGATTAGCATAGATCCATATGTAGATACACGAACATTTTTAATTGCACCTTTGCAATCTTACGATCTTATACTCGGTATGCCTTTTCATCATCATTATAACCCATGCATTGACTACCATACACATACCTTTAACTTTGAATTTAAAGGTCAAATCATTACTTTGTCTGCACGGCATGATTTCTAGCCATTTCCATTGATTAGTCATACTAAAGTAAAATGTGCATTTAGAAAAGGATTCAATTCATGCATTTTTTTGCCAATGTCATCAATGATTATACTCATACACTTCTTGATGCACGTAGACCTTTCATGACTACTTATAAGGATTATTTTATGTCCAAGTATCCCTCTGAACTACCACCCTCTCAACGATCCTTTGACCAGAGCATAGACTTAGTCCTTGGTAGTTCTCCTCCTCATAAAGCACCTTATAGACATGGCCCACTACACCAAAAGGAAATAAAAAACCAAGTAAAAGATCTACTATAGAAAGGACTTTAAGGCCTCCCCATTCGGAGCACCAGTTCTCTTAGTAGAGAAGAAGAATAAAACTTATTGAATGTGCATTGATTATAGAGTCCTTAACAAGATCACAATAAAGAATAGATACCCTGTTCCTCAAATAGATGATCTTTTAGATAAATTACGAGGAGATCGTGTCTTTAGTAAAATTGATCTAAAATCAGGTTACCATCAGATTCATATGATATTTTTAAGATTGCATTTAGAACTCAAACTGGCCATTATGAATTTATGGTAATGCCCTTTGGACTTACTAATGCCCCTGCTACATTTGCACGAATGATGAACAATATTTTTCTTGATTACCAAGATTTTTTTCTTGTATTCTTTGGCGATATACTTGTTTATACTAAGAATGATAGTGAGCATGAGAAGCATCTCAAAACAATTTTTCATTTACTATGAGAGAACACACTTTATGCTAATCCTGAAAAGAGTTACTTGTTTCAACGTAAGCTAGAATATCTAGGACATATTATTCGAAGTGAAGGTCTGCATGTGGATCCAAAAAATATTAAAGTTATAGTAGAATGGCCTACACCACAATCAATCAATGATGTTCGTTCTTTTCTTGGGCTGACTAGTTTCTATAGGAAGTTTGTTCGAAATTTTTCTTATTTAGCACTGACTCTTACTTTATTATTGAAAAAGAAAATGAAATTTGCATGGGGACTTACCCAACAACAATCCTTTGAAAGACTCAAACATGCACTTTCACATGCACGTGTTTTACAGTTACCTAATTTTTCACAACCCTTTCATGTTGTTACTGATGCTAGTGGTTTAGGAATGGGTGCTGTTTTAATGCAAATGATCCTCCTATTGCATTTGAGAGTAGGAAGCTTAAGCCCTCAGAAAAGAATTATAGTACATATGATAAAGAATTGTTAATAGTTGTGCATTCTTTGCAAATTTGGAAAGACCATCTTATGGGCTCTGAGGTCTTAATCGAAATTGATCAGTAGGTGTAGAGCCCTAACCGATCGAAACTAAAGGTACAAAGTATTTTTCCTCTTAAGGTTCAAAGGTTGAATCTAAAATCTTAAGGTGCAAAAGTGAAAGAATTAAAAGGAAAGGTGAAGGTGGAAGGCCGCGTACGCAAAGGTGGAAATAGGCCGCCCAATCAAAATTTTATTTTAAAAGTCACTCTTGTTCTAAAGTCACTACAAGACAAAGTAGCGAATCGTTGAGGACCAGTTCAAAAAGACAATCTTGGGACATTGAAAGGACACCAAGATCGTATTGCAGTTAGAGTGCGCGAACCGGCGGACTCTCAAACAAAAGGAAGGACAAAGGCTATTCTTAGACATTGAGAGTTGAAAGCAAGAGAGAGCTTCAGAGGAGCAAGAAAGGAAGCAAAAAGAGCCTCCAGTGTGCGACGACATTCAAGAGGGCAAGAGGTGCCAAGAGGAAAGTGTGCAGCGAAGAGAGAAGGCGGGCTGGATTCCAAGAGTTCCAAGGGCTATTGCGTGCGCAGTGATACCCATTCCTTAGCTTGGCGGAAGCTTAGTGCAAGGTGTGCACAAGGGAAGCGGGAAGCAAGTGAAGGATTGGTGCACGAGAGCCGCCGCTAGAGGACTTGAGATAATTGGTCTTCAGTAATTGATACTCTCTGAAGTGGTATTTAGTCATTGATTGGACTGTGCGCAGTCATTGTAATTGTTGCAGGATAATTAATATTCAAGGTTTCCAAGAGTATTCCCTTGCAGAAGTTCTCACTATTATTCCATTTTCATCATCTCTTTTTTCTCCTACAAACCCTCAAACTCCTTCTTGTCCCCGAATCCCCAACAGTAGGCTATTAAGCATTTATTAAATCATCCCTTAATCTCTGATCGGCATCTTAAATGGGCTTCATTCATTCAAAATTTCCAAGGCATGATCCAATATCAACCTCGTAAAGCTAATGTTATAGCTAATTCTCTTAGCCATTTTTCTTCACATTCTGTTGTTTTGCATAATATTTTTGCCATCCAAATTCATTCTTTTCAAGAAATGATTTCCACTTATGCATCTGATTTGTACTTTTCATGTGCATGGCATGACTTCAACAATGGTGCATATTTATCTAATGAACAATATACATTTCATCGTGGTTTACTTTATTTTCAACATAGATTGTGCATAACCCAAGCTTTTAAAGATTTTGTCATCAAAGAAATGCATGAACCATCTTACATAGGTCATAGAGCCATACAGAGCGCCATTTTGCTTGCAAAGATTTCTTCTTTTGTCCACACATGGAAAAAGATATTGTGCATTATGTTTCTCAATGCATTGCATATCAGCGTGTAAAATGGTAGACCATTTGGATTATTAATGCCACTCCCCATTTTGAATGAACCATGGGAAAAAATCTCTATGGATTTTATCACATGTCTTCCTATCACTTCATCACATAATGATATGATCTGGACAATAGTTGATAGGTTTAGTAAATATGCATATTTCATTCCTTGTAGAAAAACTTTATCTGCACCTCATGCTGCAAAATTATTCATTAAATGCATTTTCCCACGTCATGGATTTCCTAAAGTAATGTTATCTGATCGTGATGTTAGAATTTGTAATCATTTTTGGGTTATCGTATTTCAACATTTTGGTTCTAAAATAGATTTTAGCTCTGCATTTCATCCCGAAAGTAATGGACAAAGTGATGCTACAAATAGTACTACTCTTGATTTATTGTGTTTTTATTCATTAGATAATCCTAGTAACTGGGATGAAAAGTTGTCATTGCTTCAGTTTGCTTACAATAACATCACACACACCACTATTGGTCGTGCACCTTTTGAAATTGTTTACGGAAAAAATCTTCCCACTCCCATGTCACTCACCCAAACCAACATTCCGATGATTGATTCTATTGCTCAAGTTCACATTTCTATACTTCATGATGTTCACGAGCACATTAGGAAAATTCAAGAGCGATATGCACGTAATATCAATACAAAATGATTAGCCAAGGAGTTCAAGGAAAATTTTCTTGTATGGTTGCGTATCATTAAAAGATGTCTCAAAATATTTTGCAGCATCCTAAAATTAAACTTGCACCATGCTATTATGGATTGTTTTGCATTATACAAAAAAATAATGATAATTCATTTAGATCAGATATACCATCTCATTGGAATATACATGACTCATTTCCTATTAGTTTACTTAAACCATTTAAAGGAACTTTACCACTCACTCCACTTCTTGATGAACCTCCTTTAATTGAAGAACAATCTGAAATCTTGGTTCGTGAGAAAATAATTGATCATGATGTCACTACTACACGCATAGGTACTCAATATCATTGATATTTAGTTAAATACAAAAATCACTCTATTGAAGAATGTCAATGGATACATAAAACACAATTAACACCCCATTATGACCACTTAATTGCTGCATATCATACACAAACACATTAATGTAACTCCTCCATGAACATTTCCATGCATGTGTTTTTACATGGGACATGCTTATTTTTGTTCAGTGATGGAACATGTGACTGGCCATCCATGTTTATTTTTATTTTATCATATGAGGTTAGTTGCTTTTTCAACTGATGGGCATGTTATGAATTATGGAATGTGTTGAACAAGGAATTGTTGGAGTGTTAATTTATTAATGTATTAATGTGTTTTGGTGTTTTTGATATAGCAGTTGAAGGTTCGTGAGGGCATGAAAGGCATGAAAGGGTGGACATCAATAATATGATTTATAATTTATATAATTTGTAAATAAAATCGTGTAGAGGGTTCTATTGTTAGAAATAGTTAGAAAAGTAGTGGTTAGAAATAGTTAGACCGCAATTTCCAATATTGAAAGCAAAGGCTTTCTACAAAAGTTACCAACTTTTACTTTCACGCATGCTTTTTGAAGCCGCTCTCATGTAACCACTATTTTGACAAAATAAAAAATTCCTATAAATACATGCACTCTGTGGATTGTCGAAACAAAGTGCATGGGGGAGATTGCACCCAATAGTACGTTCTGTCTCATCTCTTGTCGTGTCTATTTTTTTGTGTGTTTTTTGCATCCATAACCTCTGTGTGTGTGTGAGCAAGATCCTGATAATAGTATAAATTATTCATTTTAATCCTCTCATGAACCCTTGGCTATTTATTTAATTGGAACCTTAAATGAATGGTTTTTAACCTTAGGATTAATTATCCTAAGGTATGAGAAACTTAAGCTTGGGAAAAGCTTCTCCCAAGTGCCACTTTGATTCGTATATGAAGGGAAGGCTTCAATTGAAATAGAAGACATGTGAATAGCTTTGGGAAAGTGTGCACATGAGGGACACTTGAATTCACAGTTCGAAGTGTTCTATAACCTGCAACCCTTAGACCTTTCATATATATAGAGTTGGAGCTGACTGGTAGGATACATACTCTCACTCTCATAAGATGGATATTATTTTCAAGCTTAGAGCTCTTAGAACACTAGTATAGAGAGCCATGGTATATGTAAGCATGATTTTTGTTTCATTTTCCTTTACAAATTTGTAAAGAGAACTCCCTCCTTGAATTTTGGAAATGAATGCAATTGGCTTGCTTACAGACTGTGCCCACACAGGAGTCATAACTATCTTTGATGCTCCAAAAAATCTAGGTGTCCAAAGACTCGTCAAAGCTCTCTAAATAGAGCTTGGAAGGAGGTTAGGAATGTCCATAGGTCCCCCTTGAAGCAATAGAAGGAAGGATGCCCCCCTAGTGGATTGCGGCTAGAGAGGCTCCCCAAATAGATATCTCTATCCCACGCGTAGTTTGAACAAGCAAGGAGACACCCTCATGAGCATCTTTCTCTTCTTGTAGATATGGGAAGAATGAAGAGCCACTTTTTCTTATAGCATTTTCAAGGGCAAACGTGCCTTGCATATGGGATTAAAGAGGGACCAATGGCACAATTTTGTGGGTCCAAAAATTGGTTTCTCTCTCTCTCTCTACAACTCATTGTGAGCAACCTAAGAACTAGAGCTCACATTGAAGGACATCTTTGAAGTGCTTTCTCAACTTATCTTCCCCCAAATTTTTGGGCATTGAGAAATCATACTTCAAACTACCATCTAAAAGCTTTCTCAACCTTTTAGAGGAGAAGAAGATTACTAAAAGGAGTGTAAAGGACTAGATATTCCTTTACCCATCTAAAGCAATTTATCACCTAACCATAAAATTGAGGATTTGATGACAGATCCTCAACATACTTCCTTGAGGTCTAGAAGTATTTCTTTTGCAAACTTTCTAGGGAAGACAAACATAGAAATAAAGAAGTAGTCTTGACCATTCTTGACAAGTGACAAGACTCAGATCAATTGAAAAATACCCCTGAATCTTACCAATTATCAGATCCTAGCTTATCCTTTGTTCCAAAAGCCTAAAAGTGATGGATGAGCTTGAATGACTCCCTAAAGATTCACCAAACTTGGAATGAATTTGAAGAACTCTTCAAAAAGGAGTTTTTACCGAAGAATTCGGATGAACATGATTGGGAAGAGTGGGACAAGGTCCGTCAATGAGGATGTTCCCTCTCCTTGTACATTTCTCATTATAGGGAGATAATTCTCAAACTCCACAATTTGGATGACTTTCATTAGTTTAGAGGTGTTTGAACACTGATCAACATTAGATTAACAATGCCCAAGAATAGGTTCGAGAATGGGGATTCACCAATATCTCTACTCGTGAACATGTGTTGTTGTTCCATACTTCAATAGGAATTAGCACAAATAGACAATTCATAGACAGTACGAAGTCTTACTTCACAGAACAATAAGTATCTAATTCAGAAATAGAGTGACAATTCCATTATAATATTGCAATGACGATTGTTTCCACTTTGTGTATCTACTTCCTTCACTACTCTCCGTATCAGTTTGTTCCATAATCATCACGTCCAAAATCCGGAACTGAATCCCCCCTGTAAAAGACTTGTCTCCGCACATCATAAGAAAGGAGTAAGGTTGAACGTCACACCATTTCCGGACCTCCGATATTCCAAAAACTCTTGACATCTCCATTATTACAAAATTAGGAAATTACAAAGAATAGCCTGACCACACCAGCTGCTAACACTAACACGCACAGTGGATCCAAACCCACTAAGTACAAAATTACATAGAATTTAGAGATCATCATCTTGATTCTGTAATTCGGGAAATATTATTCTCTCTATATCATAGCGTAATTCATTGAACATTTCTCTAATATTATCTTCAGCTAAGTGCATTTCTCCATCAAAAAACTTCTTAGAGTCTAAGGATTGTTGACTAAGGCTTTTATAGCTAACCACGGTAACTTCTAATTTCAGGATTTTCTGTTGAAATCCTTCTATCATCTCATCAAAAGCTAAGGTAGCCTCAGTTAGTTTAGTTTGAATATCCACAACATTCTTCGTTACTTCTTCTATGAGAAGTGTTACCTCCCGACCTCCGCTTTGTCGCTCGTTTCTTCAAAAGTTGTAAAAACACTTTACTCGAGCATACTGTGTTTTCCCGAGGTAAATACGTTGGGTTCAAAAAAAGTAACGAGAAAATATCTCCCACTTTGGAGTCCAATACTGCATTGAGTGCCCGTCCGGTCCATCGAAATAATCTCTGGACTTCTTTCTTTAATTTTTGGAAAATGATTTCCACTCAGTTTGTCTAGGTCTTCGCTGCTTCCTTCACGAGCGCAAAGAGCTGTTGGGATACTTCATAGTGTTTAGCCTACAAATTAATCACCATGGTCATTAGTAGCATACCCCACTTAAGTGGGTTGTTGTCCGACAGTTGCACGAAGTGATATGCACGCGAGCAGGTTTTGTCGAGTAATGCATAGATTTCTACCACATCCACAGCCTCTCTACTCGCCATGATACCCTCCTTGGCCACATTGAATCGCTTCGTGATCAAGTCCACTGTTAAATGTGATTCTTCATGTCCTATTTGAATTCTAATATCGTGAACATTGATGTTGTTTCCTTCTGTCTGTCTGACGATCTCCATCACTATCTCTTTTGCTTGAGGATGAGGCTTTATGTTTCACCAATCTATCATGGCACATCGCAGGAGTCCTTGCATTCAGACCACTCCTTTCGCTCTTGTGAGATCTTCTCTAGGATGTACAGAAGGTGGCAGTCAGAGAAAGACACTACCATCTTGTTGTGGCCTGCCTGTTTCGTTGCTCTAGCGCATGACACTTTTGCTGAAGTATGCACTCTGCTCACTGTATTCTCTCTGCTCGCAAATTCATCAAATAAGCATGTGTATGTATGTGTGTGTGTGTATGTATGTGTGTGTATATGTGTGTATGTATGTGTGTGTATATATGTGTGTATGTTTATATATGTATGTATATGTGTGTGTGCATATGTGTGTGTATATGTGTGTGTGTATATGTGTGTGTGTATATGTGTGTGTGTATATGTATGTATGTATATGTGTGTGTATGTGTATATATATGTTTATGTGTGTATATGTGTATATATGTGTATGTATGTGTATGTATATGTGTGTATATGTGTGTGTATATATGTGTATGTATGTGTGTATATGTGTGTGTATATATGTGAATGTATATGTGTATATATGTGTGTGTATATGTGTGTATGTTTGTCTATATGTGTATATGTGTGTGTATGCATGTATGTATGTGTATGTATATGTGTATATATGTGCATGTATGTGTGTATGCATGTGTGTATGTATGTGCATGTGTGCATATGCATATGTGTGTATGTATGTGTGCGTATACACATGTGTACCTTTGCAACTTGCTCGATCGCTCATCGCTTGCTCGGTCGCTCTCTTTGGTCTCTTCCTTTGCTCTCTCTCACTTGATCCCGGCACAAATGTGCCAGGAGAAAGCAATTTTTTCTTTCAATCCCTATAGCATCGCAGGCAGTTTGCCCTCATTGCTACAAGCATCACTAGCCTTTGACGCTTTTGGTGATGATTGGCATGATTGTCGCATAAGTGATGCTAGACATTGCATATGTGACACTCTAGATTTATTTTTTTGGTTTTTATTTCGGGGCTTCACTTATGTGACACTTTTTAAAACATGCATCACATAAGCAATGATCCTCGCTTTTTTTTCAATTGGGGGCATCAATACACCCCCATTATTCTTGTAGTGTATGTATGTATGTATGTATGTATGTATGTATGTATGTATGCAGTATGTATGAATGTATGTATGTATGTATGTATGTATGTATGTATGTATGTATGTATGTATGTATGTATGTATGTATGTATGTATGTATGTATGTATGCACATATGTATGAATATATGCATGTATATATTTCTGTGTTGGCATATGAAAGAGATTTGGTCCACCATGCATGGCAATGTTAGGATATCGAGGCATCCTTGTATTTTCTTTTTCAAATTCTTCTTTAAAACTTTTATAAAACAAAATTAACCTATTTAATTTGAGTAGGATGTGAAAAAGGTGATGTATATTTTGGGACCTATTCCCAAAAGATATAATTTTCTTTTCTTGTATCAAGAATGGTGTTAATAGGAATATTAGGAAGTGTGGTGGGTTGATTATAAACATGAAGAAGATGATAATGGAATTTTAATATAAAGAACATGAGATTGAGGATAAAAGATCTCTATATATCTTTTTGTAATTTACAAGTCTATGTTTCAATTCCTATATTCTATCATATTCTGGTGACATGTTGATTACGTTTGTTGATTTTTGGTCTAACTTAAGTTTTAATATTGAGTTTTTTCTAGTATTTGATGATCAATGAATAAATCTAGTTTCCTTCTTTATTATTTGTAATTGAAAGCCTAGACTTTTGGCGAAATTTCAATCACTAGTAGCTTAGCTTATCATACATAAATAACTTTCAATAATTAAAGGGTAAGGAACTACCCGAATACTGTGTCGAACAAGAGATCTCTTCAAATTTATTATTGTATCATTGTATACAAAATTTCCTCAAAGATTTTGTCCCATATGGCCACAAATATGAGAGTTTAATCAATGCTCATGTGTAATTCTTGTTGAAAGCTTCGAAGAATACAAAACATGACTATGTGTGAAGTGATGAGCTCAAATATATTAGGAAAGTGAATAGAGCTAATGCACTCCTTTAGACCATCCATTATTCTTATTATGTGCACTCCTTTAGACCATCCATTATTTGTGTAGATCTCGATTCTACAAACAAAAAGTCATTATGTATGCATGCATGTGTGTGTTTTTTTGCTCCCTTGTGTGTTTAAGAAATATAGAGGTACAAAAATTAATATATCTAGCGTTTCTCGTATTGCTATATGCCTATTAGTAGTCATTGCTTATAAGGAAAAATAATGTATGAAACATAAAGATATGGGTACAAAGACATTTGAGCATTCTTTCCATTGAAGTACCCCAATTCTCTAAAATATATACTAAATATCAATAGTGATGCACTTAAGATCATAAAAAATAAGGGAACTATTTTGATAGAGCCAACCTCTTTTATGAATAAATGGCAAAATTATAACTCTCTAAGTATTAGAAAGCCAGAAATAGACAATTTGATTCACGTCTATGCCCATGAATTTGTAGCATATAGATTGTTCATGAATTTTTCTTTCTAGAAATATTACAATTTTAAATGATCCTCTTTCATGGTAAATTTATCACAAGCTGTTCTTTAAAGCAAGTTGATTCAACAAAGTGGCAAAAATGGATGAGAATGATTTTTGACATCAAATTAATATATTTGACTCTTGAACTTGTTGGAGCTAATATAGGGTGGTTTAATGATTGTTACAATAGATATCCAAAAAGCACTAATCTTACAAGTGGTGACAATTACGATGATGGAGGTAGTAGCACATCAATTGGTGCTAATGATGAAGAGTCCAATCTCTCATAGATTACCATTAGATACAATATAGATGTATATTTTTGTTATATGACATGATTAATGGACACACATTTTTATGGTATATATGTGACTATGATAATTATCTCACTACTTTCTATCTTTTTCTAAAGCTTTATTGTCTAGTTCTAGAAGTTCTTGGTTTTATATGGGTCTTTTATCTAGACGTGTTTGGAGCTTTATTGTTTTCTACTAGCTCAACATGTATTATGACTCAAATCATGTGTTGGAGAAGAAAATCACAAAAGTGGATCGAAATGAAGAAAATGATTAGAAAACGAAACGGCTTATGCAAATGAGGCATTGAAGAAGCATTAGTCAAAAGGGTTCAAAATCTCTACATTATATGCAAAAACCCACAAAAATACTCTGTTTGAATATGTCCAGTTCAACTATTGTAAAAATACTATACCTTTGTAGAGGCAAAGGAGTCCTTGAGCCTCTAGAGTGATAGCCTAAGGCACTAGATTTTTTTCATATGTTTTGGATCTGAAATTAGAGGTCAAATGAAGGTTTAGGACTATTTTTAAGTTGGGGTTGTATGAAGAGGGCCCAAACTTTAAAATTTTTCTATAAGAAAAATGGATCTCATTTGTTAGGAATATCTTGTGTATTATTCTTAGTCTTTTGAATAGAAGTGAGCTTCTTGGAGCTTGTGTGTACTTGCTCATGAGAGAGGCTTGCATGCATGCTTGCTTGTATGCTTTTATGTGTGTATGTATGTTTCTTGAGTAGCATGTCATAAGCAAGGTTGGAGGTCGCCATTGATGGAATTTAATCCCCCAGATTTGCCCACGAAGTGAAATAAACCCAATATCTAGGTCCATTGATACACCTTTTCTGCAACCTTGCAACAAAACTCTGATTCACCTGCCTTACACTATTCCAAATCACCTACGCTTTTAGCCACACTTAGCTGGGCTCATAAAATCTATGACAAGATAAAGAACACATCAAATGGATCTATTTAGGTTAGTCAATAACTCTATACAAAATAGACTATGCAGAGATGTAGGATATGCAAAAATTACGGTTCCAAAGATACACCAATTTCTTTGCACATAAAATTGATTTCAAGAAGCCCTCTTAGGGAAAGTAAGAAACATATATAAGCTAGAAAATTCACTTTAAATCTCTTGAATTGGATATGTATACAAGGAGGTACAATTGTTATAAGTAGACTATGTCTATACCTACAAGAGACTAAGGGTGTGTGGGCTTGATAGCTCCTTCTTACTCCTCCTCTATGCATGTAAAACCCTCCTCTGCATTTTTCCTAGCTTGGCCTATTGCATTTCAACTTCTTGAGCCTTGGATGACTCTCTCTTTGAGCCTCCTTGAGTATATGTCACTTGGTCTTCAATGATCTATAAGACGTCCATGCATTTGATGATTGCACCTCTTTTATAGCTTTTGGATGCCTCTCCCGACTTTTCCACTATTTTAGGACTACCTTTTCCAACCTTGCTCGACCTTGAGACCACCCTAAGTGATCCAATTTGTGACTTTTGTCCACATTAAGGTCTTTTGACCCTTTTATTCACCTAAAGCTTGCATAGTTCACATTTTCAACACTCAGCCTTAAGCTTAAGGTGGTAGTGTCCATATCAAGCAAGCTCATAGCTTTTGAAAACTTTGTTAACTTGGTCATAGCTAAGCTTTTTATGAAGTTATCTGCAACTTGGTCCTTTGCACATACAAAATGAACATCAATGTTCCCACTTGCAACCTTTTCCCTTACATAGTGGTAATGCACCTCAATGTGCTTGCTCTTTCCATGATACATGGGATTGTTAGCAAGATGTAGTCCAGACATGTTATCTCCATACACTCGAATTCGTCCAAGTTGCATACCAAAATCTTTGAAGAGGTTGTTAAGCCACATTGCTTCACATGTAATGATGGCTAAAGCTCTATATTCTGCCTCTATTGAACTCAATGCAACTTGGCTACTTTTTGCTCATCCATGAAATTCCTTTTGTACCTAGCATGAAAACATAGCTAGAAGTTGACCTTCTATCATCAACACTCCCTCCCCAATCTGCATCACTCCAGGCTCTTACTTGAAGTTGTTCATCATACCTATATAGCAACCCATGATTAACTATACTCTTCACATACCCTTACACTCTCTTTGTATGTTTGAGATGTGTATCTGTGGTTGCATGCATGAACGAAGATAGAAATCCATCTATGTAACACAAGTCAGGCCTTGTGAGTGTAGCATAGATCAATGATCCCACAATGCTCCTATATAGTGTAAGGTATTCTAGCTTCTTACCAGACTCCTTGCTTATCTTGACATTTGAGACCATAGGTTGAGCTATTGTTTTTCAATCTGTCATGCCAAACCTAAACAACACATCTAGAAGATACTTCTTTTGAGAGAGGTAGATAGCTTCCTTCCCATAGATTACCTCAATGCCAAGAAAGTACTTTAGCACACCTAAATTTGAGATTTTGAACTCTCTTCCAAGATTCTCTTTGATGTTCCTTATCCCTTCATCATCATCATCTATCACTAGACCATCTACATATATGCATATCAAACATATCTTGTCATTTGTCTTCATCATATACAAGGATGGATCTGCAACACTTGGAGAGAGACCACATCTCTTGAAGAAGTCCACTAACCTCGGATTCCAAGCCCTTGGGGCTTTTTTTAGTCCATACAAGGCCTTCTTATAACCTATAATCATAGGTAGGATTTTTTGGGTCTACATACCTTGAGCTTGTTCCATGAACACCTCTTCTTGTAACTCACCATTCAAGAAAGCATTCTTTATGTTCATCTGGTAGATAGTCCACCTTCTTGCTGCACATAAGGCTATGAGAGCTCTAGTGGAAGCCTTGTTTGCCACAGCGCTAAAAGTCTCCCCATAATCCACCCCTTGTGTCTGTGTGAAGCCTTTGGCTAGAAGTCTAGCCTTGTACCTTGCCAATCTACCATTTGCATTCCTCTTGGTCTTGTACACCCATCTATTTTGGACTCTCTTCATGCCTTCTATCTTGGGTACTAGTTCCCAAGTGTTGTTCTCTTTAAAGCTTTGAACTCTTCATACATAGCCTTCTTCCACTCTCATTTGGTATTTTCCTATTCATAAGAATCTGGCTCTTGATTTGCAATGACATTCATCATGTATGCATGGTGCTTTGCCATGAAATAACCATATCTATACCTTTGTGGGGGTGCCTTCTAATTCCTTTGTACACCTCCTCTCTTGAACTTTGGGATATTTCTTCTTGATTCTAATGAGCTTTGCATTAGGAATAATGACCTCCTCAAGCTCCTCTTTTGACTCCTCTTGAGCTTCCCTAGTGTCATAGTCCATCTCTTGTAGCCTTATATAATTTGAAGTAGGGGATGATCATTCATAATCATAAGAGTAAGGGTGATCACATGAGTGTACCTTAGATGTAGAAGCCTCTAGTCCACTGATTGTGATTGACTCTTGAGGTTAAATCTACACATCAAAGTCTGCATACTCCTCTTAATCCTCTTCATCCAACTTTGCCTTGGCCTTGTCTCCATAGTAAGACCTTGACTCATCAAACACAAAATCTCTTGACACATATAGCTTCTTTGAGAGAGGGTTGTAGTATGTGTAGCCTTTTTTTTTCATTTGAGTAACTATTGAACACACATTTCTCACACTTGGGCTCTAACTTTGTTCTCACTTCATGAGGAACATGGACAAAGCATACACATCCAAATACCATGAGGTGCTCCATGGTTGGTTTCTTGCCATAATGAACTTCATGTGGAGTCAAGTTGTGCAACCTATTGGAACCCTGTTTATCAAGTAACAAGCTGTGTTTAGAGCCTCAACCCAATAAGAGAATGGTAATATACCTTCATTTATGAGACATCTAGCTATCTCAACCAAATGCCTATTCTTCCTCTCGCCACACCATTTTGTTGAGGGGTGTATCTGCATGTAAAGTGCCTCTAATACTTTGTGAATTCTTTAGAGAAATACTCTCCCCCTCCATTTGATCTCAGTATCTTGATGTGTGACATTCTTTCTCAACAAGGGGCCTAATTTTTGAAAGCATGAAAACACTTTTGATTTTTCCTTGATAACATATAGACATACCTTTCTTGAGTGGTCATCAATGAAAGTGAATAATTACCTAGCTTCTCCCAATTAAGCCTCTCTGGTAGGGCTCCATACATCTGATTGTATAAGCTCCAAGAGCTTAGAGGATCTATACTCACTCTTTGAAAATGGCTTCCTTGCTTGCTTACCTAGTTGACAAGCCTCACAAATCGCATGTAGACCTTGGCCTTCAAGTTTTGGTAGTCCCTGCACTAAACTGGCTTTGCACATGTCTTTTAACTTGGGAATATTGATATGTCCTATCCTCTTGTACCAAAGATCAATCTCTACAATCCTTTTGTTACCAATCATCACATAACATACCTTTTTGTGTGTAGGAGCAACATCTAGTGTGAACAATCTACCTTCTTTGCTTCCCTTGGAAATGACCTTGCCCCCTTGCTTCACCATGCACCCTTTTGCATCAAATATAACTTTCATACCTCTCTCTACCATCTATCCTACAGAGAAAAGATTCTTGGAAATAAATGGAACATAGAGCACATCTTTAAGAGTCTTGACAGATTTACCTTCACCTTGCTTCACATCTCCCACATGTGTAATGGGATGCTCAGTCTTATCGCCTCTCTCCAAAAAACCTTTTGAGCTTGTGACCTGCATTTGAACAAAAGATTCCTCCATACATGGCATGTGATTAGAGCATCTAGAGGCTATGTACCACTTTGTGTCCTTGGGATCACTAGTGTAGCCATGTCTCATGGCTAGGAGAGTCTCCTTCCCATCATCCTTCTTGGAGTTGTTAGCATAGTTCCCTTGCTCCTTCTTCTTCTTGCCATTTTTATCCGTGAACCACCACTTTGAAGAAATATGATTCTGCTTACCACATATAAAACAAGTTTTACCTTGATGAGGGTTGTTCTTCCCTTTGCCATTCTTGCCCTTCCTTAAAGATGATGCCTTGCTATCACCTTTTGAATCTAAATCTTCTTCCTTGGATTGATTCCACTTGCGTTTTCCTCCTCTTACCTTTTTTGCACTCTTCTCTTTGCCTTTGCTAGCATATAGGGCCCATGAGTGACCATCCTTCTTGGATGTGTTTCCTATGGCAACCTCTTTTGCCACTAGGTGTGGGATCAACTCCTCAAGAGTTGGTAGAATATCTCTATACAAGATGGTAGTAATGAGGGGTTCCACTTTTCTTCCCCTCTCAGCCCATTGAGAGCAATCTACAAAAGGTCTTCCTCATCTACTTTACAGCCAATGGATGCCAATTGCTCCCTCAACTCCTTCACCCTCAAGGTGTAATCAACAATAGATTGACCACTACCCTTGTTCAAAGAATGGAGTTCATTCTTAAGCTACATCTTTTTTCTTCTTGTGGAAGTGGAATATATCTTCTCTAAGGCCTCCCAAACATCTCTAGGATGATAAAACTTTGATATATGACCAATCATAGTGTTAGAGATTACTTGTGATATGTAGAATATAGCTCTCCTATTCCTTTCCTCCCAATCCTTCAACTTCTTCAATTCTTGATTGGTGAAATTTGGATCTGATCCACATCGGACTTATTTTTATCTCCACACAATAGGCCATAAACCTTTTCTCATGTGGTAGTTCATGACTCTAAACCTCCATGGCTGATAGTTGTCTTTGTTAAGCAACTCCAACTTTTGACCTAGATCTACCATAACGAATGGAAATTAGGGTTACAATGAAATGTACCGCTTAGCCTTGATGTACAAGCTTTTGTGTCCTTCTCCTAGAGTCTTCAAAGAATGTTTCCTTCTTTGATACCAATTGATGGAATTTAATCCCTCTCATTTGCACACTAGAAGTGAAATGAACCCAATACCTAGGTCCCTTCATACACCTTTTCTACTACCTTGCAAAGAAACTTTGATTCGCCTACCTTAAATTGATGCAAATAACCTATGATTTTAGCCATATTTAGTATGGTTCATAAGCTTTCCAACAAGCTATAGAACACTACAAATGAATCTATTTAGGTTAGTCAACAACTCTACACAAGACAGACTATGTAGAGCTATACGATATGGCGAAATTAGGATTACAAAGATACACTAATTTCTCTGCACATAAAACTAATTTTAGGAATCTCTCTTAGGGAAAGTAAGACACATATATAAGCTACAGAATGCACTTTAAATCTCTTGAACTAGATATGCATACAAGGAGTTAGAACTATTATAAGAAGACTATGTCTATACCTACAAGCGAGTAGAGGGGGTGTGGGCCTAATAGCTCCTCCTTACTCCTCCTCTATGCATGTAACACCATCCTCTGCATTTTTCCTAGCTTGGACTACTGCATTTTAGCTCCTTGAGCCTTGGATGACTCTCTCCTTGAGCCTCCTTGAGTATATGTCTCTTGGTCTTCAATGACCTACAAGACTTCCAAGCATTTGATGAATCTTCACCTCCTTTTATAGCTTTTGGATCCTCTCTTGACTTTTCCACCACCTTTGGACTACCTTGCCTGACCTTGCCTAACCTTGGGACCACCCTAAGTGATCTAGGTCATGTCTTTTGTCCACATTAAGGTCTTTTGACCCTTTTATCCATCTAAAGCTTGCATAGTTCACATTTTCAACACTCATGCCATCA
The DNA here is from genome assembly GCA_020310875.1 of Ceratopteris richardii. Lineage (NCBI taxonomy): Eukaryota > Viridiplantae > Streptophyta > Polypodiopsida > Polypodiales > Pteridaceae > Ceratopteris > Ceratopteris richardii. Next base: position 166,167,375 of record CM035420.1, on the reverse strand, counting down.
ATAGTCATCCTAGATTGCCATTATGGGTTTCATTACTCACCCTTGATAGGGATTCAAGTTCATGTGACCTTGAGGCATTCTATGATGTAGGATATTGGCACCATTGTCTGGGATCACACTTGTCGATGACTGCATTCAATGGTTAGCTCTACATGAGAGGTATATCCTTCTTGAACTTACATTTTCTCATTTATGTGACTTAGAAATGTAGATGATTGTACTTTTTAATCAATTTCATGCTCATAGATAGGTTTTGAATTAGGTTTTGTGGAGAAACATTCTAAAAATCCTTTAAAAACTCTTTTCATCTCCTTCTTTGTCTTCTTCTCCATATGCTTCATTTTTTAATGCAGTAGATATGTTGCAAAATAGATCTAAAGCACATTTTTGACACTCTACACTTCACTTTATTGCATTATAGTAGGGGTATTCCATGCATTAAACCTCAAAAGTCTACAAAAATCTCTACATATTCATGTGTGAGACTTCTCAAATGAAAAGAGAAAGAGGAGACAAATAGGTTTGATCTCTTGTTTGGGCATCTACAATGCTCTTTTGAAGGTAAACATTGGTGTAGAAGATATTAGATAGTTTCAAATCCATTGGGCCACTTCATTTATGCCAGTTGTCTATGTTTTTATGGGTGGATAATTTGGAAAATCGCATTTTATGTATAGAAGGTCTTTAGTTGACTTTTAAGGATCCTAATGTTGCATGCTACTAGGAGACAATTATAGACGCGTTAACTAAAAAAAACACCTAAAATGAAGATACAAGAAGAAAAATGAAAAAAAAAAATGATCTCACAAAATAGAGAAACTAATTTTTGCAACATAAGTTCTCCAAGGTTTTTTTGCTAAGGCAGATAGCTCAGGGCATTAGGTGAAAGATCCCAATTAGCAACCTACCAGTCACCTCCCTACCTTAAACAGCCCTTGCCCTTGGCACATCTAGAGTCTTCTCTAATGTCAAAACACCCCTCATATGGCCACTTTGAGGAGATGGAATAACCTCGAAGCCTCATGCTAGAGCCTTGGCTCCCCTGAGCTTTAGTCCATGACCAAATGCAGGTAGACCAATGGTAGAACATGGTGGTCTAAATAAATCTAACACTCTCTCTCCCTTCTAGAAATCATTTTCCTTAGTGATCAAGGAAGGAAAGTGTTTATGAATCAGAGCTTTTGATTCTCAAGTAACATCTATGAGTGTATGGTTTTTCCATGCTCCTAAATATGCGGGTTTGGAGCGACTTTGCAACTACCACTTGATGGGATACATTGTCATATATATACACAAGATATATAGTCCATTACACTGAATAAGCACATTCATGTGTGATACATATATTTTATAGTTTAGGAAATTCTTCAAGTATATGCAAGATGAAAGATCGTCTCAATTGCGAATCGATATGCATGAGGATGTGAAGTTGAATGTGACATGATGTAATCTAATGACTCATAATTGAACATGAAGATAGAATTAACCTTCTTCAAGCATAATCTAATCCAAGCTCATACTCTAATATGTCTCTATAATCACCCTATCCTCAAGAAAAACATTATATAATGAATACGATTCAAGCTCACTTTCATATTTTCTTAAAGCCAGAGTAATGGCTATTCATAAGAGTGGTCATAAAGAGCTTTCATTGTGTGATTTATGAATGTGTGATTTATGAATGTGTTCATAAAGAAAGGATGTAAGAAATTATGTATGGATCCTAACCCGATCTTTGAGTTTCAAGCCATGGTACTTAGAATTTCATGATTATGGTTTGTTCATATTCAAGGCACTTGAAAAACTGAATCCTAGTTTCTTTTTAATCCACTCAGGGAGATGGGTTATAAGGGTTTAGCATAAAATTTGAATTGCCTCACAATTCATGCAATTCAGATCAAGAAGATTGAGGTGTCTTTGGAGGGATTGGTTTGATCTCGGCAAGCCCATTGGAATAGAGAGAAAGGAACTTGGAAAGCATTACTAAAAGAAGACCCTCTTTAGAAGAATTACAAGCATTAGGCCGTTCCTTTGTAAACGATATGGGCTACATATGGCATGGTTATTCATGGTGCTATTATGGAGCTCTTGAGCTATAATCCAAGATAAGTAGAAGGGTACATAGGTGAAAAAAAACCAGTGGAAATTTATTGATTTCATAAACCAGTAAACCTTCAGATTCATTGAGCTTTTAGCGTTGCATACCCAACAATTCCATTCATTTGCATGTTAAGTCATTTGAAATGACATTCCCACTTTTTGTGTGTGTGTTGTATGACTTGAAAAGCTCATTTTTATTGAGCTTTGTCCCATGTCCCACATCTTCCATCCCCTTTTACTTTCTCTCAAATCAACAAGGCACATCAGCAAAGGATTCTCTCTCTCTCTCTCTCTCTCTCTCTCTCTCTCTCTCTCTCTCTCTCTCTCTCTCTCTCTCTCTCTCTCTCT